>OZ038477.1:150826417-150891417 GCA_964036315.1 Acanthosepion esculentum | reverse complement strand
AAATATTTTTTACTGTAGGATAATATATGAAAAAATGAACAGCCCACTTCTAAGAAGATGAGAAATCATTTAGAGAAACGTTGTGTTAATAACAACAAAGATGAAGACAATAGTCCGATTAATATGTGTAAGATTGAAAAGACTTCATCTGAGAAGATGAGAAAACATTTAGAGAAACGTTGTGTTAATAACAACAAGGATGAAGACAATAGTCCGAATAATATGTGGAATAATGAAAAGACTTCATCTGAGAAGATGAGAAAACATTTAGAGAAACGTTGTGTTAATAACAACAAAGATGAATACAATAGTCCGAATAATATGTGGAATAATGAAAAGACTTCATCTGAGAAGATGAGAAAACATTTAGAGAAACGTTGTGTTAATAACAACAAGGATGAAGACAATAGTCCGAATAATATGTGGAATAATGAAAAGACTTCATCTGAGAAGATGAGAAAACATTTAGAGAAACGGTGTGTTAATAACAACAAAGATGAAGACAATAGTCCGAATAATATGTGGAATAATGAAATGACTTCATCTGAGAAGATGAGAAATCATTTAGAGAAACGTTGTGTTAATAACAACAAGGATGAAGACAATAGTCCGAATAATATGTGGAATAATGAAAAGACTTCATCTGAGAAGATGAGAAAACATTTAGAGAAACGTTGTGTTAATAACAACAAAGATGAATACAATAGTCCGAATAATGTGTGGAATAATGAAAAGACTTCATCTGAGAAGATGAGGAAACATTTAGAGAAACGTTGTGTTAATAACAACAAAGATGAAGACAATAGTCCGAATAATATGTGGAATAATGAAAAGACTTCATCTGAGAAGATGAGGAAACATTTAGAGAAACGTTGTGTTAATAACAACAAAGATGAAGACAATAGTCCGAATAATATGTGGAATAATGAAAATACTTCAACTGAGAAGATGAGAAAACATTTAGAGAAACGTTATGTTAATAACAACAAAGATGAAGACAATAGTCCGAATAATATGTGGAATAATGAAAAGACTTCATCTGAGAAGATGAGAAAACATTTAGAGAAACGTTGTGTTAATAACAACAAAGATGAAGACAATAGTCCGAATAATATGTGGAATAATGAAAAGACTTCATCTGACAAGATGAGAAAACATTTAGAGAAACGTTGTGTTAATAACAACAAAGATGAAGACAATAGTCCGAATAATATGTGGAATAATGAAAAGACTTCATCTGAGAAGATGAGAAAACATTTAGAGAAACGTTGTGTTAATAACAACAAAGATGAAGACAATAGTCCGAATAATATGTGGAATAATGAAAATACTTCACCTGAGAATATGAGAAAACATTTAAAGAAACGTTGTGTTAATAACAACAAAGATGAAGACAATAGTCCGAATAATATGTGGAATAATGAAAAGACTTCATCTGAGAAGATGAGAAAACATTTAGAGAAACGTTGTGTTAATAACAACAAAGATGAAGACAATAGTCCGAATAATATGTGGAATAATGAAAAGACTTCATCTGAGAAGATGAGAAAACATTTAGAGAAACCTTGTGTTATTAACAACAAAGATGAAGACAATAGTCCGAATAATATGTGGAATAATGAAAAGACTTCACCTGAGAAGATGAGAAAACATTTAGAGAAACGTTGTGTTAATAACAACAAAGATGAAGACAATAGTCCGAATAATATGTGGAATAATGAAAAGACTTCATCTGAGAAGATGAGAAAACATTTAGAGAAACGTTGTGTTAATAACAACAAAGATGAAGACAATAGTCCGAATAATATGTGGAATAATGAAAAGACTTCATCTGAGAAGATGAGGAAACATTTGGAGAAACGTTGTGTTAATAACAACAAAGATGAAGACAATAGTCCGAATAATATGTGGAATAATGAAAATACTTCACCTGAGAAGATGAGAAAACATTTAGAGAAACCTTGTGTTAATAACAACAAAGATGAAGACAATAGTCCGAATAATATGTGGAATAATGAAAAGACTTCATCTGAGAAGATGAGAAAACATTTAGAGAAACGTTGTGTTAATAACAACAAAGATGAAGACAATAGTCCGAATAATATGTGGAATAATGAAAAGACTTCATCTGAGAAGATGAGAAAACATTTAGAGAAACGTTGTGTTAATAACAACAAAGATGAAGACAATAGTCCGAATAATATGTGGAATAATGAAAATACTTCACCTGAGAAGATGAGAAAACATTTAGAGAAACCTTGTGTTAATAACAACAAAGATGAAGACAATAGTCCGAATAATATGTGGAATAATGAAAAGACTTCATCTGAGAAGATGAGAAAACATTTAGAGAAACGTTGTGTTAATAACAACAAAGATGAAGACAATAGTCCGAATAATATGTGGAATAATGAAAAGACTTCATCTGAGAAGATAAGAAAACATTTAGAGAAACCTTGTGTTAATAACAACAAAGATGAAGACAATAGTCCGAATAATATGTGGAATAATGAAAATACTTCACCTGAGAAGATGAGAAAACATTTAGAGAAACCTTGTGTTAATAACAACAAAGATGAAGACAATAGTCCGAATAATATGTGGAATAATGAAAAGACTTCATCTGAGAAGATGAGAAAACATTTAGAGAAACGTTGTGTTAATAACAACAAAGATGAAGACAATAGTCCGAATAATATGTGGAATAATGAAAAGACTTCATCTGAGAAGATGAGAAAACATTTAGAGAAACGTTGTGTTAATAACAACAAAGATGAAGACAATAGTCCGAATAATATGTGGAATAATGAAAAGACTTCATCTGACAAGATGAGAAAACATTTAGAGAAACGTTGTGTTAATAACAACAAAGATGAAGACAATAGTCCGAATAATATGTGGAATAATGAAAAGACTTCATCTGAGAAGATGAGAAAACATTTAGAGAAACGTTGTGTTAATAACAACAAAGATGAAGACAATAGTCCGAATAATATGTGGAATAATGAAAAGACTTCACCTGAGAAGATGAGAAAACATTTAGAGAAACGTTGTGTTAATAACAACAAAGATGAAGACAATAGTCCGAATAATATGTGGAATAATGAAAAGACTTCACCTGAGAAGATGAGAAAACATTTAGAGAAACGTTGTGTTAATAACAACAAAGATGAAGACAATAGTCCGAATAATATGTGGAATAATGAAAAGACTTCACCTGAGAAGATGAGAAAACATTTAGAGAAACGTTGTGTTAATAACAACAAAGATGAAGACAATAGTCCGAATAATATGTGGAATAATGAAAAGACTTCATCTGAGAAGATGAGAAAACATTTAGAGAAACGTTGTGTTAATAACAACAAAGATGAAGACAATAGTCCGAATAATATGTGGAATAATGAAAATACTTCACCTGAGAAGATGAGAAAACATTTAGAGAAACCTTGTGTTAATAACAACAAAGATGAAGACAATAGTCCGAATAATATGTGGAATAATGAAAAGACTTCATCTGAGAAGATGAGAAAACATTTAGAGAAACGTTGTGTTAATAACAACAAAGATGAAGACAATAGTCCGAATAATATGTGGAATAATGAAAAGACTTCATCTGAGAAGATGAGAAAACATTTAGAGAAACGTTGTGTTAATAACAACAAAGATGAAGACAATAGTCCGAATAATATGTGGAATAATGAAAATACTTCACCTGAGAAGATGAGAAAACATTTAGAGAAACCTTGTGTTAATAACAACAAAGATGAAGACAATAGTCCGAATAATATGTGGAATAATGAAAAGACTTCATCTGAGAAGATGAGAAAACATTTAGAGAAACGTTGTGTTAATAACAACAAAGATGAAGACAATAGTCCGAATAATATGTGGAATAATGAAAAGACTTCATCTGACAAGATGAGAAAACATTTAGAGAAACGTTGTGTTAATAACAACAAAGATGAAGACAATAGTCCGAATAATATGTGGAATAATGAAAATACTTCACCTGAGAAGATGAGAAAACATTTAGAGAAACCTTGTGTTAATAACAACAAAGATGAAGACAATAGTCCGAATAATATGTGGAATAATGAAAAGACTTCATCTGAGAAGATGAGAAAACATTTAGAGAAACGTTGTGTTAATAACAACAAAGATGAAGACAATAGTCCGAATAATATGTGGAATAATGAAAAGACTTCATCTGACAAGATGAGAAAACATTTAGAGAAACGTTGTGTTAATAACAACAAAGATGAAGACAATAGTCCGAATAATATGTGGAATAATGAAAAGACTTCATCTGAGAAGATGAGAAAACATTTAGAGAAACGTTGTGTTAATAACAACAAAGATGAAGACAATAGTCCGAATAATATGTGGAATAATGAAAAGACTTCACGTGAGAAGATGAGAAAACATTTAGAGAAACGTTGTGTTAATAACAACAAAGATGAAGACAATAGTCCGAATAATATGTGGAATAATGAAAAGACTTCACCTGAGAAGATGAGAAAACATTTAGAGAAACGTTGTGTTAATAACAACAAAGATGAAGACAATAGTCCGAATAATATGTGGAATAATGAAAAGACTTCACCTGAGAAGATGAGAAAACATTTAGAGAAACCTTGTGTTAATAACAACAAAGATGAAGACAATAGTCCGAATAATATGTGGAATAATGAAAAGACTTCATCTGAGAAGATGAGAAAACATTTAGAGAAACGTTGTGTTAATAACAACAAAGATGAAGACAATAGTCCGAATAATATGTGGAATAATGAAAAGACTTCATCTGAGAAGATAAGAAAACATTTAGAGAAACCTTGTGTTAATAACAACAAAGATGAAGACAATAGTCCGAATAATATGTGGAATAATGAAAATACTTCACCTGAGAAGATGAGAAAACATTTAGAGAAACCTTGTGTTAATAACAACAAAGATGAAGACAATAGTCCGAATAATATGTGGAATAATGAAAAGACTTCATCTGAGAAGATGAGAAAACATTTAGAGAAACGTTGTGTTAATAACAACAAAGATGAAGACAATAGTCCGAATAATATGTGGAATAATGAAAAGACTTCATCTGAGAAGATGAGAAAACATTTAGAGAAACGTTGTGTTAATAACAACAAAGATGAAGACAATAGTCCGAATAATATGTGGAATAATGAAAAGACTTCATCTGACAAGATGAGAAAACATTTAGAGAAACGTTGTGTTAATAACAACAAAGATGAAGACAATAGTCCGAATAATATGTGGAATAATGAAAAGACTTCATCTGAGAAGATGAGAAAACATTTAGAGAAACGTTGTGTTAATAACAACAAAGATGAAGACAATAGTCCGAATAATATGTGGAATAATGAAAAGACTTCACCTGAGAAGATGAGAAAACATTTAGAGAAACGTTGTGTTAATAACAACAAAGATGAAGACAATAGTCCGAATAATATGTGGAATAATGAAAAGACTTCACCTGAGAAGATGAGAAAACATTTAGAGAAACGTTGTGTTAATAACAACAAAGATGAAGACAATAGTCCGAATAATATGTGGAATAATGAAAAGACTTCACCTGAGAAGATGAGAAAACATTTAGAGAAACGTTGTGTTAATAACAACAAAGATGAAGACAATAGTCCGAATAATATGTGGAATAATGAAAAGACTTCATCTGAGAAGATGAGAAAACATTTAGAGAAACGTTGTGTTAATAACAACAAAGATGAAGACAATAGTCCGAATAATATGTGGAATAATGAAAATACTTCACCTGAGAAGATGAGAAAACATTTAGAGAAACCTTGTGTTAATAACAACAAAGATGAAGACAATAGTCCGAATAATATGTGGAATAATGAAAAGACTTCATCTGAGAAGATGAGAAAACATTTAGAGAAACGTTGTGTTAATAACAACAAAGATGAAGACAATAGTCCGAATAATATGTGGAATAATGAAAAGACTTCATCTGAGAAGATGAGAAAACATTTAGAGAAACGTTGTGTTAATAACAACAAAGATGAAGACAATAGTCCGAATAATATGTGGAATAATGAAAATACTTCACCTGAGAAGATGAGAAAACATTTAGAGAAACCTTGTGTTAATAACAACAAAGATGAAGACAATAGTCCGAATAATATGTGGAATAATGAAAAGACTTCATCTGAGAAGATGAGAAAACATTTAGAGAAACGTTGTGTTAATAACAACAAAGATGAAGACAATAGTCCGAATAATATGTGGAATAATGAAAAGACTTCATCTGACAAGATGAGAAAACATTTAGAGAAACGTTGTGTTAATAACAACAAAGATGAAGACAATAGTCCGAATAATATGTGGAATAATGAAAATACTTCACCTGAGAAGATGAGAAAACATTTAGAGAAACCTTGTGTTAATAACAACAAAGATGAAGACAATAGTCCGAATAATATGTGGAATAATGAAAAGACTTCATCTGAGAAGATGAGAAAACATTTAGAGAAACGTTGTGTTAATAACAACAAAGATGAAGACAATAGTCCGAATAATATGTGGAATAATGAAAAGACTTCATCTGACAAGATGAGAAAACATTTAGAGAAACGTTGTGTTAATAACAACAAAGATGAAGACAATAGTCCGAATAATATGTGGAATAATGAAAAGACTTCATCTGAGAAGATGAGAAAACATTTAGAGAAACGTTGTGTTAATAACAACAAAGATGAAGACAATAGTCCGAATAATATGTGGAATAATGAAAAGACTTCACGTGAGAAGATGAGAAAACATTTAGAGAAACGTTGTGTTAATAACAACAAAGATGAAGACAATAGTCCGAATAATATGTGGAATAATGAAAAGACTTCACCTGAGAAGATGAGAAAACATTTAGAGAAACGTTGTGTTAATAACAACAAAGATGAAGACAATAGTCCGAATAATATGTGGAATAATGAAAAGACTTCACCTGAGAAGATGAGAAAACATTTAGAGAAACGTTGTGTTAATAACAACAAAGATGAAGACAATAGTCCGAATAAAATGTGGAATAATGAAAAGACTTCATCTGAGAAGATGAGAAAACATTTAGAGAAACGTTGTGTTAATAACAACAAAGATGAAGACAATAGTCCGAATAATATGTGGAATAATGAAAAGACTTCACCTGAGAAGATGAGAAAACATTTAGAGAAACGTTGTGTTAATAACAACAAAGATGAAGACAATAGTCCGAATAATATGTGGAATAATGAAAAGACTTCACCTGAGAAGATGAGAAAACATTTAGAGAAACGTTGTGTTAATAACAACAAAGATGAAGACAATAGTCCGAATAATATGTGGAATAATGAAAAGACTTCACCTGAGAAGATGAGAAAACATTTAGAGAAACGTTGTGTTAATAACAACAAAGATGAAGACAATAGTCCGAATAATATGTGGAATAATGAAAAGACTTCATCTGAGAAGATGAGAAAACATTTAGAGAAACGTTGTGTTAATAACAACAAAGATGAAGACAATAGTCCGAATAATATGTGGAATAATGAAAAGACTTCATCTGAGAAGATGAGAAAACATTTAGAGAAACGTTGTGTTAATAACAACAAAGATGAAGACAATAGTCCGAATAATATGTGGAATAATGAAAATACTTCACCTGAGAAGATGAGAAAACATTTAGAGAAACGTTGTGTTAATAACAACAAAGATGAAGACAATAGTCCGAATAATATGTGGAATAATGAAAAGACTTCATCTGAGAAGATGAGAAAACATTTAGAGAAACGTTGTGTTAATAACAACAAAGATGAAGACAATAGTCCGAATAATATGTGGAATAATGAAAAGACTTCACCTGAGAAGATGAGAAAACATTTAGAGAAACGTTGTGTTAATAACAACAAAGATGAAGACAATAGTCCGAATAATATGTGGAATAATGAAAAGACTTCATCTGAGAAGATGAGGAAACATTTGGAGAAACGTTGTGTTAATAACAACAAAGATGAAGACAATAGTCCGAATAATATGTGGAATAATAAAAATACTTCACCTGAGAAGATGAGAAAACATTTAGAGAAACCTTGTGTTAATAACAACAAAGATGAAGACAATAGTCCGAATAATATGTGGAATAATGAAAAGACTTCATCTGAGAAGATGAGAAAACATTTAGAGAAACGTTGTGTTAATAACAACAAAGATGAAGACAATAGTCCGAATAATATGTGGAATAATGAAAAGACTTCATCTGAGAAGATGAGAAAACATTTAGAGAAACGTTGTGTTAATAACAACAAAGATGAAGACAATAGTCCGAATAATATGTGGAATAATGAAAATACTTCACCTGAGAAGATGAGAAAACATTTAGAGAAACCTTGTGTTAATAACAACAAAGATGAAGACAATAGTCCGAATAATATGTGGAATAATGAAAAGACTTCATCTGAGAAGATGAGAAAACATTTAGAGAAACGTTGTGTTAATAACAACAAAGATGAAGACAATAGTCCGAATAATATGTGGAATAATGAAAAGACTTCATCTGAGAAGATGAGAAAACATTTAGAGAAACGTTGTGTTAATAACAACAAAGATGAAGACAATAGTCCGAATAATATGTGGAATAATGAAAATACTTCACCTGAGAAGATGAGAAAACATTTAGAGAAACGTTGTGTTAATAACAACAAAGATGAAGACAATAGTCCGAATAATATGTGGAATAATGAAAAGACTTCACCTGAGAAGATGAGAAAACATTTAGAGAAACGTTGTGTTAATAACAACAAAGATGAAGACAATAGTCCGAATAATATGTGGAATAATGAAAAGACTTCACCTGAGAAGATGAGAAAACATTTAGAGAAACGTTGTGTTAATAACAACAAAGATGAAGACAATAGTCCGAATAATATGTGGAATAATGAAAAGACTTCATCTGAGAAGATGAGAAAACATTTAGAGAAACGTTGTGTTAATAACAACAAAGATGAAGACAATAGTCCGAATAATATGTGGAATAATGAAAAGACTTCATCTGAGAAGATGAGAAAACATTTAGAGAAACGTTGTGTTAATAACAACAAAGATGAAGACAATAGTCCGAATAATATGTGGAATAATGAAAATACTTCACCTGAGAAGATGAGAAAACATTTAGAGAAACGTTGTGTTAATAACAACAAAGATGAAGACAATAGTCCGAATAATATGTGGAATAATGAAAAGACTTCATCTGAGAAGATGAGAAAACATTTAGAGAAACGTTGTGTTAATAACAACAAAGATGAAGACAATAGTCCGAATAATATGTGGAATAATGAAAAGACTTCACCTGAGAAGATGAGAAAACATTTAGAGAAACGTTGTGTTAATAACAACAAAGATGAAGACAATAGTCCGAATAATATGTGGAATAATGAAAAGACTTCATCTGAGAAGATGAGAAAACATTTAGAGAAACGTTGTGTTAATAACAACAAAGATGAAGACAATAGTCCGAATAATATGTGGAATAATGAAAAGACTTCATCTGAGAAGATGAGGAAACATTTGGAGAAACGTTGTGTTAATAACAACAAAGATGAAGACAATAGTCCGAATAATATGTGGAATAATGAAAATACTTCACCTGAGAAGATGAGAAAACATTTAGAGAAACCTTGTGTTAATAACAACAAAGATGAAGACAATAGTCCGAATAATATGTGGAATAATGAAAAGACTTCATCTGAGAAGATGAGAAAACATTTAGAGAAACGTTGTGTTAATAACAACAAAGATGAAGACAATAGTCCGAATAATATGTGGAATAATGAAAAGACTTCATCTGAGAAGATGAGAAAACATTTAGAGAAACGTTGTGTTAATAACAAAAAAGATGAAGACAATAGTCCGAATAATATGTGGAATAATGAAAATACTTCACCTGAGAAGATGAGAAAACATTTAGAGAAACCTTGTGTTAATAACAACAAAGATGAAGACAATAGTCCGAATAATATGTGGAATAATGAAAAGACTCCATCTGAGAAGATGAGAAAACATTTAGAGAAACGTTGTGTTAATAACAACAAAGATGAAGACAATAGTCCGAATAATATGTGGAATAATGAAAAGACTTCATCTGAGAAGATGAGAAAACATTTAGAGAAACCTTGTGTTAATAACAACAAAGATGAAGACAATAGTCCGAATAATATGTGGAATAATGAAAATACTTCACCTGAGAAGATGAGAAAACATTTAGAGAAACCTTGTGTTAATAACAACAAAGATGAAGACAATAGTCCGAATAATATGTGGAATAATGAAAAGACTTCATCTGAGAAGATGAGAAAACATTTAGAGAAACGTTGTGTTAATAACAACAAAGATGAAGACAATAGTCCGAATAATATGTGGAATAATGAAAAGACTTCATCTGAGAAGATGAGAAAACATTTAGAGAAACGTTGTGTTAATAACAACAAAGATGAAGACAATAGTCCGAATAATATGTGGAATAATGAAAAGACTTCATCTGACAAGATGAGAAAACATTTAGAGAAACGTTGTGTTAATAACAACAAAGATGAAGACAATAGTCCGAATAATATGTGGAATAATGAAAAGACTTCATCTGAGAAGATGAGAAAACATTTAGAGAAACGTTGTGTTAATAACAACAAAGATGAAGACAATAGTCCGAATAATATGTGGAATAATGAAAAGACTTCACCTGAGAAGATGAGAAAACATTTAGAGAAACGTTGTGTTAATAACAACAAAGATGAAGACAATAGTCCGAATAATATGTGGAATAATGAAAAGACTTCACCTGAGAAGATGAGAAAACATTTAGAGAAACGTTGTGTTAATAACAACAAAGATGAAGACAATAGTCCGAATAATATGTGGAATAATGAAAAGACTTCACCTGAGAAGATGAGAAAACATTTAGAGAAACGTTGTGTTAATAACAACAAAGATGAAGACAATAGTCCGAATAATATGTGGAATAATGAAAAGACTTCATCTGAGAAGATGAGAAAACATTTAGAGAAACGTTGTGTTAATAACAACAAAGATGAAGACAATAGTCCGAATAATATGTGGAATAATGAAAATACTTCACCTGAGAAGATGAGAAAACATTTAGAGAAACCTTGTGTTAATAACAACAAAGATGAAGACAATAGTCCGAATAATATGTGGAATAATGAAAAGACTTCATCTGAGAAGATGAGAAAACATTTAGAGAAACGTTGTGTTAATAACAACAAAGATGAAGACAATAGTCCGAATAATATGTGGAATAATGAAAAGACTTCATCTGAGAAGATGAGAAAACATTTAGAGAAACGTTGTGTTAATAACAACAAAGATGAAGACAATAGTCCGAATAATATGTGGAATAATGAAAATACTTCACCTGAGAAGATGAGAAAACATTTAGAGAAACCTTGTGTTAATAACAACAAAGATGAAGACAATAGTCCGAATAATATGTGGAATAATGAAAAGACTTCATCTGAGAAGATGAGAAAACATTTAGAGAAACGTTGTGTTAATAACAACAAAGATGAAGACAATAGTCCGAATAATATGTGGAATAATGAAAAGACTTCATCTGACAAGATGAGAAAACATTTAGAGAAACGTTGTGTTAATAACAACAAAGATGAAGACAATAGTCCGAATAATATGTGGAATAATGAAAATACTTCACCTGAGAAGATGAGAAAACATTTAGAGAAACCTTGTGTTAATAACAACAAAGATGAAGACAATAGTCCGAATAATATGTGGAATAATGAAAAGACTTCATCTGAGAAGATGAGAAAACATTTAGAGAAACGTTGTGTTAATAACAACAAAGATGAAGACAATAGTCCGAATAATATGTGGAATAATGAAAAGACTTCATCTGACAAGATGAGAAAACATTTAGAGAAACGTTGTGTTAATAACAACAAAGATGAAGACAATAGTCCGAATAATATGTGGAATAATGAAAAGACTTCATCTGAGAAGATGAGAAAACATTTAGAGAAACGTTGTGTTAATAACAACAAAGATGAAGACAATAGTCCGAATAATATGTGGAATAATGAAAAGACTTCACGTGAGAAGATGAGAAAACATTTAGAGAAACGTTGTGTTAATAACAACAAAGATGAAGACAATAGTCCGAATAATATGTGGAATAATGAAAAGACTTCACCTGAGAAGATGAGAAAACATTTAGAGAAACGTTGTGTTAATAACAACAAAGATGAAGACAATAGTCCGAATAATATGTGGAATAATGAAAAGACTTCATCTGACAAGATGAGAAAACATTTAGAGAAACGTTGTGTTAATAACAACAAAGATGAAGACAATAGTCCGAATAATATGTGGAATAATGAAAAGACTTCATCTGAGAAGATGAGAAAACATTTAGAGAAACGTTGTGTTAATAACAACAAAGATGAAGACAATAGTCCGAATAATATGTGGAATAATGAAAAGACTTCACCTGAGAAGATGAGAAAACATTTAGAGAAACGTTGTGTTAATAACAACAAAGATGAAGACAATAGTCCGAATAATATGTGGAATAATGAAAAGACTTCACCTGAGAAGATGAGAAAACATTTAGAGAAACGTTGTGTTAATAACAACAAAGATGAAGACAATAGTCCGAATAATATGTGGAATAATGAAAAGACTTCACCTGAGAAGATGAGAAAACATTTAGAGAAACGTTGTGTTAATAACAACAAAGATGAAGACAATAGTCCGAATAATATGTGGAATAATGAAAAGACTTCATCTGAGAAGATGAGAAAACATTTAGAGAAACGTTGTGTTAATAACAACAAAGATGAAGACAATAGTCCGAATAATATGTGGAATAATGAAAATACTTCACCTGAGAAGATGAGAAAACATTTAGAGAAACCTTGTGTTAATAACAACAAAGATGAAGACAATAGTCCGAATAATATGTGGAATAATGAAAAGACTTCATCTGAGAAGATGAGAAAACATTTAGAGAAACGTTGTGTTAATAACAACAAAGATGAAGACAATAGTCCGAATAATATGTGGAATAATGAAAAGACTTCATCTGAGAAGATGAGAAAACATTTAGAGAAACGTTGTGTTAATAACAACAAAGATGAAGACAATAGTCCGAATAATATGTGGAATAATGAAAATACTTCACCTGAGAAGATGAGAAAACATTTAGAGAAACCTTGTGTTAATAACAACAAAGATGAAGACAATAGTCCGAATAATATGTGGAATAATGAAAAGACTTCATCTGAGAAGATGAGAAAACATTTAGAGAAACGTTGTGTTAATAACAACAAAGATGAAGACAATAGTCCGAATAATATGTGGAATAATGAAAAGACTTCATCTGACAAGATGAGAAAACATTTAGAGAAACGTTGTGTTAATAACAACAAAGATGAAGACAATAGTCCGAATAATATGTGGAATAATGAAAATACTTCACCTGAGAAGATGAGAAAACATTTAGAGAAACCTTGTGTTAATAACAACAAAGATGAAGACAATAGTCCGAATAATATGTGGAATAATGAAAAGACTTCATCTGAGAAGATGAGAAAACATTTAGAGAAACGTTGTGTTAATAACAACAAAGATGAAGACAATAGTCCGAATAATATGTGGAATAATGAAAAGACTTCATCTGACAAGATGAGAAAACATTTAGAGAAACGTTGTGTTAATAACAACAAAGATGAAGACAATAGTCCGAATAATATGTGGAATAATGAAAAGACTTCATCTGAGAAGATGAGAAAACATTTAGAGAAACGTTGTGTTAATAACAACAAAGATGAAGACAATAGTCCGAATAATATGTGGAATAATGAAAAGACTTCACGTGAGAAGATGAGAAAACATTTAGAGAAACGTTGTGTTAATAACAACAAAGATGAAGACAATAGTCCGAATAATATGTGGAATAATGAAAAGACTTCACCTGAGAAGATGAGAAAACATTTAGAGAAACGTTGTGTTAATAACAACAAAGATGAAGACAATAGTCCGAATAATATGTGGAATAATGAAAAGACTTCACCTGAGAAGATGAGAAAACATTTAGAGAAACGTTGTGTTAATAACAACAAAGATGAAGACAATAGTCCGAATAAAATGTGGAATAATGAAAAGACTTCATCTGAGAAGATGAGAAAACATTTAGAGAAACGTTGTGTTAATAACAACAAAGATGAAGACAATAGTCCGAATAATATGTGGAATAATGAAAAGACTTCACCTGAGAAGATGAGAAAACATTTAGAGAAACGTTGTGTTAATAACAACAAAGATGAAGACAATAGTCCGAATAATATGTGGAATAATGAAAAGACTTCACCTGAGAAGATGAGAAAACATTTAGAGAAACGTTGTGTTAATAACAACAAAGATGAAGACAATAGTCCGAATAATATGTGGAATAATGAAAAGACTTCACCTGAGAAGATGAGAAAACATTTAGAGAAACGTTGTGTTAATAACAACAAAGATGAAGACAATAGTCCGAATAATATGTGGAATAATGAAAAGACTTCATCTGAGAAGATGAGAAAACATTTAGAGAAACGTTGTGTTAATAACAACAAAGATGAAGACAATAGTCCGAATAATATGTGGAATAATGAAAAGACTTCATCTGAGAAGATGAGAAAACATTTAGAGAAACGTTGTGTTAATAACAACAAAGATGAAGACAATAGTCCGAATAATATGTGGAATAATGAAAATACTTCACCTGAGAAGATGAGAAAACATTTAGAGAAACGTTGTGTTAATAACAACAAAGATGAAGACAATAGTCCGAATAATATGTGGAATAATGAAAAGACTTCATCTGAGAAGATGAGAAAACATTTAGAGAAACGTTGTGTTAATAACAACAAAGATGAAGACAATAGTCCGAATAATATGTGGGATAATGAAAAGACTTCATCTGAGAAGATGAGAAAACATTTAGAGAAACGTTGTGTTAATAACAACAAAGATGAAGACAATAGTCCGAATAATATGTGGAATAATGAAAATACTTCACCTGAGAAGATGAGAAAACATTTAGAGAAACCTTGTGTTAATAACAACAAAGATGAAGACAATAGTCCGAATAATATGTGGAATAATGAAAAGACTTCATCTGAGAAGATGAGAAAACATTTAGAGAAACGTTGTGTTAATAACAACAAAGATGAAGACAATAGTCCGAATAATATGTGGAATAATGAAAAGACTTCACCTGAGAAGATGAGGACACATTTAGAGAAACGTTGTGTTAATAACAACAAAGATGAAGACAATAGTCCGAATAATATGTGGAATAATGAAAAGACTTCATCTGAGAAGATGAGAAAACATTTAGAGAAACGTTGTGTTAATAACAACAAAGATGAAGACAATAGTCCGAATAATATGTGGAATAATGAAAAGACTTCACCTGAGAAGATGAGAAAACATTTAGAGAAACGTTGTGTTAATAACAACAAAGATGAAGACAATAGTCCGAATAATATGTGGAATAATGAAAAGACTTCACCTGAGAAGATGAGAAAACATTTAGAGAAACGTTGTGTTAATAACAACAAAGATGAAGACAATAGTCCGAATAATATGTGGAATAATGAAAAGACTTCATCTGAGAAGATGAGAAAACATTTAGAGAAACGTTGTGTTAATAACAACAAATATGAAGACAATAGTCCGAATAATATGTGGAATAATGAAAAGACTTCATCTGAGAAGGTGAGGAAACATTTAGAGAAACGTTGTGTTAATAACAACAAAGATGAAGACAATAGTCCGAATAATATGTGGAATAATGAAAATACTTCATCTGAGAAGATGAGAAAACATTTAGAGAAACGTTGTGTTAATAACAACAAAGATGAAGACAATAGTCCGAATAATATGTGGAATAATGAAAAGACTTCATCTGAGAAGATGAGAAAACATTTAGAGAAACGTTGTGTTAATAACAACAAAGATGAAGACAATAGTCCGAATAATATGTGGAATAATGAAAAGACTTCACCTGAGAAGATAAGAAAACATTTAGAGAAACGTTGTGTTAATAACAACAAAGATGAAGACAATAGTCCGAATAATATGTGGAATAATGAAAAGACTTCACCTGAGAAGATGAGAAAACATTTAGAGAAACGTTGTGTTAATAACAACAAAGATGAAGACAATAGTCCGAATAATATGTGGAATAATGGAAATACTTCATCTGAGAAGATGAGAAAACATTTAGAGAAACGTTGTGTTAATAACAACAAAGATGAAGACAATAGTCCGAATAATATGTGGAATAATGAAAAGACTTCATCTGAGAAGGTGAGGAAACATTTAGAGAAACGTTGTGTTAATAACAACAAAGATGAAGACAATAGTCCGAATAATATGTGGAATAATGAAAATACTTCATCTGAGAAGATGAGAAAACATTTAGAGAAACGTTGTGTTAATAACAACAAAGATGAAGACAATAGTCCGAATAATATGTGGAATAATGAAAAGACCTCATCTGAGAAGATGAGAAAACATTTAGAGAAACGTTGTGTTAATAACAACAAAGATGAAGACAATAGTCCGAATAATATGTGGAATAATGAAAAGACTTCACCTGAGAAGATGAGAAAACATTTAGAGAAACGTTGTGTTAATAACAACAAAGATGAAGACAATAGTCCGAATAATATGTGGAATAATGAAAATACTTCACCTGAGAAGATGAGAAAACATTTAGAGAAACCTTGTGTTAATAACAACAAAGATGAAGACAATAGTCCGAATAATATGTGGAATAATGAAAAGACTTCATCTGAGAAGATGAGAAAACATTTAGAGAAACGTTGTGTTAATAACAACAAAGATGAAGACAATAGTCCGAATAATATGTGGAATAATGAAAAGACTTCATCTGAGAAGATGAGAAAACATTTAGAGAAACGTTGTGTTAATAACAACAAAGATGAAGACAATAGTCCGAATAATATGTGGAATAATGAAAAGACTTCATCTGAGAAGATGAGAAAACATTTAGAGAAACGTTGTGTTAATAACAACAAAGATGAAGACAATAGTCCGAATAATATGTGGAATAATGAAAAGACTTCATCTGAGAAGATGAGAAAACATTTAGAGAAACGTTGTGTTAATAACAACAAAGATGATGACAATAGTCCGAATAATATGTGGAATAATGAAAAGACTTCATCTGAGAAGATGAGAAAACATTTAGAGAAACGTTGTGTTAATAACAACAAAGATGAAGACAATAGTCCGAATAATATGTGGAATAATGAAAAGACTTCTCCTGAGAAGATGAGAAAACATTTAGAGAAACGTTGTGTTAATAACAACAAAGATGAAGACAATAGTCCGAATAATATGTGGAATAATGAAAAGACTTCATCTGAGAAGATGAGAAAACGTTTAGAGAAACGTTGTGTTAATAACAACAAAGATGAAGACAATAGTCCGAATAATATGTGGAATAATGAAAAGACTTCACCTGAGAAGATGAGGACACATTTAGAGAAACGTTGTGTTAATAACAACAAAGATGAAGACAATAGTCCGAATAATATGTGGAATAATGAAAAGACTTCATCTGAGAAGATGAGAAAACATTTAGAGAAGCGTTGTGTTAATAACAACAAAGATGAAGACAATAGTCCGAATAATATGTGGAATAATGAAAAGACTTCACCTGAGAAGATAAGAAAACATTTAGAGAAACGTTGTGTTAATAACAACAAAGATGAAGACAATAGTCCGAATAATATGTGGAATAATGAAAAGACTTCACCTGAGAAGATGAGAAAACATTTAGAGAAACGTTGTGTTAATAACAACAAAGATGAAGACAATAGTCCGAATAATATGTGGAATAATGGAAATACTTCATCTGAGAAGATGAGAAAACATTTAGAGAAACGTTGTGTTAATAACAACAAAGATGAAGACAATAGTCCGAATAATATGTGGAATAATGAAAAGACTTCATCTGAGAAGGTGAGGAAACATTTAGAGAAACGTTGTGTTAATAACAACAAAGATGAAGACAATAGTCCGAATAATATGTGGAATAATGAAAATACTTCATCTGAGAAGATGAGAAAACATTTAGAGAAACGTTGTGTTAATAACAACAAAGATGAAGACAATAGTCCGAATAATATGTGGAATAATGAAAATACTTCATCTGAGAAGATGAGAAAACATTTAGAGAAACGTTGTGTTAATAACAACAAAGATGAAGACAATAGTCCGAATAATATGTGGAATAATGAAAAGACTTCACCTGAGAAGATGAGAAAACATTTAGAGAAACGTTGTGTTAATAACAACAAAGATGAAGACAATAGTCCGAATAATATGTGGAATAATGAAAAGACTTCACCTGAGAAGATGAGAAAACATTTAGAGAAACGTTGTGTTAATAACAACAAAGATGAAGACAATAGTCCGAATAATATGTGGAATAATGAAAAGACTTCATCTGAGAAGATGAGAAAACATTTAGAGAAACGTTGTGTTAGTAACAACAAAGATGAAGACAATAGTCCGAATAATATGTGGAATAATGAAAATACTTCACCTGAGAAGATGAGAAAACATTTAGAGAAACGTTGTGTTAATAACAACAAAGATGAAGACAATAGTCCGAATAATATGTGGAATAATGAAAAGACTTCATCTGAGAAGATGAGAAAACATTTAGAGAAACGTTGTGTTAATAACAACAAAGATGAAGACAATAGTCCGAATAATATGTGGAATAATGAAAAGACTTCATCTGAGAAGATGAGAAAACATTTAGAGAAACGTTGTGTTAATAACAACAAAGATGAAGACAATAGTCCGAATAATATGTGGAATAATGAAAAGACTTCATCTGAGAAGGTGAGGAAACATTTAGAGAAACGTTGTGTTAATAACAACAAAGATGAAGACAATAGTCCGAATAATATGTGGAATAATGAAAAGACTTCATCTGAGAAGATGAGAAAACATTTAGAGAAACGTTGTGTTAATAACAACAAAGATGAAGACAATAGTCCGAATAATATGTGGAATAATGAAAATACTTCACCTGAGAAGATGAGAAAACATTTAGAGAAACCTTCTGTTAATAACAACAAAGATGAAGACAATAGTCCGAATAATATGTGGAATAATGAAAAGACTTCATCTGAGAAGATGAGAAAACATTTAGAGAAACGTTGTGTTAATAACAACAAAGATGAAGACAATAGTCCGAATAATATGTGGAATAATGAAAATACTTCACCTGAGAAGATGAGAAAACATTTAGAGAAACCTTGTGTTAATAACAACAAAGATGAAGACAATAGTCCGAATAATATGTGGAATAATGAAAAGACTTCATCTGAGAAGATGAGAAAACATTTAGAGAAACGTTGTGTTAATAACAACAAAGATGAAGACAATAGTCCGAATAATATGTGGAATAATGAAAAGACTTCATCTGAGAAGATGAGGAAACATTTAGAGAAACGTTGTGTTAATAACAACAAAGATGAAGACAATAGTCCGAATAATATGTGGAATAATGAAAATACTTCACCTGAGAAGATGAGAAAACATTTAGAGAAACCTTGTGTTAATAACAACAAAGATGAAGACAATAGTCCGAATAATATGTGGAATAATGAAAAGACTTCATCTGAGAAGATGAGAAAACATTTAGAGAAACGTTGTGTTAATAACAACAAAGATGAAGACAATAGTCCGAATAATATGTGGAATAATGAAAATACTTCACCTGAGAAGATGAGAAAACATTTAGAGAAACGTTGTGTTAATAACAACAAAGATGAAGACAATAGTCCGAATAATATGTGGAATAATGAAAAGACTTCATCTGAGAAGATGAGAAAACATTTAGAGAAACGTTGTGTTAATAACAACAAAGATGAAGACAATAGTCCGAATAATATGTGGAATAATGCAAAGACTTCACCTGAGAAGATGAGAAATCATTTAGAGAAACGTTGTGTTAATAACAACAAAGATGAAGACAATAGTCCGAATAATATGTGGAATAATGAAAAGACTTCACCTGAGAAGATGAGAAAACATTTAGAGAAACGTTGTGTTAATAACAACAAAGATGAAGACAATAGTCCGAATAATATGTGGAATAATGAAAAGACTTCATCTGAGAAGATGAGAAAACATTTAGAGAAACGTTGTGTTAATAACAACAAAGATGAAGACAATAGTCCGAATAATATGTGGAATAATGAAAAGACTTCATCTAAGAAGATGAGAAAACATTTAGAGAAACGTTGTGTTAATAACAACAAAGATGAAGACAATAGTCCGAATAATATGTGGAATAATGAAAAGACTTCATCTGAGAAGATGAGAAAACATTTAGAAAAACGTTGTGTTAATAACAACAAAGATGAAGACAATAATCCGAATAATATGTGGAATAATGAAAAGACTTCATCTGAGAAGATGAGAAAACATTTAGAAAAACGTTGTGTTAATAACAACAAAGATGAAGACAATAGTCTGAATAATATATGGAATAATGAAAAGACTTCATCTGAGAAGATGAGAAACATTTAGAGAAACGTTGTGTTAATAACAACAAAGATGAAGACAATAGTCCGAATAATATGTGGAATAATGAAAAGACTTCATCTGAGATGAGAAAACATTTAGAGAAACGTTGTGTTAATAACAACAAAGATGAAGACAATAGTCCGAATAATATGTGGAATAATGAAAAGACTTCATCTAAGAAGATGAGAAAACATTTAGAGAAACGTTGTGTTAATAACAACAAAGATGAAGACAATAGTCCGAATAATATGTGGAATAATGAAAAGACTTCATCTGAGAAGATGAGAAAACATTTAGAGAAACGTTGTGTTAATAACAACAAAGATGAAGACAATAGTCCGAATAATATGTGGAATAATGAAAAGACTTCATCTGAGAAGATGAGAAAACATTTAGAGAAACGTTGTGTTAATAACAACAAAGATGAAGACAATAGTCCGAATAATATGTGGAATAATGAAAAGACTTCATCTGAGAAGATGAGAAAACATTTAGGAAACGTTGTGTTAATAACAACAAAGATGAAGACAATAGTCCGAATAATATGTGGAATAATGAAAAGACTTCATCTGAGAAGATGAGAAAACATTTAGAGAAACGTTGTGTTAATAACAACAAAGATGAAGACAATAGTCTGAATAATATGTGGAATAATGAAAAGACTTCATCTGAGGAGATGAGAAAACATTTAGAGAAACGTTGTGTCAATAACAACAAGGATGAAGACAATAGTCCGAATAATATGTGGAATAATGAAAAGACTTCATCTGAGAAGATGCGAAATATTTAGAGAAACGTTGTGTTAATAACAACAAAGATGAAGACAATAGTCCGAATAATATGTGGAATAATGAAAAGACTTCAGCTGAGAAGATGAGAAAACATTAAGAGAAACGTTGTATTAATAACAACAAAGATGAAGACAATAGTCTGAATAATATGTGGAATAATGAAAAGACTTCATCTGAGAAGATGAGAAAACATTTAGAGAAACGTTGTGTTAATAACAACAAAGATGAAGACAATAGTCCGAATAATATGTGGAATAATGAAAAGACTTCATCTAAGAAGATGAGAAAACATTTAGAGAAACGTTGTGTTAATAACAACAAAGATGAAGACAATAGTCCGAATAATATGTGGAATAATGAAAAGACTTCATCTGAGAAGATGAGAAAACATTTAGAGAAACGTTGTGTTAATAACAACAAAGATGAAGACAATAGTCTGAATAATATGTGGAATAATGAAAAGACTTCATCTGAGGAGATGAGAAAACATTTAGAGAAACGTTGTGTCAATAACAACAAGGATGAAGACAATAGTCCGAATAATATGTGGAATAATGAAAAGACTTCATCTGAGAAGATGAGAAAACATTTAGAGAAACGTTGTGTTAATAACAACAAAGATGAAGACAATAGTCCGAATAATATGTGGAATAATGAAAAGACTTCATCTGAGAAGATGAGAAAACATTAAGAGAAACGTTGTATTAATAACAACAAAGATGAAGACAATAGTCTTTATAATATGTGGAATAATTAAAAGACTTCATCTGAGGAGATGAGAAAAGATTTAGAGAAACGTTGTGTCAATAACAACAAGCATGAAGACAATAGTCCGAATAATATGTGGAATAATGAAAAGACTTCATCTGAGAAGATGAGAAAACATTTAGAGAAACGTTGTGTTAATAACAACAAAGATGAAGACAATAGTCTGAATACTATGTGGAATAATGAAAAGACTTCACCTGAGAAGATGAGAAAACATTTAGAGAAACGTTGTGTTAATAACAACAAAGATGAAGACAATAGTCCGAATAATATGTGGAATAATGAAAAGACTTCATCTGAGAAAATGAGAAAACATTTAGAGAAACGTTGTGTCAATAACAACAAAGATGAAGACAATAGTCCGAATAATATGTGGAATAATGAAAAGACTTCATCTGAGAAAATGAGAAAACATTTAGAGAAACGTTGTGTCAATAACAACAAAGATGAAGACAATAGTCCGAATAATATGTGGAATAATGAAAAGACTTCATCTGAGAAGATGAGAAAACATTTAGAGAAACGTTGTGTTAATAACAACAAAGATGAAGACAATAGTCCGAATAATATGTGGAATAATGAAAAGACTTCATCTGAGAAGATGAGAAAACATTTAGAGAAACGTTGTGTTAATAACAACAAAGATGAAGACAATAGTCTGAATAATATGTGTAATAATGAAAAGACTTCATCTGAGAAGATGAGAAAACATTTAGAGAAACCTTGTGGTAATAACAACAAAGATGAAGACAATAGTCCGAATAATATGTGGAATAATGAAAAGACTTCATCTGAGAAGATGAGAAAACATTAAGAGAAACGTTGTATTAATAACAACAAAGATGAAGACAATAGTCTGAATAATATGTGGAATAATTAAAAGACTTCATCTGAGGAGATGAGAAAAGATTTAGAGAAACGTTGTGTCAATAACAACAAGGATGAAGACAATAGTCCGAATAATATGTGGAATAATGAAAAGACTTCATCTGAGAAGATGAGAAAACATTTAGAGAAACGTTGTGTTAATAACAACAAAGATGAAGACAATAGTCTGAATACTATGTGGAATAATGAAAAGACTTCATCTGAGAAGATGAGAAAACATTTAGAGAAACGTTGTGTTAATAACAACAAAGATAAAGACAATAGTCCGAATAATATGTGGAATAATGAAAAGACTTCATCTGAGAAGATGAGAAAACATTTAGAGAAACGTTGTGTTAATAACAACAAAGATGAAGACAATAGTCCGAATAATATGTGGAATAATGAAAAGACTTCACCTGAGAAGATGAGAAAACATTTAGAGAAACGTTGTGTTAATAACAACAAAGATAAAGACAATAGTCCGAATAATATGTGGAATAATGAAAAGACTTCATCTGAGAAGATGAGAAAACATTTAGAGAAACGTTGTGTTAATAACAACAAAGATAAAGACAATAGTCCGAATAATATGTGGAATAATGAAAAGACATCATCTGAGAAGATGAGAAAACATTTAGAGAAACGTTGTGTTAATAACAACAAAGATGAAGACAATAGTCCGAATAATATGTGGAATAATGAAAAGACTTCACCTGAGAAGATGAGAAAACATTTAGAGAAACGTTGTGTTAATAACAACAAAGATAAAGACAATAGTCCGAATAATATGTGGAATAATGAAAAGACTTCATCTGAGAAGATGAGAAAACATTTAGAGAAACGTTGTGTTAATAACAACAAAGATAAAGACAATAGTCCGAATAATATGTGGAATAATGAAAAGACTTCATCTGAGAAGATGAGAAAACATTTAGAGAAACGTTGTGTTAATAACAACAAAGATGAAGACAATAGTCCGAATAATATGTGGAATAATGAAAAGACTTCACCTGAGAAGATGAGAAAACATTTAGAGAAACGTTGTGTTAATAACAACAAAGATAAAGACAATAGTCCGAATAATATGTGGAATAATGAAAAGACTTCATCTGAGAAGATGAGAAAACATTTAGAGAAACGTTGTGTTAATAACAACAAAGATAAAGACAATAGTCCGAATAATATGTGGAATAATGAAAAGACTTCATCTGAGAAGATGAGAAAACATTTAGAGAAACGTTGTGTTAATAACAACAAAGATGAAGACAATAGTCCGAATAATATGTGGAATAATGAAAAGACTTCACCTGAGAAGATGAGAAAACATTTAGAGAAACGTTGTGTTAATAACAACAAAGATGAAGACAATAGTCCGAATAATATGTGGAATAATGAAAAGACTTCATCTGAGAAGATGAGAAAACATTTAGAGAAACGTTGTGTTAATAACAACAAAGATGAAGACAATAGTCCGAATAATATGTGGAATAATGAAAAGACTTCATCTGAGAAAATGAGAAAACATTTAGAGAAACGTTGTGTCAATAACAACAAAGATAAAGACAATAGTCCGAATAATATGTGGAATAATGAAAAGACTTCATCTGAGAAGATGAGAAAACATTTAGAGAAACGTTGTGTCAATAACAACAAAGATGAAGACAATAGTCCGAATAATATGTGGAATAATGAAAAGACTTCATCTGAGAAGATGAGAAAACATTTAGAGAAACGTTGTGTTAATAACAACAAAGATGAAGACAATAGTCCGAATAATATGTGGAATAATGAAAAGACTTCATCTGAGAAAATGAGAAAACATTTAGAGAAACGTTGTGTCAATAACAACAAAGATAAAGACAATAGTCCGAATAATATGTGGAATAATGAAAAGACTTCACCTGAGATGATGAGAAAACATTTAGAGAAACCTTGTGGTAATAACAACAAAGATGAAGACAATAGTTCGAATAATATGTGGAATAATGAAAAGACTTCACCTGAGAAGGTGAGAAAACATTGAGAGAAACGTTGTGTTAATAACAACAAAGATGGAGATAATAGTCCGAATAATATGTGGAATAATGAAAAGACTTCATCTGAGAAGATGAGAAAACATTTAGAGAAACGTTGTGTTAATAACAACAAAGATGAAGACAATAGTCTGAATAATATGTGTAATAATGAATAGACTTCCTCTGAGAAGAGAAAACATTTAGAGAAAGTTTTGTTTTTCTTCCATTTTTAAAAATCTATTCTTTGCTAATATTTCAATGTTTTTGTCAAGCTGTCGTAACATTCATTGTTTAATAAATTTTCTGTACACCTAGTGAATTCATAATGAGTGAAGGGAATTTCTATAACAATAAAATCGATGTTGACGTTAATGAAGTTGATGTCTTTTCAACGAACTTTGAGTTTTCTGATTTTCAGGCCTGACAAAATAATTATGTTTGATAAAATGGCGAAGGGATTAGAAAGGAAATAAATCAATGTACATCGAAACAGTCACTCGAAGACAGAAATAGATTTTGATTTGTGAAAATATGTAAAAGTTTGGGATAAAGACAGTTTCTTTTCGGAACGGAAATGAAAGATAGACGTACCTTTCTGAAAAAGAAATAATATACATTTCTCTCGTCTCTTCTGAATATCTTGACAAAATTACCGAACACGGAAAGTATTTAAAAAAAAACATAACCCCGGGGAATGTCTAGTTTCTCAGACGATAATGCAAACCTTACATTTCCTTCTTTGAAATGACTTTCAGGTCGTTGAAGGCAACGTCAAATATCTACTTGTCGGTTAGGTGTCAAAATCAGGCTTTTATAGACATGGCACCATGTGTTTCTCTTTGTTTAGCAAATAAGCTGTTGTAGAATACCACTAACATATAGAGTAAATTCTCTAAAATGGTCATAAGCTTTCGTATATTTGAACCCATGTTCTATAACGAATTGCTGTTTCTTGTTTTTCTTTTCCACCGAAAGACGAAGGATGAATATGTAGATCCATTTTGAAAACAACAGGCTCTGTCGAGAAAATGAAAAAAAAAAGTTCTCAGAATTTCTGAAAAAGTCACATTTAAGATAGAAATGAATTTTTCGAGGAAGTTAGATAGTAATTCTTTTCGAAGCCACACCTCTGTTGACGCTTCTTGATTACATACAAATTTATGTTCAGTTCACAAGTGACAAAGAGAAATTTTATATTTCGCATCTTGCCATTTCAGGTTTACGCTTCGTATCATCTAACGACGAGATTCTGTACGCAAGGGAAGATCAGTGTCATCTCAAATGAGAATCCGAATTGCTTAATGGAGTGATGCCCTTTACGCGCATGCGCCCGTTCTACTGTTTCCGCTATGACAAAATTACACGAGGCCATTTTACCTCAAATTCCCGTTGAAATCAATAGAATGACTGCTAAGTGTTTCCCATGCGTCGAGGTAAGTAGGTAATAAAAGATAAGTTATTAAAATATACGAAAAGCATTTTCGGAAAGAGAATCGGATCAATGGGTGGTGAAGAGGTCGGTGCAAATTGAGGTTGATCGTGTATCGTGACGACTTTGAAAATTGAACATGTCTTAGGTCGCTGAAAGAATTTCTTCTTTTTCCATACATGTTCGAGACCATTTAGGATTTCAAAACATTTTTCTAAGATTTGCGTAACACAGTCTTCCATTATTTGGATCGTACAGTTTAGTAACACAGACACGCGCACGCGCACACACGCACACACACACACACAAATATAGTGTTAATTTGAGAGACTGTTTTTAAAGCCAAAATTGCTGATTTTTCAGTGGTTTGCTGATAGAAAGGCATTTAAGTCAATCAGGGTTTGTGATAGAGTGTACTCAATATCGGATACAGCGTTAATAGAATTAATATGAAATGTTTTTTCACTTAAGTGGGCAGTATTTCGGTCGATCAGACTTCGAAGTTTCGTGGTCTCGTAGATATGTGACTAATCTTCAGAGCGGAGTTGGACTATTCTGCTGATATTTCGTATATATACACACACACACCCATGTTTTACGTTAGGAAACAGCATAGGGAAAATCAAAGCAATCTATTGATAAGGGTGATTACATCTTAATCTTGGTTTGAAATAATTCCTGTGCTAGATCTCATATATATATATATATATATATATATATATATATATATATATATATATATATATATATATAGATAGATAGATAGATACGGTCACTACAAATATAAAATTTGTCACTTAGCTGGTTGATGTTATATTCATTACCCCGTCTCCAGCGTTTCTTTTTTGTAATCGTCCAGTCCACTCGTCAGTAGGTTTCAGCAACTGACTTCCTATTATTTTGCCTGAAAAAGTTTGGTCCAATAAAAGTGCTAAGAAAACACGCCTCAGGAGAGAATGAAAGACTTGTAGAAGCGACTGAATTGACTTTAAACGATACCCAAAGATCACATGAAGATTTTCGCTTCTTCAAACAGCTCTGCAATAGTACAACAAAAAGGACACTGATGTCGCTTTTTATCACGGTACAAAGTGAAGAGAGTGACAATATTTATGATTGTGTTGAGAATAGAAAAGAATTCTACTACGGTGTTCATGCGGAGAAGAGGTTTTAATTATAACTTCAATTAAGTGAAATGCCAATGTCCATTTGCAGATCAGGGAGCAAAAAAATCGGACAAGATTCGGCCAGGAGGACAAATTCTCAAGGTGTATCATATGCGATTCTATTTTTATGTCGTATTATTTTGTTAGCGTGTTGAAGCAAATTTTAAGTCAGGATAGATGCTACGTTCTTGGCAGTTAATGAACGAAAAAAATAAGACATTACTGGGCCAAACCATCGGAGTTTTGTGTGGAACAACATGACTGTTTTCCTCTTTTATATGCAAACCTTACTAAAAAAAATCAAACTAACAGGATGGGTGGAAAAATACATGTAAATTTGGTAAAAGATTGCCACCAATAAAATAACGCACTTTATTCTCGTGTTATTGGAAAACAGTGGTGGATATAATAAACGCAATGTAGTTGAAACAACTGTCGACGAAATTAAGAAAATCAGGCCAAAGATCGATTCATTTAAACTGATTCAGTGCAGATTTTTTATGAATTTTACGATTTAAACTGTACAAATCTGGACATTATCTCTTTCCCATAACCATAACTAAACCGTTGCCTGAAATGGTCAAAATTCAAATAAAGTTATTCATCAAAAAGATATTTATACCACTCAGTTAGTTATGTGCCATGCTTAGGCGATCATGTATCTTTCGATACTTGACTGACGAGGCAGATTTTTCCCGCAGTAGGTTGCCATTTCTTTCTGCGGTAGACCAGTTGCCATATAAGGCTATAGAACACGGTGTGTCCTGCTATTTATCGATATCTGGGGGGGGGGGAGAAGAATAGGATTCATACCTTTCCAAAGGGTATTAGCACGTAAATGAATGTAATGGATTCGACTGTAATTCGAACTCGGCTCTCTGATTCCTCAATCCGAGCCACTATCCATTACTCCACCGTGCTTGAAGGATAAAGCAGATCTCGCAAGAATGTCATTTCCACTTTAATCATTACAACCATAGGAAATACGTAGAGTGGCAAGAAATTAAAGACTTACTGACAATATATTTCATAATGCTTTATAACTTCCCTTTTACATGTGACATCTGAGTAAAATATAAGAAGGTCGAACTAAACCTGTAGTCGGATTTTCTTTGACTAAAAGATTCAATCAAACAATCGATATGAACATAAAACAAATGAAAGCATCTAAAATATTAATTCAATGGAGTAAAGGACTTTTAACCTTTACTCCACAGCGAACAATTTAAAATAAATGTGTCCTTAGTGCCTCCACGAGAGGCTAACTTTCAATATAGAAAACCTTGGAGACTTAAGATATTTGTCTATGGCTTAACCGACGCGGTCATATTGTGGTATTTGATGTGTTGCTCCCGCTTTGGTCAGTATTGCTTTTACTTTGATCTCCCATGAGGAATTCTAATTCTCATGGCGCCATGATTCACATGACGCCATGATAATTCTAAACAGATGCAAGGAATTATCGCGACACACGTTGATGATTTCTGGACAGCGTGTTGTAAATAAACGGCATCAGAAATCAGTTTAAAGTTTAAAATGGAGAAATCTTAAATACGTGAACCCAAACATATTTCAACGATCAAAGAACGTACTAATCAAAACTAATTTGCTTTTGGCAACAAAAGAAGCAACAAGAATAAATTGACTCCTGAGATAAGAGAAATTCGAAAATAGATCGATGAATGCAACTGGTTGTCCACACAGACAAGGCCTGACTGAAGTTACAAAACCAATGAGCTGAGCTCTTAAACAATGAAACCGTCGAATGTCTACGACAAATAAAAGTGAATTCACAATTAATCCTGCCTAAACTGTGGTAAATTCAAAGAGCATTTCGAATTGTTGCATATGTCGATTCTTCTTCTTTGTGAAAGCTTGTTTGATGGTTGCATTGAGGAAGACTGACGAAGAGTTTTCTTCGTTGGAAGAACTGAAGACTACTTGCCACTTTCTCGGCAGTCAGGCCTCATAAAATGGCGTAAAAGTTCACGGACTTTAGCAGAGGTATGTATTTGCCTATCGAAAGTTTATTCTCGATTTACTTGCTTTGCCAGTTATTGTAAGAAACATTCCTGTTACATTTAAAACCGATAATAATGGCTTGTACAATTCTATTCCTTTGTCAAGCTGAAGATTTGCAGTAAATGTTGTCCAAAAATAGAAATATCAAACCAGTGAGCACATCGCCGACGCTTTTACAAAAAGACAGTTGATGTGTCGTTTTAAATTTCGGCTTAAATGCTACGGAAACGAAAATAGCTTTAATTTGATCAAAACATTTCTTCACGTTATACTAATATTTAAAAAAATAGATTTCATGCTAAATTCTTGTATTTATTTCTGTAAGGAAAGTTTACGCTTGTAAAAAAGCGTTTAACTTTTACTTTTCGTAATTAATAAATGAAATTGACCTTTTCAAAATGCTCTTGTGTCAAAAGAAAATGATTGTTAAATCAGGATTTCCCTTGAACTATTAAAACCACTTCAGGGAGTACCGTTAACTGACTATAAAGTTGCTACCATTCGCGATGAGAGTTAGTTTTTAGTAACTGCTAAGAAAACGAATAACAGCGCTTGAAGGGAGGTAGAGAAACAATTTTCTCGTGAAAGAAAGTTTTTAAATATTTCTTTTCTTTTGGTTTCATGCCTACTCTGATAAACCAAAGCATAACAAAAAAAGTTTAAAACAAGTTTGATTTTCACATGAATCAAACGATTATTAGGCATTTAAATAAAGTTTAAGCATCTAATCTGGACATTTGAATATCATTTTTATCAATTTCCTTTGTTCAGTCTGCCACAAGGCTATGGGCAGAAGACTAAGGACAAAATCTTTACATTAATTTACTGACCAACTTGCTAACCATTGTTCTACACCAAGGTATTAACCCACCCCACAAATATTTATCTAGTGCTAATCTATTCTTCATCGATTTTAACATTAAAAACTATATTACTTTATTCGTAAATTAAAAACGGATCAAAGCGTATTTTATTTTAGTTGTTAGATTTCTTGTTCGCAACCCATTTCTTGGTAATTTGCATATGTCGTACGCTGAGTGCCGTGGTGTAATAATTGTTTTCCTTGTTTCTAATTTAAGAGCCCAAACCGAAAATCACCTTCCCTTATGGCGCAATGAAACAGAGAGAAAGAAAAGGAGCCGATGAGCCATAACTTGAAATAGCGGGAAATCCTGGCCCAGCAATTCATTAAGTATTCTCACGTTATTTCTCATTTTTTACGATGATCTCATTTATGAGGCTTTACTGTCGACTGTTATGGCCTGAATTAATAGGCCTGACTAGTGTTTCCCACGGATCGATATTGGCATTCACCGATTCTTATAGAGACGGTGTTCGATCTGCCTAAATTGAGTGTGAAGCAATTAAACGTTCGTTATGATGAGACATACTTAGATAAATGAAAGATCCTTGCTTAGTAATAAATAAGAGGAAAATCTTCGACACGGAAAAGAAGGAAAGTAAAAAGAAATGGGAAGTGCAATATTTGGAGAGTGTGGAAATAATTATATATATATACATACATACATACATATATATACATACTTACATATATATATATATATGTGTGTGTGTGTGTGTGTGCGTACCTAAAAAAATATAATAAACAAATTTATATATCAGACAAATGGTTAATAATTAATTGGCAAGATGGAAAGAAAACCTAATTATTTGTCTGACGAATTTCTTTCTCAAGACGGACATAGGATTCTTGCATTCTGTCGTTCAATTAGCCTCATATATATATATATATATATATATATATATATATATATATATAAATAATTATTTATTCGACAATTATAATATAAATATGTTATAAAATCACTGCAAAAATAGCCATTTTGTTTCAACACTTCTGGTGCCTTAACAAATGATTATAATTTTCGAATAAATAATTATATTTGCTCTACTGTGTATTGAGCACTCTTTTAACAAATTTATTGGAATTTATTCCGTATACACCAATCCTATACTTGTATATATATATATATATATATATATATATATATATATATATATATATATATATATATCTATATATATCTATATATATATATATATATATATATATATATATATATATATTTAAATTTAGGCCCTAACTGCCATGTTATGAAATCTTACAACAAGATTTTCCAAAAAATCGAAATGCTATATCAAGACATTTTAAAACTACAACTTAATAATGAGGTATCTACCACCTCTGAATTGAAATATTTATTAAAAGCTGAAGCTTTGAAGAACAGATGTAACCTTCAACATACTTCCTCATCTCTTATGACCTATAAACTAAAAAACGCTGCTGAATAATTAAAAAAACATCCTGACATAATTATTCGAAAAGCCGATAAAACTAACATGTTTGTAGTAATTGACAAAATTGATTATTATACCAAATTACAAAATATCCTCAATGAAACATACTAAATTTAAAAAACTAAATATGAACGCTACTAATGAACTAAAAACAAAAATTAACAAACTTATAACAGCTAATAATGCTCAATAAAATTATTGGAGACTGTAAGCCTTTGCGTGCATAATAAAAAATATTTTTCACGCCTTCACATGATTAAAAATCTTCGCCATGCACGTGATAACATCATCGCATCTTTTAAAATTAAAATGATTTTGTAACGTTTATTTAGTTTGTAAAAAATAAAATGTAGCAACATGTTTCCGCTACAAGACAATTTGCAAATGTTTTAAAACATTTGACTCTACATATATATAAGACATTGTTAACTAATTTTGAGCCTGAAGATGAACAATGATGTTCGAAAGTACTCGGTTATCTTACGGACAATATTTATTTCAATATAATTTTCAAATAAAAAGTCTCATTAGAAAATATGAGAAAATTCAAAAGAGAATTGTTATAGTGGAAGACACCTTGTCTATATAATAGACTCTCCCACCTATTATAAGTAGGATTCAGTAGGTAGTCGAGGGAAGAGTAGTTATCAGCGACCACAACTCGATTACTCTGCGTAACACTTATTTACAAGTTCCTAACGTTTCTGTACGTTTACCCCATTTAGGACGCATTTAGTCCGACTACAAGTTCTATTGTGGAAATAACTCCACAACAATAATATACGATGTTGTCTTTGACATTCAACACAACATGTTTAAAAGAAAATATTCATATATATATATATATATATATATATATATGAATATTTTCTATATAACTCCACAACAATAATATACGATGTTGTCTTTGACATTCAACACAACATGTTTAAAAGAAAATATATATATATATATATATATATATATATATATATATATGTGTGTATGAATATTTCCACATATGTATATATATATGTATGAATTATTTCCACAATATATATATATATATATAATTCTTTTTAAAAAAATGATTCCATCGCTACACAGAAATTACTATGTTTCGAAACTTGACTCAAGTTTAATTTCAATATTAAACTTAAAATTTAGAGTACATAAATAAAACATAAATACTAAAGAACTTTGGATAATTACTCTAACTGTTCTTTGTTTTTACATTGACATACGTGCACAGACACACACACACGCACACACACGCACGCACACACACACGCACACACACACACACGCACGCACACGCACACACACACACACATATATATATATATATATTCGACTCTTAACATGGGATACTTGTCATGTGACTAAGGAGACGATCAGCACCTGCAGCAACGTTGACCGAAGCCTTGTGAGAGAAAATTGGATACATGTCTGCGCCAGGCTGATTCAGCGCTACTGGCTTTGTTCAAAAGCGGATCACGCTAGATTATGAGCTCTATCTCAGAATCTGTAAATAATGTCTGATCAGAATATTTGCAGTATAAACCATATGTTGGTTCTGTGACTGTTGAAGAAACACAAATGTACCCGAGCGAGTGTTTGCAACAGGGAATACCTCGTGTGTTTGATGTAACAGATAAATGATAAAAAATAATATTCAATAAAATCACCCTTAACCGCGAAGAGGGCCTCGAAAGTGGTTCCTGTTCGTGTTGACCATTAATTCCAGTCTTCAATAAATCTTTCGCAATCTTTTCAGTCTATACAAGCCTTAAAAGCCACTCAAGGTAGAGGGTTACTGAATGTGGTGTGTGATATGACCGTAAGACGATGAAGTAGGATTAATAATGATTACGACGATATGGCGGATGAGAATTGATCATATACTTGAAGAAGTTAAGATTTTAGGGGTTTGTTCCACAAAGCAGCTGTTCCTGGAAGGAATCTTCGTCCTATCAGTGAAATACGTAGAGAATGGGGATGATTCGAACTTGTGGATGTAGTAAACTAGGTATTGGCCGTTAGAACCTTGGTGCAGGCGGATGAATTTGACTCTAAAGTGTGGCCATATATATATATATATATATATATATATATATATATATATATATATATATATATGGCCACACTTCTTGTGTACCTGGCAAGGCGGGTTCCACTTGTAAAGGTCAGGGGTAGTAAGGAACTAAGGAATGTAACTTGACATCAAACCTTCTACGTGATTAAGCCTGATTAATTCAGAGACCCTCAAACCGGAGTACGCTTACTCCTGGCTATACACCAGAGACGTTTAGCGTGTAAGAAATCAACTCTCTCGTATTGGTGGCATTTCTCCCTTTTTATGATTAGAAATTTGCAAGCCTTCTTAAGTTTTTCTCGATAGAATGTGACAAATTGCATTCGGTATCCTTTCTCATCTCATCGTCTTTTCACGGCGAGCCCCGGATGTTAATTGCATTTGACCTTGAGTACCGTAACAAAAAACAAAAAATAACATCTGAAATTGTACTCCAATACAATCAGGCAGGATGAAATATATGCAACTGGAAAAAGCTCAAGATACTCTATTTTAATTGTACAAACTAAAAAATATTAACTTTTTTTACTTATCTTTAACGATTCATTTTTTAATAGTAACACAAATGTAAACTATTTACATTATTCGGACTATTGTCCTCATCTTTACTGCCATATTTATCACAACATTGTGATAAATATGGCAACAGAGATGAGGACAATAGTCTGAATAATGTAAATAGTGTACATAATGCCGGATCTGAGAAATATAGACAGATACTAACACAAATGTAGGCTAGTTTGCTTAATACGTAATTTCTACACCTTCATTCGAAGCAGACATCTTCGGCATCTATACGATCTTATAAAAGATATTTCTTATAAAAGATATTGCTCACAAATAATGACACTTGGTTTGCGAATTCGCAATTTTTTTCTGGGTAAGCCTTCTATTTACGAGGGTCAGTCAAAAAATAATACTTCTTCATTAATTCCAACAGATTTAATAGTAGAGGCGCACGAAGCATACGACACAATGATCTTAAAAGCTTCAGGATTCGAAATGTAATTTTCAGCTTAGACTCTTCCCTTTTCAATCATGAGAGCATATCTATTTTATAAAATAGATTCTAGGATTTTGAATCTCCAATATCAACAACAAAAAATCAACATTAAATTTCTTACATTGGCCGCAGATGCACCGTACTTTCTCGTGTGTTCATTTGGCAATTGTTGAAAACAACCAAAAATACTACCATCAACATAAGATCAATATTAGTAGATAATACCAAAATATTATGCAGCGACCAAATGCAAGCAAAGACTGAAAACCCTCAAAGTTATTATTATCTCTATCTATAAAAGGCAGGATGTGTGTGTGTGTGTGTGTGTGTGTGTGTGTGTGTGTGTGTGTGTGTGTGTGCGTGTGTGTGTGTGTGTGTGACGAATACACGCCCGCAATTTTTGACGGATTTGCACCACAATTTACATGCACATGCTCCAAGTTAGCGGGAAGGCCAAAACCAACTTTGCATTTCCCAACTCCCATCGATAGTGGAAATAATCGATTTTTTCATGCTTCTACGGTAGTTTTCATATAGTTTGCGGCCATTTTCTACTGTCCAGAGTGAGAGCCTATAGCTGGCTGCCACGAATAGGCAGGAAGATTCTATTGGCCAGCGTGAGAGCCAACAGCTGACTGACACGAATGTTAACTAGCATGCTAGCATTAAAAAAAAATCGATAGCTGCATTCGTGGGAAACATTTAAATCTGCATGGCACTTTACTCCAATTGGCTCATTCGCTTGCTTAAACTCAACGTTGATTCTGATTCCGCAGAACTGGGTTTGGTGTGAAAAAATATTTCTTGTTAACATTCTTTTTTCATTCGATTTTTCCAGTTACGAGTCCCTTTTTTAAAGCTGATCGTTTTGTGTTCATTTTGTTTAGTTCTTTTTTCGTAACACATTTAATGTTTAGTATAGAGCTTAGAAAAAAATTGCAGTGTGAGACAGGCAAGAAGTAAGGCATGTAGCAACATCAGCACGGCAAAGGGCACTCCTTTAAAGCCAAGGAAGGGCAAAAATATTTTAAGTCAAGTGATAGCGATTGCTGTATGAGTCGTACGATTTTTGAATCAATCACGGGCAACGCCGGGCCATGCTGCTAGTACAAAATAAATAAATAACATAAAATACATTTCACCATAGGAAACAGTAGCTTTATTACTGTATAAAATATTCACTATGCCTAATAATAATAATAATAATAATAATAATAATCGCATAATGTTTGATGCATTCATTTTGGCGCGCGTTCTCGCTCCCTTCATATAATGTCACTTTGAACTGATCGAAAGTTTATTTACTGAGCGTAGCTTAGATTTAGTACAAGTCTAAATTATGGAACACTTAGTGAGGATCGAACTCATTAATAATTGATATGCAATACAAGCTTGTTAATCATTATAGCACGGCCAAGGGGAATTACATATCCAAAGTTTAAACTCTCTAAAATACGACGAGAGTGCTTGAAGTCTTTCAATTCATAATTTCGCAGCCATCACATGATCAACCACAGAAATGTCCAACTTTTTATCCAAATCTTGATCCTTTGTCAAAGGTGGTAATCTACAGCTTTATAAAAGGGGTGTAGAGTTAGCAAAAGCAGAAGTCATAACAAGTAAAATACCAGGAGACTAAATTTGGGACCATTTGGAAGAGAAATAAATTTACTTTCATACCAAATCATTTAGTTTGTGGAACCGACATCTAAGGGTATGTTTCCATGACGACTACAAGCTATTCAAGTCTAGGGTTAACCGATATCTTTCCTACATAACCTGATAAAATGATCCTTTGTATAAGACCCTTTAGTAACTCTCTACTTCGGGTCGAGCTTGGGCCTTGAATAAGGTGAACATTAGTAAAAAAAAAAAAAAAAAAAAATTAGCCAATGGAATCTTGCGTATCACACTGACAGCACATGGTTCTTGATAATGACTGAGACAGATGAAAGCAATCGAACAAAAATAACAGGAAAAAACAGGAATTTCGGACAGTTTATCCATAGTTTCGATCCTGATATACAATATCTTAATCAAAAATTGGAAAAATACGATAAAAATTAAAGACAGAGATTGTTGTGTGTACGCGCGCGTGTGTGTATATGTGTGTGGGGGTGTTGCATGTGTGTGTATGCCTGCATGTGTGTATGTGCGTATATTTAATTCATGAGATGACTGAGAAACATGAAGTCACATATAAAAGCTTCTTTTCATCGTAAAAATATTGTTTGTCTTTATTTCTGAGATAAGGTATTATGTACACTATTTACATTATTCGGACAATTGTCTTCATCTTTGTCGCCATATTTATTACAACGTTTCGGCCCTTCAGTATCTGTCTGTATATCTAAGATGAGGTATTATGTACACTATTTACATTATTCGGACTATTGTCCTCATCTTTGTCGCCATATTTATTACAACGTTTCGGCCCTTCAGTATCTCTATATTTCTGAGATGAGGTATTATATACACTATTTACATTATTCGGACTATTGTCCTCATCTTTGTTGCCATATTTATTACAACGTTTCGGCCCTTCACTATCTCTATATTTCTGAGATGAGGTATTATGTACACTATTTACATTATTCGGACTATTGTCCTCATCTTTGTCGCCATATTTATTACAACGTTTCGGCCGTTGTACGCTCCGGGCTTCTTCGGGTGGTTGGAATGTCGAACTGAACCCTTTATTTCGCTCACTGGGGTAGACTGTTCTAGTTCCATGTGCCATGTTTAATGGATGTCAGTTACTCCTGTTAATCATAGACAAAGAACACCATTGGAAAATTCGTAAACTTAAGGAATCAGCACATATGCTAGGCCAAAAAAAATTTCCTGAGCTGACCAAGCATAGAAATGAATACAATATGGGAACCAGTAATAAGGAGTTCCAGAGAAAGGCGATAATAACAACAAAAATTGCAATATGAGCTCTGGTAAAAAAACATAAATGATAACAGCCAAAATTGTAATATGGGCACTGGTAAAAATGGTTGCTGAAGACATTAGGTTTATAATACACAGAAATTCATGCACAGATGTCCTCAAGGACACATTGCACAGTGGACAAAGGCGTTAGTTAGATCCAGTGACAGGGCCCAAAGAGTGTGAGTTCAATACCCGGTTAAGGCAGGGGAATTAACAGGAGATAACTGATAACTGACATCCATTAAACATGGTACGTGGAACTAGAACAGTCTACCCCAGCGAGAGTTCAGTTCGACATTCCAACCATCTGAAGAAGGCCGGAGCGTACAACGGCCGAAACGTTGTAATAAATATGGCGACAAAGATGAGGACAATAATCCGAATAATGTAAATAGTGTAAAAAATATTGAGCTTTTTCCAGTTGCATATATTTCATCCTGCCTGATTGTATTGGAGTACAATTTCAGATGTTTTTTTTGTTTTGTTTTTGTTACGGTACTCAAGGTCAAATACAATTAACATCCGGGGCTCGGCGTGAAAGGGCGATGAGATGAGAATGGATACCGAATGCAATTTGTCACATTCTATCGAGAAAAACTTAAGAAGGCTTGCAAATTTCTAATCATAAAAAGGGAGAAATGCCGTCAATACGAGAGAGTTGATTTCTTACACGCTAAACGTCTCTGGTGTATAGCCAGGAGTAAGCGTACCCCGGTTTGAGGGTCTCTGAATTAATCAGGCTTAATCACGTAGAAGGTTTGATGTCAAGTTACATTCCTTAGTTCCTTACTACCCCTGACCTTTACAAGTGGAACCCGCCTTAAATCGTCAACATTCTCTTCCTATTGCATTAGTAAGAAAGAAGTTCCATTCGGACAGCTTCTTCCCAAGAAATGCTGTTTTGTGGATCAGACACTCGGTAGGATATATTCCCAATCACTACAATTTTGATCTGTTCAAGTCTAGAGTTAAACGTTATCTTTCCTGGTTAGTTTCATCAACTTCTTGTCTTTTCTTACGGTCTGACAACACCACAGATTAACACTCTACCTTGAACGGCTCTTGAGCCTTGTATTGAATAAACATTAGTCTATAAAAAAAGAAAATCTAAAAGATCAATACGCCAGCAGTGAGTTTGATTTTCGATTTTTACTGTCTTGAACCACTTCTTTTGTCCCTTCAAGATATGGACTATCATGGGTCTCCACTACTTCCTATCCTTTGATGCTCTTAGTAATATTTGTCTTTTTATTAACTATCCTTCTCATTATCTGCACTATCATCCACTTACACAAGCTCGTTAGGTAAGTTGATCATGGTTCTCCACTACTTCCTAACCTTTGAAGCTCTTAGTTTACACCAGCTCGTTAGGTAGTTTACTCGCCGTTTCCCCTGTTCCTTTTAGCTTCGATATATCTTGTGAGTTTCAAATTTTACAAGCTTTCTTTCTTCATTGTGTGTGTCCAAGTCGTTTCAAACTGTCTTTAGTTAAGTTTAATGAAAATCAACTTGGACAGGCAAATATTCGTTCGCCTTCAAAATCTAAGCATTTGTTTCCGATTTTCAAACATTGACCAAAAATGTCCCACGAGAATCCTTATCTTTGATTTTCTAAATAATTCCAAGCTTTGTAAGAAAACCCTCTTCCGTAATAATAAGTTTGCAAGATAAATGCCTGTGTTCCTTGGTGACCTTTCAATCGAAATCCATATCAAATATCCTCATTAAGTGTTATGTCCAGCCTCACGACCGAAGCTTCGAGGTGGGTCCAATTTCGGAAAAAAGGATCTCTTTTCGGTTTAATGCTGTTATATATATATATATATATATATATATATATATATATATATATATATATATATATATATATATATATATATTCAGTCGTATGGATATGAGCTTGTGACCCTGGGTTTCACGCTTTTGCGATCATCAGACAACCTGGTTTATTTTTTTATTTGTACTTGCTTGTGTTTGATTATGTTTGATGGTAGGAGGGGGGAAAATATCCACTGTGTCCGTTTGGGACAACACTCTCACACACGCATACATACATACATGCATACATACAATTTTTTTTTTAAGCTTTTCACCCCAAGCAAGGCTGGAAGCCACTAGCACGCAAGGGGTTACAGAAGGTTTGGAGGAAGAGCAGATAGGAGTTGTAAAGGAGAGGATGTGGAGAAAGATAGTGGATCGATCAAGGCAAGGGGGTTACAGAAGATTTGGAGCGAGATCAGATAGCGATGAAAGGGGAAAGGATGTGGAGAAGGGAAGTGGATAGATCAAGGCAACTGGAGATGTCGATTGACGTTACACTTAAATAGTTGGAGATTATATTTGTCAGGGAAACAGGAATAAGAAAGGGAGTTCCACAGGTGAGAGGTGCGAGACATGAAGCTATTGGAGTAGAAGAGACGTCTACATCTAACAGTTTCAACAGTGAAGGGGTGGGAACGGGATGCCAACCTCGTAGGAGGCTTAAATTCACGAGGCCTGGGAACCAGCGAAAGCAGCTCATCGGAGCAATTATCTACATTCTCTATTTATTTGTTAAATGTGTTAAAACAAAAAAACATTGCACACACTTTTCAATTCTTTGCGGCTTTATTTGGAAGTTAAAATAATATTACAGCTTTCTTTTTAGTCATCACAAACCTAATTATGAATAAAGCATATCTACAGAAACAAGGTGCGGGGAAACATGTGTGGGTCAAATCGTAGACAACAGCTGCTACAACAAAAAGGATAAAACAATGTTTTAAACAATAACATTGCTCATTGTTTTTCCGTATCAACAGATTTTTACCCAAGAACTGCTACTTTGTGAAACAGACTCCCACGTGTGTGCTCTCCCGAATAACACAATCCTAACCTCCTCAAATCAAGATTTAGTTGTTATCCTCATAATCTTCCCTACCTACCCCCTCCTCTTTCATTCCTATCACACACCTCATTCATCATAACGATTTTGACATTCACTCTCTACACTACAATATTAACCTCTTCAAGTCAATTTTTATGGGTATGACGATAAACCACATCCAACAGTAAGGTCTCCGACCAGGAGGCTCTGTGGAGCGTGGAACCACCTCCCAATTGCTGGTGTTCCCAGGTCCACCCCGACCCGGAGTGGCAGCCCCTGCTAGGGCCCCAGACATGGGCAAATAGTTAACCATCCCCATTGTAAAAAAACATCAATTGTTATCTATCCTGCATATCCTCATAATCTTCACTTCCTACCCCCTCCTCTTTCATTCCTATCACACATCTCATTCATCATAACCATTTTGACAGTAACCCTTTACACTACAATCTTAACCTCTTCAAGTCAATTGTTGTCTATCCTCCTTATCCTCATAGTGCCCATTTCCTACCCCTATTCATCATCATAATTTTGACAGTAACCATCTTTGTGTGGATCTTGAGCAGTAGATGAAATTTAAAACCAAAATTGACAGATGCAACAACAAAAAAGCAAAATGATTATAAAACAATACCATTGCATATTGTTTCTCCATATTCCAAATGTAATTCATTAGCATTTTGAATATAAACCTCTACCTTGAGTGGCTCTCCAACCTTACATTGGGTAAAATTAGAACAAAAAAAGTCTTTATAAGCCAAATTAGGGTACATACATACAGGCGTACGCATTTTAGTTCACACAAACACACCCATATAAACTATCTGAAATTAGGCGCAGATACACATCTATGCGTTCGAGCATATATACATACCCAACTGAAATTCTATTTCGGTTTCGAAGATGTATGTAGCGATGTTCTTTCAACAAGGGACGGGTTGGGATGTTCTTGAATCTTTTAAATCGGCTGTCTTCCTCACACACACACACACACACACACACACACACACACACACACACACACACACACACACACACACACACACACATGAAGACGTGCTCATACACTCCTATTGGTCTGGGCCTTTCATCACCAATTTGGTTAAGTGGGTTCTCTTTGTGGACATGGTGATAATGATGTTTTGTATTTTCAATGCTGACTGATTGTGTATTTTTGACGATTTTGACTATGTTAATAGTGTTAATAATTGATATTATAATTGATGTGTTAACGGTAAATTCATCTCTATTGATGATAAATGATATAATGGTAACAATAATAGCAATGGTAATATCATGGTAATAGTTGTGGTAACCATGATAATGATGATGAAAATAAAATAAGAATGACAACGGTAAAAAGCACTACTATGGCGGTGTATATATGTCAGGAACATGAAGGCGATGGACATAGAGTTGAAACGATGCCGCCAACGGGAGAAGCCTTTCTCAATGGAAAGAAAACAACGCAGCGACATCGGGGAGAGAACGTCTTCGTATGCATTCGTTGCAATCGAGACTGTCACTCCCGTGTAGACGTGTACAGATACTGCCCCACCATCAACAGCTGAGCCATAAAAGCGCAAATCCATGGTCATTCAACAAAATAACACATAATATAACATATATATATATATGTATATATGTATATATATATATATATATATATATATATATATATATATATATATATACGTACGTGTGTGTGTAAGTTTTGGTTGCATATTCCTTCCTCAAAGTAACGTTTGTCAACAAACAGGTTTATCTCAACCTCTCTTTCGCTTTTTAAAATAGTCTGACAAATTCATCTATCGTATTCGCGAACAGCTGCCACGTGGCACTCTTCTTAAAATAATCCAAGTCAACAGTAAATGAAATCATCTGTACGCTTCATGGATCTTGTCGTAAATTGGTCGTAACTGATGCCAATGTTTGTATCGTTGGCGAAAAAGAAATAAAGTCTATCGATTTCTTATATATTGTGGTAATTGTTCTTTTCAAAAATACATTTGTTAAAATTTTTTAAAAACCAAGAGTATGTCAGGTTGTTCTATAGAAATGTAAAAACTTTCAGTACGAAACGGTGACTGGTTCTTGCGTTTTGCTTTTTCAGATGCATTCAATTCTATTTTCTTTCGTAAAAAAATCCCCATCACTAAAAAAAAAAGATAGCAGCAGTGAAAATAGTCAAGAACATCTCAATAGATGCTGATTGTAATTTATTACAGGCAGGTATTCCGTTGACTGCAGAAGTTAATTTCCGGTCGTATTTTTTAGTATTTCCGGTGATCAGATAAGAGGGTATCTGGTTTTCATCAATGTGCCCTTTAAGATCATTAACGAAGTAGTTTTTGTTTTTGAAGCTTAGATAAAATCCGCGATATCTGTCTATATTTCTGAGATGAGGTAATATGTACATTATTCACATTATTCGGACTATTGTCCATCTTTGTCGCCATGTTTATCACAACGTTTCGGCCGTTCGACATTCCAACCACCTGAAGAAGGCCGGAGCGTACAACGGCCGAAACGTTGTGATAAACATGGCGACAAAGACGAGGACAATAGTCCGAATAACGTAAATAAAATCCGCGATGCTTATAAATTCGAGAGTTTTGCCAATGACTGAACGCCATAAATATGTTAAGAATACAGCTTCAACAAATGAACACAAGCTAAACAGGTTCAAACGGATTTTCGAGATCATCATTAACATTTGCTGTAAAATATTAAAACATTTAAATCAATGGTTCACAGAAATTAAGAGTAGATATAATTGATTGTCAGTGTTGGCATATTCATCAAGATGTATAGTAACCTAACTACTAATAGTTACTAATATCTAACTAATTTTGTTAAAATCATTCTTCTTGAGTATCCTCGACACGGTATGAAATTCCTATTTACAATCAATGCAAACGAATCCTTCCACTAGCGAATATCTACCTTATTGTCAGTACACTCTCATAGTTGAAAAATCTGCGATAACCAACATGTATCTAAATAAATAAAGTAAATAATAAACGAATTAGCAAATCACTCCCGACAAATTAACCGTTAGAATAGACTACCCACAATGTAATAGACTACCCACAATGCAATAGACTACCCACAATGCACCACTGACACGTATATATAAACAGTCGAGAAAAAACACAACGCATGTGGCCTGATGATTGCGTTTAGCATGAAACAGTGTGTCGCCTCCGAGTGTTGACATCAATGTTCACTTTTCATATATATATATATATATATATATATATATATATATATATATATAAAGAAAAGTGAACAAAGTCTATTGTAACGGTTAATTTGGCGGGAGTAGTTTGCTAATTCGTTTATTATTTACATTATATATATATATATATATATTTATATATATATATATATTATTATATATGCATATTATATATTATTATTATTATTATTATTATATATCGGTAGATATATAGTGTCCGGATGAACTCGTTTTCCAAGTACATCCATCTGCTAGGGTAGTTAACAAGTCCTTGTTGCAGACACCTTCTCAGGTACATTTATGTTTGTTTAACACCCACAGAACCCACCTATTGTTTATACTGCAACTATACTGCGCGCATTAGTTACAGTTTCTGCTATTTATCTTATAATCTGTCATCACCAGCAGGTTGAACAAACACTCGGTGACGATGACTTATAGCTTCGCGCTAGTACAATCCTCAACCGCTTCCCAACCGTTTTCTTTCCCCCAATTTCACTCAAAGACTTAGATCAACCCATGGCAATGGTATTCCGACACTTTCCAAAGATGTCGCATGCTTGAATTGATGAAGAAGTCACTTTCCTAACAAATCGTCCCGGTGACATTCGAAACCCGGGTTTCATGGCCGGAAAGCGAACATTCTGACTGTTGTATAGCCCCTTGGTGAGCGTGGTCTTGGGGCGACGGTGAACGCTCGATAATAAAGTTTCATTCTTCTCTTGCTAGATTTTTTTATTCCAGATGAAAGAACTTCAACACAGGGAATTTAAACTTAGCTATTTCTATCTATCTAGTTGGTTTGTCTCCCTCCACTGGGAAGCCGTATCCAGACACGAAGGAAACACGTCTACATTGTTCGACGCTCAAGACTAAACTCTCTGGAAACCTTTTTCTATGTATCGTAAACTTCTGGAAAAAATGATATTCTGCTAAACTATTATTTAACACAACCATTCCGAAAAACATTCGATAATATATAGAGAGAGATTTTTCAGTCCCCTTTTCATGTGTGTTCTTTCATTGTTTTCACAAACTTTCACATCTACAGATACAAAGATAAGCTTGTAGTTTATGAGAAAATAAATAGCTTCAATGAAATTCCTTTTCGTAAATAACTTGTGTCATAATGATGTAATTAACATCTTTTAAATAGGGAATTGAATTATGGATAAAAACTGAAAGAGAATTGAAACGTTTAAGGATTGACAAGAAGAAACTCTGGGAAATCAATGAAATATTTTTGTTGTGAACTATTCATTCGTTCTCTGTCGTTTGATTTGCGTATATCACAGTCACAAAGGGCGTAGAATAATGGGGTTTACATGCTAGTCTCACATACATTTTGATAATGTAGAGAATTTCTTCCTCGCGAAGCACTTCTTTGCCGTGGACTAGTGTCAGCCTAAGCAAAAAAAGTAAAATATTAAGTTTAGTAAATAGTGGATGTAGCAAAAGGTTTTCTTTTTTCCAGAACGAATAACTTTTCCACAAGGTAAAAAATTAGCTGCACAGAATTAATGATTCTGTTCATAGCAGATGAAAGTGACAAAATTCTGCTGAATAATACACAATCAATTACGCGTCAACATTTCCGGCTACTTCCGGTTTATCATTAATGTCACTTTTCGTTGCTATGACAATTTTTCTTTTAAGTGACAAAGACAATAACAAAATCTGCTTACACGGATATTTGGGTGGATTGGTCGGGGGAGAGAAATGTTCAAATGAATATTTTTGCTTTTGCATCTCGAATCTTAAATTTCAAACTTCTGAAACTTAAATTTATTTGAAGCAGGTGACAGATGGAATTCTAGCTTTTCAATATTCAATATTTAGAATTTAAGTTTTTAGCAATTAGACTTTGGAATTTTATATTTCATACTTAGTGCTTAGAATTTAGGTTTTAATATTTAGTATATAAACGAATGAAAATCGTTATAATTCGACCACGGTTTAATTAGAAATTTCAAATGATCTTGAATTTGGAGCAATATGCCAATATAGGTATTTACTCATCTCAGTCTGGAAGGAAAAAGAATTCAAAGCAGTAACGATGACCCCCCACCAACGATGTTGTTGTTTGCTAAGTTTAGGTGGTGTCATTTGGAAAGCACCACCCTATCGATCCTACCTTGCTGAGTATTAGCCTAATGTGGGTGTGCCCTTTTAGTCCTACACAATTCTCCTTTCTTGTAGATTTTTATCCATCATTCGTTCTTCTTCTTGGATCCATTCTGTACTGGGGGTATATTTTGGGGGGCTGCTCCAAATATACTCCCAAAATTTCGGCACTTTTGCAATAGATGGTGGCTTTTTGACTTCTATAACTGCTTGTCCAATTTCCCTGTACAATTTCTTAATGTCTTAGAATATTATATTTTGGCAAAAGAATCGACAACGTTTTTCGCATTGTCTTCTTCTCTGTACTGCAGTTTCTGTTTTAGCATTTCTTTAATTGCTTCAATTTTATTTAGTGACGTAATTTTATATTTCCGCTTGATCTTCATTTGCTTCTTGAGACATTTGGGTTTCTTGTCATCTCACCTAGTATCGATATTTCACATCTGACTACTTTTATTTCTCGCTTTAATGTTGCTTTCCAAGCTGGCTATTTTTGTCTGTTGTTTGATCTTTTCCTTATCTTGACCAGAAATTGCTTCCCATCAGCTTCTAAAGCTGTTGCATAAATGACATTATTTACTTTAGTGATATTCCCCAATGGTTTCTCCATTAACAGTGTTTCCAGTGCAGTGTTGTATATCTGCACAATGTGCTTATTGGACTTTGTCATATGAATTTTTGGGAACTGGTCTCTGTCTGACATTTGTGTAAGAGTTACTCTGCTGAGTTCTTGGATGACACGTGGTTTTTGCTTCGATGATTTCACCTCTGTTGTTTTCAACGAATTTTACCCTAATGTCGTTATTATTATTATTATTATTATTATTATTATTATTATTATTATTATTTATTTATTTATTTATTTGTTTAATTATTTATTTTTCCCAATCATAAATATAAGAATTTAAATGGCTAAGTGGTACAAGCGTAGGTTGATCGTAGAACGATTGTGCGTTTCATTGCACATACTAGGATTTTCAATAGATTAAGATCTTGAAAAGAAAACCCTTACATTTCAAACCATACACCATGTCTCGCTATTTACTGATGTCTTCAAAATGAGAAGCTTTACTGATTTTATAAGCACGTAGATTAATTGGTTGGTAAGTATAGAAATATCTTTAAAGTTAAATTAATTAAAAAATGACTTTCAAATGTCTTCGCAAAACAATAAAATAAAAAGGAACTTGATTTCCTTCAAGACATGAATATAAAATATCCAGGCGAGTGAATTATCCTTAAAGCAGCTCATTTACATGAATTATGTTTATTTTGTTAACAAACTCTCTCTATTTCACTCTCATTTCTTCCTTTTCACTCTCCTTAGCTTAATATTTTTCTCTCTTTTCTTTTAGAACATCTTTTCTTCATTATTTTTATTTTCTATTTTGCCATTTCTTCTTGTCTTTGCTTTTTATAGTTCCTTTCATTTTACCTTCCTTCCTACAATCCTTCATCATTTTTCTTTCCTTCTTCTTTCCTTCCTTCTTTTCTTCCTTCTTTCCTTCATTCTGTTTTTCTTTCCTTTATATCTAGTTTCTTCCACAGTCTTCTTTTCTCATTTCTGTGCTATTTCGTTTCTTTCTATCCATCATTCTTCCTTCCTCGCTTCCTTCCTTCCTTCCTTCCTTCTTCAATTCCTTCATTCCTTCCTTCCTAGCTTGCTTTCTTCCTAGCTTCCTCCTTTCCTACCATCGTTCTTCGCTTCCATCCTTCCTTCCTTCATTCATTCCTTCCTCCCTTCCTTCTTTCCTTTCTTACTTACTTCCTTACTTCCACCCTTCCTTCCTAGCTTCCATCCTTCCTTCCTTCCTTCCTTTCTCCCTTCCTCGTTTCCTTCCTTCCTTTCTCAATTCCTTCATTCTTTCCTTCCTCGCTTGCTTTCTTCCTAGCTTCCTTCCTTCCTACCTTTGTTCCTCGCTTCCTTCCGTACTTCCTTCATTCCTTCCTTCCTCCCTTACACCCTTCTTTCCTTCCTTCCTCCCTTCCTTCCTTCCTTCCGTCCTTCCTTCCTTCCTTACTTTCCATCCTTCCTTCCTTCCTCGGTTCCTTCATTCCATCCTTCCATCCTTCCTCGGTTCCTTCATTCCTTCCTTCCTTCCTCCCTTCCTATCTTCCATCCTTCCTTACTTCCATAATTCCTTCCTTCCTTTCTTCCATCATTCCTTCCATCCTTCCATCCTTCCTTCCTTCCTCTCTTCCTCGTTACCTTACTTCCTTACTTCCATAATTCCATCCTTCCTTCTTCGCTTACTTCCTTCCTAGCTTCCTTCCTTCCTTCCTGGCTTGCTTCCTTTGTTCCTTCCTCGCTTACTTATTTCCTCGCTTACTTACTTCCTCGCTTCCTTCCTTTCTTCCTTCGTCGCTTCCGTTCTTCCTTCCTTCCTTCCATCCTTTCTCCCTTCCTTCATTCCTCGCTTCCTTCCTGCCTTCCATCCTTCCTTCCTCTCTTCCTTTATTCCATCATTCCTTCTATACTTCAATCCTTCCTTCCTTCCTCGCTTCCTTCCTTCCTTCCTTCCTTCCTTCCATCCTTCTCCCGTCCTTCCTCGCTTCCATCCTTCCTTCCTTCCTTCATAGATTCCTTTCTTCCTACCTTCCATCCAGCCATTCTTTCTTCCTTCCTTCCTCCTTTCCTTCCTCCCATCTTTCCTTCCTTCCTTCCATCCTTCCTTCTTTCCTTCCTCGCTTTCTTCCTTCCACGCTTCCTTTCTTTCTTCCTTCCATCCTTCCATCCTTCCTTCCTTCCTTGCTCGCTTCCGTCCTTCCACGCTTCCTTTCTTTCTTCCGTCCTCGCTTCCTTCCTTCCTTCCATCCTTCCTTCCGTCCTTCCTTCCTTACTCGCTTCCTTTCTTCCTTCCATCCTTCCATCCTTCCATTCTTTCTTCCTTCCTTGCTTCCTTCCTTCCATCCTTCCTTCCATCCTTCCTTCCTTCCTTCCTCGCTTCCTGTCTTCCTTCCATCCTTCCATCCTTTCTTCCTTCCTTCCTCGCTTCCTTCCTTCCATCCTTCCTTCGTTCATTCCTCGCTTCCTTCCTTCCTCCCTTCCTTCCTTCCTCCCTTCCTTCCTTCATTCCTTTCTCGCTTCCTTCCTTCCTTGCTTCCTTCCTTCATTCCTCGCTTCCTTACTTTCTTCCATCCTTCCTTCCTTCCTCCCTTCCTTCCTAGCTTACTTCCTTCCATCCATCCTTCCGTCCTTCCTTCCTTCCTTTCTCGCTTCCTTCCTTCCTTGCTTCCTTCCTTCATTCCTCGCTTCCTTACTTTCTTCCATCCTTCCTTCCTTCCTCCCTTCCTTCCTAGCTTACTTCCTTCCATCCATCCTTCCTCGCTTCCTTCATTTCGTCCTTCCTTCTTTCCTTCCTTCATTCCTCCCACCTTCCTTTCTTCTTCCTCCCATCTTTTTCTTTCCTTCCTCGCTTCCTTCCTTCATTCCTCGCTTCCTTTCTTTCTTCCATCATTCCTTCGTTCCTTCCTAGCTTCGTTCCTTCCTTCCTTCCTTCCTTCCTCGCTTCCATCCTTCCTTCCATCCATCCTTCCTCCCTTCCTTCCTTCCTACTTTCACACCTAATAATTACAGACTAAAGGAAATACCATAGCTTCCTGTTTTGAAATTACTGTGAATTTTCTCACCGTCGCTACAGGGGACATAAAATTATTTTAGACGAAGATTGCAATTTAAAGTTTATAATTTTCAAAGAATTTTTTAAATTCTGTATAAATTATTAAAAATTATTGTAAATTAATTAAATATAAATTTTCAAATTAATTAAAATGTCTGAATTTATACCTAAAAAGAAATCAAAGGCAAAATGAATTCCATTTTTCGTTCGGAGAGATTTTCACTTATTCTTTTATTTTTAAGAAGCAGTTTTTTATATGAAGCAAATTTGAAAATGATAGGATTTCTATTCTCATATCATTTAAGGCAATGATGAGAATTTTGTAATTAAAAGCCTATGTGACAACGAAGACGAAGGTTTGAGATATTGGATTGCACACCATCGTTTTACGACAGTTGTGCTTGAAAGTAGATAGATAGATAGATAGATAGATAGATAGATAGATAGATAGATAGATAGATAATGAACAGCGTAAGATAGATAGATAGATAGATAGATTAGTAGATGAAGAGACGGAGACGCCCTTTCCAGTATTTAAGTCGAATTTTTCTTCCTAACTTTTTCTATTTGATGTGGCGTGGAATGTCAACATCTTAATTGTGTCATTATTTTCTCTTCGAGTTGAAGGTGCTATCCATTTTAGCTGTTGCCACTGTTGGTACTCCTCAAGTGATGTGGTTTCTATTATTTTGTACACTTTGTTTATGAATCTGTCCACAGTGTTCAAAGAAAGATGATCTTTATTAAAACCCTCACCAAACCTTTTTTACCATTGATCTTAGAAAGCGGTTGTATACAACTGACAGTTTAGATATTTCTGAACAGATGTGGGGCCATTTATAGCATCCATATGAAAATCTCAATCTGATGACGCATGACACTAGTTTTCAGGTTGAAGTTTTAGCTTCGTAACTAACTGCAGGGTTGTGCAGAACTACCCCTGGCGCAACATAATCTATATTTAATTTCTTATTTCTCCTACATTTACAGAGTACGATAGGTAAATTGTCACCCTTTTATATTTTTAATCTGACGCATGTTGTTTGTTTTTATGTTATTGACTGCACAGTATAGTAGGGTCAGTTGGGCACCGTCTGTGTGAAAAAGAGCACCATGACACAATTCACACCTCCAGAAATTTGGAAACGGTATGCTGTACTGCTTGGAATTTGCACCGGAAGCTCCAATACGAACATTGTTTGGGTGTAAATCTAGGGACAGTGCAAAGGATTCAAAAAGAATAGGATGGGTCTAATGGTGATTACGAAGGTACAGTAGCTCGGAAAACACATGATGAAAACGAACTTCCGAATTTGTTGGTGAGGGACTCAGATTCAACACGGGTGCCTACATCAAGTGCCTTGAGGAAGTAGTACTACCAAGGGGCAAGATGGTGGCTGCTAGAAGACCCTGTGTCTGGCACACAAACAGGAGAACCCAGTCATGGCTGTTAGACAATGTCTGCGACCATATCTCCTCTTTACATCTGTCCACCTACCTCCCCAGACTGCAACCCCCTTGATTATTATGTGTCGTGCGCAGTTGAGCGAGAGACCAACAAAACTCCTTGTAACACCAAAGATGAACTGAGGGCAAGGATTATGGCAGCATTCACCAATTTAAACATGGAGACCGTCCAGAAGAGTTTCAGGAAATTCTGAAGTAGTCTGGATTCCGTGGTTGAAGCCAATAGCGATTTTATTGAATAAATTTACTTTTTCGTATTTCAAGATAATTTTGTGTAATTTTGGTAAATATATCTGTTAACATGAGATGTCAGTATTATTTTCATTTTTGTGTAAATCCGATGGCAATTTATCCATCGCACCCTATCTAGAGGCTGCGGTTGAAGCCAATGGTGATTTTATTGAATAAATTTACTCGTTAGTATTTCAAGATATTTTTGTGTAATTTTGGTAAATATATCTGTTAAAATGAGATGTCAGTATTATTTTCATTTCTGTGTAATTCCGATGGCAATTTATCCATCGCACCCTATCTGGAGGCCGTGGTTGAAGCCAATGGCGATTTTATTGAATAAATTTACTCTTTCGTATTTCAAGATAGTTTTGTGTAATTTTGGTAAATATATGTGTTAACATGAGATGTCAGTGTTATTTTCATTTTTGTGTAAATCCGATGGCAATTTATCCATCATCGCCTGTAATTTGTTATAGCTGATCGATAGGCCGATATATTTGAAGTATTTACTATTTACTACTTCCACATCGTGAATTTTTAGGACGGATTCATGGTAGGTGTCATCACTGCTTTCATTTCAATTCCAGATCATTTTTTTTTTGTTTTAGAAAGGTTTATCTTGAGAACTATTTCTTGGGAAGCCTCATCATCAGTACATTGCCCTCGGAGGGGGGGAAGCAGGATCGTTGTCTTCTGTTAGGAAATTCGTCTGAGATGCGGTATGGAATGTATAAATTGCCAGTGCTCATCTCATCATATCTGTGTTTGTAAATACACAGGGCTTAGACATTAAATGGGGTGGGGCTCTTATATGCTCCTTGCTCTACTCCTGATGAGGTCTGAAAAGTTCCCGTATTGAGGTTCTTGTGAGATATATAAGATTCTGTAGATTAATACTGTTCCTTTATTAGCTCAATGTGTTCAGTGGATTCGGAGCTTGGAAGACAGTTTCTGGTGGATGAGAATAGGAAGTTTCTATTGACGCGGCCATATGCTGCTGTGAGGTTGACAACATACAGTTTCCTATTAGAAAGATAAGTACTTTCTTGGAGTTGTTTGATATCATATAAGCAAAAATGGCATCACTTACCAGAACAAAAACCAAACTGGATTTTGAGGAATTGCCTTTCCTAAAACGACGATTGCCTCGTTAATATAATGTTCCTTAATACCTTCACCGTAATGTGTGAGGCTCTAAAGTTTACCTTTCTGTTTCCATAATACATTAATGTGCAATAGACCCCCACATTCTGGTGGGTGCATTTCTCATTAAAGACTTCTTTCATAAAATAGAGGAAATGCTATTGAATTCAGGGGTGGGGAATAAGCTAAGTTCAATCTCAATATCGAGTGAGGCTTTATTATTCCTTAATTCTTTTTAATAGCGTTCTTAATTTCCTCATCAATCGGTTTATTATTTATGTTTGTGGACGAACTTTGCAATTGATATTAGTCTATGTTCTATTTCTTCGGGCATTTTCAGTTTAGTCTGGTCAGGTTCGAAATGCGATTCGAAATGTTTTTTGAGACGAGGATAGTTTTTTCTGTGGAATTTTTGATTGTATAATATTATCGTAGTTTTTTGCTTTTCTCCACTTTTTAAAATATTGTCTAAGTTTTCTGGCTTCATTAATTTCATTTCCAATTTTCCGGAGATACTGATTTCTTAGGGTTTTTTTAAAATTTGTTTTTTTATTTGGTATTTTCTTTTCAGCTGTTTTTTTTTTGTACCCATTTTTTCAACTTAAAGTTATCGTCCCATTGGTGGCCATATTTTTCCTTCTATGTCTTCTTGGGATGCTTTCACGTGTGTTTCATCTAACGACAATATTAGATTTTCCTCTGTGTTTTGTTCTAGATTTTCTGACATCGATTATTAACTCGAGCTCATTAAAATTCTAAAAGCACCTTTCATTATTAAGGACTTTGATGTTATATGTCGCAGTTTTCCTTGCTTTATGTTGTCGGAAGCGACATATTTTGTTGACTACTATTTTCTGTTTAGTTATAAGTACTAATGTGATTTGATTCAAAGCAGGAGTTGTATACTCTGACATCTGTCACAAACTGCCTAATCCATGAGTCTGAGTTGCTGAAGTCAATAATCTTTTTCGTTATATTATCTGGGCTATGAAATTTAGTGCAGTGTTTCATATGATGATCAAACCATGTGTTAAGAATAGAGTAATTTAGCAAGAATTCTCCATTGATGTTAGATAGATAGATAGATAGATAGATAGATAGATAGATAGATAGATAGATAGATAGATAGATAGATAGATAAACAAACTGAGATTGGTAGATGAACAGTCTGAGATAGATTGATAGATAGATTAACAAATTGAGATAGATAGATAGATAAACTGAGATAGATAGATAGATAGATAGATAGACAGACAAACTGAGATAGATAGATAGATAGATAGATAGATAGATAGATAAGAATAATGAGATAGATAGATAGATAGATAGATAGATAGATAGATAGATATGAATAATGAGATAGATAGATAGATAGATAGATATGAATAATGAGATAGATAGATAGATAAGAATAATGAGATACATAGATAGATAGATAGATAAGAATAATGAGATAGATAGATAGATAGATAGATAGATAAGAATAATGAGATACATAGATAGATAGATAGATAAGAATAATGAGATAGATAGATAGATAGATAGATAGATAGATAGATAGATATGAATAATGAGATAGATAGTGTTGAAATTTGACTAATGCATGGAATAATAATGCAACACAAAATGTACTTAGAACAAAATGTATTGAAACAAGAAAGTGTACACAATATTTACATATAGTCTTTTGTATATTCCTGGGAAGACCGTTCCTGGAGAATGTGTTGACTATGTTGCAGTCGGGCAGAGTCTCTAGTTGGATCTCTTGATTCGCCTCCCTGTCTTCCGGTACCAACCATATTTATATCGTCGGTACTCCGCTATGCAAATTAGGTGGATACTACCACAACAGATAGATAGATATGAATAGATAGATAGATAGATAGATATGAATAATGAGATAGATAGATAGATAGATAGATGTGAATAATGAGATAGATAGATAGATAGATAGATAGATAGATAGATAGATAGATAGATAGAAATAATGAGATAGATAGATAGATAGATAGAAATAATGAGATAGATAGATAGATAGATAGATAGATAGAAATAATGAGATAGATAGATAGATGTGAATAATGAGATAGATAGATAGATAGAAATAATGAGATAGATAGATAGATAGATAGATAGATAGATACATAGAAATAATGAGATAGATAGATAGATAGATAGATAGAAATAATGAGATAGATAGATAGATAGATAGATAGATAGATAGATAGATAGATAGATAGATAGATAAGAACAGATCGTGATATCCGTTTCATTACCTTTCTTCTAGAATTTCACAGATGAATTTCTCCGTTTCTTTCATTCTTTGGAATTTATTCATTTGATCAGAAATTTCTTCGCAAAAGATATTGAGATTTATGATCTTCAGTTCAAAGCTAAATTCTTTGAGTAGGAAAAAACTTATCGAACAGTGATGAAAAGCTCATAAATGAGAACTGATCGCATGTGAAGAAACTCTCGCCAAATGTCACAAGTTGAAATGCTTCGACCTTTCTGAGTCGACAGGTGAAGGAAATAATCCGTCTATAATGGCTGATTATTTTGCCCGTTTGTGTTGAGCGAATGCTCACAAACCCAGTCTCAACCTGAGGAGGGGCATAGGTCGAACGGTCATGGGGTTTGTAGAAGCTATGGGCAAAGACAGAAAAATCGATACCCGAGCCAAAGAAACAAAGCGTATAATGAGAGCATTACATTGCGTTATACGATGATGATATGCATTGAAAAGAGAGAAAAAAACAGATCTCACCTTCTTATATGTGGCTGGACAGACAGTCAGATAGATAAATAGATATAGATAGATCTTCTTATTAGACATAGGTAACCGTGGTTCTTTTGTAGCTCTAAATGATCTTTTCCTCTTTACTATCCGACCCAGTTCATATTTTGTTATTCATTTTCACAAGCTCGTTATGCAGTTAATCACTGTTTTTCTTTGTCCTTCTTGCCATTAACATATCCTGTGAACGTCTAATTCTCTTCGTCCTAGAAATGTGTTCTAGAAATGTGTTCTAGAAATTTCAGCAGTGTCTGATTTTTGCTTCTGTTTTTCTTACTCGTTACACATATGTTCCGCCCAAGTTTCTCAGTATCTACCTGTAGATTCACATCTCTGTTACCCCGAGTTTCATCTTCATCTGTGAAGAAATTCTTCAGCATCCACTGCCATATAAGAGTGCTGATATTTCAGTTAAGTCCTGATTTATTTTTTCTTCCTCAAGTTTCTTATTATTTTGCTTCAGTTTTGGAAGGCATCTTTTGAGGTTCAAATGAGACTTTGCATTTCAGTGTCACGCTTTCCGTTGTCTGTTAAAACATTTCTCGGATATTTCAATTCATGGATTTTCTTTATTTTGACATTTCCAATTCATAGCTTCCATCTTGGGTTGTTCTTCTTGCTGACAGCCATAGATTATGCGATCATGCAATTAATGCGTACGCTTTTCTATTATTCTCTAGGAATACCTAAAAAAATTCTTTCTGTGCCCCCCCCCCTCAATAAGATATCACTCCCATATCTTATGTTAAAAAGATTGGACTTCTTTTTCTTTTAGTTGCCATAATATAGTGTTGTGGAGTGGTTTCCACAATAGAAACTGTATTCGGACTAAATGCGTCCTAAATAGGTTAAACGTACAGAAACGTTAGGAACTTGTACTAAAGTGTTACGCAGAGTAATCGAGTTGTGGTCGCTGAACACTTCTCCTCGCTCTCGACTACTCCTGACTCCTACTTATAATAGGTGGGAGAGTCTATTACCTAGACAAGGTGTCTTTCACTATAACAGATAGATAGATAGATAGATAGATAGATAGATAGATAGATAGATAGATAATCACAGTTCGTATACTATTTCATGAGAAGCTTTAGAATCCCAATGGTGGATACTGATATCAACATGGAATTTTGTATCTGTCTATATTTCTGAGATGAGGTATTATGTACACTAATTACATTATTCGGACTATTGTCAAGGACACATCGTACAGTGGATAAAGGCGTTAGTTAGATCCCAAAGAGTGTGAGTTCAATACCCGGTTAAGGCAGTGGAGAACTTAGAGAGGGGAATTAACAGGAGATAACTGATAACTGACATCCATTAAACATGGCACGTGGAACTAGAACAGTCTACTCCAGTAAGCGAAATAAAGGTTTCAGTTGGATATTCCAACCACCTGAAGAAGGCCGGAGCGTACAACGGCCGAAATGTTGTAATAAATATGGCGACAAAGATGAGGACAATAGTCCAAATAATGTTAATGGAATTTTGTAGTAGATACCCATAGACATCTCCCATCAAATTCTCTTTCATGTCGACCTGCTGTCATCATGAACGTCTCCGACATCGTCAAATACCACGACTGGTGCACCCACTTATCAAGATTAAAAAAGAAGAAGAGCGTTTATCATAAAACCGCACTTACTCCGACGGTTGGCAGGTTTCTAATTTGTCCAACCGGAAGGAGAAATGCTACAACAATTTTGTTAATATCTTTCTTTAGACGCAGAGAAATACGAGGTTAGTTTCAAGAATTTTGTGATCAGAATCTCCTTATGTGTTTATTTTTTAATATTCTAGTGAATGGTGAGTGGAGGTCTTTACGAGGAACATCCTTCTTTGAGCTTCTTACTGCACAATCACCAAGAACTGTTCCAAGTAACAGAGATTATCACTTGAGGACATTCAACAGCAGCCACAACTAAAATGGATAGCACATGGAAGGTGCAAATAATTCCATAATCAAGATGTTGATGTCCCACACTACTTCGAACAAAAGGTTAGGAAGGAAACTCTCGTCAATAATGGGAAGAGCGATAACAGCTACTGGATTTAAAAGATAAAAAATTTTCCTGAAATATTGTTTTAAGAGAAATATTTTTAAAATTTTAAACGAAAGTAGGACTGGCTGTTCGCTCAATGAATGACGAATGTTTCCTTATAAGGAAGCGGCTAATGTCACTATTAGCATTAGTATATAATAGAAGGATGTGCGAAAGGCGTCATGGTTATTGTCACGGAAAAGTTAATTCGGCGGTCCGAGTTCAATTTCCAACCGACCTCACTGCGTTCATTTTCGCATAAATATCAATCCTTTAGTCACTGCCCCCTCCCACGTTGTTAGAAATTAGATAGCAGCTTCTCTTGTCTTTGGCGCCAAATACACAGAAAACTTTCAACTGAAAACAGCGGAGAGGTCAAAGAGAAAAGACCTTATTATCTTTCCAAAGTATGCAATTTACGGATAAAGAAAAAGAAATTCGCGAAGAGCCATGGTCGCCTCCGTCCTGAAAAGATTTGGCATTTAAAAAATACTATTTATAAGTAGTAAATTATTATTATATAGGAAAAAACATTAATCATATTTTTATATTGCGTGGCGTAATACATTTTAGAACTCGTTCATCATTTTAAATATTGTGCTCAGAGATACTTTGAAAGATATTAAAAGAAAATTATTAGCATTTTGATAAAAAGAAATCCTTCCCATCCAGAGAGATTTATAGATAAAACAAGGAAATTGTTGCAATGATTCGTTAAAAATATGCCTTAGGTTTCTCAGGTCTTTGAAAATGTACAGCGTTCTTATGAAACCTCCGTAAGAGGAACTGGAGAGATGAGAATTACAACATGGTGAAAATAACTTTATCCTTCAGAGACACACAAAACAAATTTGCCAAGAAAGTTAAAATATTGGAAGAACGTGGACACAAATTTATTGTAGATTATCTAGTAATTAACACATTTTATACACTTCCTCCTTTATATATATATATATATATATATATATATATATATATATATATATATATATATATATATATATATATATATATATATATATATATATATAAAAGTGGACATGGAAGTCAGCACTTAGAGGCGACAGTCTGTTTCATGCTAGTGCAATCGTCAGTAGCATGAAACAGACTGTCGCCTCTCAGTGCTGACTTCCATGTCCACTTTTATATTTACACACGCTCTATCTCTGATATTGAGCACTTTATCCCATAAATATAGCACACTTTAAGACTATATTTCTTCATATATATATATATAGCACGACTCTTCGGCAGAATTGAGTCACTGTCAGTCACTGTGAGTTTATCTAAATCTAAAAATAAATACGATAAAATTCACCTTCACCTCTGCCGTGCGCCGACGGCTTACTGGTAGAATTTCCGACTGACGCCAATTCAGTCGGGTTTCGATCCTAGCTAGAGACAACCGGACGTCTAGCCACACTGATGAGCTGTGATACAGCTGTGGATGACAATAATTATATATATATATATATATATATATATATATATATATATATATATCAAAAAACAGTATGACAAATTGGGGAACAGTTTTTGTGACGCGTTTCATCCATTATGATTTCATTGAACTGGGTTTTGTTGATGTTGCCACGTGTACGCATGCGCAGAAAATGAGATGCTGGTTGTTTAGAAATTTTTAAATAATATTTTTGAAAGAATTTCTTGGAATTTCTCGAATCTGGTTCTTTCCAACATATTTTACGAAAACAATCAACTTACTTCCGATATATTGATGATGATCTGTTAATATTTCCTCGTGATACTGACTTAGCGGATGTTGTAGATAAACTAAACAAAACTGAACACCCAGTAGAATTCACATACGAAATAGAAAAAAAATACTCTATCTTTTTTAGACATCATGTTTCATCGAGTTGGCAACAGTCTAGTCCACCGAAATCAACCATTAAAAATGACTTCATTAACTTCTATTCACATCATGAAAACAAAATAAAATGCGTAATGATCATGGGATTCTATTTAAGAGCACTCAAAATTTGCAGCCCTCAGTATTTACACGAAGAGGAGAAATAGATTGAAACTACTTTCAATACCGTTTAATACTCTATTTCATATTCAAAGCGAAATAAAAGGCTCATAAAATATTCCAAAATAGAAAAGCGACCTCTCCTGACAAAGATAATGAATCAAAAAAAATATTATTCTACCCACTAACTCTATCGCAACTTCGACCGAAAAAGATTTATCTAAACTCGACATAAAATTTGTCACATCTTTTCTCGTCATGCGAGGGGGGGGGGGGGTCAGGGGTTAACTCTATTTGAGAGCGCAGGGTGCCAAATCGCGTATAAAGTGGATAGCCCCTTCCACCTGGAAGTTCCAGGAGTTCGACTTGCTCCACATAAGGGGATCCGGTTTTACTGTTTCTTACAAACTTTTTTAATAGCATGGAACCTGGTGACATTAGCCAGGACGAAATTCTGTCGTATAGTCAAATACTGTAAATTCTAACCGCTACTCTTGAATCTTGGCATTTTTAATTTTGGTACGCCTTTCGTTGTTAAGCATGAATGCCACTGATCTTTGGTGAAATGTTGCGAACCCCATCAACAATTGCCGTCGCCTCCTTCTCTTCTATGTGAGATTTTAATTCGCTTCCCTGTAATGTTTTTGACATGAACGATACTGGGTGTTCGCCTTGGTCGAGGTCGGCAAAATGGCGATGTCTGATGCGACTCACTCAGCCTCAAAAAATAAGTTTTCGTCTACTGATTGTAGTGCAGCTTCCCCTAGATTTTTGTTTTAATTGATTGAAAGCTTCGAGTGCCCCTCTTCTTAATCGCGAATTGTTTAGTATCTATTAAAGGCCGAATTTTATTAAAACATGCCCAGTGCCCTTATTAATGATTTTCGAGTTTTCTGGTTGAGATAGCTCTCTTAAGGGACGAAGTCTTTTTTGGGTTGGGCTTAATAACTCCACCGCCGACACAGTATCCCAACACATTGATGGAGCGTATCGAAGCCACAGATTTCGATTTGTTGAGGGGAAGTTTAGTTTTCGTAATACCCTCCAGGGACTTTTTTTACGTTTTGCTCGTGTTCTGACTGCGTGTGTTCTGCAATTGTTATATCGTCGATGTAAGAGAACGCACTGCGATGGTTTTCTTTATTAATCTGTCAATATCACTCTGGAACGAGACGGACCCGTTTTGACCCCAATGTGATTTCTACAGAACTGGATCAAACGGTAATTCGTGTCAAAACAGTGTATTTTTTATTTGATCCTTAAAGTGAGACATGGTGATAGGCACTTTTGAGGTCGAAATTGAGAAACAAATGCCGTATCTAACGATGTCATTAATCATTTTATCGATTGAAGACCCAGGGTAACCGTTCAGTTCTATGTTTTGGTTTATCGTCTGTGAGTAATCTACGCATATTCGTTTTTTATGACCGTCACAAGGGTTCTTCACCACTACTTGCTGGGCTCACCATGGTGAAATGATTTCTTTCGATTACATCTTCAGAAAGCAAGTTCTGAATTTCATTAGTGATGAAGGCCTGATCGTCATTGTTAAAGAGCCTCGACTTGGCAGCAATGGACTTACAGTTCATTGATAAATTAGGAAATGCTGAAGTTTCTTCCATCTCTGATCCTTTTAATACATTGACAAGCACTGCTGACATAGGCAATCCTGCCCGAGTATCACGTCAGAACACAAATCATTCTAAACACCCAAACGGGTGGCAACATACGACTGGTCTTCAGGGCAAAGGGTTAGATTTACAACTGCATAGCCCCCCTTGAATTAGTGTTTAAAGTTTTCCGGTCAATGGTGATAACTTTACTAGTTAAGATGTGTGTGTGTCCATTCGAAATTCTGAAAAGTACTTGAAACTGAGACATTTATCACGGATTTATGGTGTTTATTGCACCATCCCGAACGGAATATGACAACTGGCCGAGTTAAAAGTGGCAGTTCTCTTACTCAATTACCTATTTTGCTTCACCACTTCCCTATTACATCAGGGATTAACCTTGGCCCTCCTCAAAAGTGTGCAACCAAAATGGCTAGTGCCCTGGAGCTGAACATAATAAAAGTAAACCTGCATAAATAGGCTATTTAATCGTTTCTATGGATAAATCGAACCTGCTTTAATCAACGGATCGATTCTTGCTTAATGGAGATAACTTAAGATTACGTATTCACCTATACAAATCAATTATTCATTCCCAATTTTGTATTTTGTGGTTGCTATAAATAAATGATTGATGGCTCTTAAGATTAAAGTCCGCATTTATTCCAGCATTAATTTAATTGCTTACTGTCATTTCTATCCCAAAATAAGAATAAAATGGCATAATGAAAAATAAGAAATTTCTCTCTGAATTTCTGGGATGGGAGTTTCCTTATTTACAATTCACACTAAAAGGTTATTGCCTCATCTTTGGTATTGTAATCACAATGTTTCAGCTGTTGTGTCCGCTCCCCCGGCCTTCATTAGGTGATTATCGATCCGTATGTATTCGAACGCTGTGGAAAACGGGGCAGCAACAACTGATCTGCATTAAATATATGAAGCAGATGAGAGATATCCCTTGATACAGACTGGGGAATTCAAACTATCTACCCGTAGATTAAATAAAGGGTTTCGTTTGAAGTTCTATGATGCTTACTCGGAACGGCAATCATCTGATGAAGTCCGGTGTGTACAGCGGCTGAAATGATAAAATATCAACATTAAAGATTGAGATTTTGTAAATAATGAAATAAGAAATGTTGACAACATTAATCTTTCAGATTTAAAAGATTGAGTAAATCTAAATTGCCATTTTTTAATCTTTTTGTTTTTCTGTCGGGTTCATAAAAAAATAAAATAATTTCCTTGACTTATATAGGTTCCTAGTGGAATTATTGGTTAATCGTGATTTAAGTTTATTTATTTCTTTTTTAATCGAGTTCAACCCACGCAAGGCAGTAAAGCCGCTAAGACAAATGGTTACTCTGTGTGGAAGAATTAGGAACGGAAATCTTAATAACAAGCGGGAAGAAGTAAGCGTAATCAGGGAGATAGCAATTGACATTGCATTTAAATGTTTGAAGATTAAAGTTGACTGAAAAACATGGAGTTGGAAGAGAGTTCCACAAGCGATAAGTGCACGCAAAGAAACTCTTAGCATAGAACTTACGGTTACATCTAGCCACCTCAACTATAAATTGGTGAGACCTTATCACCAGTTTAGTACAACGCTTAAAATCATAAAGTCTGCGTACCATAGCAAGGAGCTCATCCGAAAAATTACCTGAAAGTATTTATAGAAAAGTCACAGGGAGGCAATCTAGGGCGGTTAGAATGTGATTGAAACCGAGACGCTAGATCAGGACCAATAATATTGCAGATTTTTCTTTGGATTTTATCAAGAAACTCAATATAATTAACAAGGGCAACAGATCATTAGTGGCCGCAATATTCTAAGCATGAGCGAATGGTAGGCTTATAAATATGTAAGATAGATTTTGGAAAGAAACGTCACATGACAGAGTGAACCAGCTCCTATTTGCAGAAGACCTAGTAATAGATCGAATATAGTCTGTCCACTTCATGTCAGCCGAGAAGGTTAGCTCGAGAACAACGAGACACCATCCTAGAGGTTAACATTAGCCAGTGAGGTGTCTCTCAGATAGAGAGCAGTTTAGTTTTAGAGGCATTAAAATTAACAAGACATCTTTTGTTCCAGTTATCAAAAGACTGAAGGTCGATTTGCCTTAAAGAAAAAATCAAACATTTAATCACAAGAAAACGCATCGGCCACAAATAGTCGAATAGGACACTATAATGCTTACAATTACGCCAAGACGTCTACATATCGGATATAAAATAAACGACTAAAAATGTTCAAATGTATTGAATTGTTTTAATAAGGAAAATTTGGCTAATTCTATTTTACAGAAGATGCAAATTACTGAAAAGAAATCTCTCATGCGTATTACTTGGCCTGTATAATTGTTAGTGTGTATATATATATATATATATATATATATATATATATATATATATATATATATATATATATATATATATATATCACAGCAATAAAAGTGTGAAGCTTGATATTACCAGACATATTAAAAACGGGCGAAGTAACCGGTTTCGCTTCCGCTCTTTAGGCTTCCAACGGAAGATTTAATTAAAATTAAAAACAAAGAAAATGTACAATTAAAAGGAAATGTGGAGGAGAGAAAAATATGAGCAAAAGGAGCTAGAGACAAATGACAGCGAGTCCCAACAAACACTCACGCTGTTTACGCAAGGAAGGCTTGCGGGACCCGATATAAAGTGCCTCCAGCACCTTGAGATGAAATAAAGAGCGTGACCGGGACAACATGGTGAACCGGTCAGCACTAAAGTTAGCTGCACATCCTCTGCAATTTAACAGGTGCTCACATATGGCGGAATCATAGGGCATTAAAGATCTGTTTAGAGTCCGTCTTGGATGATGAAATCAATTTTGTTAAGGAAAACCTATGCGGTTTAGGTTATCCATCCTCGGTCATCCGTAACAAAATTGAGGAGTTCAGAAGTGCCAAACTCTGTCTTGTTAAAAAGTGCCCGGCTTATCTTAGAATGCCCTGGATTGGAACCAAGTGTGAAAGTATAGTTAGACAGATTTCATCTAGTGTTCGTCGTTTTTTTTCATGCTGAGGTTCCTATAGTTTTTCAAAACCGACCTATGATTCGTTCTGTATGTATGGACGTTCTCCCTCCCAATCGAATTAATTCTGTTATTTACAAATATGTTTGTAGTTGCGGTGCTGACTACAAAGGGAGGACAACTCAACGCCTGGACATGAGAATTAAACAGCACGTTCCTACCAAAATTAGGAATCACACCTTGCCGTTGAATGGACTCGTCCCAAACACCTATGGTTCCGCCATATGTGAGCACCTGTTAAATAGCAGAGGGTGTGCAGCTAACTTTAGTGCTTACCGGTTCACCATTTTGTCCCGGTCACGCTCTTTATTTCATCTCAAGGTGCTGGAGGCACTTTACATCGGGTCCCGCAAGGGTCCATTGTGCAAACAGCGTGAGTGTTTGTTGGGGGTCGCTGTCATTTGTCTCTAGCTCCTTTTGCTCATATTTTTCCCTCCTCCACATTTCCTTTTAATTGTACATTTTCTGTGTTTTTAATTTTAATTAAATCTTCCATTGGAAGCCTAAAGAGCGGAAGCGAAACCGGTTACTTCGCCCGTTTTTAATATGTCTGGTAATATCAAGCTTCACACTTTTATTGCTGTGATATAATTTGTACCTTCAAAATATATATATATATATATATATATATATATATATATATATATATATATATATATATATATATATATGTATATATATATATATGTAAGGTGTATCGAACTCTTTTACAAACTTTGCAGGTGGGTAAAA
>OZ038477.1:150243917-150821417 GCA_964036315.1 Acanthosepion esculentum | reverse complement strand
TACGGAATAAAATAGAATAGTGATACACTTTGTTGGTGAGAAAAACAGATGCTCACAGATACACGCACGCACACACACACACAAACGCAAAAAATATGCGTGACTGTTTCACGTATACACAAAAAATAGAATATTTACTCACTCTTACATATCTAGACAATATACTCTGTTTACACATACGTGTAATAGATCTCATGAAAAACATGGAGAGTACTTCCTCTTAGTTTATTCATTGCATCGTTAAACAAAGCAAAACAACTTCATATATTTAGATCCACAAAAGAATTTATCTTAAAAAAGGTAATTAGGATATATTCTGGTGTAGGATAGGTAGTCTTCGTAAAATTCACGTAACAAAGATATACACAGAACTATACAAAGATATCGAGGCTTATACACAGAAAAAAGGAGGGGACATATGAAAAGAGAAATGTTTATTATCCTTTGGCTAAAAAAAAAAAGATGTATTTGTAAATAGGTATTTAAAGAGAGAATAAATGAAAAAGACGGCAAAACTGCGGAATAAATATTTCATAGTAAGAAAAACAATTAGTAAGAATTTCCAGATTATGTCACTGTTATTAAAATTAGCTAAGAAGGATCATTTGCAAGGAACAGAAGATTTCTGAAAAGAAAGAATAAACAAGGAAATGAAGCTAATCTTCTTGAAAATATGAAAAGATTTCAAATGAGAAGAGAAAATGAAAAGAAGCATTAAAACAAAATATTAGTGACCACAAAAAAAGACAATAATCAAAATAGTATGCGGAATAGGAAAGGCCTCATCTGAGAAGATGAGAAAACATTTCAAGAAACGTTGTGTCAATAACAACAAAGATGAAGACAATAATCGGAATAATATGTGGAATAACGAAAAGACTTCATCAGAGAAGATGAGAAAACATTTAGAGAAACGTTGTGTTAATAAGAACAAAAATGAAGAAAATAGTCTGAATAATATGTGGAATAATGAAAAGACTTCCTCTGAGAAGATGAGAAAACATTTAGAGAAACCTTGTGTTAATAACAACAAAGATGGAGATAATAGTCTGAATAATATGTGGAATAATGAAAAGACTTCCTCTGAGAAGATGAGAAAACATTTAGAGAAACGTTGTGTTAATAACAACAAAGATGAAGAAAATAGTCTGAATAATATGTGGAATAATGAAAAGACTTCCTCTGAGAAGATGAGAAAACATTTAGAGAAACGTTGTGTTAATAACAACAAAGTTGAAGATAATAGTCTGAATAATATGTGGAATAATGAAAAGACTTCCTCTGAGAAGATGAGAAAACATTTAGAGAAACGTTGTGTTAATAACAACAAAGATGAAGACAATAGTCCGAATAATATGTGGAATAACGAAAAGACGTTATCTGAGGAGATAAGAAAACATTTAGAGAAACGTTGTGTCAATAACAACAACGATGAAGACTATAATCCGAATACTATGTGGAATAATGAAAAGACTTCCTCTAAGAAGATGAGAAAACATTTAGAGAAACGTTGTGTTAATAACAACAAAGATGAAGACAATAGTCCGAATAATATGTGGAATAATGAAAAGACTTCCTCTGAGAAGATGAGAAAACATTTAGAGAAACGTTGTGTTAATAACAACAAAGATGAAGACAATAGTCCGAATGATATGTGGAATAACGAAAAGACGTTATCTGAGGAGATAAGAAAACATTTAGAGAAACGTTGTATCAAAAACAACAACGATGAAGACAATAGTCCGAATAATAAGTGGAATAATGAAAAGACTTCCTCTGAGAAGATGAGAAAACATTTAGAGAAACGTTGTGTTAATAACAACAAAGATGAAGATAATAGTCCGAATAATATGTGGAATAATGAAAAGACTTCCTCTGAGAAGATGAGAAAACATTTAGAGAAACGTTGTGTTAATAAGAACAAAGATGAAGACAATAGTCGGAATAATGTGTGGAATAATGAAAAGACGTTATCTGAGGAGATAAGAGAACATTTAGAGAAACGTTGTGTTAATAACACCAAAGATGAAGACTATAGTCCGAATAATATGTGGAATATTGAAATTACTTCATCTGAGAAAACATTTCGAGAAACGTTGTGTTAATAACAACAATGATGAAGACAATAGTCCGAATAATATGTCGAATGATGAAAAGACTTCATCTGATGAGATGAGAAAACATTTATAGAAACGTTGTGTGAATAACACCGAAGATGAAGACAATAGTCCGAATAATATGTGGAATAATGAAAGGACTTCATCTGAGAAGATGAGAAAACATTTAGAGAAACGTTGTGTTAATAACAACAAAAATGAAGATAATAGTCCGAATAATATGTGGAATAATGAAAAGACTACATCTGAGAAGATGAGAAAACATTTAGAGAAACGTTGTGTTAATAACAACAAAGATGGAGATAATAGACTGAATAATATGTGGAATAATGAAAAGACTTCCTCTGAGAAGATGAGAAAAGATTTAGAGAAACGTTGTGTTAATAACAACAAAGATGAAGAAAATAGTCTGAATAATATGTGGAATAATGAAAAGACTTCCTCTGAGAAGATGAGAAAACATTTAGAGAAACGTTGTGTTAATAACAACAAAGTTGAAGATAATAGTCTGAATAATATGTGGAATAATGAAAAGACTTCCTCTGAGAAGATGAGAAAACATTTAGAGAAACGTTGTGTTAATAACAACAAAGATGAAGACAATAGTCCGAATAATATGTGGAATAACAAAAAGACGTTATCTGAGGAGATAAGAAAACATTTAGAGAAACGTTGTGTCAATAACAACAACGATGAAGACTATAATCCGAATACTATGTGGAATAATGAAAAGACTTCATCTGAGAAGATGAGAAAACATTTAGAGAAACGTTGTGTTAATAACAACAAAGATGAAGACAATAGTCCGAATGATATGTGGAATAATGAAAAGACTTCATATGAGAAGATGAGGAAACATTTAGAGAAACGTTGTGTTAATAACAACAAAGATGAAGACAATAGTCCGAATAATATGTGGAATAATGAAAAGACTTCATCTGAGAATATGAGAAAACATTTAGAGAAACGTTGTGTTAATAACAACAAAGATAAAGAAAATAGTCCGAATAATATGTGGAATAATGAAAAGACTTCATCTGAGAAGATGAGAAAACATTTAGAGAAACGTTGTGTTAATAACAACAAAAATGAAGACAATAGTCCGAATAATATGTGGAATAATGAAAAGACTTCATCTGAGAATATGAGAAAACATTTAGAGAAACGTTGTGTTAATAACAACAAAGATGAAGACAACAGACCGAATAATATGTGGAATAATGAAAAGACTACATCTGAGAAGATGAGAAAACATTTAGAGAAACGTTGTGTTAATAACAACAAAGATGAAGACAACAGTCCGAATAATATGTGGAATAATGAAAAGACTACATCTGAGAAGATGAGAAAACATTTAGAGAAACGTTGTGTTAATAACAACAAAGATGAAGACAACAGTCCGAATAATATGTAGAATAATGAAAAGACTTCATCTGAGAAGATGAGAAAACATTTAGAGAAACGTTGTGTTAATAACCACAAAGATGGAGACAATAGTCCGAATAATATGTGGAATAATGAAAAGACGTCATCAGAGAAGACGAGAAAACATTTAGAGAAACGTTGTGTTAATAACAACAAAGATGAAGACAATAGTCCGAATAATATGTGGAATAATGAAAAGACTTCATCTGAGAAGATGAGGAAACATTTAGAGAAACGTTGTGTTAATAACAACAAAGATGAAGACCATAGTCCGAATAATATGTGGAATAATGAAAAGACTTCATCTGAGAAGATGAGAAAACATTTAGAGAAACGTTGTGTTAATAACAACAAAGATGAAGACAATAGTCCGAATAATATGTGGAATAATGAAAAGACTTCATCTGAGAAGATGAGGAAACATTTAGAGAAACGTTGTGTTAATAACAACAAAGATGAAGACCATAGTCCGAATAATATGTGGAATAATGAAAAGACTTCATCTGAGAAGATGTGAAAACATTTAGAGAAACGTTGTGTTAATAACAACAAAGATAAAGACAATGGTCCGAATGATATGGGGAATAATGAAAAGACTTCATCTGAGTAGATGAGAAAACATTTAGAGAAACGTTGTGTTAATAACAACAAAGATGAAGACAATAGTCCGAATAATATGTGGAATAATGAAAAGACTTCATCTGAGAAGATGAGAAAACATTTGGAGAAACGTTGTGTTAATAACAACAAAGATGAAGACAATAGTCCGAATAATATGTGGAATAATGAAAAGACTTCATCTGAGAAGATGAGAAAACATTTAGAGAAACGTTGTCTTAATAAGAACAAAGATGAAGACAATAGTCCGAATAATATGTGGAATAATGAAAAGACTTCATCTGAGAAGATGAGAAAACATTTAGAGAAACGTTGTCATAATAACAACAAAGATGAAGACAACAGACCGAATAATATGTGGAATAATGAAAAGACTTCATCAGAGAAGATGAGAAAACATTTAGAGAAACGTTGTCTTAATAAGAACAAAGATGAAGACAATAGTCCGAATAATATGTGGAATAATGAAAAGACTTCATCTGAGAAGATGAGAAAACATTTAGAGAAACGTTGTGTTAATAACAACAAAGATAAAGACAATGGTCCGAATAATATGTGGAATAATGAAAAGACTTCATCTGAGAAGATGAGAAAACATTTAGAGAAACGTTGTGTTAATAACAACAAAGATGAAGACAATAGTCCGAATAATATGTGGAATAAAGACAAGACTTCATCTGAGAAGATGAGAAAACATTTAGACAAAGGTTGTGTTAATAACAACAAAGATAAAGACAATAATCCGAATAATATGTGGAATAATGAAAAGACTTCATCAGAGAAGATGAGAAAACGTTTAGAGAAACGTTATGTTAATAACAACAAAGATGAAGACAATAGTCCGAATAATATGTGGAATAATGAAAAGACTTCATCTGAGAAGATGAGAAAACATTTAGAGAAACGTTGTGTTAATAACAACAAAGATGAAGACAACAGACCGAATAATATGTGGAATAATGAAAAGACTTCATCAGAGAAGATGAGAAAACATTTAGAGAAACGTTGTCTTAATAAGAACAAAGATGAAGACAATAGTCCGAATAATATGTGGAATAATGAAAAGACTTCATCTGAGAAGATGAGAAAACATTTAGAGAAACGTTGTGTTAATAACAATAAAGATGAAGACAATAGTCCGAATAATATGTGGAATAATGAAAAGACTTCATCTGAGAAGATGAGAAAACATTTAGAGAAACGTTGTGTTAATAACAACAAAGATGAAGACAATAGTCCGAATAATATGTGGAATAAAGACAAGACTTCATCTGAGAAGATGAGAAAACATTTAGAGAAACGTTGTGTTAATAACAACAAAGATAAAGACAATGGTCCGAATGATATGTGGAATAATGAAAAGACTTCATCTGAGAAGATGAGAAAACATTTAGAGAAACGTTGTGTTAATAACAACAAAGATGAAGACAATGGTCCGAATAATATGTGGAATAATGAAAAGACTTCATCTGACAAGATGAGAAAACATTTAGAGAAACGTTGTGTTAATAACAACAAAGATGAAGACAATGGTCCGAATAATATGTGGAATAATGAAAAGACTTCATCCGAGAAGATGAGAAAACATTTAGAGAAACGTTGTGTTAATAACAACAAAGATGAAGACAATGGTCCGAATAATATGTGGAATAATGAAAAGACTTCATCTGAGAAGATGAGAAAACATTTAGAGAAACGTTGTGTTAATAACAACAAAGATGAAGACAATGGTCCGAATGATATGTGGAATAATGAAAAGACTTCATCTGAGAAGATAAGAAAACATTTGGAGAAACGTTGTGTTAATAACAACAAAGATGAAGACAATAGTCCGAATAATATGTGGAATAATGAAAAGACTTCATCAGAAAAGATGAGAAAACATTTAGAGAAACGTTGTGTTAATAACAACAAAGATAAAGACAATGATCCGAATGATATGTGGAATAATGAAAAGACTTCATCTGAGAAGATGAGAAATCATTTAGAGAAACGTTGTGTTAATAACAACAAAGATGAAGACAATGGTCCGAATAATATGTGGAATAATGAAAAGACTTCATCTGAGAAGATGAGAAAACATTTAGAGAAACGTTGTGTTAATAACAACAAAGATGAAGACAATGGTCCGAATGATATGTGGAATAATGAAAAGACTTCATCTGAGAAGATGAGAAAACATTTGGAGAAACGTTGTGTTAATAACAACAAAGATGAAGACAATAGTCCGAATAATATGTGGAATAATGAAAAGACTTCATCAGAAAAGATGAGAAAACATTTAGAGAAACGTTGTGTTAATAACAACAAAGATAAAGACAATGGTCCGAATAATATGTGGAATAATGAAAAGACTTCATCTGAGAAGATGAGAAAACATTTAGAGAAACGTTGTGTTAATAACAACAAAGATGAAGACAATGGTCCGAATGATATGTGGAATAATGAAAAGACTTCATCTGAGAAGATGAGAAAACATTTGGAGAAACGTTGTGTTAATAACAACAAAGATGAAGACAATGGTCCGAATAATATGTGGAACAATGAAAAGACTTCATCTGAGAAGATGAGAAAAAATTTAGAGAAACGTTGTGTTAATAACAACAAAGATAAAGACAATGGTCCGAATAATATGTGGAATAAAGACAAGACTTCATCTGAGAAGATGAGAAAACATTTAGAGAAACGTTGTGTTAATAACAACAAAGATAAAGACAATGGTCCGAATGATATGTGGAATAATGAAAAGACTTCATCTGAGAAGATGAGAAAACATTTAGAGAAACGTTGTGATAATAACAAGAAAGATGAAGACAATGGTCCGAATAATATGTGGAATAATGAAAAGACTTCATCCGAGAAGATGAGAAAACATTTAGAGAAACGTTGTGTTAATAACAACAAAGATGAAGACAATGGTCCGAATAATATGTGGAATAATGAAAAGACTTCATCCGAGAAGATGAGAAAACATTTAGAGAAACGTTGTGTTAATAACAACAAAGATGAAGACAATGGTCCGAATAATATGTGGAATAATGAAAAGACTTCATCTGAGAAGATGAGAAAACATTTGGAGAAACGTTGTGTTAATAACAACAAAGATGAAGACAATAGTCCGAATAATATGTGGAATAATGAAAAGACTTCATCAGAAAAGATGAGAAAACATTTAGAGAAACGTTGTGTTAATAACAACAAAGATAAAGACAATGGTCCGAATGATATGTGGAATAATGAAAAGACTTCATCTGAGAAGATGAGAAAACATTTAGAGAAACGTTGTGTTAATAACAACAAAGATGAAGACAATGGTCCGAATAATATGTGGAATAATGAAAAGACTTCATCCGAGAAGATGAGAAAACATTTAGAGAAACGTTGTGTTAATAACAACAAAGATGAAGACAATGGTCCGAATAATATGTGGAATAATGAAAAGACTTCATCCGAGAAAATGAGAAAACATTTAGAGAAACGTTGTGTTAATAACAACAAAGATGAAGACAATGGTCCGAATAATATGTGGAATAATGAAAAGACTTCATCTGAGAAGATGAGAAAACATTTAGAGAAACGTTGTGTTAATAACAACAAAGATGAAGACAATGGTCCGAATGATATGTGGAATAATGAAAAGACTTCATCTGAGAAGATGAGAAAACATTTAGAGAAACGTTGTGTTAATAACAACAAAGATAAAGACAATGGTCCGAATAATATGTGGAATAATGAAAAGACTTCATCAGAGAAGATGAGAAAACATTTAGACAATCGTTGTGTTAATAACAACAAAGATGAAGACAATAGTCCGAATAATATGTGGAATAATGAAAAGACTTCATCTGAGAAGATGAGGAAACATTTAGAGAAACGTTGTGTTAATAACAACAAAGATGAAGACAATAGTCCGAATAATATGTGGAATAATGAAAAGACTTCATCTGAGAAGATGAGAAAACATTTAGAGAAACGTTGTGTTAATAACAACAAAGATAAAGACAATGGTCCGAATAATATGTGGAATAATGAAAAGACTTCATCTGAGAAGATGAGAAAACATTTAGAGAAACGTTGTGTTAATAACAACAAAGATGAAGACAATAGTCCGAATAATATGTGGAATAATGAAAAGACTTCATCCGAGAAGATGAGAAAACATTTAAAGAAACGTTGTATTAATAACAACAAAGATGAAGACAATAGTCCTAATAATATGTGGAATAATGAAAAGACTTCATCTGAGAAGATGAGAAAACATTTAGAGAAACGTTGTGTTAATAACAACAAAGATGAAGACAATGGTCCGAATAATATGTGGAATAATGAAAAGACTTCATCTGAGAAGATGAGAAAACATTTAGAGAAACGTTGTGTTAATAACAACAAAGATGAAGACAATAGTCCGAATAATATGTGGAATAATGAAAAGACTTCATCCGAGAAGATGAGAAAACATTTAGAGAAACGTTGTATTAATAACAACAAAGATGAAGACAATAGTCCGAATAATATGTGGAATAATGAAAAGACTTCATCTGAGAAGATGAGAAAACATTTAGAGAAACGTTGTGTTAATAACAACAAAGATAAAGACAATGGTCCGAATGATATGTGGAATAATGAAAAGACTTCATCTGAGAAGATGAGAAAACATTTAGAGAAACGTTGTGTTAATAACAACAAAGATGAAGACAATAGTCCGAATAATATGTGGAATAATGAAAAGACTTCATCTGAGAAGATGAGAAAACATTTAGAGAAACGTTGTGTTAATAACAACAAAGATGAAGACAATAGTCCGAATAATATGTGGAATAATGAAAAGACTTCATCTGAGAAGATGAGAAAACATTTGGAGAAACGTTGTGTTAATAACAACAAAGATTAAGACAATAGTCCGAATAATATGTGGAATAATGAAAAGTCTTCATCTGAGAAGATGAGAAAACATTTAGAGAAACGTTGTGTTAATAACAACAAAGATGAAGACAATAGTCCGAATAATATGTGGAATAATGAAAAGACTTCATCTGAGAAGATGAGAAAACATTTGGAGAAACGTTGTGTTAATAACAACAAAGATAAAGACAATGGTCCGAATGATATGTGGAATAATGAAAAGACTTCATCTGAGAAGATGGGAAAACATTTAGAGAAACGTTGTCTTAATAAGAACAAAGATGAAGACAATAGTCCGAATAATATGTGGAATAATGAAAAGACTTCATCTGAGAAGATGAGAAAACATTTAGAGAAACGTTGTCTTAATAAGAACAAAGATGAAGACAATAGTCCGAATAATATGTGGAATAATGAAAAGACTTCATCTGAGAAGATGAGAAAACATTTAGAGAAACGTTGTGTTAATAACAAGAAAGATGAAGACAATGGTCCGAATAATATGTGGAATAATGAAAAGACTTCATCTGAGAAGATGAGAAAACATTTAGAGAAACCTTGTGTTAATTACAACAAAGATGAAGACAATAGTCCGAATAATATGTGGAATAATGAAAAGACTTCATCTGAGAAGATGAGAAAACATTTAGAGAAACGTTGTGTTAATAACAACAAAGATGAAGACAATAGTCCGAATAATATGTGGAATAATGAAAAGACTTCATCTGAGTAGATGAGAAAACATTTAGAGAAACGTTGTGTTAATAACAACAAAGATGAAGACAATAGTCCGAATAATATGTGGAATAATGAAAAGACTTCATCTGAGAAGATGAGGAAACATTTAGAGAAACGTTGTGTTAATAACAACAAAGATGAAGACCATAGTCCGAATAATATGTGGAATAATGAAAAGACTTCATCTGAGAAGATGAGGAAACATTTAGAGAAACGTTGTGTTAATAACAACAAAGATGAAGACCATAGTCCGAATAATATGTGGAATAATGAAAAGACTTCATCTGAGAAGATGAGAAAACATTTAGAGAAACGTTGTGTTAATAACAACAAAGATGAAGACAATAGTCCGAATAATATGTGGAATAATGAAAAGACTTCATCTGAGAAGATGAGAAAACATTTAGAGAAACGTTGTGTTAATAACAACAAAGATGAAGACAATAGTCCGAATAATATGTGGAATAATGAAAAGACTTCATCTGAGAAGATGAGAAAACATTTAGAGAAACGTTGTGTTAATAACAACAAAGATGAAGACAATAGTCCGAATAATATGTGGAATAATGAAAAGACTTCATCTGAGAAGATGAGAAAACATTTAGAGAAACGTTGTGTTAATAACAACAAAGATGAAGACAATAGTCCGAATAATATGTGGAATAATGAAAAGACTTCATCTGAGAAGATGAGAAAACATTTAGAGAAACGTTGTGTTAATAACAACAAAGATGAAGACAATAGTCCGAATAATATGTGGAATAATGAAAAGACTTCATCTGAGAAGATGAGAAAACATTTAGAGAAACGTTGTGTTAATAACAACAAAGATGAAGACAATAGTCCGAATAATATGTGGAATAATGAAAAGACATCATCTGAGAAGATGAGAAAACATTTAGAGAAACGTTGTGTTAATAACAACAAAGATGAAGACAATAGTCCGAATAATATGTGGAATAATGAAAAGACTTCATCTGAGAAGATGAGAAAACATTTAGAGAAACGTTGTGTTAATAACAACAAAGATGAAGACAATAGTCCGAATAATATGTGGAATAATGAAAAGACTTCATCTGAGAAGATGAGAAAACATTTAGAGAAACGTTGTGTTAATAACAACAAAGATGAAGACAATAGTCCGAATAATATGTGGAATAATGAAAAGACTTCATCTGAGAAGATGAGAAAACATTTAGAGAAACGTTGTGTTAATAACAACAAAGATGAAGACAATAGTCCGAATAATATGTGGAATAATGAAAAGACTTCATCTGAGAAGATGAGAAAACATTTAGAGAAACGTTGTGTTAATAACAACAAAGATGAAGACAATAGTCCGAATAATATGTGGAATAATGAAAAGACTTCATCTGAGAAGATGAGAAAACATTTAGAGAAACGTTGTGTTAATAACAACAAAGATGAAGACAATAGTCCGAATAATATGTGGAATAATGAAAAGACTTCATCTGAGTAGATGAGAAAACATTTAGAGAAACGTTGTGTTAATAACAACAAAGATGAAGACAATAGTCCGAATAATATGTGGAATAATGAAAAGACTTCATCTGAGAAGATGAGGAAACATTTAGAGAAACGTTGTGTTAATAACAACAAAGATGAAGACCATAGTCCGAATAATATGTGGAATAATGAAAAGACTTCATCTGAGAAGATGAGAAAACATTTAGAGAAACGTTGAGTTAATAACAAGAAAGACGAAGACAATAGTCCGAATAATATGTGGAATAATGAAAAGACTTCATCTGAGAAGATGAGAAAACATTTAGAGAAACGTTGTGTTAATAACAACAAAGATGAAGACAATAGTCCGAATAATATGTGGAATAATGAAAAGACTTCATCTGAGAAGATGAGAAAACATTTAGAGAAACGTTGAGTTAATAACAAGAAAGACGAAGACAATAGTCCGAATAATATGTGGAATAATGAAAAGACTTCATCTGAGAAGATGAGAAAACATTTAGAGAAACGTTGAGTTAATAACAAGAAAGACGAAGACAATAGTCCGAATAATATGTGGAATAATGAAAAGACTTCATCTGAGAAGATGAGGAAACATTTAGAGAAACGTTGTGTTAATAACAACAAAGATGAAGACCATAGTCCGAATAATATGTGGAATAATGAAAAGACTTCATCTGAGAAGATGAGAAAACATTTAGAGAAACGTTGTGTTAATAACAACAAAGATGAAGACAATAGTCCGAATAATATGTGGAATAATGAAAAGACTTCATCTGAGAAGATGAGGAAACATTTAGAGAAACGTTGTGTTAATAACAACAAAGATGAAGACCATAGTCCGAATAATATGTGGAATAATGAAAAGACTTCATCTGAGAAGATGAGGAAACATTTAGAGAAACGTTCTGTTAATAACAACAAAGATGAAGACCATAGTCCGAATAATATGTGGAATAATGAAAAGACTTCATCTGAGAAGATGAGAAAACATTTAGAGAAACGTTGAGTTAATAACAAGAAAGACGAAGACAATAGTCCGAATAATATGTGGAATAATGAAAAGACTTCATCTGAGAAGATGAGAAAACATTTAGAGAAACGTTGAGTTAATAACAACAAGGATGAAGACATTAGTCCAAATAATATGTGGAATCATGAAAAGACTTCATCTGAGGAGATGAGAAAACATTTAGAGAAACGTTGTGTTAATAACAACAAAGATGAAGACCATAGTCCGAATAATATGTGGAATAATGAAAAGACTTCCTCTGAGAAGATGAGAAAACATTTAGAGAAACGTTGTGTTAATAACAACAAAGATGAAGACCATAGTCCGAATAATATGTGGAATAATGAAAAGACTTCATCTGAGAAGATGAGAAAACATTTAGACAATCGTTGTGTTAATAACAACAAAGATAAAGACAATGGTCCGAATAATATGTGGAATAATGAAAAGACTTCATCTGAGAAGATGAGAAAACATTTAGAGAAACGTTGTGTTAATAACAACAAAGATGAAGACAATAGTCCGAATAATATGTGGAATAATGAAAAGACTTCATCTGAGAAGATGAGGAAACATTTAGAGAAACGTTGTGTTAATAACAACAAAGATGAAGACCATAGTCCGAATAATATGTGGAATAATGAAAAGACTTCATCTGAGAAGATGAGGAAACATTTAGAGAAACGTTGTGTTAATAACAACAAAGATGAAGACCATAGTCCGAATAATATGTGGAATAATGAAAAGACTTCATCTGAGAAGATGAGAAAACATTTAGAGAAACGTTGAGTTAATAACAAGAAAGACGAAGACAATAGTCCGAATAATATGTGGAATAATGAAAAGACTTCATCTGAGAAGATGAGAAAACATTTAGAGAAACGTTGTGTTAATAACAACAAAGATGAAGACCATAGTCCGAATAATATGTGGAATAATGAAAAGACTTCATCTGAGAAGATGAGAAAACATTTAGAGAAACGTTGTGTTAATAACAACAAAGATGAAGACAATAGTCCGAATAATATGTGGAATAATGAAAAGACTTCATCTGAGAAGATGAGAAAACATTTAGAGAAACGTTGTGTTAATAACAACAAAGATGAAGACAATAGTCCGAATAATATGTGGAATAATGAAAAGACTTCATCTGAGAAGATGAGGAAACATTTAGAGAAACGTTGTGTTAATAACAACAAAGATGAAGACCATAGTCCGAATAATATGTGGAATAATGAAAAGACTTCATCTGAGAAGATGAGGAAACATTTAGAGAAACGTTGTGTTAATAACAACAAAGATGAAGACCATAGTCCGAATAATATGTGGAATAATGAAAAGACTTCATCGGAGAAGATGAGAAAACATTTAGAGAAACGTTGAGTTAATAACAAGAAAGACGAAGACAATAGTCCGAATAATATGTGGAATAATGAAAAGACTTCATCTGAGAAGATGAGAAAACATTTAGAGAAACGTTGAGTTAATTACAACAAGGATGAAGACATTAGTCCAAATAATATGTGGAATAATGAAAAGACTTCATCTGAGGAGATGAGAAAACATTTAGAGAAACGTTGTGTTAATAACAACAAAGATGAAGACCATAGTCCGAATAATATGTGGAATAATGAAAAGACTTCATCTGAGAAGATGAGAAAACATTTAGAGAAACGTTGTGTTAATAACAACAAAGATGAAGACCATAGTCCGAATAATATGTGGAATAATGAAAAGACTTCATCTGAGAAGATGAGAAAACATTTAGACAATCGTTGTGTTAATAACAACAAAGATAAAGACAATGGTCCGAATAATATGTGGAATAATGAAAAGACTTCATCTGAGAAGATGAGAAAACATTTAGAGAAACGTTGTGTTAATAACAACAAAGATGAAAACAATAGTCCGAATAATATGTGGAATAATGAAAAGACTTCATCTGAGAAGATGAGGAAACATTTAGAGAAACGTTGTGTTAATAACAACAAAGATGAAGACCATAGTCCGAATAATATGTGGAATAATGAAAAGACTTCATCTGAGAAGATGAGGAAACATTTAGAGAAACGTTGTGTTAATAACAACAAAGATGAAGACCATAGTCCGAATAATATGTGGAATAATGAAAAGACTTCATCTGAGAAGATGAGAAAACATTTAGAGAAACGTTGAGTTAATAACAAGAAAGACGAAGACAATAGTCCGAATAATATGTGGAATAATGAAAAGACTTCATCTGAGAAGATGAGAAAACATTTAGAGAAACGTTGTGTTAATAACAACAAAGATGAAGACCATAGTCCGAATAATATGTGGAATAATGAAAAGACTTCATCTGAGAAGATGAGAAAACATTTAGAGAAACGTTGTGTTAATAACAACAAAGATGAAGACAATAGTCCGAATAATATGTGGAATAATGAAAAGACTTCATCTGAGAAGATGAGAAAACATTTAGAGAAACGTTGTGTTAATAACAACAAAGATGAAGAAAATAGTCCGAATAATATGTGGAATAATGAAAAGACTTCATCTGAGAAGATGAGAAAACATTTAGAGAAACGTTGAGTTAATAACAAGAAAGACGAAGACAATAGTCCGAATAATATGTGGAATAATGAAAAGACTTCATCTGAGAAGATGAGAAAACATTTAGAGAAACGTTGAGTTAATAACAACAAGGATGAAGACATTAGTCCAAATAATATGTGGAATAATGAAAAGACTTCATCTGAGGAGATGAGAAAACATTTAGAGAAACGTTGTGTTAATAACAACAAAGATGAAGACCATAGTCCGAATAATATGTGGAATAATGAAAAGACTTCATCTGAGAAGATGAGAAAACATTTAGAGAAACGTTGTGTTAATAACAACAAAGATGAAGACAATAGTCCGAATAATATGTGGAATAATGAAAAGACTTCATCTGAGAAAATGAGAAAACATTTAGAGAAACGTTGAGTTAATAACAACAAAGATGAAGACCATAGTCCGAATAATATGTGGAATAATGAAAAGACTTCATCTGAGAAGATGAGAAAACATTTAGAGAAACGTTGTGTTAATAACAACAAAGATGAAGACCATAGTCCGAATAATATGTGGAATAATGAAAAGACTTCATCTGAGAAGATGAGAAAACATTTAGAGAAACGTTGTGTTAATAACAACAAAGATGAAGACAATAGTCCCAATAATATGTGGAATAATGAAAAGACTTCATCTGAGAAGATGAGAAAACATTTAGAGAAACGTTGTGTTAATAACAACAAAGATGAAGACAATAGTCCGAATAATATGTGGAATAATGAAAAGACTTCATCTGAGAAGATGAGGAAACATTTAGAGAAACGTTGAGTTAATAACAACAAAGATGAAGACCATAGTCCGAATAATATGTGGAATAATGAAAAGACTTCATCTGAGAAGATGAGAAAACATTTAGAGAAACGTTGTGTTAATAACAACAAAGATGAAGACAATAGTCCGAATAATATGTGGAATAATGAAAAGACTTCATCTGAGAAGATGAGAAAACATTTAGAGAAACGTTGAGTTAATAACAACAAAGATGAAGACCATAGTCCGAATAATATGTGGAATAATGAAAAGACTTCATCTGAGAAGATGAGAAAACATTTAGAGAAACGTTGTGTTAATAACAACAAAGATGAAGACAATAGTCCGAATAATATGTGGAATAATGAAAAGACTTCATCTGAGAAAATGAGAAAACATTTAGAGAAACGTTGAGTTAATAACAACAAAGATGAAGACCATAGTCCGAATAATATGTGGAATAATGAAAAGACTTCATCTGAGAAGATGAGAAAACATTTAGAGAAACGTTGTGTTAATAACAACAAAGATGAAGACCATAGTCCGAATAATATGTGGAATAATGAAAAGACTTCATCTGAGAAGATGAGAAAACATTTAGAGAAACGTTGTGTTAATAACAACAAAGATGAAGACAATAGTCCCAATAATATGTGGAATAATGAAAAGACTTCATCTGAGAAGATGAGAAAACATTTAGAGAAACGTTGTGTTAATAACAACAAAGATGAAGACAATAGTCCGAATAATATGTGGAATAATGAAAAGACTTCATCTGAGAAGATGAGGAAACATTTAGAGAAACGTTGTGTTAATAACAACAAAGATGAAGACCATAGTCCGAATAATATGTGGAATAATGAAAAGCCTTCATCTGAGAAGATGAGGAAACATTTAGAGAAACGTTGAGTTAATAACAACAAAGATGAAGACCATAGTCCAAATAATATGTGGAATAATGAAAAGACTTCATCTGAGAAGATGAGAAAACATTTAGAGAAACGTTGTGTTAATAACAACAAAGATGAAGACAATAGTCCGAATAATATGTGGAATAATGAAAAGACTTCATCTGAGAAGATGAGAAAACATTTAGAGAAACGTTGTGTTAATAACAACAAAGATGAAGACCATAGTCCGAATAATATGTGGAATAATGAAAAGACTTCATCTGAGAAGATGAGAAAACATTTAGAGAAACGTTGTGTTAATAACAACAAAGATGAAGACAATAGTCCGAATAATATGTGGAATAATGAAAAGACTTCATCTGAGAAAATGAGAAAACATTTAGAGAAACGTTGAGTTAATAACAACAAAGATGAAGACCATAGTCCGAATAATATGTGGAATAATGAAAAGACTTCATCTGAGAAGATGAGAAAACATTTAGAGAAACGTTGTGTTAATAACAACAAAGATGAAGACCATAGTCCGAATAATATGTGGAATAATGAAAAGACTTCATCTGAGAAGATGAGAAAAGATTTAGAGAAACGTTGTGTTAATAACAACAAAGATGAAGACAATAGTCCCAATAATATGTGGAATAATGAAAAGACTTCATCTGAGAAGATGAGAAAACATTTAGAGAAACGTTGTGTTAATAACAACAAAGATGAAGACAATAGTCCGAATAATATGTGGAATAATGAAAAGACTTCATCTGAGAAGATGAGGAAACATTTAGAGAAACGTTGAGTTAATAACAACAAAGATGAAGACCATAGTCCGAATAATATGTGGAATAATGAAAAGACTTCATCTGAGAAGATGAGAAAACATTTAGAGAAACGTTGAGTTAATAACAACAAAGATGAAGACAATAGTCCGAATAATATGTGGAATAATGAAAAGACTTCATCTGAGAAGATGAGGAAACATTTAGAGAAACGTTGTGTTAATAACAACAAAGATTAAGACCATAGTCCGAATAATATGTGGAATAATGAAAAGACTTCATCTGAGAAGATGAGGAAACATTTAGAGAAACGTTGAGTTAATAACAACAAAGATGAAGACCATAGTCCGAATAATATGTGGAATAATGAAAAGACTTCATCTGAGAAGATGAGAAAACATTTAGAGAAACGTTGTGTTAATAACAACAAAGATGAAGACAATAGTCCGAATAATATGTGGAATAATGAAAAGACTTCATCTGAGAAGATGAGAAAACATTTAGAGAAACGTTGTGTTAATAACAACAAAGATGAAGACCATAGTCCGAATAATATGTGGAATAATGAAAAGACTTCATCTGAGAAGATGAGAAAACATTTAGAGAAACGTTGTGTTAATAACAACAAAGATGAAGACAATAGTCCGAATAATATGTGGAATAATGAAAACACTTCATCTGAGAAGATGAGAAAACATTTAGAGAAACGTTGAGTTAATAACAACAAAGATGAAGACCATAGTCCGAATAATATGTGGAATAATGAAAAGACTTCATCTGAGACGATGAGAAAACATTTAGAGAAACGTTGTGTTAATAAGAACAAAGATGAAGACAATAGTCCGAATAATATGTGGAATAATGAAAAGACTTCATCTGAGAAAATGAGAAAACATTTAGAGAAACGTTGAGTTAATAACAACAAAGATGAAGACCATAGTCCGAATAATATGTGGAATAATGAAAAGACTTCATCTGAGAAGATGAGAAAACATTTAGAGAAACGTTGTGTTAATAACAACAAAGATGAAGACCATAGTCCGAATAATATGTGGAATAATGAAAAGACTTCATCTGAGAAGATGAGAAAACATTTAGAGAAACGTTGTGTTAATAACAACAAAGATGAAGACAATAGTCCCAATAATATGTGGAATAATGAAAAGACTTCATCTGAGAAGATGAGAAAACATTTAGAGAAACGTTGTGTTAATAACAACAAAGATGAAGACAATAGTCCGAATAATATGTGGAATAATGAAAAGACTTCATCTGAGAAGATGAGAAAACATTTAGAGAAACGTTGTGTTAATAACAACAAAGATGAAGACAATAGTCCGAATAATATGTGGAATAATGAAAAGACTTCATCTGAGAAGATGAGAAAACATTTAGAGAAACGTTGTGTTAATAACAACAAAGATGAAGACAATAGTCCCAATAATATGTGGAATAATGAAAAGACTTCATCTGAGAAGATGAGAAAACATTTAGAGAAACGTTGTGTTAATAACAACAAAGATGAAGACAATAGTCCCAATAATATGTGGAATAATGAAAAGACTTCATCTGAGAAGATGAGAAAACATTTAGAGAAACGTTGTGTTAATAACAACAAAGATGAAGACCATAGTCCGAATAATATGTGGAATAATGAAAAGACTTCATCTGAGAAGATCAGAAAACATTTAGAGAAACGTTGTGTTAATAACAACAAAGATGAAGACCATAGTCCGAATAATATGTGGAATAATGAAAAGACTTCATCTGAGAAGATGAGAAAACATTTAGAGAAACGTTGTGTTAATAACAACAAAGATGAAGACCATAGTCCGAATAATATGTGGAATAATGAAAGGACTTCATCTGAGAAGATGAGAAAACATTTAGAGAAACGTTGTGTTAATAACAACAAAGATGAAGACAATAGTCCCAATAATATGTGGAATAATGAAAAGACTTCATCTGAGAAGATGAGAAAACATTTAGAGAAACGTTGTGTTAATAACAACAAAGATGAAGACAATAGTCCCAATAATATGTGGAATAATGAAAAGACTTCATCTGAGAAGATGAGAAAACATTTAGAGAAACGTTGTGTTAATAACAACAAAGATGAAGACAATAGTCCCAATAATATGTGGAATAATGAAAAGACTTCATCTGAGAAGATGAGAAAACATTTAGAGAAACGTTGTGTTAATAACAACAAAGATGAAGACAATAGTCCCAATAATATGTGGAATAATGAAAAGACTTCATCTGAGAAGATGAGAAAACATTTAGAGAAACCTTGTGTTAATAACAACAAAGATGAAGACCAAAGTCCGAATAATATGTGGAATAATGAAAAGACTTCATCTGAGAAGATGAGAAAACATTTAGAGAAACGTTGTGTTAATAACAACAAAGGTGAAGACAATAGTCCCAATAATATGTGGAATAATGAAAAGACTGCATCTGAGAAGATGAGAAAACATTTAGAGAAACGTTGTGTTAATAACAACAAAGATGAAGACAATAGTCCCAATAATATGTGGAATAATGAAAAGACTTCATCTGAGAAGATGAGAAAACATTTAGAGAAACGTTGTGTTAATAACAACAAAGATGAAGACCATAGTCCGAATAATATGTGGAATAATGAAAAGACTTCATCTGAGAAGATGAGAAAACATTTAGAGAAACGTTGTGTTAATAACAACAAAGATGAAGACCATAGTCCGAATAATATGTGGAATAATGAAAAGACTTCATCTGAGAAGATGAGAAAACATTTAGAGAAACGTTGTGTTAATAACAACAAAGATGAAGACAATAGTCCCAATAATATGTGGAATAATGAAAAGACTTCATCTGAGAAGATGAGAAAACATTTTGAGAAACGTTGTGTTAATAACAACAAAGATGAAGACAATAGTCCCAATAATATGTGGAATAATGAAAAGACTTCATCTGAGAAGATGAGAAAACATTTAGAGAAACGTTGTGTTAATAACAACAAAGATGAAGACCATAGTCCGAATAATATGTGGAATAATGAAAAGACTTCATCTGAGAAGATGAGAAAACATTTAGAGAAACGTTGTGTTAATAACAACAAAGATGAAGACCATAGTCCGAATAATATGTGGAATAATGAAAAGACTTCATCTGAGAAGATGAGAAAACATTTAGAGAAACGTTGTGTTAATAACAACAAAGATGAAGACCATAGTCCGAATAATATGTGGAATAATGAAAAGACTTCATCTGAGAAGATGAGAAAACATTTAGAGAAACGTTGTGTTAATAACAACAAAGATGAAGACCATAGTCCGAATAATATGTGGAATAATGAAAAGACTTCATCTGAGAAGATGAGAAAACATTTAGAGAAACGTTGTGTTAATAACAACAAAGATGAAGACCATAGTCCGAATAATATGTGGAATAATGAAAAGACTTCATCCGAGAAGATGAGAAAACATTTAGAGAAACGTTGTGTTAATAACAACAAAGATGAAGACCATAGTCCGAATAATATGTGGAATAATGAAAAGACTTCATCTGAGAAGATGAGAAAACATTTAGACAATCGTTGTGTTAATAACAACAAAGATAAAGACAATGGTCCGAATGATATGTGGAATAATGAAAAGACTTCATCTGAAAAGATGAGAAAACATTTAGAGAAACGTTGTGTTAATAACAACAAAGATGAAGACAACAGTCCGAATAATATGTGGAATAATGAAAAGACTTCATATGAGAAGATGAGAAAACATTTAGAGAAACGTTGTGTTAATAACAACAAAGATGAAGACAATAGTCCGAATAATATGTGGAATAATGAAAAGACTTCATCTGAGGAGATGAGAAAACATTTAGAGAAACGTTGTGTTAATAACAACAAAGATGCAGACAATAGTCCGAATAATATGTGGAATAATGAAAAGACTTCATCTGAGGAGATGAGAAAACATTTAGAGAAACGTTGTGTTAATAACAACAAAGATGAAGACAATAGTCCGAATAATATGTGGAATAATGAAAAGACTTCATCCGAGACGATGAGAAAACATTTAGAGAAACGTTGCGTTAATAACAACAAAGATGAAGACAATAGTCCGAATAATATGTGGAATAATGAAAAGACTTCATCTGAGAAGATGAGAAAACATTTAGAGAAACGTTGCGTTAATAACAACAAAGATGAAGACAATAGTCTCAATAATATGTGGAATAATGAAAAGACTTCATCTGAGAAGATGAGAAAACGTTTAGAGAAACGTTGAGTTAATAACAACAAAGATGAAGACAATAGTCCGAATAATATGTGGAATAATGAAAAGACTTCATCAGAGAAGACGAGAAAACATTTAGAGAAACGTTGTGTTAATAACAACAAAGATGAAGACAATAGTCCGAATAATATGTGGAATAATGAAAAGACTTCATCTGAGGAGATGAGAAAACATTTAGAGAAACGTTGAGTTAATAACAACAAAGATGAAGACAATAGTCCGAATAATATGTGGAATAATGAAAAGACTTCATCTGAGGAGATGAGAAAACATTTAGAGAAACGTTGTGTTAATAACAACAAAGATGAAGACAATAGTCCAAATAATATGTGGAATAATGAAAAGACTTCATCTGAGAAGATGAGGAAACATTTAGAGAAACGTTGTGTTAATAACAACAAAGATGAAGACAATAGTCCGAATAATATGTGGAATAATGAAAAGACTTCATCTGAGGAGACGAGAAAACATTTAGAGAAACGTTGAGTTAATAACAACAAAGATGAAGACAATAGTCCGAATAATATGTGGAATAATGAAAAGACATCATCCGAGAAGATGAGAAAACATTTAGAGAAACGTTGCGTTAATAACAACAAAGATGAAGACCATAGTCCGAACAATATGTGGAATAATGAAAAGACTTCATCTGAGAAGATGAGAAAACATTTAGAGAAACGTTGTGTTAATAACAACAAAGATGAAGACAATAGTCCGAATAATATGTGGAATAATGAAAAGACATCATCCGAGAAGATGAGAAAACATTTAGAGAAACGTTGCGTTAATAACAACAAAGATGAAGACAATAGTCCGAATAATATGTGGAATAATGAAAAGACTTCATCTGAGAAGATGAGAAAACATTTAGAGAAACGTTGCGTTAATAACAACAAAGATGAAGACAATAGTCCCAATAATATGTGGAATAATGAAAAGACTTCATCTGAGAAGATGAGAAAACGTTTAGAGAAACGTTGAGTTAATAACAACAAAGATGAAGACAATAGTCCGAATAATATGTGGAATAATGAAAAGACTTCATCAGAGAAGACGAGAAAACATTTAGAGAAACGTTGTGTTAATAACAACAAAGATGAAGACAATAGTCCGAATAATATGTTGAATAATGAAAAGACTTCATCTGAGGAGATGAGAAAACATTTAGAGAAACGTTGTGTTAATAACAACAAAGATGAAGACAATAGTCCGAATAATATGTGGAATAATGAAAAGACTTCATCTGAGGAGATGAGAAAACATTTAGAGAAACGTTGTGTTAATAACAACAAAGATGAAGACAATAGTCCGAATAATATGTGGAATAATGAAAAGACTTCATCCGAGACGATGAGAAAACATTTAGAGAAACGTTGCGTTAATAACAACAAAGATGAAGACAATAGTCCGAATAATATGTGGAATAATGAAAAGACTTCATCTGAGAAGATGAGAAAACATTTAGAGAAACGTTGCGTTAATAACAACAAAGATGAAGACAATAGTCTCAATAATATGTGGAATAATGAAAAGACTTCATCTGAGAAGATGAGAAAACGTTTAGAGAAACGTTGAGTTAATAACAACAAAGATGAAGACAATAGTCCGAATAATATGTGGAATAATGAAAAGACTTCATCAGAGAAGACGAGAAAACATTTAGAGAAACGTTGTGTTAATAACAACAAAGATGAAGACAATAGTCCGAATAATATGTGGAATAATGAAAAGACTTCATCTGAGGAGATGAGAAAACATTTAGAGAAACGTTGAGTTAATAACAACAAAGATGAAGACAATAGTCCGAATAATATGTGGAATAATGAAAAGACTTCATCTGAGGAGATGAGAAAACATTTAGAGAAACGTTGTGTTAATAACAACAAAGATGAAGACAATAGTCCAAATAATATGTGGAATAATGAAAAGACTTCATCTGAGAAGATGAGGAAACATTTAGAGAAACGTTGTGTTAATAACAACAAAGATGAAGACAATAGTCCGAATAATATGTGGAATAATGAAAAGACTTCATCTGAGGAGACGAGAAAACATTTAGAGAAACGTTGTGTTAATAACAACAAAGATGAAGACAATAGTCCGAATTATATGTGGAATAATGAAAAGACTTCATCTGAGAAGATGAGAAAACATTTAGAGAAACGTTATGTTAATAACAACAAAGATGAAGACAATAGTCCGAATAATATGTGGAATAATGAAAAGACTTCATCCGAGAAGATGAGGAAACATTTAGAGAAACGTTGTGTTAATAACAACAAAGATGAAGACAATAGTCCGAATAATATGTGGAATAATGAAAAGACTTCATCAGAGAAGACGAGAAAACATTTAGAGAAACGTTGTGTTAATAACAACAAAGATGAAGGCAATAATCCGAATAATATGTGGAATAATGAAAAGACTTCATCTGAGGAGATGAGAAAACATTTAGAGAAACGTTGTGTTAATAACAACAAAGATGAAGACAATAGTCCGAATAATATGTGGAATAATGAAAAGACTTCATCTGAGAAGACGAGGAAACATTTAGAGAAACGTTGAGTTAATAACAACAAAGATGAAGACAATAGTCCGAATAATATGTGGAATAATGAAAAGACTTCATCTGAGGAGATGAGAAAACATTTAGAGAAACGTTGTCTTAATAACATCAAAGATGAAGACAATAGTCCGAATAATATGTGGAATAATGAAAAGACTTCATCCGAGAAGATGAGGAAACATTTAGAGAAACGTTGTGTTAATAACAACAAAGATGAAGACAATAGTCCGAATAATATGTGGAATAATGAAAAGACTTCATCTGAGAAGATGAGAAAACATTTAGAGAAACGTTGAGTTAATAACAACAAAGATGAAGACAATAGTCCGAATAATATGTGGAATAATGAAAAGACTTCATCTGAGGAGATGAGGAAACATTTTGAGAAACGTTGTGTTAATAACAACAAAGATGAAGACAATAGTCCGAATAATATGTGGAATAATGAAAAGACTTCATCTGAGAAGATGAGAAAACATTTAGAGAAACGTTGCGTTAATAACAACAAAGATGAAGACAATAGTCTCAATAATATGTGGAATAATGAAAAGACTTCATCTGAGAAGATGAGAAAACGTTTAGAGAAACGTTGAGTTAATAACAACAAAGATGAAGACAATAGTCCGAATAATATGTGGAATAATGAAAAGACTTCATCAGAGAAGACGAGAAAACATTTAGAGAAACGTTGTGTTAATAACAACAAAGATGAAGACAATAGTCCGAATAATATGTGGAATAATGAAAAGACTTCATCTGAGGAGATGAGAAAACATTTAGAGAAACGTTGAGTTAATAACAACAAAGATGAAGACAATAGTCCGAATAATATGTGGAATAATGAAAAGACTTCATCTGAGGAGATGAGAAAACATTTAGAGAAACGTTGTGTTAATAACAACAAAGATGAAGACAATAGTCCAAATAATATGTGGAATAATGAAAAGACTTCATCTGAGAAGATGAGGAAACATTTAGAGAAACGTTGTGTTAATAACAACAAAGATGAAGACAATAGTCCGAATAATATGTGGAATAATGAAAAGACTTCATCTGAGGAGACGAGAAAACATTTAGAGAAACGTTGTGTTAATAACAACAAAGATGAAGACAATAGTCCGAATTATATGTGGAATAATGAAAAGACTTCATCTGAGAAGATGAGAAAACATTTAGAGAAACGTTATGTTAATAACAACAAAGATGAAGACAATAGTCCGAATAATATGTGGAATAATGAAAAGACTTCATCCGAGAAGATGAGGAAACATTTAGAGAAACGTTGTGTTAATAACAACAAAGATGAAGACAATAGTCCGAATAATATGTGGAATAATGAAAAGACTTCATCAGAGAAGACGAGAAAACATTTAGAGAAACGTTGTGTTAATAACAACAAAGATGAAGGCAATAATCCGAATAATATGTGGAATAATGAAAAGACTTCATCTGAGGAGATGAGAAAACATTTAGAGAAACGTTGTGTTAATAACAACAAAGATGAAGACAATAGTCCGAATAATATGTGGAATAATGAAAAGACTTCATCTGAGGAGATGAGAAAACATTTAGAGAAATGTTGTCTTAATAACATCAAAGATGAAGACAATAGTCCGAATAATATGTGGAATAATGAAAAGACTTTATCCGAGAAGATGAGGAAACATTTAGAGAAACGTTGTGTTAATAACAACAAAGATGAAGACAATAGTCCGAATAATATGTGGAATAATGAAAAGACTTCATCTGAGAAGATGAGAAAACATTTAGAGAAACGTTGAGTTAATAACAACAAAGATGAAGACAATAGTCCGAATAATATGTGGAATAATGAAAAGACTTCATCTGAGGAGATGAGGAAACATTTTGAGAAACGTTGTGTTAATAACAACAAAGATGAAGACAATAGTCCGAATAATATGTGGAATAATGAAAAGACTTCATCTGAGGAGATGTGAAAACATTTAGAGAAACGTTGTGTTAATAACAACAAAGATGAAGACAATAGTCCGAATAATATGTGGAATAATGAAAAGACTTCATCTGAGAAGATGAGGAAACATTTAGAGAAACGCTGTGTTAATAACAACAAAGATGAAGACAATAGTCGGAATAATATGTGGAATAATGAAAAGACTTCATCTGAGGAGATGAGAAAACATTTAGAGAAACGTTGTGTTAATAACAACAAAGATGAAGACAATAGTCCGAATTATATGTGGAATAATGAAAAGACTTCATCTGAGAAGATGAGAAAACTTTTAGAGAAACGTTATGTTAATAACAACAAAGATGAAGACAATAGTCCGAATAATATGTGGAATAATGAAAAGACTTCATCCGAGAAGATGAGGAAACATTTAGAGAAACGTTGTGTTAATAACAACAAAGATGAAGACAATAGTCCGAATAATATGTGGAATAATGAAAAGACTTCATCAGAGAAGACGAGAAAACATTTAGAGAAACGTTGTGTTAATAACAACAAAGATGAAGGCAATAATCCGAATAATATGTGGAATAATGAAAAGACTTCATCTGAGGAGATGAGAAAACATTTAGAGAAACGTTGTGTTAATAACAACAAAGATGAAGACAATAGTCCGAATAATATGTGGAATAATGAAAAGACTTCATCCGAGAAGATGAGGAAACATTTAGAGAAACGTTGTGTTAATAACAACAAAGATGAAGACAATAGTCCGAATAATATGTGGAATAATGAAAAGACTTCATCAGAGAAGACGAGAAAACATTTAGAGAAACGTTGTGTTAATAACAACAAAGATGAAGGCAATAATCCGAATAATATGTGGAATAATGAAAAGACTTCATCTGAGGAGATGAGAAAACATTTAGAGAAACGTTGTGTTAATAACAACAAAGATGAAGACAATAGTCCGAATAATATGTGGAATAATGAAAAGACTTCATCCGAGAAGATGAGGAAACATTTAGAGAAACGTTGTGTTAATAACAACAAAGATGAAGACAATAGTCCGAATAATATGTGGAATAATGAAAAGACTTCATCTGAGAAGACGAGGAAACATTTAGAGAAACGTTGAGTTAATAACAACAAAGATGAAGACAATAGTCCGAATAATATGTGGAATAATGAAAAGACTTCATCTGAGGAGATGAGAAAACATTTAGAGAAACGTTGTCTTAATAACATCAAAGATGAAGACAATAGTCCGAATAATATGTGGAATAATGAAAAGACTTCATCCGAGAAGATGAGGAAACATTTAGAGAAACGTTGTGTTAATAACAACAAAGATGAAGACAATAGTCCGAATAATATGTGGAATAATGAAAAGACTTCATCTGAGAAGATGAGAAAACATTTAGAGAAACGTTGAGTTAATAACAACAAAGATGAAGACAATAGTCCGAATAATATGTGGAATAATGAAAAGACTTCATCTGAGGAGATGAGGAAACATTTTGAGAAACGTTGTGTTAATAACAACAAAGATGAAGACAATAGTCCGAATAATATGTGGAATAATGAAAAGACTTCATCTGAGGAGATGTGAAAACATTTAGAGAAACGTTGTGTTAATAACAACAAATATGAAGACAATAGTCCGAATAATATGTGGAATAATGAAAAGACTTCATCTGAGAAGATGAGGAAACATTTAGAGAAACGTTGTGTTAATAACAACAAAGATGAAGACAATAGTCGGAATAATATGTGGAATAATGAAAAGACTTCATCTGAGGAGATGAGAAAACATTTAGAGAAACGTTGTGTTAATAACAACAAAGATGAAGACAATAGTCCGAATTATATGTGGAATAATGAAAAGACTTCATCTGAGAAGATGAGAAAACATTTAGAGAAACGTTATGTTAATAACAACAAAGATGAAGACAATAGTCCGAATAATATGTGGAATAATGAAAAGACTTCATCCGAGAAGATGAGGAAACATTTAGAGAAACGTTGTGTTAATAACAACAAAGATGAAGACAATAGTCCGAATAATATGTGGAATAATGAAAAGACTTCATCAGAGAAGACGAGAAAACATTTAGAGAAACGTTGTGTTAATAACAACAAAGATGAAGGCAATAATCCGAATAATATGTGGAATAATGAAAAGACTTCATCTGAGGAGATGAGAAAACATTTAGAGAAACGTTGTGTTAATAACAACAAAGATGAAGACAATAGTCCGAATAATATGTGGAATAATGAAAAGACTTCATCCGAGAAGATGAGGAAACATTTAGAGAAACGTTGTGTTAATAACAACAAAGATGAAGACAATAGTCCGAATAATATGTGGAATAATGAAAAGACTTCATCTGAGAAGATGAGAAAACATTTAGAGAAACGTTGAGTTAATAACAACAAAGATGAAGACAATAGTCCGAATAATATGTGGAATAATGAAAAGACTTCATCTGAGGAGATGAGAAAACATTTAGAGAAACGTTGTGTTAATAACAACAAAGATGAAGACAATAGTCCGAATAATATGTGGAATAATGAAAAGACTTCATCCGAGAAGATGAGGAAACATTTAGAGAAACGTTGTGTTAATAACAACAAAGATGAAGACAATAGTCCGAATAATATGTGGAATAATGAAAAGACTTCATCTGAGGAGATGAGAAAACATTTAGAGAAACGTTGTGTTAATAACAACAAAGATGAAGACAATAGTCCGAATAATATGTGGAATAATGAAAAGACTTCATCCGAGAAGATGAGGAAACATTTAGAGAAACGTTGTGTTAATAACAACAAAGATGAAGACAATAGTCCGAATAATATGTGGAATAATGAAAGGACTTCATCTGAGAAGATGAGAAAACATTTAGAGAAACGTTGTGTTAATAACAACAAAGATAAAGACAATAGTCCGAATAATATGTGGAATAATGAAAAGACTTCATCTGAGGAGATGAGAAAACATTTAGAGAAACGTTGAGTTAATAACAACAAAGATGAAGACAATAGTCCGAATAATATGTGGAATAATGAAAAGACTTCATCTGAGAAGATGACAAAACATTTAGAGAAACGTTGAGTTAATAACAACAAAGATGAAGACAATAGTCAGAATAATATGTGGAATAATGAAAAGACTTCATCTGAGGAGATGAGAAAACATTTAGAGAAACGTTGTGTTAATAACAACAAAGATGAAGACAATAGTCCGAATAATATGTGGAATAATGAAAAGACTTCATCCGAGAAGATGAGGAAACATTTAGAGAAACGTTGTGTTAATAACAACAAAGATGAAGACAATAGTCCGAATAATATGTGGAATAATGAAAAGACTTCATCTGAGGAGATGAGAAAACATTTAGAGAAACGTTGTGTTAATAACAACAAAGATGAAGACAATAGTCCGAATAATATGTGGAATAATGAAAAGACTTCATCCGAGAAGATGAGGAAACATTTAGAGAAACGTTGTGTTAATAACAACAAAGATGAAGACAATAGTCCGAATAATATGTGGAATAATGAAAAGACTTCATCCGAGAAGATTAGGAAACATTTAGAGAAACGTTGTGTTAATAACAACAAAGATGAAGACAATAGTCCGAATAATATGTGGAATAATGAAAAGACTTCATCTGAGAAGATGAGAAAACATTTAGAGAAACGTTGAGTTAATAACAACAAAGATGAAGACAATAGTCCGAATAATATGTGGAATAATGAAAAGACTTCATCCGAGAAGATGAGGAAACATTTAGAGAAACGTTGTGTTAATAACAACAAAGATGAAGACAATAGTCCGAATAATATGTGGAATAATGAAAAGACTTCATCTGAGAAGATGAGAAAACATTTAGAGAGACGTTGAGTTAATAACAACAAAGATGAAGACAATAGTCCGAATAATATGTGGAATAATGAAAAGACTTCATCTGAGGAGATGAGAAAACATTTAGAGAAACGTTGTGTTAATAACAAAAAAGATGAAGACAATAGTCCGAATAATATGTGGAATAATGAAAAGACTTCATCCGAGAAGATGAGGAAACATTTAGAGAAACGTTGTGTTAATAACAAAAAAGATGAAGACAATAGTCCGAATAATATGTGGAATAATGAAAAGACTTCATCTGAGGAGATGAGAAAACATTTAGAGAAACGTTGTGTTAATAACAACAAAGATGAAGACAATAGTCCGAATAATATGTGGAATAATGAAAAGACTTCATCCGAGAAGATGAGGAAACATTTAGAGAAACGTTGTGTTAATAACAACAAAGATGAAGACAATAGTCCGAATAATATGTGGAATAATGAAAAGACTTCATCCGAGAAGATGAGGAAACATTTAGAGAAACGTTGTGTTAATAACAACAAAGATGAAGACAATAGTCCGAATTATATGTGGAATAATGAAAAGACTTCATCTGAGAAGATGAGAAAACATTTAGAGAAACGTTATGTTAATAACAACAAAGATGAAGACAATAGTCCGAATAATATGTGGAATAATGAAAAGACTTCATCCGAGAAGATGAGGAAACATTTAGAGAAACGTTGTGTTAATAACAACAAAGATGAAGACAATAGTCCGAATAATATGTGGAATAATGAAAAGACTTCATCAGAGAAGACGAGAAAACATTTAGAGAAACGTTGTGTTAATAACAACAAAGATGAAGGCAATAATCCGAATAATATGTGGAATAATGAAAAGACTTCATCTGAGGAGATGAGAAAACATTTAGAGAAACGTTGTGTTAATAACAACAAAGATGAAGACAATAGTCCGAATAATATGTGGAATAATGAAAAGACTTCATCCGAGAAGATGAGGAAACATTTAGAGAAACGTTGTGTTAATAACAACAAAGATGAAGACAATAGTCCGAATAATATGTGGAATAATGAAAAGACTTCATCTGAGAAGATGAGAAAACATTTAGAGAAACGTTGAGTTAATAACAACAAAGATGAAGACAATAGTCCGAATAATATATGGAATAATGAAAAGACTTCATCTGAGGAGATGAGAAAACATTTAGAGAAACGTTGTGTTAATAACAACAAAGATGAAGACAATAGTCCGAATAATATGTGGAATAATGAAAAGACTTCATCCGAGAAGATGAGGAAACATTTAGAGAAACGTTGTGTTAATAACAACAAAGATGAAGACAATAGTCCGAATAATATGTGGAATAATGAAAAGACTTCATCTGAGGAGATGAGAAAACATTTAGAGAAACGTTGTGTTAATAACAACAAAGATGAAGACAATAGTCCGAATAATATGTGGAATAATGAAAAGACTTCATCCGAGAAGATGAGGAAACATTTAGAGAAACGTTGTGTTAATAACAACAAAGATGAAGACAATAGTCCGAATAATATGTGGAATAATGAAAGGACTTCATCTGAGAAGATGAGAAAACATTTAGAGAAACGTTGTGTTAATAACAACAAAGATAAAGACAATAGTCCGAATAATATGTGGAATAATGAAAAGACTTCATCTGAGGAGATGAGAAAACATTTAGAGAAACGTTGAGTTAATAACAACAAAGATGAAGACAATAGTCCGAATAATATGTGGAATAATGAAAAGACTTCATCTGAGAAGATGACAAAACATTTAGAGAAACGTTGAGTTAATAACAACAAAGATGAAGACAATAGTCAGAATAATATGTGGAATAATGAAAAGACTTCATCTGAGGAGATGAGAAAACATTTAGAGAAACGTTGTGTTAATAACAACAAAGATGAAGACAATAGTCCGAATAATATGTGGAATAATGAAAAGACTTCATCCGAGAAGATGAGGAAACATTTAGAGAAACGTTGTGTTAATAACAACAAAGATGAAGACAATAGTCCGAATAATATGTGGAATAATGAAAAGACTTCATCTGAGGAGATGAGAAAACATTTAGAGAAACGTTGTGTTAATAACAACAAAGATGAAGACAATAGTCCGAATAATATGTGGAATAATGAAAAGACTTCATCCGAGAAGATGAGGAAACATTTAGAGAAACGTTGTGTTAATAACAACAAAGATGAAGACAATAGTCCGAATAATATGTGGAATAATGAAAAGACTTCATCCGAGAAGATTAGGAAACATTTAGAGAAACGTTGTGTTAATAACAACAAAGATGAAGACAATAGTCCGAATAATATGTGGAATAATGAAAAGACTTCATCTGAGAAGATGAGAAAACATTTAGAGAAACGTTGAGTTAATAACAACAAAGATGAAGACAATAGTCCGAATAATATGTGGAATAATGAAAAGACTTCATCCGAGAAGATGAGGAAACATTTAGAGAAACGTTGTGTTAATAACAACAAAGATGAAGACAATAGTCCGAATAATATGTGGAATAATGAAAAGACTTCATCTGAGAAGATGAGAAAACATTTAGAGAGACGTTGAGTTAATAACAACAAAGATGAAGACAATAGTCCGAATAATATGTGGAATAATGAAAAGACTTCATCTGAGGAGATGAGAAAACATTTAGAGAAACGTTGTGTTAATAACAAAAAAGATGAAGACAATAGTCCGAATAATATGTGGAATAATGAAAAGACTTCATCCGAGAAGATGAGGAAACATTTAGAGAAACGTTGTGTTAATAACAAAAAAGATGAAGACAATAGTCCGAATAATATGTGGAATAATGAAAAGACTTCATCTGAGGAGATGAGAAAACATTTAGAGAAACGTTGTGTTAATAACAACAAAGATGAAGACAATAGTCCGAATAATATGTGGAATAATGAAAAGACTTCATCCGAGAAGATGAGGAAACATTTAGAGAAACGTTGTGTTAATAACAACAAAGATGAAGACAATAGTCCGAATAATATGTGGAATAATGAAAAGACTTCATCCGAGAAGATGAGGAAACATTTAGAGAAACGTTGTGTTAATAACAACAAAGATGAAGACAATAGTTTGAATAATATGTGGAATAATGAAAAGACTTCATCTGAGAAGATGAGAAAACATTTAGAGAAACGTTGTGTTAATAACAACAAAGATGAAGACAATAGTCCGAATAATATGTGGAATAATGAAAACACTTCATCCGAGAAGATGAGGAAACATTTAGAGAAACGTTCTGTTAATAACAACAAAGATGAAGACAATAGTCCGAATAATATGTGGAATAATGAAAAGACTTCATCTGAGAAGATGAGAAAACATTTAGAGAAACGTTGAGTTAATAACAACAAAGATGAAGACAATAGTCCGAATAATATGTGGAATAATGAAAAGACTTCATCTGAGGAGATGAGAAAACCTTTAGAGAAACGTTGTGTTAATAACAACAAAGATGAAGAAAATAGTCCGAATAATATGTGGAATAATGAAAAGACTTCATCTGAGAAGATGAGAAAACATTTAGAGAAACCTTGTGTTAATAACAACAAAGATGAAAACAATAGTCCGAATAATATGTGGAATAATGAAAAGACTTCATCCGAGAAGATGAGGAAACATTTAGAGAAACGTTGTGTTAATAACAACAAAGATGAAGACAATAGTCCGAATAATATGTGGAATAATGAAAAGACTTCATCTGAGAAGATGAGAAAACATTTAGAGAAACGTTGTGTTAATAACAACAAAGATGAAGACAATAGTCCGAATAATATGTGGAATAATGAAAAGACTTCATCCGAGAAGATGAGGAAACATTTAGAGAAACGTTGTGTTAATAACAACAAAGATGAAGACAATAGTCCGAATAATATGTGGAATAATGAAAAGACTTCATCTGAGAAGATGAGAAAACATTTAGAGAAACGTTGAGTTAATAACAACAAAGATGAAGACAATAGTCCGAATAATATGTGGAATAATGGAAAGACTTCATCTGAGGAGATGAGAAAACATTTAGAGGAACATTGTGTTAATAACAACAAAGATGAAGACAATAGTCCGAATAATATGTGGAATAATGAAAAGACTTCATCCGAGAAGATGAGGAAACATTTAGAGAAACGTTGTGTTAATAACAACAAAGATGAAGACAATAGTCCGAATATGTGGAATAATGAAAAGACTTCATCCGAGAAGATGAGGAAACATTTAGAGAAACCTTGTGTTAATAACAACAAAGATGAAAACAATAGTCCGAATAATATGTGGAATAATGAAAAGACTTCATCTGAGAAGATGAGAAAACATTTAGAGAAACGTTGTGTTAATAACAACAAAGATGAAGACAATAGTCCGAATAATATGTGGAATAATGAAAAGACTTCATCTAAGAAGATGAGAAAACATTTAGAGAAACGTTGTGTTAATAACAACAAAGATGAAGACAATAGTCCGAATAATATGTGGAATAATGAAAAGACTTCATCCGAGAAGATGAGGAAACATTTAGAGAAACGTTGTGTTAATAACAACAAAGATGAAGACAATAGTCCGAATAATATGTGGAATAATGAAAAGACTTCATCCGAGAAGATGAGGAAACATTTAGAGAAACCTTGTGTTAATAACAACAAAGATGAAGACAATAGTCCGAATAATATGTGGAATAATGAAAAGACTTCATCTGAGAAGATGAGAAAACATTTAGAGAAACGTTGTGTTAATAACAACAAAGATGAAGACAATAGTCCGAATGATATGTGGAATAATGAAAAGACTTCATCTGAGAAGATGAGAAAACATTTAGAGAAACGTTGTGTTAATAACAACAAAGATGAAGACAATAGTCCGAATGATATGTGGAATAATGAAAAGACTTCATCTGAGAAGATGAGAAAACATTTAGAGAAACGTTGTGTTAATAACAACAAAGATGAAGACAATAGTCCGAATGATATGTGGAATAATGAAAAGACTTCATCTGAGAAGATGAGAAAACATTTAGAGAAACGTTGTGTTAATAACAACAAAGATGAAGACAATAGTCCGAATGATATGTGGAATAATGAAAAGACTTCATCTGAGAAGATGAGAAAACATTTAGAGAAACGTTGTGTTAATAACAACAAAGATGAAGACAATAGTCCGAATGATATGTGGAATAATGAAAAGACTTCATCTGAGAAGATGAGAAAACATTTAGAGAAACGTTGTGTTAATAACAACAAAGATGAAGACAATAGTCCGAATGATATGTGGAATAATGAAAAGACTTCATCTGAGAAGATGAGAAAACATTTAGAGAAACGTTGTGTTAATAACAACAAAGATGAAGACAATAGTCCTAATGATATGTGGAATAATGAAAAGACTTCATCTGAGAAGATGAGAAAACATTTAGAGAAACGTTGTGTTAATAACAACAAAGATGAAGACAATAGTCCGAATAATATGTGGAATAATGAAAAGACTTCATCTGAGAAGATGAGGAAACATTTAGAGAAACGTTGTGTTAATAACAACAAAGATGAAGACAATAGTCCGAATAATATGTGGAATAATGAAAAGACTTCATCTGAGAAGATGAGGAAACATTTACAGAAACGTTGTGTTAATAACAACAAAGATGAAGTCAATAGTCCGAATAATATGTGGAATAATGAAAAGACTTCATCTGAGGAGATGAGAAAACATTTAGAGAAACGTTGTGTTAATAACAAAAAAGATGAAGACAATAGTCCGAATAATATGTGGAATAATGAAAAGACTTCATCCGAGAAGATGAGGAAACATTTAGAGAAACGTTGTGTTAATAACAAAAAAGATGAAGACAATAGTCCGAATAATATCTGGAATAATGAAAAGACTTCATCTGAGGAGATGAGAAAACATTTAGAGAAACGTTGTGTTAATAACAACAAAGATGAAGACAATAGTCCGAATAATATGTGGAATAATGAAAAGACTTCATCTAAGAAGATGAGAAAACATTTAGAGAAACGTTGTGTTAATAACAACAAAGATGAAGACAATAGTCCGAATAATATGTGGAATAATGAAAAGACTTCATCCGAGAAGATGAGGAAACATTTAGAGAAACGTTGTGTTAATAACAACAAAGATGAAGACAATAGTCCGAATAATATGTGGAATAATGAAAAGACTTCATCCGAGAAGATGAGGAAACATTTAGAGAAACCTTGTGTTAATAACAACAAAGATGAAGACAATAGTCCGAATAATATGTGGAATAATGAAAAGACTTCATCTGAGAAGATGAGAAAACATTTAGAGAAACGTTGTGTTAATAACAACAAAGATGAAGACAATAGTCCGAATGATATGTGGAATAATGAAAAGACTTCATCTGAGAAGATGAGAAAACATTTAGAGAAACGTTGTGTTAATAACAACAAAGATGAAGACAATAGTCCGAATGATATGTGGAATAATGAAAAGACTTCATCTGTGAAGATGAGAAAACATTTAGAGAAACGTTGTGTTAATAACAACAAAGATGAAGACAATAGTCCGAATGATATGTGGAATAATGAAAAGACTTCATCTGAGAAGATGAGAAGACATTTAGAGAAACGTTGTGTTAATAACAACAAAGATGAAGACAATAGTCCGAATGATATGTGGAATAATGAAAAGACTTCATCTGAGAAGATGAGAAAACATTTAGAGAAACGTTGTGTTAATAACAACAAAGATGAAGACAATAGTCCGAATGATATGTGGAATAATGAAAAGACTTCATCTGAGAAGATGAGAAAACATTTAGAGAAACGTTGTGTTAATAACAACAAAGATGAAGACAATAGTCCGAATGATATGTGGAATAATGAAAAGACTTCATCTGAGAAGATGAGAAAACATTTAGAGAAACGTTGTGTTAATAACAACAAAGATGAAGACAATAGTCCTAATGATATGTGGAATAATGAAAAGACTTCATCTGAGAAGATGAGAAAACATTTAGAGAAACGTTGTGTTAATAACAACAAAGATGAAGACAATAGTCCGAATAATATGTGGAATAATGAAAAGACTTCATCTGAGAAGATGAGGAAACATTTAGAGAAACGTTGTGTTAATAACAACAAAGATGAAGACAATAGTCCGAATAATATGTGGAATAATGAAAAGACTTCATCTGAGAAGATGAGGAAACATTTACAGAAACGTTGTGTTAATAACAACAAAGATGAAGTCAATAGTCCGAATAATATGTGGAATAATGAAAAGACTTCATCTGAGGAGATGAGAAAACATTTAGAGAAACGTTGTGTTAATAACAAAAAAGATGAAGACAATAGTCCGAATAATATGTGGAATAATGAAAAGACTTCATCCGAGAAGATGAGGAAACATTTAGAGAAACGTTGTGTTAATAACAAAAAAGATGAAGACAATAGTCCGAATAATATGTGGAATAATGAAAAGACTTCATCTGAGGAGATGAGAAAACATTTAGAGAAACGTTGTGTTAATAACAACAAAGATGAAGACAATAGTCCGAATAATATGTGGAATAATGAAAAGACTTCATCCGAGAAGATGAGGAAACATTTAGAGAAACGTTGTGTTAATAACAAAAAAGATGAAGACAATAGTCCGAATAATATGTGGAATAATGAAAAGACTTCATCCGAGAAGATGAGGAAACATTTAGAGAAACGTTGTGTTAATAACAACAAAGATGAAGACAATAGTTTGAATAATATGTGGAATAATGAAAAGACTTCATCTGAGAAGATGAGAAAACATTTAGAGAAACGTTGTGTTAATAACAACAAAGATGAAGACAATAGTCCGAATAATATGTGGAATAATGAAAACACTTCATCCGAGAAGATGAGGAAACATTTAGAGAAACGTTCTGTTAATAACAACAAAGATGAAGACAATAGTCCGAATAATATGTGGAATAATGAAAAGACTTCATCTGAGAAGATGAGAAAACATTTAGAGAAACGTTGAGTTAATAACAACAAAGATGAAGACAATAGTCCGAATAATATGTGGAATAATGAAAAGACTTCATCTGAGGAGATGAGAAAACCTTTAGAGAAACGTTGTGTTAATAACAACAAAGATGAAGAAAATAGTCCGAATAATATGTGGAATAATGAAAAGACTTCATCTGAGAAGATGAGAAAACATTTAGAGAAACCTTGTGTTAATAACAACAAAGATGAAAACAATAGTCCGAATAATATGTGGAATAATGAAAAGACTTCATCCGAGAAGATGAGGAAACATTTAGAGAAACGTTGTGTTAATAACAACAAAGATGAAGACAATAGTCCGAATAATATGTGGAATAATGAAAAGACTTCATCTGAGAAGATGAGAAAACATTTAGAGAAACGTTGTGTTAATAACAACAAAGATGAAGACAATAGTCCGAATAATATGTGGAATAATGAAAAGACTTCATCCGAGAAGATGAGGAAACATTTAGAGAAACGTTGTGTTAATAACAACAAAGATGAAGACAATAGTCCGAATAATATGTGGAATAATGAAAAGACTTCATCTGAGAAGATGAGAAAACATTTAGAGAAACGTTGAGTTAATAACAACAAAGATGAAGACAATAGTCCGAATAATATGTGGAATAATGGAAAGACTTCATCTGAGGAGATGAGAAAACATTTAGAGAAACATTGTGTTAATAACAACAAAGATGAAGACAATAGTCCGAATAATATGTGGAATAATGAAAAGACTTCATCCGAGAAGATGAGGAAACATTTAGAGAAACGTTGTGTTAATAACAACAAAGATGAAGACAATAGTCCGAATATGTGGAATAATGAAAAGACTTCATCCGAGAAGATGAGGAAACATTTAGAGAAACCTTGTGTTAATAACAACAAAGATGAAAACAATAGTCCGAATAATATGTGGAATAATGAAAAGACTTCATCTGAGAAGATGAGAAAACATTTAGAGAAACGTTGTGTTAATAACAACAAAGATGAAGACAATAGTCCGAATAATATGTGGAATAATGAAAAGACTTCATCCGAGAAGATGAGAAAACATTTAGAGAAACGTTGTGTTAATAACAACAAAGATGAAGACATTAGTCCGAATAATATGTGGAATAATGAAAAGACTTCATCTGAGAAGATGAGAAAACATTTAGAGAAACGTTGTGTTAATAACAACAAAGATGAAGACAATAGTCCGAATAATATGTGGAATAATGAAAAGACTTTATCTGAGAAGATGAGAAAACGTTTAGAGAAACGTTGTGTTAATAACAACAAAAATGAAGACAATAGTCCGAATAATATGTGGAATAATGAAAAGACTTCATCAGAGAAGACGAGAAAACATTTAGAGAAACGTTGTGTTAATAACAACAAAGATGAAGACAATAGTCCGAATAATATGTGGAATAATGAAAAGACTTCATCTGAGAAGATGAGAAAACATTTAGAGAAACGTTGAGTTAATAACAACAAAGATTAAGACAATAGTCCGAATAATATGTGGAATAATGAAAAGACTTCATCTGAGGAGATGAGAAAACATTTAGAGAAACGTTGTGTTAATAACAACAAAGATGAAGACAATAGTCCGAATAATATGTGGAATAATGAAAAGACTTCATCCGAGAAGATGAGGAAACATTTAGAGAAACGTTGTGTTAATAACAACAAAGATGAAGACAATAGTCCGAATAATATGTGGAATAATGAAAAGACTTCATCCGAGAAGATGAGGAAACATTTAGAGAAACCTTGTGTTAATAACAACAAAGATGAAAACAATAGTCCGAATAATATGTGGAATAATGAAAAGACTTCATCTGAGAAGATGAGAAAACATTTAGAGAAACGTTGTGTTAATAACAACAAAGATGAAGACAATAGTCCGAATGATATGTGGAATAATGAAAAGACTTCATCCGAGAAGATGAGAAAACATTTAGAGAAACGTTGTGTTAATAACAACAAAGATGAAGACAATAGTCCGAATAATATCTGGAATAATGAAAAGACTTCATCTGAGAAGATGAGAAAACATTTAGAGAAACGTTGTGTTAATAACAACAAAGATGAAGACAATAGTCCGAATAATATGTGGAATAATGAAAAGACTTCATCTGAGAAGATGAGAAAACATTTAGAGAAACGTTGTGTTAATAACAACAAAGATGAAGACAATAGTCCGAATAATATGTGGAATAATGAAAAGACTTCATCCGAGAAGATGAGGAAACATTTAGAGAAACGTTGTGTTAATAACAACAAAGATGAAGACAATAGTCTGAATAATATGTGGAATAATGAAAAGACTTCATCTGAGAAGATGAGAAAACATTTAGAGAAACGTTGAGTTAATAACAACAAAGATGAAGACAATAGTACGAATAATATGTGGAATAATGAAAAGACTTCATCTGAGGAGATGAGAAAACATTTAGAGAAACGTTGTGTTAATAACAACAAAGATGAAGACAATAGTCCGAATAATATGTGGAATAATGAAAAGACTTCATCTGAGAAGATGAGAAAACATTTAGAGAAACGTTGTGTTAATAACAACAAAGATGAAGACAATAGTCCGAATAATATGTGGAATAATGAAAAGACTTCATCTGAGAAGATGAGAAAACATTTAGAGAAACGTTGTGTTAATAACAACAAAGATGAAGACAATAGTCCGAATGATATGTGGAATAATGAAAAGACTTCATCCGAGAAGATGAGAAAGCATTTAGAGAAACGTTGTGTTAATAACAACAAAGATGAAGACAATAGTCCGAATAATATGTGGAATAATGAAAAGACTTCATCTGAGAAGATGAGAAAACATTTAGAGAAACGTTGTGTTAATAACAACAAAGATGAAGACAATAGTCCGAATAATATGTGGAATAATGAAAAGACTTCATCTGAGAAGATGAGAAAACATTTAGAGAAATGTTGTGTTAATAACAACAAAGATGAAGACAATAGTCCGAATAATATGTGGAATAATGAAAAGACTTCATCTGAGAAGATGAGAAAACATTTAGAGAAACGTTGTGTTAATAACAACAAAGATGAAGACAATAGTCCGAATGATATGTGGAATAATGAAAAGACTTCATCCGAGAAGATGAGAAAACATTTAGAGAAACGTTGTGTTAATAACAACAAAGATGAAGACAATATTCCGAATAATATGTGGAATAATGAAAAGACTTCATCTGAGAAGATGAGAAAACATTTAGAGAAACGTTGTGTTAATAACAACAAAGATGAAGACAATAGTCCGAATAATATGTGGAATAATGAAAAGACTTCATCTGAGAAGATGAGAAAACATTTAGAGAAACGTTGTGTTAATAACAACAAAGATGAAGACAATAGTCCGAATAATATGTGGAATAATGAAAAGACTTCATCTGAGAAGATGAGAAAACATTTAGAGAAACGTTGTGTTAATAACAACAAAGATGAAGACAATAGTCCGAATAATATGTGGAATAATGAAAAGACTTCATCTGAGAAGATGAGAAAACATTTAGAGAAACCTTGTGTTAATAACAACAAAGATGAAGACAATAGTCCGAATAATATGTGGAATAATGAAAAGATTTCATCCGCGAAGATGAGGAAACATTTAGAGAAACGTTGTGTTAATAACAACAAAGATGAAGACAATAGTCCGAATAATATGTGGAATAATGAAAAGACTTCATCTGAGAAGATGAGAAAACATTTAGAGAAACGTTGAGTTAATAACAACAAAGATGAAGACAATAGTCCGAATAATATGTGGAATAATGAAAAGACTTCATCTGAGGAGATGAGAAAACATTTAGAGAAACGTTGTGTTAATAACAACAAAGATGAAGACAATAGTCCGAATAATATGTGGAATAATTAAAAGACTTCATCTGAGAAGATGAGAAAACATTTAGAGAAACGTTGTGTTAATAACAACAAAGATGAAGACAATAGTCCGAATAATATGTGGAATAATGAAAAGACTTCATCCGAGAAGATGAGGAAACATTTAGAGAAACCTTGTGTTAATAACAACAAAGATGAAAACAATAGTCCGAATAATATGTGGAATAATGAAAAGACTTCATCTGAGAAGATGAGAAAACATTTAGAGAAACGTTGTGTTAATAACAACAAAGATGAAGACAATAGTCCGAATGATATGTGGAATAATGAAAAGACTTCATCTGAAAAGATGAGAAAACATTTAGAGAAACGTTGTGTTAATAACAACAAAGATGAAGACAATAGTCCGAATGATATGTGGAATAATGAAAAGACTTCATCTGAGAAGATGAGAAAACATTTAGAGAAACGTTGTGTTAATAACAACAAAGATGAAGACAATAGTCCTAATGATATGTGGAATAATGAAAAGACTTCATCTGAGAAGATGAGAAAACATTTAGAGAAACGTTGTGTTAATAACAACAAAGATGAAGACAATAGTCCGAATAATGTGTGGAATAATGAAAAGACTTCATCTGAGAAGATGAGGAAACATTTAGAGAAACGTTGTGTTAATAACAACAAAGATGAAGACAATAGTCCGAATAATATGTGGAATAATGAAAAGACTTCATCTGAGAAGATGAGGAAACATTTACAGAAACGTTGTGTTAATAACAACAAAGATGAAGTCAATAGTCCGAATAATATGTGGAATAATGAAAAGACTTCATCCGAGAAGATGAGAAAACATTTAGAGAAACGTTGTGTTAATAACAACAAAGATGAAGACAATAGTCCGAATAATATGTGGAATTATGAAAAGACTTTATCCGAGAAGATGAGAAAACGTTTAGAGAAACGTTGTGTTAATAACAACAAAAATGAAGACAATAGTCCGAATAATATGTGGAATAATGAAAAGACTTCATCTGAGAAGATGAGAAAACATTTAGAGAAACGTTGTGTTAATAACAACAAAGATGAAGACAATAGTCCGAATAATATGTGGAATAATGAAAAGACTTCATCCGAGAAGATGAGAAAACATTTAGAGAAACGTTGTGTTAATAACAACAAAGATGAAGACAATATTCCGAATAATATGTGGAATAATGAAAAGACTTCATCTGAGAAGATGAGAAAACATTTAGAGAAACGTTGTGTTAATAACAACAAAGATGAAGACAATAGTCCGAATAATATGTGGAATAATGAAAAGACTTCATCTGAGAAGATGAGAAAACATTTAGAGAAATGTTGTGTTAATAACAACAAAGATGAAGACAATAGTCCGAATAATATGTGGAATAATGAAAAGACTTCATCTGAGAAGATGAGAAAACATTTAGAGAAACGTTGTGTTAATAACAACAAAGATGAAGACAATAGTCCGAATAATATGTGGAATAATGAAAAGACTTCATCTGAGAAGATGAGAAAACATTTACAGAAACGTTGAGTTAATAACAACAAAGATGAAGACAATAGTCCGAATAATATGTGGAATAATGAAAAGACTTCATCTGAGGAGATGAGAAAACATTTAGAGAAACGTTGTGTTAATAACAACAAAGATGAAGACAATAGTCCGAATAATATGTGGAATAATGAAAAGACTTCATCCGAGAAGATGAGGAAACATTTAGAGAAACCTTGTGTTAATAACAACAAAGATGAAAACAATAGTCCGAATAATATGTGGAATAATGAAAAGACTTCATCTGAGAAGATGAGAAAACATTTAGAGAAACGTTGTGTTAATAACAACAAAGATGAAGACAATAGTCCGAATGATATGTGGAATAATGAAAAGACTTCATCTGAAAAGATGAGAAAACATTTAGAGAAACGTTGTGTTAATAACAACAAAGATGAAGACAATAGTCCGAATGATATGTGGAATAATGAAAAGACTTCATCTGAGAAGATGAGAAAACATTTAGAGAAACGTTGTGTTAATAACAACAAAGATGAAGACAATAGTCCTAATGATATGTGGAATAATGAAAAGACTTCATCTGAGAAGATGAGAAAACATTTAGAGAAACGTTGTGTTAATAACAACAAAGATGAAGACAATAGTCCGAATAATATGTGGAATAATGAAAAGACTTCATCTGAGAAGATGAGGAAACATTTAGAGAAACGTTGTGTTAATAACAACAAAGATGAAGACAATAGTCCGAATAATATGTGGAATAATGAAAAGACTTCATCTGAGAAGATGAGGAAACATTTACAGAAACGTTGTGTTAATAACAACAAAGATGAAGTCAATAGTCCGAATAATATGTGGAATAATGAAAAGACTTCATCCGAGAAGATGAGAAAACATTTAGAGAAACGTTGTGTTAATAACAACAAAGATGAAGACAATAGTCCGAATAATATGTGGAATAATGAAAAGACTTTATCCGAGAAGATGAGAAAACGTTTAGAGAAACGTTGTGTTAATAACAACAAAAATGAAGACAATAGTCCGAATAATATGTGGAATAATGAAAAGACTTCATCCGAGAAGATGAGAAAACATTTAGAGAAACCTTGTGTTAATAACAACAAAGATGAAGACAATAGTCCGAATAATATGTGGAATAATGAAAAGACTTCATCTGAGAAGATGAGAAAACATTTAGAGAAACGTTGTGTTAATAACAACAAAGATGAAGACAATAGTCCGAATAATATGTGGAATAATGAAAAGACTTCATCTGAGAAGATGAGAAAACATTTAGAGAAACGTTGTGTTAATAACAACAAAGATGAAGACAATAGTCCGAATAATATGTGGAATAATGAAAAGACTTCATCTGAGAAGATGAGAAAACATTTAGAGAAACGTTGTGTTAATAACAACAAAGATGAAGACAATAGTCCGAATAATATGTGGAATAATGAAAAGACTTCATCTGAGAAGATGAGAAAACATTTAGAGAAACGTTGTGTTAATAACAACAAAGATGAAGACAATAGTCCGAATAATATGTGGAATAATGAAAAGACTTCATCTGAGAAGATGAGAAAACATTTAGAGAAATCTTGTGTTAATAACAACAATGATGAAGACAATAGTCCGAATAATATGTGGAATAATGAAAAGACTTCATCTGAGAAGATGAGAAAACATTTAGAGAAACGTTGTGTTAATAACAACAAAGATGAAGACAATAGTCCGAATAATATGTGGAATAATGAAAAGACTTCATCTGAGAAGATGAGAAAACATTTAGAGAAACCTTGTGTTAATAACAACAATGATGAAGACAATTGTCCGAATAATATGTGGAATAATGAAATGACTTCATCTGAGAGGATAAGGAAACATTTAGAGAAACGTTGTGTTTAGTAACAACAATGATGTAGACACTAGTCCGAATATTATTTGGCCTAATGAATAAAAGTCTTGTTGTATTAGTATAAGAAAACATTTGAAGAAAAGTTAAGGTAAAAATGTCCCTACGCAGTAGTACCGATGAAATATATAAAAACTGAATTGAAATATTTCCTTATATAGTTGAATTATTTTTACAAGCGTACTGTGCTCTCCTCCTAGGCGATATTTATCAAGCATTACTTTTACGCCGTTACCATGGACACATGACTTTCCCTGTTTTATTTATTATTCTTTAGTACAAATAAAAGCAATTCCGGCTGCTTTCAACGCAATACACGCAATTTTCACCATAGCAACCTTCTTTTTGTTTTAATGGAACTATATTCGATATTCTCGCGTCTACATAGATATCTCACACACTTCCATATATTCTCGGCTCCGCTCTAACAATGTTCAAACTAATATATATATATATATACATATATACATATATATATATATATATATATATATATATTTGTGTATGTATGTGTGTGTGTGTGTATTTGTGTGTGTGTGTGTGTGTGTGTGTGTGTGTGTGTGTGTGTGTGTGTGTGTATGTGTGTGTGTGTGTGTGTACGCCAAATTGATCTAGGCTCGACCTACTTTCTAATTTCTGTCCCCGGTGACTTTCGAAACATCATCACTCAGATGACGTAATCATTCGCCTTATAATCGACTACTATTCCTGCTGGTAGAATTAGCTCCATTAGCTGAGAATCCCAGTCTAAAATATCCAATCTATCTTTTACTTGTTACTATTATTCTTTCTATATTTAAAAATCCTTCTTTCTCTCCAGTCGTCACGTCCATGCTATTTGCTAAAGCATTTGCCTCTGCTCAGTGTAAATGCCGACTTTTGTCAGCATGTGTTTTTTTTTTTGTTTTGTTTTTTTTTTGCTGCTGTATCTCTGGGCAGAGGTTCTAGAAATTTATTGTCTCTCTTGAGATATGAGAGATTTAATTACGGAGAATCTCGAACGATAACCGTTATTAAAAGTTTTGTTTATATAACAAACGCCAATTCCTCCGTTAGTATTCAGCCAATGAGGTAATTATTTTTTTGCATTTCGTAATAATCCCTTTCAGTATATAATGAGAAACTATACTTATATAAATATTACAATAAAAAATCCAATATCTCACCAATAGATTCAAAAACTTTTTTAAAATGACACATCTAATAAAAAAGAAAATAAATAAAATTATTATTGCTAAAAATATAGAAATAAAAACTGTAACGGTTTTAAAGTCATGCTCGCTATATATACGGTTATAGAAACCTGGTAATTAACGAGTACTTATGACATTGCCAAATATTCACTCCAATGTACTAATTGCTAAAATCTCTCAATAATATTATTTTATCATATCTGCCTTATGAATACATTTTAATTCCACCTAAAAATGTCATTAAATTTTACGCCATCTTACCTAATAACAATATTTTAATTTTATTAAAGATAGAAAAACGATTTACTAAGCAGGGCCAGCAGATAGCATATGGCAAAATAATATTCAATGCCTGGACGAATGGTAGATTTATAAAACATGCAAAATGGATTGTGTCAAGAAAAATTGCATGGCACGAAACTGAAGCAATTTTCTCAGCATCCTACTTAGCAATTCTTCCTAAGTCGGTGGTTTCTTTTTCGGCGGTGGTACTGAAGGATGTTTATAAGAGTATTTAATATTATATTTGATCTTCTTCGTCAATGTGTCTTGTCCGTTCTTATCATGAGTGTCCACAATTTCCTGTACTTTGTAGCTCTTAATAAATTTGGTCTTTTTTTTATCTTTCCTAAACCTTGCTCTGCTCTCCATTTAATCAAGCTGTCTAGGCAGGCTATGAGTTGTTCTCCTCTCTTCGTCATGAGTATCAAATTTTCCACACCCTCTATCCTCATATTGCGCCCTAAAATTCAACTGTCTCTTTAAAATGTTAATAATAACTACCTTTTTTGTTTCTGTTTTCTCTAAAACTTCATCGCTGCTCATATTTTCGGCCCGTATCCTCAGCATCCTTCTGTAAAATCACATCTTAGTTGCTTCAACTCACTTCTTTATCTGTGAAGTGATTGTCCAGCATTCACCGCCATACAGAAGCACAGATATCGCGTTCAGTGTTTTTTTTCTTTGTTTTTAACGGAGTACGAGGGTCATTCAATAAATAAGGTGAATTTTTCGGTATCTTCTGTAGGGCTTCTTGTAGTTTCCTTTCTGCGTCTACTGTGTCATATGCATATCTTATATTGTTAAGATTGTGTCCACTAATACTGAATCCTTGTAGGGCTTTTCTTCGAATCACTTAACTCTATAGATAAGCCCGACGATAAGACACATGCCGATCTTACACCTCTTAGTATGTTTTTTATATTTACTGAACTCATTTTCTATTCGTATGCAGACTGTCTGCTGTTCCTAGATAATTTTAATAACGTTCCCAAATATGTCATGGTTATATAGTTGTTCTAACAGATTTTTTGTGACGTACTTTATCAAACACGTTTGCATAATCTATCAAAGGGCCACATCCTTTTGCATGTGTCATGCTCATCATGGCTTTAAATATCGCATCACTCGTTTCAGTGTCTTTAATGAACCTAAATTATTCTTATTTCATTCTTGTTCTTGTCTGATTCGGTTTTGTTATATGGTTCATTAGGTTGATTATCCGATGGCGTTTCACATTTGTTTGCATCTGGCTTCTTAGGCGGTGTTATGAAAATAGATCTTCCGGGATATCATCAGTTATGTATTTCATTTGTCATGTCTTGGCAAGAGATCTTCCGCCTTTTGATAAATCTTATACTTCATCCGACAAGGTTCCTAACAATCCCACGCCTCTCTCGCCCAAAAATGGAGTAGGCGCGCCGATTTAGTCATAGACCATCCAACAATAGCATACATACTCATATATACGCCCATATTATATACATATACATATATATATATATGTATGTGTGTCTGTGTGTTTATATATATGTTTATATATATAATTTATAATATATGTATATATATATATTTATATATATATATTTATATTTATATATTATATATTATATTCATATATATATTTATATATATATATTTATATATATATTTATATATATATATAATTAATATATATATATATATATATATATATATATATATATATATATATATATATATATATATATATATATATATGTTCATACTGGGTGTCCATAAAGTTTGTGTGCACTTTAAAAAATTTATAACTTTATTTGTATTTGCGATAGAAATAATTTGTAAAAAGGCTTAGAAAGAAGAATTATTTTTTAAGGTTTTATTGAAATTTTATTTAAGTTTCCACATGTCCTCCATCATTAGCAATACAAACGGTAATACGATTTTGCAGTTCACGGAAAACATTTGCCAACTGATTTACAGTAATGCCTGAAATCACATTAGTTATTTTAGCTATACTTAAAACTAGATACATTAACCTTTATAACATTTTTTACAGATTATTTCTATCGCAAATGTAAATAAAGTTATAATTTTTTTTTAAATACACACGATCTTTATGGATACCCTGTATATATATATATATATATATATATATATATATATATATATATATATATATATATATATATGTTTAGATGTTTTTATAAAACCCTACGTACGTATCTTATCTCTTTACTTTTTTCTTTTTCCCTTTTTTCTCTTTTTCCTTTTCCAATATAATTTTCGTTGAGTTGGCCGATTAAATAGGTCAATGTCTGATCCTTACCCCCTCCTTCCACCATATTATGTATTATAATAAAAAGAAATATAAAAAGAAATTTTAAAACTCTCCCTTCCCTCTCTAAACTCGACCATGTCTCTCATACCATCCCTCACCACACTCTATGTCAACTTATATAAGCTTAATACTGCCCGTCAAAAGTGTAAATTTTAAATTCATTTTTCGTGTCACCTTTTGAAAGTGAAGTCTGAAGATCCAGTGAAAAATAAAATTCCCTCGTGAAATAAATTATTACAAATGGAGCCTTAAAGTGGTCTGTTTTTCTTTAAATTAAATTATTCGCTCTGACTTAACATTGAGCTCTCAGAATTTAATCCTCCTTGGGATTACCCATACAGATTACCAAGATTTTCGTTACTTAACTATATGTTTATATATATATATATATATATATATATATATATATATATATATATATATATGTGTGTGTGTATATGTCTATATTTCTGAGATGAGGTATTATGTACAGTATTTACATTAGTCGGACTATTGTCCTCATCTTTGTCGCCATATTTATTACAACGTTTCGGCCGTTGTACGCTCGGGCCTTCTTCAGGTGGTTGGAATTTCGAACTGAACCCTTTATTTCGATCACTGGGGTAGACTGTTCTAGTTCGACGTGCCATATTTGATGGATGTCAGTTATCAGTTATCTCCTGCTAATTTTCCCTCTGAAAGTTCTCCACTGCCTTAACCGGGTATTGAACTCATGGCTGACCACATATGGAGAGAGATGGGATCATGTTGAGATCATAAACAGGGAACACCATTGGAAAATTCGTAAACTTAAGGAATCAGCACATATGCTAGGCCACAAAAATCTTCTGAGTCGACCAAGCATAGAAATAAATACAATATGGGAACCAGTAATAAGGAGTGCCAGAGAAAAGCAATGATAACAAAGTTGCAATATGAGCTCTGGTAAAAACCTGAAAACAGCAAAAATTGCAATATGAGCACTGGTAAAAAATGGTTGCTGAAAACATTAGGTTTATAATACCCAGAAATTCATACCCAGATGTCCTCAAGGACACATGGCACAGTGGATAAAGGCGTTGGTTAGATCCAGTGACAGACCCAAAGAGTGTGAGTTCAATACCCGGTTAAGGCAGTGGAGAACTTTCAGAGAGAAAATTAGCAGGAGATAACTGATAACTAACATCCATCAAACATGACCCGTGGAACTAGAACAGTCTACCCCAGTGATCGAAATAAAGGGTTCAGTTCGAAATTCCAACCACCTGAAGAAGGCCGGAGCGTACACGTTGTGTCAAATATGGAGACAAAGATGAGGACAATAGTCCGACTAATGTAAATACTGTATATATGTATATATATATACAGTATTTACATTTACATTATATATATATATATATATATATATAGATTAGATATATATATATATATATATATATATATATATATATATATGTTTATATGTAAAGTATTAAATAATATTATTATTTTTAAATTCCAAATAATTTCTTTCCTGGATTTTCTCAGGTTAATAGTGAGAGAGGAATATCTCTTTTCACAATTTAATTTTCGACCACAACTAAAAGTTCCATAGCTTATAATCAGAAACTTGAATTTTAAAAGTCAAAAGCTGTGTCAATCGATGATGGAGGAGGCATATCTAGTGGAAATGTATTTTATTATATTTTATTTTATAAAAACATATCGGTAATAGTATCTGTCTATATTTCTGAGATGAGGTATTATGTACACTATTTACATTATTAGGACTATTGTCCTCATCTTTGTCGAAAAAAATTGCAATATGGTTTCTGGTAAAAACATGGAAAGATAACAGCAAAAATTGCAATATGAGCACTGGTAAAAAATTATTGCTGAGACATTAGGTTTATAATACCCAGAAATTCATACACAGATGTCCTCAAGGACACATGGCACAGTGGATAAAGGTGTTGGTTAGAACCAGTGACAGGACCCAAAGAGTGTGAGTTCAATACGATGGGAATTAACAGGAGATAACTGATGACATCCATTAAACATGGCACGTGGAACTAGAACAGTCTACCCCAGTGAGCCAAATAAAGGGTTCAGTTCGACATTCCAACCACCTGAAGAAGGCCGGAGCGTACAACGGCCGAAACGTTGTAATAAATATGGCGACAAAGATGAGGAAAATAGTCCGAGTAATGTAAATAGTGTGTACATCGGTAACATAGTTACAAACACCGTCTCTAATAACATAAAATAAAATATATTGACCAACGTAATTTAAGGATGGCGTCCTCTTCATTAACCACTACTGCAAATATCCATATGCTATAAATAGCCATATTGACTTATCCATATTGGCCACACTAGTTACTGTTAAATAAATGGTGTAGAAGATCCAATTTTACATAAACGTCATCGAACCAATCTTCAGAAACACCAACATAAGGATTAATTATTCTGCATTCGGTTCAAAATCTCAACAAATATCACCTGAGAACGCCGGAGTGTACAATGGCTGAAACGCTGTGAATGTTACAATAAAGATGAGGACAATAGTCTGAATAATCTAAATAGCGTCAAATCAACTCAACCTTTATTCCAATAGGTTATTGCAACTCTAAATTGGCCATACCATCACAACACTCTCTCCTCTTCCATTTTAACAAATACACTTTCCTACTAATATGGAAACCTTTAATTTTGACGGCGTTTAAATTTAACATTCGAAATATTAACTGCGAACAAAGTCAATAAATTTTTGAAGAGCTAAAATGAAACAAAATAAATGTATATTAAATAAGATATCTTTTCGTCTAAAAAAGGACTTATTTTCAATAATCAATTTAATATGAGGTAAATTCAAAATCCAAATGACAGGATCTTTTCTCGATGTTTGCTTTTGATGTAAAATATTTAAACCTTAACAGAAACGATCTTTAACAAATAACTTCATCTTCTTACAAATTACACCGACATTTTATTGCTTAAGATGACCACGGAATGGTCAACAAAACCGACAATAAGATCTACTGACAATTTCTGCCTAGAATCTTGAACCAATTATTTATTCTTTTAGGAAATAAGATAGACAAATAACACAATGGCCCTGGTCTTTCGTATTAGATAATACGAATGTAAAACTGCTGCCCAATTATGTAGAGATTGCGTCGAGAACATATTTTTATTTGAAGTAATCATATGTACGAGGGTCGTTCTAAGCCTCACCCAGAAAGAAGAGACATAGGTGTGAATATTTTTGGTTGTGCTAACACACTGCCACTTCTTATAAAACTAGATAAACTAATTCAGATTTCTGCCTTATTTTCTGTGCATGTGAAGCCCATACGAAGGTAAAAGGTGTGCGACAAATGTAAAAATGGATAAGACAGACGCCCGAGTAACCATAAAGCATCTGCAAAAGAAAGTTATGATACCCAAGGAAATCCATGAGGATATGGTACAAACACTTGCTGAAGACACCCCTTCTCATGCAATGGAACAGATGATAGTCAAATTATAAGGATAGGGACGGTGATCAACCAGTTCAAAGACAGTCACGCACAGCAGCCATAGAAACCAAGGCTTTCTGTACCGGAGCTTTGTCCTGATGAATTAAGATACCTTTCGTCAGTTTTCCTAAGCGTTTGGATTTGGTAAACTTTTGTAACTGCCTCAGCAAGTTTGCATTGTACTCTCCATTGATGGTGTGGCCCTTTTGAAGATAGTAAATAAATACAATTTCTTTAAATCCCTAAAAACTGAAGCCATCACCTTTCTGCAGATGAAACGACCATGGATTAATTTGGAGCAGGTGCATATATTGTCACCGGTTCAATGTGATGAATCCAATATTCAGACTGGGTTAGAAAACGGTTAAGGAAATCAGCTGAATCTGCTTCAAACAATGTCAGATTTTCCCGTGTTGTGATCAGCTCATTGTGCAGAATACTCTTAACCCATTCACTGGATATTCGAATAGTGTGGCTCTTTTATTTATAGTCACTTGCCTGTTATCAATCAACTTGTGTTGAACACAATCAATTTTTTCCTCGGTGGTATCAGTCGCAGAACGTCCAAAACCTGGGTAATCTTCAAGACTTTCCTTTCTCCTACTAAATTCAGCTGTGCACATTTGCCCTGTTGATAAAACAAGAGCCTCATTCCCTAATGTAGAAAACCAGTATCATTATGAATGCCCTTGAGGGCTAAACCCTTTTTCTGCAGGTATCTGCTAACACCACAATGCCAAAGTTTGAACATGCCAGTATACCTGAAATAATACAGTTATTAAGAAGAAAAGTTGAAATTAATTTCACAGCTCTAGCATAACTTCTTCATAGTTAGCCTATGAACGTTTCAATTGGCCAACCGAGGGGCACCACGCTCAACGGAGTATGACTCTTCTTAGAATTCTCGGCCCTTTTCATGGCATTCCCCAGAATGCCTCATATTTCATCATTGATGATACCCTATTAATACACCCCCCCACCATGCACCACTGCCAGATTTTGCCCAGAGATTAGACTGGATAGAACATGCAATCGACTTCACATGCGAAATAGAAGCAAAACTTTTTACCATTTATCTTGGCTATGTTAATACACACCCACAACGATATAAATTAATGGTCTACTGAAAATCCACAAGTAAAAACGAGTAATCAACAGTTTCAGCTTAAGAGCTCTTAGAATCTGTAGCCCACAATTCCTGCTCGAAGGAAGAAAATACATTGTAAACATTTTCAAACTTCTCCAATACCAAAATTATTTTCTCTAAAATTCGAAACACACGCGTACAAGTTCCACAGAAGTAAAAATAGATAAATCCACAGATGATAATAATAATAATAATAATCCCCAAATCCTGACAAAATTAGGCACGATCCACCACCTCCATAACAGCCCCCCCATCGAAAATAATATCTAACGTCGATCTAAAATTCACCAACACTACCTCTAAGGCAATAAGAGATATAATTAGTATAAAAAAGAAATACCAACAACAATAAAACGTAGGTAGGAATATACAAAATAAATGGCATAAAATGGCCAGACACACGTCAATCAAATATCTAGAAAACTCAAAAAAGATAATATGAGCATCAAAATTGTCTACTTCATAACAACATTTCGAAGGCCCTGGAAGTTCACCGTAACACATCTGACCATAATTGGGACTTAATAAATTACAGTTTGATTAGGAGTGAAAATAATTTACTAAGAAGAAAAATGCATTCAATACATTTTCCTTCTTAGGATATTATTTTCAGATGTGTTACGTTGAACTTCAAGTTCCGTTCAAAGTGATGTTATGCAGTAGATCAGAGTGGGACTTATACACAATATGACCGATCATCACAAAAGCAGTAGTAGTTCAACGGTGGATACGAATTAATAGAGAGTGGGACTCATTTCAAGTCCAGCAAACGTTAACGGCTTCAATGCAGAGAAAAGCACTTCTTGGACGTAATATGTGATAAAGTTATTTAGTTATTTATTACCTCTTTCTCAAAAGTTTTCACACTTTCCTTACACAGATGACAGTCTTTCATTCCGAGCTGAAGACGACTACCACGCCAAAGAGAAATACGTTGTCTGTAAAAGCTTTTCACTGTCCAGTATTATCCCCACATTTGATCGGATCCTATTCTACATCCGACTAACACCAATATATATGACATTTACCGGCTTGAATGTCCGAGACATTTCATAAAATATATGTGTCCTCCGACAGGAATCAAACCTGTACCCTACATAGAACTGTCATATAGACTGATGTGCTATATCATTTAGCCAAACAGAAGCTTCCTCGATAGATAAATGGCATAGCACGTCAGGCTATATGACGGTGCCGTGTAGGATACAGGTTCAATTCCTGTCGGAGGACACATATTTTCTATAAAAGTTCTCGGGCATTCAGACCGGCAAATGTTATTAATACTGTTTATTATTAACAGAGCATAAACTTAAATGTAAAAATAGCGTATAAAGAGATAATATAGTAAAATAATTGTCGGGCTTACTCCATTTCATTATATATATATATATATATATATAACCAAAATGGAGGTTGGAAATGAAATGGTAATCTTTAAAACATCAACAAAATACAATACTCGCCAGCAGCGTGTAGTAGGTAAACCAATGACTGTGGTGGACTACTTAGCATATTACGATCTTTACCTGTTTCCCCACGAGGTAGGATATGTCACAATGGCAAATTTAATGTGGGGAAATTCGAGCCAGTGGACTCGGGCGAAAATTGCTCGTAGACCCCTCATACGCGGGATTGAGTATCTGTCTACCTTCCCGGACGAGACTCTGCTCTTCGGCTGAGAGTCATCCTACGCTAACAGCTCACGCTATCCGCCTTGACAGCATATTACGATATTTACCTGCCTCCCCACGAGGAAGCATGTGGCACAAGGCCAAATTTAATATGGAGAAATCCGATCCCGTCGGCTCGGCAAAAATTCCTTAGACCCCACATTCGTGGGATCTGGTATCTGTCTACCTCCCCAGACGAGAGTCTGCCCTTCAGCATAGCCTCGTCCGATTCCTTTCTGCCCAAAGGCAGAGAGTTTGACACGGCAAAAGCTTCCCACGCTGACGGCTCACGCTACCAGCGTAGACAACAGATTACACCCCACTTACAATAGTGCCCAACGTATTTATGAGGATTGGGACATGCCTATTTGTGTTCATATGGACGCTATATAACATTTATATAACATTCCTTTATTCAAACTCTCTAGTAAGATATCGTGCGCTAACCTAGAAGGATCAGGCACGTTACTCTCCAGAGTTTTACAGTGAACTAAGAAGAATTTCCTGATAATATATATTGCTTTCTAATACAATGCACATATATTAATACAACTGGATAATGTATCATTTTTATGGCTACCGACATGGAATTCAAGCCGGCATACTGAAGAAAATATGTCTCCTGACAAGAATTGAAACTGTATTCTCCTTTTGAATCAGAGCAACCACATTTAAACAATGTGCATCTTGCCAATTGGGTCTGGGCAAACCATAGAGATATAGCATGATTCAATTACTCTATTTGAGAAATACAAATCTCTTGTTGGGACCTTTGTAATAAAAAATAAATAAATTCTGATAATGAAGCAAAATCTTTAAAAATAATATTAATAATATTGATATATAACATTGACTACTACAATACACAGGTGCGAGAGAAAGCAAGGTCACCCTACTGCACAAATTGTGGTTATTTCGTCAGATTCTGGAAAGTGGCTCAGACTGCAAACCTTTCATCACTGGTGTATCATATACCGTTAGATCTTTTTGGATTTTGGATTTCACCCTTTTTCATTTCAATATCAATTATGAATAATTCAATTCTTTCTCGTCTCGAAAAAGGGGCCAGGAAGGATTTGATCACGTGACCGTAACTTATTTGACGATTACCCCAACTATTGGCGTCATTGGAATCTCGACAGCTATTCGCAAAAAGAAACGAAATCAAAACAAATGACTGATACAGGGAAATGTCGTGCGATTTGAATGGAAGGGAAATCCCAACAATAAAAGACTTTATCGATTTATTTTAAGAAAACGATAAGAAAAAGTAAAGAAAAGAAAAGCTATAAGGCAAGGGACTAATACTCTTTTTATCTCTCAATTGGGAACCAGTCTGCGTTTTCTATTAATGTTGAAGTTGGTCACCATGACAACCAGTTGTATCTAATTCTGTGGTCCATCCGTAGAAGAACGGATGATCAGGGTTTTGTTTTTGTTTTTTGTTTTGTTTTGTTTTTTGTCTTTTATTGTCTACAAGAGAAATCGATTCTTCTATGCAAGTTGGTTGCTAAATGTAAATAAATTGTGTAAACTTTGCGAATTAATTCGATTTCGCATCAGTAAAATGACATTCAACAAATTTTAGAACAGGCTGACAAATTGGAATGAAAATAGATGAAGAAAAATTCGTGAAGCATAAGAAAGAAAGAAAGAAAGAAAGAGTGACATCGAAAATAGAATATAGAAAAACGGGAAAGAAAAATTACAAACAAAGAATAACATAAGGAAAGAGAAAGAGAGAAAGAAAATGATTAAAGAAGAAAGAAAAGACTAAAGGAGAAATAACATTTCTAAAAGAAAAGACTTGGATCAGCTAAAAAAGAAGAATTTTGAGGTGAAATAAAAATGTTTCAAAGGTTTTAATGCAGTATTGTTGAGTCTGCAGATTTTGCATTACAACATACAAAAAGAGAAAAACCGGTTTCAAATCTTGAAGGAATTAATAAGAATTATTTAAACTGATACCAATAAAAAAGAATGAGCCCCTCTCCACGTAATAAAATTTATGAAGAAATATTTGCAAATTATTTCTACTATAGTGAAATAAATTCTCACTGGGTGCCCATAGCTTAGTAAATATCGGTATTTTCAAAGGGTGGATGAGATAAAAGTGTTTCTACTTCCCATAAAGGATGAAATATCTTTAAATCAAAAACAAAATTAGAAAAAGAAATTCGCTGATTTAAGGAATAATTTCAATAATTTTTCGTTTAGATATTTTCTTTGATGTTATTCGTTTGAAGAAATTTAGAAGAAAAAGATATAAAAGAAAAACAAAATATTTGAAGCCAATTATTTCTTTCCTATTTAAATTTTAGCCAAAATTGATAGACGGCATAAATTTTAGTCAAAATTCCCATTGCAATTTCTACGACGCCATGAATAAAAACAACATAGAAAATAGAAAATTAAAAATGATTTGATTTTATTTTGGCTCCATTCAAATCTCGTAGTTTGCAGTTTCTTTCATTCTTCCATTCGTCCCAATGGCGGCAAACAAGATCTTTCAAGCTCAAAAGTTTATTCATTAACGTTCATTTCATAGAATCTTAATGTTTCAATAAAATGCGACATGCGAAAAGTTCTTTATATCCACAGGGATTTCATCTTTTTATTACTTTTCTCAATACTTTCATGAATTAGGGATCGACACACATTAGAGAATAAAAATAAGCAAAATTACTTTTTCGTCTCTTTGTTGTTTGGATTTTCTTAAATGAAAATTTTCTTCATTTCTTTAAATGCTTTAATGCGAATTTTCAAAATAATACTTTTCCAGTTCGATTATTGGCGCAACCTAATCTTCATAACTACATTTACACTAATTTAGCTTGGAATACGGGGATATTTTAGCCACACTTGGCAGTCTGTCTAGGAGAAGGATCACTGTGATTTTAAAAGTAGAATAGATGCTAATCATTAGTACATTGATGACAGGATGATGACAGGATGAATAAGCTGCCAGCTTCCAAATAATTCTCGGAAGTGGATTCATAACTCAACAACGTTACATTTTTTAATGGTAAGAATTATGGACATAGGATGTGGGGGTGGTATAAGGGATAACGGCTGGGAACAAGAATTTGGAGAGCCGTGTTCGAATTTCAGTTCAATTCATTCACATAGTCGTAAATAACCATTCCATTGTCAAGAAAAAAAAATCTACAAAATAATTCATATTTCAAACAACTGCCAACATGCCAAAGTCAAACGATCCTACCAAGTTCAGACCAAGAGCAGACCGCAAAATATTTAACACTAGGATGGCCAGCTCCTTTGATATATATAAAATGGCCAAGGTGTCGTTTTCGACACCTTATGATTGTTTTTTAATATTTCGCATGGAAAATAATCATATATGGTTAATGAAATTACTCATATGTTTGCAATACATAGTTTATTACGGTATATTACTATTACACAACATTTGACATCATTTTGAAGTAGGCTATAACATTCTTTCTACAATCCTGTAGGACCAACTATTTAGCAATATCTTAGATTCCACAATCTTTACACGTTACTAACAGTACCCTAGTTTCATCCTTTTCACATTTGCCGTGTTATGATATTATTTCAATGCATTTACCCTATAAATAGCCTAAGTGTAAAAAACGCCACCTCGGTCATTCAAGGTAAAACCTCAAATATCAGCTATTCCACTGAATATTTTTTAAAGAATTAAGTCTGTTAAGCATCTTTGCTAAAATTCAATAATTGTCCATAAGCCTCAGCATCGAACCAAAACTAGTTATTCCATAGTAATTTGTTGAAAATTTGAAGGTGTCGAAAACGACACCTCGGCCATCCTAGTGTTAAAGAAGTCGCAGAAAGTCATAGAATATTTTCACGGGACCTACAGGGAGCGCTTGCAACAGATGCTGTCAAAGTACATGCATCTACCATTACAAATAGGCTGCACAATTTCGATTTTAATGGAGGATATGATCAAGGTAGAAACCATAGCTTTAAATAAAACATTGAAACAACAAAAGAATTTTCCAGAGAACACCTTGGGAAAAACCAGCACATGTGGAACACATCTGGAACACATCTGGAACAATGTGTGCTTTGTATAAATGAATCCAAATTTGCCAAGAATAACACATGGTATGTTTGGCGTTAAAAAAAAGAGTATTTAAGAAAAAAATTTCATACCAACAATGAAGCACTTTTTTGGTTTTTGGTTGTCTTGCTGCATCAGGGCCCCTACGAGTTGACATCGCAGAACCCACCATGAATTCTTTATTGTTCCAGAGAATGCACCAATTGTTTGTTTGTTTTTCAAACAAATCTTATTTAAAAGAATAATCATTTTATGTTTATTAAATTTATTATTCATATTTTATTCTAAAATGCGAATCACTTTTGCTGCCGACATGAAATTCGGTTTTCTAAACTCTTCAAAGAAATATATTTCGAGTATATTTAAAAGAATGCATCGTTTCAGGTGCAGGAATTAATAGTTGTTTGCTTTGGTTTATAAATACTTTGTTTATAATACTTTATCAAATAAATTTACATTTGCCTTGATGAAGTCTATCAGAGGATATAATCAGCTAAGTTTGCCTTTTGTCTTTATTGATTTTCTCATTTTATAAACATATTTTTAGTTATACATGCATTTTTACACATTGCTGAAATAGAAGACGAAAAGATTCGCATGCACTTAATTAGAAGATACAAACAACTATTAATATCCACAGGATTTTGCATTGAAGAAAATGGTATTCCCCAAAGTTCACATAGATTCGCCAAAATATATATTTCCTCTTAATGTGCAGGAATTCCTGAAATCGTCTGTGTATCAGTTGGATAAACAAGACGTAAAAACTAACAAAGAAATAATCGTCATCAAAATATCTTCATTAAATACGAATTGAAGTGAACTAATAAAATTAATGATTTACATAAAAAGTAAACAAGTCCGTAGTTTATAAAATAAACTAAATACATTAGTTTAAAAAAGTAAATGGTATATAGTCGATAGAAAAGACCTAATAACAAATTTCAGCGCAAATATATGTCGGATCTAATCCATTCCTAAAAGATTGTCTGTTAGGATAGGAAGCAAAGAAGATATGCATATTTGGAGAATCGGGAAGGTATGTGTTCAAAAGCAGTATTCGAGTTTGTTTGACCAGGAGGTCCTACGTAGCCGAGTGTGTCTGAGGCACGTCATATCTAAGGATGGTTTCTCCTAATGTCGATTATGCCTCTGGGGCGCATTTTAGAATCCTGCCAGAGGGCGCATATTTTTATAACATTTCTCGAATATTCAGGCCGGTAGATGGAAAAAGATAAACATACTGTTTTATAAATAAAAACAGAGCAGCTACTCAAACATGATGAGTATCCAATAAAATAACTTTTAAACAAATAAATTAATTTATATATATATATATATATATATATATATATATATATATATATATATATATATATATATAGATTAATACTACTACTAATAATAATAATATATATACATACATATATATATATATATATATATATATATATATATATATATATATATATATATATATATATATATGCACATTTAATTAAAAACGACTAACAAGGTGCTTTTATTTAGTTTTTTATATAATTTCCCGTGCGATCTAATAATGTTTTTCTTTTCAGATGATAAATTATATAAAAACTGTCCGAATGTTCTTTTAATCCGAGCGCTTTCGGCTATACATTTAGCCATTTTCAAGGATTATATTTCAACTGTTAGAATTAGATGTTTTATAAAATGTTTCATTTTTGTTGTTTCAAAACACGGTCAAGATATTATGTTCATGTTCAAAGTTAATATTATTAATTGTTGGTTTGTTTGTTTTTATTAATAAGGCTTCCATTATTTTTAGCCTTTTTTTGCATGTGGATGATGCTATTATATTAGTGTTGTCGACAACAACCCACTTCACCAAAACTGACCAAATATCCGAACATTAGAATTTTTAAGTCCCTTCTAGGGCCGACCAAAAACCTTTCGGCATATGTTGCTATAATAATAAAGAAAGTAATTATTAGTACTTTTGCAACGTCACATTTTAATTTTAGTCTAAGTCAGAATATGAAATGTCGTCAATGCGTTCTAGCTAGGTTCGCCATAAAGATAATTTTGCAGGTTCAAATGTTCGTCTTTTATATTGTTTGAAATAAACCATCTTTTCCAAATATTGCCGGAAATAAACGGCTATCAAACACGTTCGTAAACTGAAATTCTTTTGATTGATATTCACGGTTACGATATTCTTTTAAGATAATTCATTCGCCTATTACTATATTTATTGTTATGGTCCAAGTTCCTTATACCACGGTAATGATCCAAGGTAGAGCCAATGAAGAATAACTCGAACACAGGTATGGAATAACACAGATATATTACAAACAGAAATATGTACAAAGAAGTAGAAGTATTAGTAATGACTATCAGATTTGGTTAGAGTGAACTATGTTGTCTCGACAAGTATCACTATTCCAATGTCTTACAGTAATCGTCTGACTCTTGACCCTGTCTCTGACTGACTCTGAACTACTGCTCCCTCTTGAGGCGCAGTATTTATGATGTCCGGAATAGTCCATTATTATTATGGGTAAGTTTCCATAACACTCCCCTTCCGAAGCTTTTGCGTAGCAAGGGTTTTTAATATCTTTTTTTCTTTGGATCTATTTCCAAACGTTCTGTGAACTTTCTTTTGTGGACGATTTTCTTGGTTCTGGCATTGTTTGCGGTCTTTTTATATCAAATATATCGAAAATCGTGTCCATCACCTCTTCTTGAGGTGGAACGTTCGAATCCTGTAACGGTCTCTTCCTTATTTGGTTTACGTGTCTTCTATGTGAGAATTTTTGTCCCTGTACTATGTAAACCATATTGCCGATTCTTTTCTCAATTGTCCCTTGCTCCCAGTAAGATGTATTATTTTTATATGCTTTAAAAAAAACTTTCTCTCCTGGGAGGAATTTTCTTTTTGGCGCGTAGGACTGTGTTACTTGTTTCGTTTTACTTGGTAGCAATTTATCAAATGCTGATCTGATTTTTCTAGCGAACATCACTTCTGTGGGGGATGATGTTGATGGTGTAGCATTATTTGGCGTTATACGATATACCTGAAGAAATTGCTGTAATGCTTTTTCCGTAGGCACATCGTATGCTTTTCGTAACGCTCTTTTGATTGTATCAACAAATCTCCCTCCTGCCCATTTGATCTTGGGTGATAAGGCGGAGATTTTATGTTTTACTTGATAAATTTCGAAAAACTCTTGGAAGTCTGCTGATGTGAATTGTGTTCCATTATCTGTGACTAGGCAATCCACTACACCAAACCGAGCGAATAGCTCGTGGAGGCAATTTATGGTCGTTTCCGAAGTAGGATGTTTGCAACGAAACACCTCCGGCCATTTACTATAACTATCCACTATGATTAAATAGTAAAAACCGTCATTTGGTCCTGCATAATCTGCGTGTATTCTTGACCACGGACGATCAGTCTCTGGCCATGGCTTATGGATGATTGGTGGTGCTTTGGCTGCTAAATTACAACCCTTGCACATTTCCACCATCTGAGTAATATCATGGTCCATATTCTTCCAATATACATAGCTTCGCATTAGCGACTTCATTCTATTTTTACCAGGATGGCTCCTGTGAAAATCCTTTAGGATTCGCTTTTGTAATGTTTTGGGAATTACAACCCTTTCGTTGTAAAGTAGCCCATTATCGAATAGAGAAAAGCTGTCCGATATTTGCTCATTTTTTCTGCTATTTTTGCTTTTGTTTCATTTATAAATTCGTCATTTTTGGCTTCATATTTTATGTCTTGTAGTGTTACTGGGAAGTTTCTGACTGTACAACATAGTACTGTCCTGATATCTTCTTCATTTCTTAAGGCTGCGATTACCGTATCTTCCAATGGTTCTGTCTTCGTTGGTATAAGTCCCGACAGACCATCTGCATGCCCGAACTTTTTCGTTGGTAAATACTCCAATCTGAAATTGTAGTTCAGAAGAATTGTTCCTCATCTTAGTAACCTATTTGCCTTGTAAACCTTTTTTCGAACCAAAGATTGTTAGTAACGGTTTGCGATCTGTCTGTAGAGTAAAATATCTGACATAGATATACCTATGAAACCTTTTGACTGCTGAGCTAATTCCCAGAGCTTCTTTATCTATTTGTGAGTATTTTTTCTCCGCTGGTAACAGGGTTTGAGAAGCATGTGCGATGGGTTTTATTATCCCATCTGGCATTTTATGCAATATACACGCGCCGACTCCATAGGCGCTCGCGTCATTTGCTACAATCTAATTTAGGATCGTAGTGTGCCAAAAATAAATCTGAAGTTAACGTTTTAATTATTTCGTCAAATGTTTTCTGGCATTCGTCTGTCCACTGCCAAATTTTTTCTTTAAAACTTTCGAAAAGTTTATGCATGTGAGGTATGAATTCCTCCTGGTAGTAACTCACTAAGCCTAGAAAACTTTGTAGTTCTGTTATGTTCTTAGGAACTGGCATTTTTTTTATTGCTGTTGACCTTTCGGGGTCTGGTCGTCTTCCTTCATGATCTATTATATGGCCAAAGTATTTAATTTCCTTCATGAAAAAGTCGCACTTGTTTTCTTTTACTTTGAATCCATAGCTTTGTATTCTCTTAAACACCTCTTGTACATGTTCCCAATGTTGTTCAACACTTTCGCTATTAATCAATACGTCATCCAGGTATGTAATCGTGTACTCTAGTCCGGCAAGCAACGTATCCATTGTCTGTTGGAATATAGCTGGCGCGACCTTAATCCCAAATGGTAGTCTTTGGTATTTGTACAATCCTTTGTGTGTGTTTATGCACAGTAGTTTTGAACTTTCCTCATCGACTGGAATTTGCAAGTACGCTTCACTTAAATCTATTTTTGAAAAAAAAATTCCGCCATTTAATTCAGTGAATACTTCTTCTGGACTGGGTAGAGGATAGTGGTAGTCCTTTATTGCTGCGTTGAAACCTGTAGAAAAATCAGCGCAAACTCGAATTTCTCCCGATTTCTTTTTGACGTAGACCGTCAGTGCGGCCCATTTACTGTATTCTACTTTTGTCAATATGCCAGTGTTTTCGAGTCTGGTTAATTCTTGATCAATTTTTTCAATTGACGCAAACGGTACGCTCCTTTTTTCTTGAAGATAGGTTGAACGTTTTCTCTTATTTCGATATTCGCTGCCATTTTCTTACATCTTCCTAGGCCTGCTGAAAATACTTCGAGGAAACTCGTTTTTAGTTTTTTTTTAATTTGTCTGCCTCGGTTGTTAAGCTTTTTATATTTTGGCAGTACGTACTTATAGGTAGATCCCAATACATTTGTTACATTTGTAATTACTTCACCCTCAAATTTTATCTTTCTCCCCGTTATTGATCTAGCAATTTTATCCGTTTTTAACATGGCAGTTTTCACCATGTTTGTAGGTTTATAATAGTTAAGTCTGAACCAGAATCCAGCTGTAGCCTGACTTTTCTGTTTTGCATTTCAACTTGTACGTATTTTCTTATGTTAGTCTCATCAGCTTGGTCAGTCCTCGTGATTCTTATTCTGCTTTTGCTTTCTCTTCTAGACCAACAATGAGAACTCTTGTGTCCTATTTCTTTGCGTGTTAGACAAGTTTTAAAACTGTATGTACAGTCTTTAAACCAATGCCAAGTCCCACAACGATAACATAAGGTCAGACATTACCATCTTTTGTGGAATAGTGAGGTATTATGGCTGAAATGTTCTGTTAATAGTTTTATGGCTTCTTTGAAAGTTAGCTCACTTGTTTTTCTTGGAAGGATATAATCTACGAATTTGGTATATTCGCATGTGCCTAATTTTCTTAGTAATAGACGTACTTTACATGCGTCTGACCAATCTTTGCAGTCAAATTCATATAGATCTTCGTACCTTCGGAAGTAATTTGCTAAAGTTTTATCTTCGTCAGGTGCGTACGTGAAATCTTCGATAGTACTCCAAATAGCGTCTTGTGAGAGAACTGTTTTGTTTTCGGAGATTTGCTCTTTATTTGACATTACACGTAGCAATAATTCTTGTAATTCCAGATGTTTCTGTTCGTTTTTTTTACTACTGTTGAAATTGGATTTTGATAAGTTCCACAATGGTTGACTTAAAATCTTCCATGTTGACGTAATTTTGTGTACGTATTTTACTTTAGTGTAACCTGATATTCAGAAACCTGTGTACGCAAAAAAATCCCTTTGTTGCCAGTAAAATTGATATCCAAAAAGAATATTCTTTTTTTTATGTGCTCGCTTTTTTTTTAGAAATCTCCACGTAGAACTTGTTTTTTAGAGTTTAATCGTCGACCACTGTTATGTGCGACGGATAGCAAAAAAGGTATGTCCTCCGCGTAGAGAGTTCGTTTTTCTTTTGGGGGTTTCCCGGTCGCCACTTGTTATGCGTGATGGATAGCAAAAAAGGTATGTCCTCCGCGTAGAGAGTTCGTTTTTCGTTTGGGGGTTTCCCGGTCGCCACTTGTTATGTGTGATGGATAGCAAAAAAGTATGTCCTCCGCGTAGAGAGTTCGTATTTCTTTAGGTTACCTCGTCGCCACTTGTTATGGTCCAAGTTCCTTGTACCACGGTGATGGTCCAACGTAGAACCAATGAAGAATAACTCTAACACAGGTATGGAATAACACAGATATATTACAAAAAGAAATATGTACAAAGAAGTAGAAGTAGAAGTAATGACTATCAGGTTTGGTTAGAGTGATTATGTTGTCTTGACAAGTATCACTATTCCAATGTCTTACAGTAACCGTCTAACTCTGTCTCTGACTGACTCTGAACTGACTGCTGAATTACTGCTCCATCTTGAGGCGCAGTATTTATGATGTCCGGAATAGTAGATTATTATTATGGGTAAGTTCCCATAACATTTATACAGTCAAAATTAATTCGCCTATTACTATATTTATACTGTCAAAATTCATTCGCCTATTACTATATTTATACTGTCAAAATTCATTCGCCTATTACTATATTTATACTGTCAAATAAACATACACTGGCGTGAAAAACTTTGGGTTACTTTGGTAAATTAATCAATTTTGTTAGTTTTACCTCAAAATCGAAAGTTATTATCAATGTGCCTTTTCCCGTTATATTTGATGATATTTGAGAGTCAGAAAACAAGTTATTGGATTTTCGTTGGTGCTTTTCTTCTAATTGACACGGACCACAGAAACTACGGATAAAAACATACGACTGAACACTCTTAACTTCTTAAAGGTGTATAGGCATTTTATGTAGTTGGACCAAAACTTTTGCACGCCAGTGTAAATGATTTGCACCTTTTACATATGTATGCAATCTGATTTCTCAGGTAGAGTGAAACGAGTTTCAAGTGCTTACTTTTTGAAAACGGAAAACTGAATGCATCGTAGAAAAGCGTCTTTTCTAACAAAAGTATTTAAAAAAAGATAAACGCTGGAAAACTTTGCATACGTGTAATAATATCGAGACAAGTGAATTCTTCATCGCAGAATTAGAGAAGAACGGAAGAATTCGCCCATTAAATTTTTTTCGTAGCAGCAATGAATGACAATGAGTGTTTGCGACCCCAAAAGCTTCCTTTGCCCAAACCAGAAGAATTAGGCTGATTGTTGCGAAGGAGAAAAACATCCATTAAATAATGGATGTGTATCTGTCGATGTAAATAAAAGGTTGGAACAGAGCACAATAATGGTAAATTATCCGCGGATCCTACCCGAGAACTGAAAAAAAAAACACTTTTGAACATGAAAGTGAATGTTATGTGTCATAATCAATGGAGTGCTTTGATTGATCCCAAAGATTTTCAGGGGAAGAATGAATGAACAAGAGTTCCAACGAAGAATTCAGATCATTTTATTGAGCAAAGCTTCAAAAATAAACGCTATCACTCTCACTTTATTTCCGACAATAAAGAGCTCTCATGGGAAGAAAATAATACCATATTCAGTAGTAATAGTAGTAGTAGTAGTAGTAGTAGTAGTAGTAGTAATAGTAGTAGTAGTAGTTATGGTTATTTATAGAGCTTCATGTGACAGATGGCTTCAGTATTGAGATACTCAGAGAAGCTCCAGCTCTCATTTCAATATGTTATCTCTCTTTAAAACATTGATGATAATGACCCTCGACAGTTTCCCCTCGTTTTATTGTGGTACTTGTTACATCATATCTATTTGCTCAAAGTAGTGAAGTTGATTGCTCACAGTTTCTTCCCTGCGTTCATGCCTTCTATGGACCTTGCGGTTTTTAACTTTTCCAAGCCTTCTTTTCTCTGTCGGTATCTGAAGAATATCAGTAATCGTTTTCTGATTGTTCTTATTAGAAGTTCGTAGAATTGTCGCGTTCTTAACACACCCTACAGTCGAGACTCTCTCACTCGCTTCAAGTATTTTCTTCATTTGTGGCGAAAGGGTTCAGCTTTTAATGTCACACAAAATTTGAATCTTTTTTGTTCATTTCTTAACGTTAACTGTAACGTCTAGATATCTTATTCAGATTGTGAAAAGTATTTTCAATATATTCTACAATCGATTTAAGCTTCGATATCAATAGGTACACATAATAACGCAACGATTGGGGTCCAACTGTCCATAGAATCTAAATGATTGCCATTCACTAGTTTTGTACAGTGAGACCGGGACACCCACGGGAAACCGTGGATAATAAGGCTCTAATGTATTTCAGTTAATAGCATTAAAAGCTTTTAGCAGAAATCAAAGGTGACACGGTAGAAAGTGTTTACTCAAGAACAGAACGAATTTGGATCGTGCACCTGCGAGTAGATCAGATTTAATTTGTGAATTTCACTTCTAACGGAAATAGAAATGATTCTTTTTACAGTTTTAACCAAAGTCTTCATAAGCAGACATTCTTTACATATGTCGGATGTTCCTGGCAGTTTCCGGCAATTCCTGTCCATTTTCTAGTCTTTGGATCAATTTGGTCTGCTTTAATATGGCCGGCAATTATGTCTTTTGACAAACTAATTTTTAGAAAACAAAGGTTTTCTTTTATTCTCTTAAGAACTTAAATAAACGGTGTCAATAAGAATATTAACGAAAAGATAAAAAGAATTCTTATATCTTAATTTTGCCTCCTTTTTACCGAGTAAGGAGGAATACCTGATTTTGCTTGAAAAGACGTGAAAGTAAAAAATAAGAGAAAATATCATTACGCTTCATGTTTACATATGTCCATCTGCAGGTTATATCCTCGTTAACATTAAGTACCATGGCTAATGATCTGCCACTGACAAAGCTTAAAAGGCAAATAGAACATGTAGAAATCTGGCGAAAATCCAATAAACAAAATCATTAACTCAGAAAATCGATAAAGAGAAAAACATTGTTTCCAACAAGTAAATGTTGTCCTATTCACTTTCAAATGGACTGATCTTTGCAAGTTTTCATCCAATCGCATATAGAAAGCATAATATATAAATATTCGTTCCAATGAAAGTAAACGATTGCGTAAGGCTGATGGTAAGTTGGTCTATTTAATGAAACAAGATCAGAATTATATTCACTCCACAAAATGTCTTAAACCGAAAGGTAACAAACAATACATGACGAAGAAATGGGCATATTACAGTTTAAGTTATTTCCCTGTCGTAACTTAACTGTCCAAGTTTTTGTTCACTTCTGGTGTGACCAGGGACTGAACTCACAAATCTTTTGGGTCAAGTCACTGGATTACTTCAAACAAGGTTTTAATCCACAAAAAGTGATTTAACCCCAAAGAGTTGTGATTTCAACCCCTGGCCACAAAACTAGGACAGTTGAGTTACTAAAGAGAATTAACTAAAACTTAGATACCCATAAAAGATATGGCAGGAGGCGAGAGAACATTCCACGCCAGTGGGATAAATAAAGGGTTCGACTCGAAATTCCAATGTATGTCGCCCCAAGAAGGCCGGAAAGTACAACAGCTAAAATTCGTGAATATGACGATTTAAACACTGTTTGAATACATTAATTGAGAAATAAATATGTGATTTTAAAATTGGGCATAATTTTCCGAACAAGCTAATCGATAGCAAGTAACTTTATCCCGAAGGTGATAAAGTTACCTGTTCGACGAAAAGTAAAAATATAAACTAAAGTAATTATTAATAAACATTATCTTCGAGCAATTCCGATATGAAGATGACTTAGACTTTACCAAATTCTATGATAAATGAATTAGAAGCAAGGATACTTTTCGATAATTGGTCTCAATAACTTAAAGGCAGTCGATTATGATTGCTTCAAGGAGGACATGAAAAAATATCAGAGTTTTTAAAGTACAATCTGCGTATCAAAGTTAAATGTTCTTTTGAATTTAATATAAAAGAAATATTCTCTACAAATTATTGAACCTTCCAATCAATCAGCTAATATCAATCCAATTTATTTAACCATTGAACATATAAATCGTTATTTGTGTGAAGACTTATTAATTATTATCGATTTTGATTGACAATATCTTCACACCAATAGGATCTCTAGCCATCTTTGGGATCAAGTGACAACAATATTTCAATTTTCTCCTGAAATTTGTTTTTCCTTTTTGAGATGAAATATTCTCAATGTGTTTTGATTCATCATAACTCTTTTTCACTCACTTAATATAAGGTACAAGAGCCACTCAAGGTAGAAAGTTACTGAATGGTATCGTTTAAATTAATTAACGGTTGGTCCGATATTTGCAGTTGTTAAGAATGTAGTGAGCGGGGAAGCATCCTCTTGGGAAACTGTTCTACAAAGTAGCGTTTCTAGGGAAGAATGTGTCTGGATAGAACTTCTTCCTTACCAATGGTATACGAAGGTAATGTGGATGATTTGTCCCCGTGGACGCAGCATTGGCGGGTCTTAACATGTAAAGGTCAGAACTGGTGGAACTAGGGAACATTTTCTATGGAAATAGCGATAGAGTAGCGAGACGCTTGTGAAGTTTCATATGTAGGAGAGGGATTGTCGAGTGGAAAATAATCCATCACCTACCAGAGCGCGTAGACGCTGTTGAACTCTCCCAAGTTTTAAAATAGAAGACATGGCATCTCTAGCACAGATATGACAACAGTACACCATTATTGTTCTGATCTGGCTTTTGTAAAAAAAAAAGACAAAAAGCAGAGCCTAGCAAGAAGAGACAGTTACTTTTCGGAGCAATGCTAGGAACTTTTTTTTTAAGCATATCACCCCAAGCTGGGCTGGAAGCCACTAGCACGCAAGGAGTTACAGAAGGTTTGGAGGAAGAGCAGGTAGGAGTGGTAAAGGAGAGGATTTGGAGAAAGATAGTGGATCGATCAAGGCAAGGGGGTTACAGAAGATTTGGAGCGAGAGCAGATAGGAATGAAAGGGAAGTGGATAGATCAAGGCAACTGGAGTTGTCGATTGACGTTACACTTAAATAGTTGGAGATTATATTTGTCAGGGAAACAGGAATAAGGAAGGGAGTTCCACAGGCGAGATGTGTGAGACATGAAGCTATTGGAGTAGAAGAGACGTCTACATCTAACAGTTTCAACGGTGAATGGGTGGGAACGGGATGCCAGCCTCGTAGGACGTTTAAATCCATGAGACTTAGGAACCAGAGAAGGCAGCTCGTCGGAGCAATTACCGTGAAAGTATTTGTAAAACAGACAGAGCGAGGCAACGTCGCGTCTGTGAGAGAGCGACTGCAGACGAGATGACAAATCAGGGCCAATTACATTGCATATCTGTCTCTGGATCTTATCAAGAACCCCGAGGCAAACAGCAGGGGCCCCAGACCATATATGGCAGCAATACTCCATGCAAGGGCAAATGGTTGATTTATAGATTTGGAGGATCTATTCCGGGGAGAAAAATTTCCTGGCTCGGCGCAGGGAGCCAACTTTCCTTGCGGTGGATGATGCAATTGACTCGATGTATTTGTTCCATCTCAGGTCAACGGACAGCGTGAGACCGAGCAGCCGCAGAGAGGAACTCTCGAGAAGTTGGTCTTCAGACATTCTAATGGGATGCAGGGATGGATCCCTGTGGTGGTTAATAGAGAGCAGTTTTGTTTTAGAGGCGTTAAAGTTAACCATCCATTTCTTGCCCAGTTCACAACCGATTGGAGGTCCTTTTCGAGTCGAACTGCCAGGACCATTCTTCATCCTCCTTAACGATGGATCATATATAAAAGTTCCAATTGAAGTCTGGGGAGACCCTTTTCCCATCTTCGATATTTTATCATCATTACATTCCTTAGTTCCCTCAGTTCAGTTCTTCACAATCGAATCATTCTCATCATATTCCATGGGTGGGGCAGAAGTTGCAATCAAACAGTTTCTTCACTATTTATATTATTCGGACTATTGTCCTCATCTTTTTCGCCATATTTATTACAACGTTCCGGCTGTTGTACGCTCCGGACTTCTTCAGGTGGTTGGAATGTCGAACTGAACCCTTTATTTCGCTCACGGGAGTAGATTGTTCTAGTTCCACGTGCTATGTTTAATGGATGTCAGTTATCAGTTATCTCCTGTTAATTCCTCTCTCCAAGTTCTCCACCGCCTTAACCAGGTATTGAACTCACACTCTTTGAGTCCTATCACTGGATCTAACTGACGCCTTTATCCCCAAGGACACATGGCACAGTGGATAAAGGCGTTGGTTAGATCCAGTGACAGGACTCAAAGTGTGTGAGTTCAATACCTGGTTAAGGCAGTGGAGAACTTAGAGAGAGGAATTAACAGGAGATAGCTGATAACTGACATCCATTAGTGGAACTAGAACAGTTTACCCCAGCGAACGAAATAAAGGGTTCAGTTCGACATTCCAACCGCCTGAAGAAGGCCGGAGCGTACAACGGCCGAAACGTTGTAATAAATATGGCAACAAAGATTAGGACAATAGTCCGAATAATGTAAATAGTGTACATAATGCCTCATCTCAGAAATATAGACAGAACTTTTTTTTCATGGAACAGACTCACAAGAGAATATTTCATTATGATCTTAACATCTCAGGTCAACCGTTATCTACATTAAACAACTTCTTTAAATAACCTGGCCATGTCACTTTTACGCACCGATGATAATATGAAGAGAAACTTAATCTTTAAATTACTAGAGAGTTGTAGAGATATGGCTGTTATAGCCATTATCTTTTTCGACAGATAAAGACCACAGGAGATGCTTACAACCATAATACAAATAATAATATTGTAAGTCAAAAATAAATCTTAAATTATTTTATTGATTGCAAATTTTGTCACGAGATCAGTTTGTATGCAAACGAATTTTTAAAAACAAATATTTTATTGGATTTAATAAAGAATAAGAAAATGTTTAAATTTAGATTTCGGTCATTTCCAAGGAAACAGCAGATTCCATCAAATTTTGCTGACGTGAGATGCCAAATTTGGTAAATTTTCGATAAATTAACATTTCCACGATATAATTTCAAATTAAGCGAATATATGCAAAAATGCTGTTTTATAGTTTGAGGTAGCTATGCATATTCCGTGAAATTTTTACCTGCTTGTGTGGCAAAATTCTACCAATTTAGAAAATATTTTGTACACGAAGGATTGCTTATTTAATTTTTCGACGGCAGTCATATATTTACTAAAGTTACAGTGCTTCTTTAGGACAACGTACAAACTCTTTGTTCAGAATAGACTCAAATGAATGAAGTAATTTATTTGATTTATCAAAAATCTAATTCTATGTTAAATTGTATTAGATATGTTTATTTTTAAATTCATTAAAAAGACCCCTTTTAATTGTATTAGGGAAGCTGCCATGTCAGAGTGTGCTTTCTAAATTGGCGCATTTTTATTTATTGCTTTCAACAATGATTACCAAAGAAGAGGGGGGCATCATTTTTGGCAAGTTGTTTCTCTTAAGGTAAATGTGTGACACAAATACGTATTTCATAAAGAGAATGGTGTCTATGATCAAACACGTCCAAAGTGGTTTACTAATATTCCTTCTGGAAATTTCTCGTAAATTTCTACAGTAAAGCGACAAATTTGGATTGACAATGATGAAATTAAAACCTTACCTGGGAAATAATTAATGTAATATGAGTCCGGGAAAAAAGATATTTAATGTTCAAATAGAGTTTTGAAAATCAGTTACAAAAATGAACAAAAAAATAAACATTTTATAAACATGTGAATATGTAACGTTGGTTAGTAATGTCATCTTGAAATTTTATTATTAAATTATTATTATTTTTATTCGGCTATTATTATTATTATTAATCATAATTAATTAATAACTTTGCATTTCTTTCATTTTAATTTCAGTTGCTTTTCATCGCCACTCTACTCAGACCGTCAGTCTAATATTATTAGCAAGCTGTGCGGATCTAAAATAAAATCTCGTTTCCATCTACCTAAAAAGAAATTGTTTTATTTGAAACAGTTTAACAATCGTTACGAAAAAAAAAACGCCCCCCCCCCTAGTGAAAAATAGATGAAAATTGGTATTTTTGATGGTTTCTGATTCTCGACGACAGTACAGAGAGTAAGTTGCAATGACGTGGAACTCAAATGAAGAAAGCAATATTAGTCAAAAATCAATGTGTATTCATTGCTTCAAACTATCTTTACAAATGTCGTTACTTTATAAATGTGTCACGTTAGTTTTCCTGGAGTTGTGTTGCTTTCGTATTAAATTATTCAGGACTGATTTTACGGATGAGTTCCTTCTATTTCTTTCCCAGGCAACTCCAAGACAAGTCAAGAGCTTTTATGATATTTCCAGAGACGGTAACAGTCTCTGATAAATCACTGATTTCCAAGAAATTGTCAGACAACATTTTAAATGTTGGATTTAGAGTCTATCAATTGAAAGTTGTCCTACTAAAGGTACACTTACAGATGAGACTGTCTTCCAGGTAAGACTGATTTCCAGATGCGTGGAAACTGTGTCTTTGAGGGAGAAATGACAACGGTTTCAAGATAATCAATAACTACAAGTGAATTTATCGATCGATCCACGCGACTGGCAGCCTGTATCGAACTCATTCCACTTCAGAAAATTTCAATGAAAACGGAAATGCCATAAGAATTACAGACACCATCAGATCGTTTTGAATGGCGGACTGTAGAATAAAGAATAAAAGATGGAAAAAGTTGTTTCACTATTAGTTCAAATTTAGACAATCATTTACATATAAATACCTACTGAAGGCATTCAAAGCTAATATTTTTTATCAGGTTCGGAGTGATGATTTTACTAATATTAAAATTGTGATTAACTCTTTTGTGAGATAATATGCTGTTAATCCCACGAAATATCACCATGAATTGAATTCCGTGTTTCTGTTACTTCATTTCAGATTAAATATACTTGAGAAGCCACCAACTCTCACTTTGGATTCTATTCCCATGACATTTGTCTTGATCTATTGTGATTATCTAAGAAAAAACTTGTTCTGCTTAAGTCTCAAGCATTTTTTAATAATTCTATTTCAATTGTTCAAGCAAAAGAATTGGAATCGGTTAATATTTTTCAGTGAAGTCAAGATTCCAGAATTCATCATTCGGCTTGAAGTTGAATCAGTAAAAAGTTAATATTACAATTTTTAAATTGACCTGATTTACTGCTTTCTGATCTTTCTCTTGATGTTGTAACCTAGAAATGGTTACTTAAGGAGGAATAACCAAAACGTAGGTTGTTAATGAAATGGTAATTTTTATAACATGAACAAAATACAAACTCGCCAGCGGCGTGAATTAGGTAAACCACTGCTAGTGGTGGACTACTTAGCATATTACCCCCACTTGCAATAGTGTCCAACGTATTTATGAGGATTGGGACATAGTGTTCATAGGTACGGTATATAACACTTGGAATCTTTCCTTAATTTGTCATTAATCTTTCATACTTTAAACTCTTCAAAACAATAAAACAATCGAATGGCTGAAAAGTTTATTCAACAGTTTTCGTCGTTTTGTTCAATACAAATGACAAAATGATTGCGATTGCGACATTTATGGGGAATATTGCAAGAATAGAACAAAGAGAGATTTGATGACTTCCTGGCAACCTTACTTAATTTGGAAAAATGGAATATCTTAAGATCCTCTTGCGTAGTAATGAAATATACTTTCTAGAATAAAGTTTGAAATTCATTTTTCTTGGACAAGACGTAAAAATGTGCAGCGCTAAAAATCATCAAAATCTTTCGAAAACAAAGTTAATTCCTCAAAGACAGAATCAAAGAACTGTAAAAACCGCATGAAATCGAGGAAATAATTTCCATCCGAATTAATATTTGGCCACTTCATATTTTTCTCAAAAAGAAAGAATTTGGATCAGTAGGAAGAAGTCCTTCCCGATAAATAACTAAAAGCAGCAACTATCAACAGGTGTACACATTAGAAAAACAATCACAAACCTCTTGAACTCAGTTTATCTTACATCAGAATCACGTCGGAGAAAGACGAATGTTACTAGAGTCTGCAATATCACGATTGTATTTAAAAACAGTTCCATTCAAAACAGACGCCACACTAGAGTTAAATTCAGTGGATTAAATAAAAGTTTTGGTTCAAAACTCCAACGTATATCTCAAAGAGGGCCAGTACAACGGCTGAAACGTAGTGAATATGACGCTTTAATATGACGCTTATGATGTTTAACTGTTTAAATACATTCATTGAGAAATAAAAATGTGAATCTAAGATTCCGAACAAGCTAATCGATAGACATGCCGAAGGTGATAAAGTTACCTGTTCGACGAAAAGTAAAAATATATACTAAAGTAATTATTAATAAACATTATCTTCGAGCAATTCAGATATGAAGATGTCTTAGACTTTACCAAATTCTAAGATAAATGAATTAGAAGCAAGGATACTTTTCGATAATTGGTCTCAATAACTTAAAGGCAGTCGATTATGACGGCTTCAAGGAGTACATGAAAAATATCAGAGTTTTTAAAGTACAATCTGCGTATCAAAGTTAAATGTTCTTTTGAATTTAATATAAAAGAAATATTCTCTACAAATTATTGAACCTTCCAATCAATCAGCTAATATCAATCCAATTTATTTAACCATTGAACATATACATCGTTATTTGTGTGAAAACTTATTAATTGTTATCGATTTTGATTGGCGATATCTTCACACCAATAGGATCTCTAGCCATCTTTGGGATCAAGTGACAACAATATTTCAATTCTCTCCTGAAATTTGTTTTTGCTTTTTGAGATGAAAGATTCTCAATGTGTTTTGATTCATCCTAATTCTTGTTCACTCACTCAATATAAGGTGCAAGAGCCACTCAAGGTAGAAAGTTACTGAATGATATCGTTTAAATTAATTAACGGTTGGTCCGATATTTGCAGTTGTTAAGAATGTAGTGAGCGGGGAAGCATCCTCTTGGGAAACTGTTCTACAAAGTAGCGTTTCTAGGGAAGAAGCTGCCTGGATAGAACTTCTTCCTTACCAATGGTATACGAAGGTAATGTGGATGATTAGACCCCGTGGACGCAGCATTGGCGGGTCTTACCATGTAAAGGTCAGAACTGGTGGAACTAGGGAACATTTTCTATGGAAATAGCTACAGAGTAGCGAGACGCTTGTGAAGTTTCTTATGTAGGAGAGGGGTTGTTGAGTGGAAAATAATCCATCACCCACAAGACAGCGTAGACGCTTTTGAACTCTCCCAAGTTTTAAAATAGAAGATATGACAGTAGAACTAAATCCTAAGTCGTTAAAAACACGGACAAGAATTCTCTTGTTGATATTCCGTGCAGATTTAGCGGCAGAGACAAAGGCAAGAACAGCGCTTCCTAAAAACAAGTTTTATGTGTATTTAAAAAGCAGTAAACTCTGTTGAAAGACTTTGGCCTCAGGAAGTATAGAGACCCTATGTACAGAGAGGGGGTGGTATAAGAATTATTACAGAACAGAATTCACATAAGACGTATAAAAGCGTAATAGGCAATAAATGAATTAAAAATGTACACATGTCAATCCAGTCAGTAGTCACAGCGTATATATCAGCACTATATGATATTCACTAATTACGAAAGATCAGCCATTGAATTAAGATTCAGAAACATCGTAACCTGAGTGTCATACTGGAATAACATAGTTGCAAAAGGCGAAAGAAAGCACATGGTTCTTTTAAAGCCGTGAGTTTAATCGCAGGCCCGGAAAAGGAGAACTCTGAATTCAAAACCGTGTGTGGCTCAGGTGAGAACATATACTTGAACTGTAATTAAAGTCCTCTTGGCATAATTGCAACATAAACCGCGGGTTGGCTCCGCGGATTGGCTCTGCAGGTTGACTCTGCGGATGTTGAACTGGCAGATGGGAATTCTTGGGAATACCAGTGTGAATCAACTCCGATGTTTACTGGTCGATGTCTGCAAAATTCTGCTTTGCCATTTCGAACCAAAGATGGCATAGTCGTTGAGGTGCTAAGATTTATTTTTATATTATATCAGAAATCAAAGAGAGATACTTGATGGTGTCTGTCTGTTCTTCCGGTACCATGAAACATATGGTAGCGCTCCAAGTTTTAACCTCTGACTGCACTTATTCCACGGACTGGGCGGATCATCAAATAATATAAGCCTTGGCGATTACCACCTAGCAAAACAATTGCATGCAAGTCTTTCGGCCCTTATTATGGTATGCGACGCTGGTTCAAAGAACGTGGATTGATAGTTGCATGCCTTCCCATGGATATTAGTGGGAATGGATTAGGTTTGAGGATCGTGTCTTTCGGGATCCTAAACATTACTGCAATGATTTATCGATTACAAATATGTTTAATCAGCAGTAACTATGGCGATTACTCTAAAAAGTTTTATTTTCATCGAAAACAGAAAATCGATTATAAATGACATAAAAATCGATAGGTTTACAGTTCAATCCTCACTGGAAGATGTCCAGTAATATAATCAGCGTTAGTTTGCTTTCTTTGAAAGACAACCAATAGATGTCTCCGGTGGGAAACACGCATTTAACGGACAAATCGATTTTATAAAAATTGCACAATAAATAGCCAATACGCCTCGATGACAGTAAATGACATACTCTTGTCTGACTTGTTAATGTCACTTTGTGGAAAGACAAGCTAATAAACAAATTTTATTAACTCTTAAAATTGCGGCCATCATCAACTGATATTCCATTAGAGATCAACGCGGATATAATCAATTGAGGATTGAAACATTTTCCAACCATACGGATATTTATTCACGATTTGAATCTAAATGACTAATTGATAGCTTTAAGATTCATGAGGTTAATGTCATTTCTTGGAGTAATTGTCTGCGGACAAAGCTGTAAAACAGGCCAAAGACATTTTACTGCTGCATGTATATTGATCGAAGAGACGAAAACGGGTGACGCCTTGCTGCAAAAAATGTTCAACTCTATTGAGCATGGGATGCTTCAAGAAGTAATATACTTTAAAAGGAATATATTAAATTTAGGGCCATAACATTTGGCTTATTCTTCGTTTTCTTTATTTTTCTAATTTTAAATATCAAAATATAATTTTTATATGTTTTTGTAATTAAATTATGCGAAAATAAGAATAATAGCTGTCTTTTCAAAATGGATTTTCTCATTTTATGCCTATGCCATCTTTTCCCGATAAGGGTTAATAAAATGAAACCATGACTCTTTTTCTAAATCTGGTTTTGCAATAACTAAACAAGAGGCATGAAATATTGAGACGATTAGAAAGCTTAGGCCAGCCAAATATAAGAGTCGATATTTATGTTAATGACTCAGGAGACATTTCATTCGATTCACACGGACGCATATACGTCACGGTCACGGTAAAGAAATTTCAGATGTTTTATTTTTATTGATTTTCTTTTGTTTCGTTTCGTTTTTCTTTCGTTTCCAGTTCAGATTTTCTTAGCACTGAATTTAACCGAACAAGCATAATTTGTGAGAAATTCTCATATATTTACCCAAATTATTCGATTCACCTTTATTGACTGGAAATATTTGGCCAGATAAGACAATCAATATATTTTACTGTCATTCATTTTATTTAGTTTACAGTAGAATATCTCCTCCACAGAACTTTCTGAGGCATGACTCCCCAGAGGATGCTTCCCCTACCAATATAATCTTAACCTCTTCAAGTCTGTGGTTAGTCGATATATATCCTACATATCCTCATGCTATGCACTTCTTACTTCCTAGTACCATCTCCCTTACACCCTTACAACAATCGCATTCAGCTACCTTCTAACTTGGAGGGGTTCTTGGGTCTTGTATTATATGAAGTGGGTCATTTGCGCTGAGCGACATGACAATGATTCTACAATTCAAGTTCGACATTTTTGCGAATATTACAAAATTATTTTTATCAATATCTTTAAACGATTACAAATCAACAAGGAAATTAAAATATTTTACAAGTACTTTTTATTCATTATAATTGCCTTTGTCTGCCAAAAGGCCACAAATTTAGGGTTCTAACACATGCTTTACAACACTAATTTACTAACCAACACTTATACAAGAACAACAAATATGAGTTCCACGTTCTAGCCGTGTGTGAAGCTGCTGTGAGTGAGTTTATAATTAGAGGTCAATGTTCAAACCCATGTAAATGATGAAAATTTTGAATGCTGATTTTTAAAGTAGAGAATTCTCACCACCATTTGGGAAGATTGGTTCAACACGATATTTCTGCACACAGATTAGTAGTATAAATGTGGGTCCTAATTTAGGTATCACTTCACGGCAAAAATGAACCTTTTATGAGACAAATGCTTCCTTCTATATATATATATATATATATATATATATATATGTTGGGGCGCACCCACCTTCACAACCACAATAGACTGATCCTATTATTATAAATAGAACAGTAGTTCTAGAGACTGTGAGTAGTGTAGCAGTGTACGCAGTCTCTGACTGTGCGCTGCTCCTGTCGAACTCTCTGCTTTGGCAGAGAGGAACCCGGACGAGGCTTTGCCGCAGGGCAAAGTGTCGTCCGGGGAGGTAGACAGTCCCTGAACCCGTTTATACTGGTTCTAAATGGGCATATTTTTGGCCGAGCCTACGGGCTCGGGGAGCCCACATTAAACCGGCCTTGTGCCACATTCGACCCACGTGGGAGGGTTGTTAAATACCGTAGTGTAGCAGTGTACGCAGTCTCTGACTGTGCGCTGCTCCTGTCGAACTCTCTGCTTTGGCAGAGAGGAACCCGGACGAGGCTTTGTCGCAGGGCAAAGTGTCGTCCGGGGAGGTAGACAGTCCCTGAACCCGTTTATACGGGTTCTAAATGGGCATATTTTTGGCCGAGCCTACGGGCTCGGTAAGCCCACTTTAAACCGGCCTTGTGCCACATTCGACCCACGTGGGAGGGTTGTTAAATACCGTAGTGTAGCAGTGTACGCAGTCTCTGACTGTGCGCTGCTCCTGTCGAACTCTCTGCTTTGGCAGAGAGGAACCCGGACGAGGCTTTGCCGCAGGGCAAAGTGTCGTCCGGGGAGGTAGACAGTCCCTGAACCCGTTTATACGGGTTGTAAATGGTCATATTTTTGGCCGAGCCTACGGGCTCGGTAAGCCCACATTAAACCGGCCTTGTGCCACATTCGACCCACGTGGGAGGGTTGTTAAATACCGTAGTGTAGCAGTGTACGCAGTCTCTGACTGTGCGCTGCTCCTGTCGAACTCTCTGCTTTGGCAGAGAGGAACCCGGACGAGGCTTTGCCGCAGGGCAAAGTGTCGTCCGGGGAGGTAGACAGTCCCTGAACCCGTTTATACGGGTTCTAAATGGGCATATTTTTGGCCGAGCCTACGGGCTCGGTAAGCCCACATTAAACCGGCCTTGTGCCACATTCGACCCACGTGGGAGGGTTGTTAAATACCGTAGTGTAGCAGTGTACGCAGTCTCTGACTGTGCGCTGCTCCTGTCGAACTCTCTGCTTTGGCAGAGAGGAACCCGGATGAGGCTTTGCCGCAGGGCAAAGTGTCGTCCGGGGAGGTAGACAGTCCCTGAACCCGTTTATACGGGTTCTAAATGGGCATATTTTTGGCCGAGCCTACGGGCTCGGGCAGCCCACATTAAACCGGCCTTGTGCCACATTCGACCCACGTGGGAGGGTTGTTAAATATCGTAGTGTAGCAGTGTACGCAGTCTCTGACTGTGCGCTGCTCCTGTCGAACTCTCTGCTTTGGCGGAGAGGAACCCGGACGAGGCTTTGCCGCGGGGCAAAGTGTCGTCCGGGGAGGTAGACAGTCCCTGAACCCGTTTATACGGGTTGTAAATGGGCATATTTTTGGCCGAGCCTACGGGCTCGGTAAGCCCACATTAAACCGGCCTTGTGCCACATTCGACCCACGTGGGAGGGTTGTTAAATACCGTAGTGTAGCAGTGTACGCAGTCTCTGACTGTGCGCTGCTCCTGTCGAACTCTCTGCTTTGGCAGAGAGGAACCCGGACGAGGTTTTGCCGCAGGGCAAAGTGTCATCCGGGGAGGTAGACAGTCCCTGAACCCGTTTATACGGGTTCTAATGGGCATATTTTTGGCCGAGCCTACGGGCTCGGTAAGCCCACATTAAACCGGCCTTGTGCCACATTCGACCCACGTGGGAGGGTTGTTAAATACCGTAGTGTAGCAGTGTACGCAGTCTCTGACTGTGCGCTGCTCCTGTCGAACTCTCTGCTTTGGCAGAGAGGAACCCGGACGAGGCTTTGTCGCAGGGCAAAGTGTCGTCCGGGGAGGTAGACAGTCCCTGAACCCGTTTATACGGGTTCTAAATGGGCATATTTTTGGCCGAGCCTACGGGCTCGGTAAGCCCACTTTAAACCGGCCTTGTGCCACATTCGACCCACGTGGGAGGGTTGTTAAATACCGTAGTGTAGCAGTGTACGCAGTCTCTGACTGTGCGCTGCTCCTGTCGAACTCTCTGCTTTGGCAGAGAGGAACCCGGACGAGGCTTTGCCGCAGGGCAAAGTGTCGTCCGGGGAGGTAGACAGTCCCTGAACCCGTTTATACGGGTTGTAAATGGTCATATTTTTGGCCGAGCCTACGGGCTCGGTAAGCCCACATTAAACCGGCCTTGTGCCACATTCGACCCACGTGGGAGGGTTGTTAAATACCGTAGTGTAGCAGTGTACGCAGTCTCTGACTGTGCGCTGCTCCTGTCGAACTCTCTGCTTTGGCAGAGAGGAACCCGGACGAGGCTTTGCCGCAGGGCAAAGTGTCGTCCGGGGAGGTAGTCAGTCCCTGAACCCGTTTATACGGGTTCTAAATGGGCATATTTTTGGCCGAGCCTACGGGCTCGGTAAGCCCACATTAAACCGGCCTTGTGCCACATTCGACCCACGTGGGAGGGTTGTTAAATACCGTAGTGTAGCAGTGTACGCAGTCTCTGACTGTGCGCTGCTCCTGTCGAACTCTCTGCTTTGGCAGAGAGGAACCCGGATGAGGCTTTGCCGCAGGGCAAAGTGTCGTCCGGGGAGGTAGACAGTCCCTGAACCCGTTTATACGGGTTCTAAATGGGCATATTTTTGGCCGAGCCTACGGGCTCGGGCAGCCCACATTAAACCGGCCTTGTGCCACATTCGACCCACGTGGGAGGGTTGTTAAATATCGTAGTGTAGCAGTGTACGCAGTCTCTGACTGTGCGCTGCTCCTGTCGAACTCTCTGCTTTGGCGGAGAGGAACCCGGACGAGGCTTTGCCGCGGGGCAAAGTGTCGTCCGGGGAGGTAGACAGTCCCTGAACCCGTTTATACGGGTTGTAAATGGGCATATTTTTGGCCGAGCCTACGGGCTCGGTAAGCCCACATTAAACCGGCCTTGTGCCACATTCGACCCACGTGGGAGGGTTGTTAAATACCGTAGTGTAGCAGTGTACGCAGTCTCTGACTGTGCGCTGCTCCTGTCGAACTCTCTGCTTTGGCAGAGAGGAACCCGGACGAGGCTCTGCCGCAGGGCAAAGTGTCGTCCGGGGAGGTAGACAGTCCCTGAACCCGTTTATACGGGTTCTAAATTGGCATATTTTTTGGCCGAGCCTACGGGCTCGGGGAGCCCACATTAAACCGGCCTTGTGCCACATTCGACCCACGTGGGAGGGTTGTTAAATACCGTAGTGTAGTGCAGTGCAGAGTGAGACTTCTGTAGTGATCAGTTACACTTCCGTTTCTCGACCAGAAGATACCGTTGGACTTTATTACTATTACTTATTGTTACTACTAACCTACGTTCGTTCTACTACTAATCTCTCTGATGTAAATACCTCTCTGAATATACCAGTATTTTCCCCTACGACTGTGTTTGTTCGTTATTACCATATACTCACGTCGAAACACTCAACATCTCAACAATATATATATATATATATATATATATATATATATATATATATATATATATATATATATATATATGCCCATTCATATTCGTGAATACCCGTCTAGCCAATCCGATTTGCAGACGCTTCCTCAGGCGCATTTATGTTTATTCCACCTGTGGTTTATACTGCGACTATGTTGTGCAGACCTTAGTTACAGTTTCTGGGAAAGAGCGTGTTATCTATATTCTCTCCTTCTCTCTCTCTCTCTCTCTCTCTCTCTCTCTTTCTCTCTCATAATTCCCTGTCATCGTAAATTACAAGAATCTTAGATTTTTTCCTGCGTATAAATGATGAATAGAGAAACAGATTCATTTCAAATGTTTGTTTTTATTATTCTTGTTGAGTTCACATCGTGAAATGAAAACCCGCCTCAGCCAAGCCTTTTTGTCATTCGGCAAAAGGAAATGAATTCCATTCTATTCATTCCTAACAGGTTGGATGTGTCCTCAGAGAAATCATTTTCTTTTCCGTCTTGCTTAAAAAACATCAATTCTTATTTATTCTTGGATGCTTGCCTACTATCAACTTATACCTACTTGCCTATATTGGCAAACCATCGATAATGTCATGGGTTCTATCCTCACTAGATTATCCAATTTTCTGGGTTTGTGTTTACTTTGTTTTACAGCAGATCAACCTCAATGGATTATTTAATGCCGACAAGATTTTTAGAATAAATTCGTATGAATAGAATATGTATTTTTGTAATAAATTAATATGTACATCAGGTTTCATTGACGTATTTTTGAAAGGTGGTTTTGTTGAGAGTCAAATTTATTGCTCGTAATATTTTGCTGGTAATTTTTTTATAAGAAATGTATTGTTGATATTTTTATACTTTAAATTTATTTTTATACTTTCATAGTATTTGGACATAGGAGTCACGGTGGAGTCATGGATAGCGGCTCGGATTGAGGAATCGAAGAGCCGAGTTCGAATTCCAGTCGAATCACTTACCTTGGGAAATCCTCTTCTCCCCCTACCACGCTCTAGCAGGACAGACCAGGTTCTTTAACCTTGGATGACAACTGGCCTACTGCAGAAAGAAATGTCAACCTACTGCGAGAAAAAATCTGCCTCGTCAGTCATGTATCGAAAAATACATGATCGCCTAAGCATGTACTACGCATAGCACATAACCGAGTGTTTTGGGGATTAAATATTTGCTCTATCTGCACAGGGTGGATACGAGAACACCATTCCACTCAAAACCTCCTCATAAGAGACCTTGCTGCTGGGAGTAGTTTATCTTCATACACAAGATGGTCCAGTTTTGTAGCCGTATTTTAAATGAAACATAGCTGAGTAAGAAAATCTAACTGAAAAATAAGCACAATTACTTACTTTGAAAATATGAATCAGAGATTTTTAAAATTAACGGAATTCTATGCAAGTGGGTTTATCAACAGAAGATGCAGACGATTGGCTGTAGCACATATACATAATAGCAGACGACAGGGGCCGTTAGAAACCATCGTTTTGACAATTCGTAGGGTCTCAGCCCTAAAGAAAGACACCTCTCTCTAGCCAGACAGTAACTACTCCCTTTCTTCGTTCAAAAACATAGACTTTGGGATTTGAACTGGGACTTGGTTGTCAACAAAAAACGTAACTTTTCCACGGTTACCCTTTCATCATTTTAAAACTATTTTATGAAGTAAATATTTCTTAAAATTTCAACGTTTCGTTCCTGTATTTTTCTATTGAAAGCATTTTTCATTATAGAGGTACCACCACGTTCGATACGGCTTTCTACGAGAAAGCGATGTCGTGTATATGGTGATATTGGTACGTAGTTATGTATGATATGCCCCTTCAAAAATACAAACAACGGACTTGAACAGGAACTGCTTCCAATTAAAACACATGAAAACTACAATCGAGAAAGAGCGGTCAGAATTACTTAAGGAAAATTATGCTTTATTTCATCAGGACGGTGATGTAACACGTTTTTTTTCTGATCCAACCAGAATTGTTTTCGCCTCACAGCCATATCCATCTAATATTGGAATACAATTTATTCCGATCTTCAAAGGATTTGCTCAGTGAAAAAAGATTAATTTCCATGAAACAAAACGATAAATCTTTCGTTTAGAAAGTTAATGTACAAAAAAAAATATCTTAAATGTTTGCTTAACAAGCTGAACACTGTTTTGGAGATCACAAACGTAAGCTTTATCTTTTTTATGCGTGAAAGGTTCGAAGCAGTGGCTACCCAACAAGCCTAATCGGAATTTTTCTATTCTCTTTCGTTATACGACTGATCCATGAGAGTTGTTAAATTTGATTTAAAGGAAAACATTTTAAATAATATAATACACTCCATCTAACAACATTTCTAATAAAAACATTTATGCTTCGTTAGATTTCGAGATATTTTTATGCGTGAACGTTTAGATACAGTGGCTACCCAATAAGCCTCATCGAAATGTTTTCTATTCTCTTTCGTTGTAAGACTGCTCCGTGAGCTTTGTTCCATTTATTTTAAAGGAAAAAATATAATACACTCTCTCTTAAGACATTACTAATAAAATCTTTTATATTTTGATAGATTTCGAAATATTTCTATGCGTGAACGTTTCGATACAGTGGCTTCCCAATAAGCCTCATCGAATTTTTTTCTATTCTCGTTCGTTATACGACTGATACGTAAACCTTGTTCCATTTGATTCAAAGGAAAACATTCCAAATAATATAATACACTCCATATAACAACATTTATAGAAAGTTCCTGCTTCGATAGATTTCGTAATATTTGACGGATTCAGTCTTCAAAATATTTGATGTTCTCAATCTTCAAAGTTACACCGGCGAGCAAAACCTTTGGCCATCTTGTTCAATAATTTACTTTTGTTCATTTTACCTCCAAAATCGAAAATGATTAGCAGCATGAATTTCTGCGTATATTTTATTATCTTTCAGGGCCAGAAAACAATGCTTTATGAGGAAGGCATCTGATGCATCTTGATAATGCATCGTGATATAGCATCTTATGCATCGTGATGCTAAAAAATAAACATTCAAAGATACAAACGAAATTTTCATCTTTCAACTCTTAATGTAAAACAGTTTTCTTGTTTTGTCTTTTAAAAAAACTGATCTTTTTTTATTACAGAATGTAGTAGTAGTCAGTAACGTTGCTGCCTTTTGGTTCCAAGAATTGGCTCAAATCGATGTGGCATTGAATGGAACAATATCCTGATTTTCTCATTGGCAAATTTTTCTTATTCTTCTTGGCAGTAATCCCAAGGCTCTTGGAGATTGTGGGGTTTTCGTTGGCGCACTTGTTTCTTCAGTATCTACTTCACTTATTCAAAGATACTGAGATCAGGATTTTTGCTGGATAGTTTTCAAACATTTGATCATCGACAATTCATGCTGAACAATTTATCCACCTTTGTAGTGTGGCAGATTAGTTCTTAGCAAACTAATATTGTTTTCAACGTTTAGGATTCCATCAAATTTTAGCAATTTTCTTCTATGATCGCTTCTGATGCAACCCCCCCCCCACACACACACAATTACTAGTCCACCACCAAATGTTACCGTCTTTGTTGTGTGTATCTTGTATAATTTCTTTCTACTACTGGCCTTCTTGCATATTCTCTTGCATTAGAATGGAACTCTTATTTTGCATTCTTCACTAAAAATTACTTTCTGACACTTTCCAGCATTCCATGTTAGATGTTCTTTTGAGCGTTTCAATCTTCCATTCCGAAGGTTATTAGTTTACTGAAACTTTTTCCTTCTATACGCACGTTCCGGTTTTTCTTTTGTAAGATTCTGTGCACTTTATCAACAGAAACCAACTTTTAATAATGCATCCACATTTCATTTTTCTGGCTGTTAATTTAGGATTACATACCGAATCTCTCACAATCTTTCTTTCATTTTGTCTTGTCTAACGTTTGTGGTCTTCCAGTTTTCTTTGCATTTAAAACAATTCCTGGAGTAGCAGATGTTCCCGAGGGAGGTGAACAATACTTCAGGAACTTTCCAGCCACCTGGCTATGTCTCTTTGAATCATCTCCTTCAATGTAACAACCTTCATTTCTTTTTCAATAGACATTTTAGACATGATTTTTGTGTAAAACAGCTAAGCTAATGTTCAACAACGATGAATTGCCAAGGCACCTTACACTTATGTTAATAATAATAGTACTAACCGTATATTAACATGTCATTATCATCTCAGATGTTTCATTGGCACAATAGTTTGGCATGTATTTTCTTCGGGTTCAATCTGCTTAAAGCTGTGCATCAACTGTTACAAAACACCTACGAAAAATGCAACAACGTATTTTCTAGTCTTCAAGGTCGACGAAAACTAATGATATGGCTAAACAATTTTAACTTCTAAATAATGGTGTATAATAATTTTATGTAGTTTTCCCAAAACCTTTGCAAACCAGTGTAAAATCATAGATTAGGAGATTAGCAAGGATTATGAGATTAGTGCCAGCCAAATATTTCGCATTTAACCCATCGGTTACAAACGATTACAATGACCTTCAATGATGTCGGCAAGACTGATAGGAAGAACTCTCGTGAGATTCGATGTGATTAAATCTATCGGAATTTTATGCAGTTATGAAGGTTCTGAGATTCTGAATGAAGACAAACGCTGATGATAAAGTTAATTCCATTTTCCCTTCCGTCATGCGATCTCTTATGTCAAATGGGAAATAAATAGAATTTCTTTCAAGTGCATAACCATTCTCTCCTGACATCAGGCATTATTCCTCTTAGACACTCTCTTTGAAAACCTCCATAATTCATTGAATATTTCCCTGCTCTTCTTGCATTTATGAATAGAACGTCATAAATAAATAGAACGTCACAAGAATACAATTGACTGAAGTACGATTCCAGTCTCCCTATTAAGACAGAATGTGACACAAGGTCATATGGGCCAAGGACACAATTTTTGCCCAGCCCTCGAGACTACTGTCATGATAATGTCAATATTACACCGATCCCCCTATCTCTCTTACTGAAATGAGGAGGTGCTGTCGTAGGATTGGAATCCCCGGGATTCAAAGCCATTATTTTGAATGACGATTTTCAAGGTAGGTAAGACTGGAGCAACGCAATCTTATTTCCCTACTTTTCCACAAACGGCTCAAATCAGTTGTGGTGCTAGTAATTGATATTCGAAGTATTTCCCAAGTAAAAAGTCTTCGAATAATGGTTTTTAAGAACAACTATGCCTCACTGTAACAGCGCCGGATTTTACTTGTAAAAAGCTGACTTTACAGATATTTTTTTAAAAATGCCCATAAACAATTGCATTAAGACAGAGTCACTTTTCTTGAAATTTCACTAATTTTTCATATTATTTAAATGAGAAAACGTGCTATTTATAAACCTATGTTCGATTACGTTCGCGGGATTATTTTTGGCTCAACCTCCCCCCTCTCATTGCGAATCATTTACAGATTTTTATATAGAGATTTTTATGCTCATTAAACTTTTATATCACGGTGATGATGTGTTTTGTAGGTCCCCTGAGAGTATTGCGGTACTATATTATATGGAGGATTGAATGATGATGAGTTCTTCTAGTGGATGTGCAATTTTAACGAGTGAATGGGTCGTAAATTGGATTAGAATGGTATAAGACAGTGAGTGGCCACCGGCTTCAATTCTTTCCCTCTTTTAGGCCTTGTGCCAAAATTGGATTTTATTTACAATAAATCTCGCAAACTAGAATGGTGGATTTGATGTAACTGTTGGTCAACATACCCAATGAGCTTTTGTTACGATTGAAAGAACAAGGAAAGATAGTAGAAAGGATAGGAAGTTGTGAAGAGCCGTAAATATTTCACTCCCTGAAGAATAAACGGAGATGTACAGAAACATATAAAATAACTTGATTCTCCCAAGAGATAAATCTTCAGTACCAAAACAATCATTTTTATTCAAGAATAAAAATCGATATGCCCTCAAGGTTTGTGAAGAGTGGGGGAAGGGGGTGGTTGGACAATTGGACCGAAATAATCAGAGGACCCAAATTTTTAGTCAGAAATATTTCTTGACAGTTTATATAGTACGTTATATATATGGCTTAGCAGTAACGATGCTGGCAAGCATCAACAGCTTCATTCTCGAGTTAATCTCAGGAAAATCTCCCTTAAGAAATTATAAAAGCTTCAGTTACTGTTTTCAGTCTATATCGAGAAATATGGTAATGGTGGTGACCGACTAAAAGCTAATTTCATTGGCCGACTAACAAAATTTACTTTAAATCTAAACAAATTGTACAAATGAAATAATTTCCCCTTATATATATGGTAAATTGTATAATTTTAATAGAAATATTTATTTTTAACTTCACCGCCATTAAAATACTATAATCCTCTGATTAGAGTCTTATATGTTTAACGACAACCGAAGTAAATTTAACGCTTTCATTAATTTACCTAAAAATTTCCTAACGATGTCAAATGTCCCCATTTTAAATTGCGTGCCTTGTTTTCATTTTATCCTCCGCATAATGCTATGACTAATAACTTCTTTAAAGCGAAAATATTTAATAGCTGGAGAATCTCTCTTGTCACACTAATGCATGGTGATTTTTCACTATTTTAGAAAATCGACATTGCCCTCAGGTTGAACACTACGGTTTTATGTGCTAAGTGCTGCCACCAAACATTAGATTCATAGCTTTTAGCAATTTGTGAGCATTTAGGTTGAAAGATCGTCTGAAAATTGTACAGAAATCCCTAATTTCTGCAGGTTTTTACTTACAAACATACTTCAAAATTAGACTTTTTCAAGAATAAATCCAAATAAAGTTAATATGTATTAGATACATTGAATGGAAATATATTCAAACTTGACTTCTAATTATAAATCACCACAAGTAGAATTCTAAAGTAGAAGATGCAATTTTTACGGTATTCGATAAGTAGAAAGTGTGTAAATAATGCAAATATTACAAAAAACGTCATCTCAATGAGTAAAGATTTGTCAGAACATTTGTTAGTTCAGAATTAATATATATATATATATATATATATATATATATATATATATATATATATATATATATATATATATATATATATATATATATATATATATATATATATATATATATAATACCAGAAAACTGCTGGACACAATTTATAAGACAAAATGTTTTAAATTTAAATTGCTTATTGAAAATCGCACTAAAACTACTTCACTGTATAACATATCATAATCTAGCTAAATTGTTCAGTATAATTTCCCTTTGAAGTAAATGAAGGTCTTAATTGATGGCACAATGATTTAATATTGATATACTTGTCCAATCTATTTTATCCATATACAATTTGTGATGCTGCAGTAAATTATAAATTTTATAAGGCTATGAGACTTTGGATCTAAATTTAATCTTCAAATTGGTTTCCTCAAAAAAGGTTAACGATTTGGAAAAGGATATTTTGTGTCCTTATTTATCATGTCAAACCGCAACATTCAAATTGAATAAAATACCTCGGTTCCAGAATCGATCTGCCCTATTGTCACACGTTAGCGAAAAAATTGTTGATGCTGAAGGTTTAAAAAAATAACCATTATTTTATTTAAAATCATAGAAACAAGATTTTCTGAACTGACATTAAAATATTGGATTTTTGATAAAATTGTATCTTCCGCAAAATAAAAAAAATAGAATGCAATTCAATAATTTTAATGTAAAGGAAGTTCTATTTACCACATGATGAAACTAAGATTTGAACAATATTTTTCTGCAGAGCCTCTTATCAATGTACGAATGAGGTTTTCAGTTTCCAGATTGAATATCGATTTTCTGGTTCATGTAAATCCGCCATTTTTATTGAATGAACAAATCGGCGAGGGCAGTTGGGATCAAATAAAATTAGTAATTCAATAAAAGACAATTCTCGTAGTTCCTCAACATAGAATGTTACTGCGGTAGCAAATTCGATAATAAGTATCCCTCGTGGCCTTGTGCCGTACTTTATTGTCAATACAAATTTCTTTTGCTATCCGAAAGCCAAAATGACGTAAAACGAAGAAACAGTTGCCATTATTTTGGATAGGATATTTTTTTAAAGTTAGAAAATCTCAAAACATAAATTCCTTACAAACTTTTTCCTAGAATTGACAATAATGGAATGATTGCAAGAAATTAGGACGTTACTTTTGAAACGACACAAAGGTTTAGAGTGGAACATTTAAAATGTTTTGAGCGCTTGTAAAACACTGTATGAAGACGGGCTGAAAAGTTTCTGACCCAATCATTTATTCATGTGTTCATTTTACACATTCACACTAAAAACAAATGGCAATAATCTTTAACCCATTCGGGGCAGAATGATAATGTTTTTTCATTGAAATACTAATTCGTTGATCGATCATAGAACTTTTCAGTGCCCCCCATATTTCTCTCTCTCTCTCTCTCTCTGTATCAATCTCTCTCCCTCTCTCTCCCTCTCTCTCTCTCTCTCCACACACACACACACACACACACACATATATATACATATATATATATATATATATATATATATATATATATATATATAATAGTAAAAAGAAAAAATAATAAGATATATAATCCGGTGTTTTTATTGATATTTGTATTTTTACAAAACAGTGCTCAATGTAAATTTACAGAGCACGAATATTGTAAATTAACTGATTTACATGATTTAACAAAGGAACCATATTTTTAAATCAGTTAATATATATATATATATATATATATATATATATATATATATATATATATAAGAAGTGCGTTCCGAAGTTCCCGACTTTTTTTTTTCCTACCAAAACTAAGCTGCGTGGATAAAATCCATTTGATGTGAGGTGACGCATAAAGTTTTATTAAAAGCTTTTAGTGATACTTAAGCAGAAGATTCAACAGGCTATTGGCGGTGATGCCATGGCTAAAACTCAAATCAAGGAGTGTCAGGGCGGTTTCAAACATAACCGCTCCACAGTAGAGAGCGAGGCACGCTCAGACGGGCCATCCACAACTGAAACGAGGATTCGTCCCAAACCACGACCCAGATTTCATGAAGACCATCATGGTGATAAACATGTGTTTATGTTTACAACTACGAAATGAAGTTCCAATTCACTCCATGGAAGCAACCGCCATCACCAAGACCCCAAAAACACGACATGTTAGCAGCAATGGGAAGGTAATGTTGACTTGTTTCTTTGACTCCGGTGCTATTGTGTATCATGAATACGCACCCCATAGGCAAACGGTCAAGATGGAGATTATACGCGTCGCTTTCTTGATGATGTGCGCCGGAAGCACCCCGGTATATGGGTGGGGAAGAATTGGCAACTTCACCACGACAATGCGCCTGCTAATTCCGCCCACATAATCCAAGTGCTCTTGGTCAATAACAACACACAGCTTGTCCCGACTTGACACCGTCTGAATTCTGGCTCTTTCCCAATCTGAAAACCACGCTGAAAAGCGATTTGATTCAAGAAAGGGAATTATGAGAAAAGCGACGGCGGAGCTCCATAGCATTGCAAAGAAGACGTTCCAGATATGTTACCAGCTAGATGCGTATTTTAAGGGTTATTGAATAAAATTTGCGAAATGTACTAAATTGATTTTTTATACCCAAAGGTCGAATACATTTTGAACGCACCTCGAAATATATATATATATCATAAAGACAATACTTAAAAATCCATTTAGGTTATAATTTATTTTATGAATATATTTAAATATTCATCTTTCGGACCGAAGGTTTTTTTTAGAAATGAAATCAATTTGCCCAGAAAAAAGGAAAAGGGAGAAAAAAAAGAAAAAGGAAAAGAAGTTTTTTTTCTTTCTTCCTCTTTTATTATAATTTTTTTTCTTTTTCTTTATTATTTCCTCTCCTTTTTCATTGGATTGTTTTTACATATTATTATTATATTGCTCTTCTACTATATATATATATATATATATATATATATATATATATATATATATATATATATATAAAAGTGAACATAGAAGTCAACACTGTCGCCTCTAAGTGTTGACTTCTATGCTCACTTTTATATTTACACACGCTCTAACTCTGATATTGACCACTTTATGCCATAAATTTTGCACATTTTAAGACTATATTTCTTCATATATATATATATATATATATATATATATATATATATATATATATATATATATATATATATATAAAGTCATGGAATAAGATCTGGACGTTCGGTTTTTCTTCTGTTTTACATTGTGTATGAAAATTCTGATATATATATATATATATATATATAATACTAGAGCTGGTAATATATATATATATATATATATATATTATATATATATATATTATATATATATATATATATATATTATTATTATTATTATTTTATATATATATATATACATATATATATATATATATATATATATATATATATATATATATATATATATATATATATATATATATATTAGTCATCCACAAACAGACTGCGTATCAATGCTCCTCACTGTGGCTAGACGTCCGATTGCTTCAAGCCGGGATCGTAACCCGACTGATTTGATATCAGTCAGATATCTTACCCCTAGCAGGAAGGAAGGGAATTTGTAACGCTTTTCTCTATACGAAATACGCCAGAGGCTCGGAGAACTCAATTCATACTTGCAGTGTAATGCTTAATCGCAGCAAGAGCCGCTGTTTTTTGAAACCGACTTTCCCTAGAGAGCTCAACCGAATTTCCTAGAGCATACACAGATTGTTTCGCTGTATCACAGCTCCTTAGTGAGGCTAGACGTCCGATTGCTTCAAGACCGGATCGAAACTTGATATAAGTCAGATATCTTACCCATAGGCCATCGTCGCACGGCAGAAAAGAAGTGAATTTTAATGTTTTTCTCCATACAAAATACGCCAGTCGAAAAACTAATACAGAACTTATCCATTTCAATGTTTCAGTCACGCGAAAAGTACGGGACAGGGGTCAGGGGAGGATGGAAGGTAGTTGTCTTAAAAGGAAGAAATGACATTAATTTGGGGATATATGAAGAATGAAATATTAATTTAAAACTAAGAGAGTAATAAAAAGGGTTTTAAAGATAAGTTTCAAATATATACATAAAAGATTGTAAGTGATTAAAGGAAAGTGAGTTGGAGAGATCTTCTTAGAGGAGGTGAAATTTAATAAATTATAATTAATATATTGTAAAGAGATTATAAAGGGGGAATATAGAAATTAGAATTAGTTATACTTTGAATATAGACGTAGAGGTGAATTAATATTATGGAAATAAGTAGCTAATTAAGTTAAACCGATATTATGGAAATTTGAATTTGTTTTTATGTCGACATTTTCAAACTAATTCATTTCTCTGATTCAATAGTTGGCTTTGATTATTGTATTTTATGATTCTATTTTTTCTTCTAAATACGTATCTCTAAGACTATTAGCAGTAAGTGCGGAACCTATAATCTTCCAAATTATCTGTGAACTCAAACCTTTCTCCTTCAATTCGCAAATACTTTATACACACACACACACACACACACACACACACATACACATATATATATATATATATATATATATATATATATATATATATATATATATATATATACAGTGCAAATGTATCGATGTTATGCCTTTTTCAAACAAGCCAAGGTTCCAAATTTCCTGCTTATTAAAAATTATGTTTATTTTCAAACCTAACTTTTTATTTTAATCTTCATTTCTACACGAGACTGAAGACTTCTACATATTAGATAATTTAACATTTCTCATGAAATTTTGAACTTATTTCATGAAAATACCCTTTTTAGGAAGTCCATCGGACTATGTTAAAAAACTAATGTGTGATTTTTGTATACTGACCTATTTCAAGCATTCTATTTCAACTACAGAAGATGGAACATGGCATTCGGGTAGAAGAGGTCTGCATTTTATCTGCGAACGCTCAAGGGTTTCCCCATCTGACTTGAATTTAACTGTTTCTTTCCTTTCCATCATTTCGGATGACGAAGGAAGCTTGTATTACAGCAGGTCTTTCGTAAAATCGAAGTGCCGTAAAATCCATATAATATTTTTTATCTGGGAACGCTCAAAGGTTAAGTAGCATAAAGCAAACATTCAAAGAGCAGAGAAAACTCGTAATACATCTTTCACCAACCCAACAACCTTTCTTTTTTATTTCTTTTCATAAATGATGAACGAATTCCACGCGTCTTGTGTCGAATTCAGCTTTTCTTTCCAATATTTTCACTTTCTTTACAATCAAATATCACCTGACATTTCGGTTCTAAACCGACAATGACATTTCAATCTCTCTCCGAAACTAACAAAAAGTTTAAAGATATTTAGATTTCGAAATTCTCCAAAAATTCCAAGGTAAACATTAACAATTGGCACGGACTTTGAAAGTCAGGAAAATTGCAAACCTCTTCTAGAAAATTAGAAGACATTAAAAAAAAAAAAGGATAGTAAACAGTCAAAAATTGTATGAACTGAACTTGTCCATTTTAAGGGTGACACGTAAGACTTCAAATAAATGAATATTTAAAGTAATAATTAAAACTTCAAATAGATTTTAATTATATGGCACCACGTAAGCACAAGTAACCGAATCCAAGACAATCACGTCCATTTTATCATTTGTTTTTTCAATACAAACGGTTTAGTTGCTGCGTTCTTCAGCTTTCCACCTTCGGACGGTTGACACGATGTTTACTTTTTTCTTTGGCTGATTAACTAACGCTTTTCTTTGCAGTGCCAAAATATAGATAATCATGGCTCTTCACATCTTTCTATTTTTTGTAATTATAAGTAATGTTTGCCCCATTACTATCCCCTCCCAGTTCCTTTAGGTAGGTTACTAGAAGTTTCTCTCTTTGCTTTCAATATGTCCCTGTGAGTGTCAAATTCTGCAAACCCTCTTTCTTCATTATGTGTCCCAAAAATTTCAACAGTCACTTTCTGGTTCTAAGTTCAAATGTCGTATTGGTTGCCATTTTCCTTTAAATTTATTCGTTGGTCACATGTTCCGTCTATGGTATTCTCATCATTCTGTTGTAGAACATCATTTCGGTCGTCTCAAGTTTCCTTTTAATCTACAAAGAAATTGTTCAGCATTCACTGCCATATAAATGGATTCAGCACCCTATTCTTTTTTCTTTTTTTTTTAACGATTTTGTTCTGTTTCTTAATACTTTATTCATATTATGAAGGCGTCTTTCGCTTTCTAATGCTTCTTCGGATTTCGGTGTCACATTGTTTGTTATAAGAATTGCCAGACAATTAAAATTCTCTACTTGCTTTATTTTGACGTGGCTGCAATTTCTGGCTCGCATTCTTCCTAACCATCATCAATTCTCTCGCCCTACAAAATTTTGCGCTAAACCATTTCTTCTCATTTTCCTTTACAACATTGTCTAAGACGTCCTGCATTTAATTTCTACGTCGGCCATCAACACAGTATCATCTGTGTAAGATTGTGTCCGCCAATAAATAAATCTTGGTAAGGCTTATACTTTTTCTTTTTCTTTTTTGTAATATCGCGTCGCTGTTATTAAAAGGAAACATTATGTACCGCGAGGTGGGATTATATGTCGCAGATAAGCCACAGTACGTATCAGTCCAAAAACATGATAAACGCAACAATAAAAAATCTCATAAAATAATGAAAGTTACTCTCCTTTAAGTTTTTGACAACACCTACCAAGCAATTTTCTAAGGAGATTGTTTAAACAGAATTATTAAACTTACATTATTTACATTTATTTACGTTGTGAGTATGTGAAGATGGGGATAACAGTCCGAATAATGTAAATAATTTAAGTAATCATAATACCTCATCTCAGAGATATAGACAGAATTATTAAACTATTGTTTGATGTAAAATTGGGACGAAAATAAACTAATCAGGGTACATTTTTAAATAATCCTGAAATTATCCCACCAGTAAATGGTGCGAAACGGTTTAATATGTCACGTGATAATATCATACGAAACAAAAGCCTTTTATATCCTTGTAAAATCAGCAGTTACTTAAAGTCAAAATCTATATTTGCCCAAGATAGCCAGCTAATTAGTTGAAAGTTTTTCGAGCCCGTATTTTGGATACTGATTTTTAATGCAGACACGCTTGAGCGATTGGCGCATCACATTCTTACTGTTTCTACGTTGCCGCTATTTGGTATTATACAACACAAAGCTGGGCGTTGAAAATGTTTGTATGAATGATTTATCAAATATAGTCTCAGCCAATGTTCTTTCGTCAACTGTTGCCCTGTGATTTCATTGAACGAAGAATGGTAATTGTTCAGCTCCTTGAGCAAAAGTAGAATCATTTGGAAGGAAAGCATTTTGAGTTCTTCTTGCAGAGATGGGCAACGCAAACGCTTGTTAAGCATGAAATCTGTTGCATACTCTTTTTCCCACAGTGGCACATTTAATCTTCATAAATCAATCACGTAGATAATGAACTGTCTATATCTGAAGGCGGAAAGTATTGATCCACGAGTCTACCAAAATCTCACACTTAATAACACAAGGAAATATTTGGCCAATTATTTTTATGGATCAAAAGAGGCGGAAAATCAGGCTGAAAATAAGAAAAAAGATTTATAAATGCAAATGGTTTACTTGTTTGACGTTATTTATAAAATGTAGTCTGGTAATTTTTATAAAGCGTAGTCTGGTTCTAATAGCAGGTCACTCAGGTATTATTACCCTAAAAATGATTTTATAAAATTAGTTTGATGCCAATCGACCTACATTTGGTGCCTTTGACCTCATGTGTTGACCATGTTCACCATAGTCTATGAATATAGAATCCAGCGCATTACGTAATCTGTTCAATGAAACAACGTTAAAGATTAACACTCACGAGTCAGACACTCTACTGAATCTGACTATATCGCCAATACCACCAGCAGCTGTTCCGTAATTCTTCAGTCTTTGATATCAAAGGCTGGCAGTGAATATTCCGGAAAGACATGGTCGCCTTTATACACGTTGCATGGAATATTTTGAGCCTTCTAATAGGTAATTCTTCTATTGGTGAACTATAAAATGAGTCAGCTCATTTTGGTTGGCTCACTAGTACACAAAGGTACCCAAAAACTCCATCATCATGAAGGTTAATGTTTTGGACAGCAAAGTTGTTCTCTGCCTGTCTCACCTAGAAAACACGATAAAAAGCAATGTTTGAAGTTCATCTCGGATTTCTAATGACATAATCTTTGTTGTTGTTCATTCTTTTCTGCCGAAGCTGAATGATTAACGTTTATCTACTTAGATGAAAGGTTCCCGTCGAATGCATTCTTCTTTTATGTGCCGTGTCCGTTCAGGACGTAGGCGATCATGGCTCTCCACATCTTCTTGTCCTTTGTAGCTCTTAATAAGTTTTGTTTTATTTTGCTAAACCTTGTTCTGCTATCCATTTGCTCAAGCTCACTAAGTATGTTACACACTGCTTTCCTTTGTCCCTCTTTCCCTCAATCTGCCCTGTGTGTATCAGATTTTCCAAGCCCCCTTCATCATTACGTGCCCCAGAAATTTCAACTACTTCTTCCTGATATTAAGTGCAAGTTACCTTTTTGTTTCCATTTTCTCTAAAAACTTACTCGTTGCTCACATTCTTAGTATTCTCAACATCTTTCTGTAGAACCACGTTTCTACTGCTTCAAGTCTCTTCTTCATCTCTGAGGAGATTGTCCAGCATTCGTTGCAATACAGGAGAACAGTAAAAAAACTCAAAAAACATAGGTATATATTGAGAAGGCTATATCAAATAAAAAGCTGAGATACTGCTTCTGAAAGTACATACTTCACACATTGAAAACATGGTGATTTTTATACTAAAGTTCACCCAACAAACGGCTCAAGAGCCACTAAAGGTAGGTAATTTCCGTTAAAATGGTTATGGGGAAAGAGACATGCAATATGAATGAAAGAGGAAGTAGTAGGAAGCGACGATCGTGAAAAAAAGCGGGTAGATAACGATTCACTCTTGAATTGAAGAGGTTACGATTGAAGCGTTGAGGGGAGCATCCACGCGGGTGTCAGTTTCATAAAACCGCAAACCTTTGATAAAAGATTTGGGACTCGGCGAAAATGAGGGTCATTAGAGTCCCGTGGAAGCAGAATAGTGGGATTTAGCTGCAAAGGTCTGAACTGGTGGAACTAACGAATGGAGTTTATTTGAAAATTTGCCATGAAAATCGCTATAAACTTACGACGTTGCGTCTGTGGTAAAAGGGTGCGTCGTTTTTTATATGTTTTTGATGGAATAACACGTATCCACAATTTTTATCTGGATGCGATGTGCAACAATTTACACAAAAATTGGAAAACTATAATAAAGATTTTAACAGACAAATCTTACCGGGTGAATTTAATACAACTTGTTTGAATAAATATTTATAGCAAAAATATATATCTAACCGAACACTATTTTATTTATCACTAATATTGAGCATTATACAGTGGAAATTTCAGATCGGTATTTTAATTGAAAGCATTTGATAACATAAATAATAATCGTTAATAATAATATTAGTTATTATAATCAGAGTGATATATGTCCGTGGCTAGGAATTTTCGAAAAATAAAACGTGTTTAAATATTTGGCTTAAATATTTCGCAAAAGTATAAATTTTAATCAATGCGTTAAAAGCAGACATATTTTAAAAGTGACAAAATAAAACACTGTTAAAGATTTGTTCAGAAAATTCCACACCAACCGAAAGAAATCCCTGCAACCGTTAATGTCATACTGCGGCCAATCCACGTATCATCTTCTCTTCCTGGCTGTTGTGGATTAAATAGTACACACCCAGTAACTATAAGAACTAGTCCATTACAATAAAGAGATCTAAGTCAGAGGTATGATGGGTATCCGTTTCGAGTCAGGCAGTTCGCTACCAGTTCGATTTGTCGAAATCTGCCTTCGGGCTGAGAGGAACCCAGACGAGGCGATGCCTAAGAGCAGAGTCTCGTCTGGGAGAGGTAGACAAACCCGACCCTGTGTATGCGGGGTCTACAGGGAATTTTTGCCCGAGCCTACAGAATGTTTAAATTTTGGAGCAGTGTCCCGAATGTTCGCGCTCAGGTTCACCTCTATAAAACTGACCTTGTGTCGCATTCCATCTAATTGCGGAGGCATGGGTACATACCTAGCCGTTTGGAGTCAAGCAGTTCTGTCTGGTTAGCAACTGACAAGACCTGTACTTTTTTCTTTTCGAATTGCTATTTATACTTTAACTACTTTTTATTTTCTCATTTTTCCCTTTGTTTTAGTTTCCTCTTGTCCCTTTTGTAATATGTTTTTATCACAAACATAGGAATTAAATTAAATCATGAACACAGACAAGCCATATCGTACGCGCAGTGAAAATTTCAAGATGGCGTTGTTTTCAACGCATTTCGTGTTCATAGACACTTTGTTTTTCAAAAGCCGACCCGAATTTTTAGTCTTCTCAAGTGATGTCATATATATATATATATAGTAAGTCTCACCTATGGGGAACGTCAGGGCAAACTGGTTTGCCCTGACGATCCGCCTAGGTGAAACCTTGGTAGGTTTGTCTGACTCTTTAGGTTGACTTACTTAGGTTTGCTCTACTTAGCGTATTGAGAACTTTGCTTAGTTATTTTTACTTTACTCGTATCGGAGTTTTTTTTCTTTGGACTCTGAACTTAGATTCTAGACGATTGTTTTCGCCTCAATTACATGTTCTTAGTTCTTTCTTTTTTATCCTTTTTTTCCCTTGGGTATTGGTTTGTTCATTTACAAGCCAAAAGCACCTAAGGTTTTCCAGACGAGTATAGCTACTTATATTTATAAGATTATTATTATTATTATATACATATATATATATGTGTGTGTGTGTGTGTGTGTGCGTGCGTGTGTGTGTGTGTAGGTTTACATATGAACTTTTGTAAAAGGTTCACAGCGTTGTTTCATAATTAAACAAAAGACATTAGAAATTTTAGCAAACAATTAGCATGTGTGTGTGCGTGTTTGGTAAGTAAAGTTTTGGGTGCAGTTTTGCCAACTTCTTTTGAGAGACTGCACAAATCCCTTCAGGATAGAGTTGTGTTTTCATGTACGGCCTTTTAAAGAAAATCTTCACCAACACTGACGATGTGATTGAGGCTCGTAGTCTCAATCCGACATGCAATGATCAGTCAAAACTTTTGTACAATTTGATTGATGTTGGCAGAATGTGGTTTATTACGTTTTATGTTTATTGTCTTTGGGTTCCACTTCCATCTGAATCACACGTCATGCCAGTGGTCTTTCTTTGATGTTCTCGACGTAACAAAAATGACAGAAGAGAAACAAGTTTTTGTATCGATGTGTTTGACTCAAAAGATATAACTTTTACAAGAAATGGAAAGAGGAACGAAAACAGAATTCAGTATCCCGAGCTCGAAGAGCGGGATTATTTCAGCAATCCCGTAGGACACCGATTAGCTTAGTCTGACACAAGGCATGGGATCCACTCTGGATAATAAATCATATGTTGGATCTGTGAAGAATCATAAACGTGCCTAAGCAGAGACTAGTTAACCAAAGTAGATTCCATAGTTTCCTGAAAATGACAGATGTCTACTTAAATATTGATTAATGCTTAACTATGTCCGGTGCGAGTCCACCATTATGGTTACATAGTGAAGGTCGGATTCAGTGCCCAATATAAATCTCTTGTTAGCCGATTGCTTTACAATGAGGGTTGCAGACGCCGGGATTTAATGAAAACATTTTATAGTTAGTATTTACTATTATTTTATATATTTTTGTTGCTTTTATTTTTTAGCATGAATTGCAAATAAAAGATTTGTAAAAAAGAAGGACGAAAAATGATTAACAAGTAAAATAATAATAATAATAATAATAATAATAATAATAATAATAATATATGAGTGTGTTTATGTAATAATAATAATTAAAAAAATGTTTAATCTCAAAATCTAAAAAGAATTTTGCAATAAAAATTTAAAGATCGATTATCGCTCTTTCCTACCGTATGCAATAAGTCAGGGCGCTCATTCACTTACAACCCAAACTGTGTAAAACAATACACACACACACACACACACACACATATATATATACATATATATATATATATATATATATATATATATATATATGAAGAAATATAGTCTTAAAGTGTGCTATATTTATGGAATAAAGTGCTCAATATCAGAGGTAGAGCGTGTGTAAATATAAAAGTGAACATAGAAGTCAACACTTAGAGGCGACAGTCTGTTTCATGCTAGATGCGATCGTCAGGCCGACTCGTGGCCTGACGATTGCATCTAGCATGAAACAGACTGTCGCCTCTAAATGTTGACTTCTATGTTCACTTTTATATATATATATATATATATACATATAATTGATTGTGGTTGGTTAACTGTGGTATTAATACAAGACATGATCAGTGATTGAGCGATTTTTCGTCAGTTTTTGTCGTCGATGTTCAAGTCCACATAATGGCCAGTATTTTGAAAGCTGACACATAAAGAAGATAAGCTTTTATGGTTGAGACAATCAAAACTTCTACTTGATTTATTACATAATAATTTCAATCTATATAGAAAACATCTCTTCTCCAGTATCCTTGCCACAAATTACAGAATTAGAATTTTCAAGATTTCAGAATGGTCTTATTTTTACTTCATAAAAAAGTAAAAGACGTATAACGATTATGGGCACAAAAAATTGGAATCGACGAGCCGAGTTCAAATTTCGGTGAAGTCTTCTCCATTCACTTTCACACTTATGCCCTTGGTAAAGGCATGGACCAATTTCGTTGCCCCCAGGTAAGGGTAAAATAGCAGGGTGGCATGGGTAGCCTCCAGTTTAGGAGACGGTCTTCACTGAATTCAAATTCATGAAGAAGAAAATAAAAAAACACTGTACTCTTTTTTCCAAGAAGTTATGACAATTCACAGATAATAAAAACAATGGTAGACACCTAGGATTTGTATACGTCATGAAGGTACGTAGCATTTTTTTAAATTATTTCTCCCCAAGGAATGGTATGATGATACTAAAACGCATGGGCTTACTGGACTGAAAGAGAACGAGAAGACTTTAATGGGGAGAAAGGTTAATAAAAGAACAAGTTTGAGGAAGACAGAAGATGGGGATAACGCCACTAAGATGCAAGGGCTTACTGGGAGTGAAAGCGAATGAGAAGACTTTAGTGAAGAGAAAGGACAATATAAGAACAGAATCAGGAAGATAGAAGATGGCGATTGGTGTTGCATTTAAATTTAAAAATAAAGTGTGTACAATTACGTGAAATGTCTGAGAAAAACAATTTCTCTTCAGTAAACTAAAAATAAAATTCTGTAGACTAGAAATAAAATTACAAATTATGTGTAAAGTATCAAATGTAATAAGGCAAAAGTTAACTGTAAAATTAATAACGAACTATTGATTCGTAAAATCAATGCTACGAAAAGTGAACAGTTTCCATAGAAATTGTGTAGTGCCATATATTTATCTATGGCAACTCATCTTTTCTAATTTGAATTCCACAGTAAAAACATTTGAGTCAAACGATAAATTTAAAATCCTCAATGCTTTTGTTGTGTTTAAAGTTTTCATTGCTGCTAAATAAATAACAAGCGTTATCAGCAGCTGAAATGATAACAGCGTCTTTTTAGCCAAAGATGTTTTTTTGTTACCGGGAGTAAAATAATTCCACAAAATAGTGTGTACCTTTCTTTAAGGCGAAATATATATATATATATATATATATATATATATATATATATATATATATATATATATATATATATAAATCTTAAACTACTTTCCTATTGGAAGAATTTCCAAGCTCTATATGAGATCGCCAAATGACATATTCGCAATGTTTAATAGATTCTGACTTCTGATTGGAAACCCGTATTTCTAATGATCAATCGAAAGTAATTCTCTGAGGAAAAATGCCAATAAATTTTGCTCGGTGTTCCAGTTAGAGTATTGTTGTTATTGTTGTTGTTTAATAGGGAGTAGGTGGGGGCATTATTTCGAAACATTAGCTTCTGAAATGTTTTATATGCGGTAAAGTCTGCATGTAAAGCAAAAAACAAATGTGTATTTCAAATAAAAATAAAACGCTTACAGTAGAATAATAGATCTAAAAAAATATTTATTTATGAGTGGATCAAATAAAAATTATAAATCTTCGCAATTTCATATTTGATTTAATTCCACCTCGTCTCTTTATTTTGTGCTGCCTTTTTTCACGGTAAACATTAAATAAATCTTCGTGCTGATAAAATTCGTTTGGTCAATTTGATGCAATTTGTAATGTCAGTCGGTGTAACACGTTTTAACTTCATCTTCGATTTTCAGTTAATTTTTTTTTTTTAATGTCTATCCATGTGAAAATATGAGATGGCTACTGTTAGTTGGCGTTTCTTCTACGGTTTAGTTAGTAAGCAGAGTATGGACCAAGGTTTATATGAATAAGCGTCAAAATTGTAATGCATCCACTGTCACAAGTCACGGGCTGTGAGGGCACCATATGTTAGCAGCCGTAACAGAAATAAGATAACTTGACATAATCCATCCCCCTCCAGGCCGGAATGGTTGCCACCCAAGACAAAAGAGCACCGTATATCCTGCTATTTAATCCATAGTTAGAGGAAGATGGATTCATGCTTTTTCCAAGAGCTTTAACAAGTGAACGAAGCAAAATCAAACGGGAATTGAACTCGGCATAACTCATTCACTTTCCACGCTAATAACAAATTCCATTATACGTGCGTCTCTTTGTAGACTTATTTAAATATTTACCATTTATCATTTAACTAGGGAAAAGAGCACCTTTATAGGAAACGCACTGAAGATTAAACTACATAATTTAGTACCATGCTAAAGTGTGGTCTCCTTAATCATTGCTTTACAGCAATCACAATTAAATTCTATATTTACAAAGCTTAGCTTAGTCTGGTAAAAGAAGTGCCCAGTAAGGAGCAAACAAACAATCCAGACAGATTAGTTTCGCTCTAGGGTGTTCTTGTTTAATCTTCATTCAGTCCGCATTCATTTTCACCTCGTGGTTGATATAAAATCGTCTAAAAATATAAAATTCATTTCACACGACAGACAGAATTTGAATGGCTTTTTATAGAATAGAGGTTCATGAGAACAATACTTGTCAGTTCTGCTGTAACGGAATTTACTGCTTAAAGTAGGCTTGGCGGTCTAACGCAGTTCTATCATTTCCCACTGGTGACTTTGGACAGCGTTTGAGACAATTTTGACGCAATACAATCTTCATCTCTTTATACTGGCTTCAATCTCATTTACGTTTTGTTTCGCAAAGCTGATTAAATATTAAAGTGTTAAATATTTAACATATATGGCTTTAGTTAACATTATCAGTCGGTTCAAGAGAAAATTCCCGCCTGTTAAATCCTATTAAACATAAGAGTTAATATAATTATTTGAGAAGTAAGAGAAAAAATAGAAAAAAATGTCCCTGGATTCCGATCGAAAACTGAACTTTACCTATTAATACAGACATTTGGGTTAGGCTCTTGTGTGTCCTGCTCAGTATCTATGCATAGGTGTTTTGGCAACAAAATTCATTTTTATTCGTCAAAATTTCCAAGATTTCCAAGTATTGCCAGTAGAATTTCTTATTAAAAAAAAGAAAACACATCTCGAACCAGATTAATATCTTCATCTCGCAATACCAGATTCCGAATTTGGTATTACAGCCAAAATACACATAAATAGGAAAGAATATATATATATATATATATATATATATATATATATATATATATATATATATATATATATATATATATATATATATATATATATATATAATAGTAAAAAGAAAGAACACTAAGATATATTATTATATATTGATATTTTTATTTTTACCAAACAGTGCTCAATGTAAATTTACAGAGCATAAATATAATTTAATTGAATTATACAATTAAATTTGAAGTTTTTTAACTTCGGTTTTTGAAACATGGTAATTTCTGCGTAGCGAAGAAACCATATTTTAAATCAGTTAATTTAATATATATATATATATATATATATATATATATATATATATATATATATATATATATATATATATATATGTTTCTTTCTTTCTTTCTTTCATTAACAGAAATAATAGTTTCCATAGTAACCAATTTCTGTTCTTTTTGGTACAAAAGAATAATTTTTGGTCGTTGTAATTCGAATATAAATGTTCTGTATATACATTTTTTTTACATCTGTGATAAAAAATGATCCCACGGGTTTTAATTGGAACGCGCATTCAGTTCTCTATCGTTGAACTTTTCTGATTGTGACAGCTTCGAAACCCCCCTCCCCCGAGCAAGAACTGAAAATGTTGTGGACTACGTCACTAAAGCTTTATTTAGAAAATTGATTAAAAGAAGATTTCATACATTTATACTTGCAACAAATCTTCAAATACTTCATTATTTTCGAAAAAAAGAACTCACAGAACTTTCAAAACCATAGTGAGAGGAAAGACACACACACACACACACACATATATATATATATATATATATAAGTGAGCATAGAAGTCAACACTTAGAGGTGACAGTCTGTTTCATGCTAGATGTAATCGTCAGGCCTGACGATTGCATCTATCATGAAACAGACTGTCGCCTCTAAGTATTGACTTCTATGTTCATTTTTATATTTACACACGCTCTACCTCTGATATTGAGCACTTTATTCCATTAATATAGCACACTTTAAGACTATATTTCTTCATATATATATATATATATATATATATATATATATATATATATATATATATATATATATATATATATGTATATGAGCTGGACGTTCGGTTTTTCTTCTGTTTTACATTGTGTATGAAAATTCTCGTATATATATATATATATATAATACTAAAAAGAAAATAATCGTCAGGCCACCTGATATATATATATTTATAATAATAAATATACATTTTTCCTTACCATTTGGTATAACTCCTAAGTTTCATGTATATGGCAATCGACAAGAACAGATTTAAAACTGAGCGTTGTAAAATTTTAATATTAATATTTATAACCTGTTAAGATCATGGAGGAGTTCATTTACTTATGAGAGAAGTATATATTTGCAAAAGTGTATTAAATATAAAATGCAAATGCATTAATATATGTGTTTAAATTATCGTCAAAATTAAGCAAAAATGAAAAAAAAACAGACATCTCATTTTAACAGATATATTTACCAAAATTACTCAAAAATATCTTGAAATACTAAAGAGTAAATTTCTTCAGTAAAATCGCCGTTGGCTACAACCACGGAACTCCAGACGACTTCAGAATCTCCTGCAACTCTTCTGAACAGTCTCCTTGTTTAAGTTGGTGAATGCTGCCATAATCTTTGCCTTCAGTTTATCTTTGGTGTTACAAGGAGTTTTGTTGGTCTCTCATTCAACTGTGCCCTACACATAATAATCAAAGGGGTTGCAGTCTGGGGAGTAAGGTAGCCAGATATAAGGGGTGATGTGGTCACAGAAATTGTCTTGGTTCTCCTGATTATGTGACATGGTGCAAAGTCCTGTTGCCAGACACAGGGTTTTCTAGCAGCCATCTTCTTGACCCAGGGAAGCACTACCTCCTCAAGGCACCGTGTTGAGTCTGAGGCCCTGTAGGATGAATGAAGGCATAACATCGCCATCACTAGTGATCACTCTAAACACCTAAGATGTTGACTGGATATATCATCCACCTCTTTCCAAATCCTTTGCACTGTCCTCAGATTGACACCCAAACACTCTGAAATGTTTGTATTGAAGCTTCTATCTTGAATGCCAAACAGTACACCATACTGTTCCCAAATTTCTGTTAGAATGAATTGCGTCATAGTACCCTTTTTATCACAGACGCTACTATACTATGCAGTAGATAAAATCAAAAACAAACAACGCGCATGCGCGAAATTAAAAATATAAAATTACCAATTGCACCCTGTATATATATGGTGAACTCTCCCGTCGTATTCGACGTATGAGAGTCAATCAGTTCAGTTCCTAGGAAGCGACAGCCCAGAAACCAACATATATGATTTGATTATAGTGGTGAAGGCTTTGCGCGGAACCAAGCACACTTTTTGAAGGGCCGAAAACAGAAACCTGGTGCACTACGTCCCAAACATTCTCTCTCTTCATCTTTACATCTTTTTGACCGCGTGTCATTTTCAAATTGGTTCACACCATCATGAATTGAACTACGCCATTGTTTCTTTATTGGATGTTCTGATGATTCCCATGAGTTGAGGGGCGCAACTTGAAGGCATTTTGCCTTTCTTTTTACAAACATGCGCTATCGAATAAAACGTCCGATTCTCAATTTGTGTCACGTACATGAAAAGAAGTTGTAGCACACGCTGACGAACGAATGTATGTTTATTAGTAGTATAAATTTTAACTCTGTTATCTTACACCGAACCTGCTGTGTGATGTGAATTAGTTTTAATCAATGTTTCAGTTTCGTCATCAACGGCTACCGACCAGGTTTGGGATAAGCGGGTGTGAAAAAAATCTGAACAGAGAGTAAGATTAATCTTGAAGAGGAAGTTGGTTCCACGAAGGTAAATAAGCGGGCGTGTTGGAATATATTTTTAGAAATAATAAGCGTATGGGGACGATTAATACTCACCCTAGGAACGACATTAATTTGTCAGCTAGTTCTCTATCACAAAGTAGCCAAACCCAGTTTGTCATATGCAGATTGCATGCTATCCATGGCAATTAGAAAATTTCATATTTTTTGTTTCTGGCATTTTATTTTTAACCAGGAACAAATAAAATTCGTAAGATTGAGTGACTTTTGAATTTTCTTATTCTTTTTTCTAACAAAAATATGGAAGATTCCGAATCCAACCTGAGATTTTTTTATGAATCAGAAAAGCTGAGACCTCATGTTTCCCAGAGAAATAAACCAATCGGTAGTAAAATATTTGATCTGTACGAAAACCCAGCGGAAAATTACAAATTAAAGTCAATCTTAGTTATATATATAAAAAATAAAAACCTGCAGACTTTTAGGCTTGGTGCCGCCATCCATTTCTATTCTATAAAAAAAAGAATGTATCCTGTTTTATGTTCGCTACTCAAATTTGCTCCGATGAAATCGATTCCTTATTTTTCCTTTGTCGTAAAATTTTCAGTGCTTCAGTTACTTTATCTTGTCTTGTAGCTCTCGTTCGTCTAACGCCGGATAATTTAATTTTTTTTCAGTGGAAACAGTTTTTAATGAAATCATTCAATCCATTTGGTTTGTGGCATTGACATGTTTGTAAAATTACTTCGAAAACTTAATGGAATAATTACACTCTTTCTACCAAAGAACAAGTCTTTCTTTCTTTTTCTTCACGCATATATATATATATATATATATATATATATATATATATATATATATATATATAGGTATATGAAGGGGGCGTAACAAGAAAATTCTATTGTACTTTGTGTACTTTTTAAATATTTCCATGACCTGCAAAGTTTGCTTTAAACTTTCAAAGTGTGTAGAGGTTTAAGGTCCATGATGCCCTGTCGAAAAGCACCGAATCCATCAAAATATCTTAAGAAGAGATTGGGCAGCTTTGATGCAGCATGCAGTGGACAAACCGATACTCTCCCGTATAGTTACACCGTCCGACCCTTGCATTTACATAAATAATATAAAGCTCAGGTTTTGTCTTTTTTTCATTTTTCCTGATTTTTTCTATTTGTTCGCTAATTTTTTTGTTTGGGGGGGATTTTTTGCAATCCGTCCTCTTACAAATGTTACTCCTTCTTATATCTGATGTGGTAATCTCGAAGTAAAATAAACGCTTTTTCAGTAGCGAGTAAATTTCTTATAGGCCGATGTTTTCAATACACACACATACATATATATATATATGTGTGTGTGTGTGTGTGTGTGTGTGTGTGTGATAGATTACGGTCTAAAGGTATGCTATATTTGTGGGTTAAAATCATGGTCTGACGATTGCATTTAGCATTAAATAGATTGTCGTTTCTGAATGTTGATTTCAATGTACACTTATATATATATATATATATATATATATATATATATATATATATATATATATATATATATATATATATAATAAAAAGGCTTAAACACCAATATTCCATGTTAATAATTTATTCCGTTCTAATCGTAAAATATTAGTGTTTAAGCCTTTTTATTATATCCTTACTCTGTCCTGGACATTGAGTTCTATCCTCTTGGAATTATTTTATATATATATATATATATATATATATAAAAGGCAGGATGTGTGTGTGTGTGTGTGTGTGTGTGTGTGTGTGTGTGTGTGTGTGTGTGTGGTCGCAATTTTCGACGGATGTGCACCAAAATTTACATGCACATGCTCCAAGACCGACTTAGCATTTCCCAACTGCTATCGATAGTCGAAATAATCGATTTTTCATGCTTCTACGGCAGTTTTCATCTAGTTTGCGGCCATTTTCTACTGACCAGAGTGAGAGCCTATAGCTGGCTGCCACGAATAGGCAGGAAGATTCTATTGGCCAGCGTGAGAGCCAACAGCTGACTGACACGAATGTTAACTAGCATTCTAGCATGCAAAAAAATCGATAGCTGCATTCGTCACAAGTGGGAAAAATTTTAATCTGCATGTCACTTTACTCCAATTGGCTCATTCGCTTGCTTAAACTCAACATTGATTCTGATTCCACAGAACTGGGTTGGGTGTGAAAAAATATTTGTTGTTAACATTCTTTTTTCATTCGGTTTTTCCAGTTACGAGTCCTTTTTTAAAGCTGATCGTTTTGTGTTCATTTTGTTTAGTTCTTTTTTCGAAACAGATTTAATGTTTAGTATAGAGCTTAGAAATAATTCGCAGTGTGGGATAGGCAAGAAGTAAGGCATGTAGCAACATCAGCACGGCAATGGGCACTCCTTTAAAGTCAAGGAAGGGTACAAATATTTTAAGTCAAGTGATAACGATTGCTGTATGAGTCGTACGATTTTAATCAAGCACGGGCAATGCCGGGCCATGCTGCTAGTATATATATATATATATATATATATATATATATATATATATATATATATATGAAGAAATATAGTCTTAAAGTGTGCTATCAGAGATAGAGCGTGTGTAGATATAAAAGTGAACATAAAAGTCAACACTTAGAGGCGACAGTCTGTTTCATGCTAGTGCAATCGTCACTTTTATATCTATATATATATATATATATATATATATATATATATATATATATATATATATATATATATATATATATATATTTCCGCGGAAATTTTTCATTAAGACATGTTTCGTTGTACAGTTTAGACATATTCTGTCTACTTTTATACTCTCGGAATAAGTTTTTTGATGTCATTACTGAAAGACGAAAGAAAATCGCCGTGTTTATATATATTTTTTATTTTCCAATCCTTTCGGCATATCCATGTCATCATCAGGTTATTTTTTATAATAAAATTAATATTATAGTATCCATTATTTTAAGAGAAAAATCGTTGTGTTATCCGAGAATTAAATTTCTTTCATTTGGAGTGAGGAATACTGCATCAGTGCGTGGCAGCTGAAAGCATTTAACATCTAAACATTTACGAGAACATACCTGACTGCATTCGCAATTCAGAAAAATTCTTGTCGAAAATATTTCTATACATTTTCACGAACAGAATAATCATAAATTAAAAATTCTTGAAGCTATCTATATTAAAATATTGAAACCAAATCTTAATAAAATTAATTATGAATACTCCACAAATATTTAAAAATGTGTGTAATAGATAGGGTGAAATATCAAGATATACAATAATAGTTTCTCTTTTTACTACTCATGTCGTAAAAAAATTATCTTAAAGCAATACTTAGTTACCCCCCTTTAAATGATTTCAGCTGTCACTCCAGTTGTCAGAAATTTAACATACATTCAGAACGGTTTTAGCAGTCATGCTAAAACGAAAATGACTAGACAGAAATTGACTAAACTGTTCAACGAAACATGTCATATATATATATATATATATATATATATATATATATATATATATATATATATATATATATATATGTATGTATAATAGCTGACCACTCGTATTCGATCCCTAATTCATGCGCTCGCTCAGGTACATTTGTGTTTGTTCGACATCTACAGAGCCTGCCTGTGGTTTATACTGCAACTATGCTGAGCACACCTTTGTTACAGTTTCTGGGAAAGAGCGTGTTATCTAGCATGATCAACAATCTAAACAAGACCAGCACATTCAAACCGTCAGTCACGATGACTTGTGACCTCATGCTAGCACAGCTATCAACAGTCCCCCAAGTGTCGTGTCTACCCAATCCCAATTTCACTCATAAGGCTTATATATATATATATATATATATATATATATATATATATATATATATATATATATATATATATATTGGCTGTGGTGAAAATCCATCGAAAATATACAAGTAAATCTTTAACACTATATAGAGACCTACTACAGCTTATTTATAATTTTACCCCCCCCCCCCCAAAAAAAACGAGAGTAATAAAAATGCCACTCTCTGCATATATATTTCAATGAAGCCAAGATTAATGTTATATGTAATAGGACTGGATTACAGGAAATGACTACATCTTCTGATCAATCCAATATAATGGGTGACTTCAAAGTAGACAGATTGCATTAGCAACACATTATATATAATCTATGGCCTTTTAAATAGTCTGACACATTCGCAGACATAACACCATACAGATGACGAATAGTATCCAATGATATTTATATAATACTAAAACTCTATGTATGCATGTGGGTTTCCCACGATACAGCTTAACTGATACATAATACCGCAACTAATTTACAACTACATTGTACCTTAAACGCCTATCGAGTACAGTGCCAAATTAAATTAAAATTAGATAACGGATTATTTAGCTAGGGCCGTTTTTTTTCTCTTTTTACGTCATTTTTAAATTTTAGTATTTGTTTTTTATGCACATTTTTATATAAATCCGTGTATATAAACAAAAACTAGAATATTATATTCCAGCTATTATGCGTATGAAAAATAATAAACATTCATAATACGTTATAACAACATTATTAAATAAATTGAACTATACATTACACAACATATATTTATACAATTCACAACACGACATTAGAACATTTTTTATAAACAACTAATTGAAAGGTAAAGAGGCTATATATGTAACATGACTTGGTAGTAAATAATTTTTTCATCATTTCACCCCAAGCAAGGTGGGAATGCCCTAGTAGGCAAGGGGTTACGGAGAGTGAAGGCTAGAGAAAAGACAGTGTATAGGGGACTAAGGAAAGGATAAAAACTAAACGATGTTCAAGAAGATAGAACATAGTGATTGACGTTGCATTTAAACTTTTGGAGATTGTAGTTATCAGCGAAGCATGGAAACGGAAAAGCGTTTCACAGGGGCGAAGTGCGAGAAAAGAAATTGTTGGAGTACAAGTGTCGATTATATTTACCTAATTCAACAGACGCCAATCTAGTAATACGCTTAAACTCACGTAGTCCGGGAACCATGGAAAAAAGCTCGTCGAGATGCCAAGTCAGGATCTGTTACATTGCAGATCCTTCTTTCGATCTTCAAGAACCTCGAGATGGGTACCTGGACAGATAGGGCAAAAGTATTCAATACACGGACGAATGGTAGATTTATAAATGTGCAAGATGGACAGAAAAACCTTCTGGTACGACACAGTGACCAGTAGATGCAGCTTTTCATTCAATGTAGTCGTTCCATTTCAAGTCTCTTAAAAACATGAGTCCAAGAAGGTGCGGTGTGTTGCTCTCCATGAGACTAGCATCAGCCATGGTGATGGTGGGCAGAAAATGTTCTCTTTGGTGGTTAAATGAGAACAGTTTCATTTTGGAGGCATTAAAATTTACAAGCCATTTCTTGCCCCAGTTAACAACAAATTGGAGCTTCTTTTCAAGTGCAACGGCAAGGTTAAGTTTGTCAGATCTGACATATTTGCTATTCCGACTGCAGTAAATGGTAATGTCATCTGCATAAATGCCTACTTGGAAACTGATGACATCATTGATGATCAGAAACAGCGTAGGACCCAGGATACAATCTTAGGAGACACTTGCGTTCGTGTGAAAGGATCTGGAAGCGAGCCCGTTCAAAACAGCCTTCATCTCACGATTTGATAGGAACGATTGGATTAAATCAAACAATCGTCTAGTAAGAACGTAGCCCTGTAGAAAACCAGCGTGCGAAACACTGTGAAACTCCTTCGAGATATCTAGAGCCACAGCTGATTTTCTGCCGTTACGTATTTTTAAATAAATACGAGAAAGAAACAAGTATGTATAATACAAATTAAACTTCTTATTTTGAAAAAGACTCCACTTGTTTTAAGCTATTACTATTTTTACCTCGCCATTTTGGATCATGAACTCGACGGGTTTATAGATTCTCTAGTAGTGCTATAACCCTGTTGCATCTTTGGATGTAATATATCAGGAATAGTAGCTGGGCTAATATGCAGGGTGTTTCAGTAATCTAATAACGTGACTAATTCTCGTTCAAATCATCTAAAATTTTAACATCTGTAGAAGCAATTCAAAATTCCAGGTTTAGTGCTTTAGGTTTTTTCATATATAGAAATGCCATTGACTGGAAAAGAAAAGGCGTTTTCTGTATTTACTTATGGTGTTACACAGTCGAACAAGAAGACTGTGCAGCGTGAATTTGTGAGAGAATTCGATAAAAATGCACCAAGTGCAATGCAGATTTTGACATGGCAAAAAAAGATTTAAAGTGGAAGGCTCTGTGCAGAGAAAAATGATCTGCACGACCACCGGAAACGGAAGTGATGCTCGAGTGGCGAACATATTGAAAACTTGTGAAATCGTTCAGGAAATCCATATACCTCTGAATTTCTCATTCAAATTTCGATGCATAATTCTTATTTCACTCAACAATAAGCCTCTTTAGTTTTATTTTCTTAGACTATGTAGTTATTTACATCTCAAATGAATTCAAACTTGTTTTTTAAACACTGTATATATGATGCATGACACCTGTCTTGGGCCCATTGTCCGCTGGTGTCAACCGCATTAGAGATAATCACTCCCCAGTAGGATTATCCATAGCTGTTGAAATCTATCTTGCTTTTCTTTTATGAACGTGGCATTTTCATCTCATGACAAAGCCTCTTTGGACAACTTCGACTGAGGTTTCAAACCTCGTCAATTTTAGTTTATTGCTAATAGGAACAGACTAGAATAAAGACTTACTCTATTCGCATTAATTGTGGCATGTCAGTAACGAGATATTTTGCAAATATCTTTCTGCCTTTTCAAAGAGTTTTCCGTGGTTACAGTTGTTAACTACACTTTCACACGCACACACAAATAATATATATGTGGTGGGGAGTATTTATACATGATTATGTGCATAAGCGATAAATATGTAACTTATATATATATATATATATATATATATATATATATATATATATATATATATATATATCATTTTTTATATGTAAGTAACAATATTTCGTTTTGAGAAAAATGATTCTTTGTGAATGATTTCCGTAGAATTGGATTGAAATATTCGCTTCAACGAGTTCAGTAATCAAAATCAAAATGGCCGACCATTGGCAAATTCATTTCCACAATTTGCCATTCGCGTGTCTCAGACTGGAAATTCAAAGGATTTCGAAGCAAAAATGCATGGATGTAAGTCAAAAAGGAAAAGCTAAACCAAAATAAAAAATGTACACATCTATGTATATATGCTTATTTTTGTATGGATGTGTGTGCGTCTGTCGTTATTGACAGATTTTTTTCATCTCAATTTGCGTATGGATATAGGTCAATATTTAATTCTTTTACAGTTACAGACTTGCGTCAGGTAAAAAATCTCCTTCTTTATCTCTTAATTTCAGAAAGAGGAGGGGAACAGCAACAATTGAATGTGCGTATATTGTGCGCATAAAAAACATGGAGTGTCTGCTGTAGATCATTGGCTAGCGAAGTCATTTTGCGAACCAATTTTATAGTTTAATGACTTTTATTTCCTGCAGAACATCTTTTATACGTGGTGGGCCTTCGAAACATTTTCTGATTTCAAGTATAAGTGTCCTTCTAGTTCTCCTCGAATTAAGAACTTCCTCATTTCTCACATGTTCTGTCCGTGATCTTAGTTTTTTGTCAGTACAATCGTATCTTTGTCGCTTGTAATATCTTCTTTTGTCAGCAAATTGTCTCACTGCCAGACACGATGATAGCTGTTCGGCATTCTTTTTGTTTTATTCTAACGAAATTTTCATTGCAAGTTCGGATCTCCATGTTACGTTTCCCATTGCCTGTTATTATTGCCAAATATCTGTGCCTGTTTAATTCCTATATTTCCAATTTGAAGCTCACACTTTTCGTTGCGTTTCTTGCTGATTATTATATTCTGATAGTAAACGTTTAGTCTTTTCTTAAATAACCGAAAAGCACCTGATCAAACACTGGTAATAGAAACGGAAAAATACGCTAAACATGGAGCGAATACGTTGAACTAATATTTGAACTATTTTACAACGAGAGAGAAACATACTAGACCCCAGAATATTGCAAAACTGGAAATGTTAAAATCTGAAGAAAAATCGGCATTGGACAAGATTAACAGGAACAATACAGCGGGACGTGATGGAATCGTTATAGAAATCCTCTCAGATTTAGACAATTTGGAATTTGACAAAATCAAAAAAAGAATAAATGAAAATATACGACACTGACGAAACACCAGTAAACTTTAGTAGATCCCTCTTCGTAGCTGTGGCTAAGAAAGCAAATGAAAATGAATTTGAGCTCTATCGGACAATCAGCTTAATGAGTCATATAACGAAAAGTTAATCAGTAATTAATGATTAATACATCGAGTAGAAATAGGACAATGACAAATGTAATTTTATCAAAGGACACTGCAACAAGAATTTGATTTATGGTCAAAAATGTGTTGTCATGCTGGCAACATGTGACCGGGCATGCTGAAGTTATTAAATAAATCATATAAACTTTAATAATTCAAATTTGGTTTGAAAAAAAATTATCAAATTTTAAACAATCAATTTAGATGTCGAAATAAAGACTGGGTTAAAATTTTAGGTTATATCAATATGTCTTATTGAACTTGTTGAAGATATTTGATGTATTCTTAAAAATGCCGTCGGACGTTATCCGGCAAAACCAAATAATCACATTTTACTTCAATAAAAAGGTAATAAAATCATCAAAAATTGATCAACACTTATAATAGAACAAATAATACAAACATACGATAAATCTTTGAGTCCTTTACATTTTAATAGAGTGAACATTCTTCTCAATAAAAAGACAATAATCTATTATCCAACGATTTTAATTTCTTTTACTTCAGTAGGTTCCATTTCTGACAGTTTTAATTATTAATTATTTATTTTACTTCAGCAGGTTCAATTTCCGTTTTTGTTATTGCTTCCCATAGGTCTGCTTTGCTGTTAGATTGTTTGCCACTTTCATATAATTTCATCTTCACAACTGACCATAGATTTTCAAATAGATTCAGATCGGGTTATTCCATTATCTCCTCTTCTGTTTTATGCTCAAAGAATTCTCGGATAAGCTTTGATATATGAGAAGGATGTTTGTTGTGCATAAAAACACACTTTGAAACTGTGAGACTGGGATTTGTACCATGCAAAGAAAGTCTTGTTCATAAAATCGAAATAGCGCGGTTCATTTTAACTCCTTCATCAAATTTGAATTTCCCAATAATGGCCGACAATTCCATCCCATCCGATAAGAGCACCACCTACTTGTTTTTTCTTTTAGCTATAAGCACGTCTGAATTCGATAAAATCCAACCTTTGGCCCATCTATCAGGTTCATCAAATGTCACTTGAGATTTTTCCGTAAAAATTATTTTATAAAAGTCAATTTTCTTGTATTTCTTGACCCAATTTTGGCGCTTTAAGATATTTGCTTTATTGAGAAGAGGTTTTTAGAGATGCCAATTGACAAAGTTTTTACACCTTTTGTCCTTCTTGACTCACGCAATTCCAGTCTTTTCAAAGATCTGAGCGCTGGTCAAAAGTGGTTGTTTCGCTAGAACTCACTTTAGTTTACATTCATTTTGAGGAAGCAAGTTCTTAAAGCCTTTCCCTTTGCTTTAAGTTCTCAACTTATATTTTCAACAGCCTTCTTTATCAATCTCTGCAAATCTCCTTTGATATCTCCAATGTGGACATTCCCTCACTCAATAACTTTCTTATTTTGTTTTTCAGCAATTGTTAGACCCTTCCCTTTACCCATGTTTCAACATATTATAGACTAACTTAAAAATAGTTTATATTAAATTTTAGAGGTCTTAAGCTAGTATTAGTTTAATCTGCATTCCAATTTCGTAAATTCCAAATATCGCAAAAAAATAACCATTAAAACTGACAGTAAATTTAATTAAATATTTTACTAAAGGTGAAAATGATGAGTTTAAATTTGACAAATATTGGTTCCGAACTTTTTAAGTTATTGAGGTTTATTTGATTTGCATAACAACTTCAGACAGGCTCTAAGGTCGGTCACATTTTGTTTAATTGAATGTGTATTTCACCTAGTTATTTGCTGTAAGTTTCGAAAGTAATAATCTGCTTAGATTCAAGGAATCTATATTGGAAAATGCCAATGACAGACAACCAGACAGTCACCATAATTTTTGTTGATGCAATTCCGGATTTGGAAAGTATTTGTATCCTTCGCCATGATCAAGCCATTGAGCTGGTAGTTTACGATTGTCTAAAATGATCCATTTCTCAATCAATCTTCGATCGAGAAATCATCATTCGAATTTCGCAGAAGCAGCACCGAGCAAGCTTCGAAACGTCGAACTCTTTAACTTATTCTGAGTTCACGTGAAACCCATTTATTTAGTTTCTTCACCTTTGCTAATTTTCTTGAGCTGGTCGGATATTGTTGAAATGCTTACATCGATTATCTGAGACATTTCTCTGACCCGTTGTTATGGAGTTATTTTGCAGTGGAGGCTTGTATTTGTACTAAAATCGGTCCTAAATAAGTTCGACGTACCAAACGTTAGGAACTTGATATAATAGGTATTACGCAGAGTAATCTTGTTGTGGTCGCTGACTACTTTCGTATTCGACTAACTGTCGACTACTGTCGTCCGACATCGACTAATATTTAGTCACCCCCCACGAGGTTATCGTGTGGAACAAGGCCGGTTTAACGTGGGATCCCCGAGCCTGTGGGATCCCCGAGCCCGTGGGATCCCCGAGCCCGTGGGCTCGGCCAAAAATATATACCCTTTGAACCCGTATAAACAGGTTCAGGGCCGGTTTACCTCCCCGAACGAGACTCCGCCCTTCGGCGTAGCCTCGTTCGGGTTCCTCCCCGCCCGTAGGCAGAGAGTTCAACCGTTCAGGCTGTCGACTGACGTCGACTGACCCTCGTTCCTCTTACTACTCCTACTTATATTAGGTGGGAGAGTCTAATAACTATAGAATAGGTGTGTTTCACCATAACACCCTTTGAAGTGGGCTTGGTTCGACTCGTGATTCCAGATGTTGATTATCAATTGCAGATGTACGTCTTCTACCATCTGAATCTTCAAGACATGTATCCCCAGTGTGAACCTTCAGAAACCATCACCATACTATCTGATCACCTGATGCCCCCGCTAATGTTGGCATCAGTTTGTGAAGCCTAATGAGCTTAGCTGAAATTGATGCAATAAATGTAAACGCATCTCTTCTTTTTTTCATTTTCAAGATGAGGCGCGTATATAATGTTAAATTCTGAAAGGGATTGATAAAAATTTAACAAAGAGGACAGTTTAATCATTGACAATGAGTAAATATATTTCCGTGCAACTAATCATATATAAGAACGCAATTCAAATGTTTATTCTAAAATCGAGTGTTACTTTCTGTACAACTTAATATCACAGTATTTCACGTGATGCCGCTTCAGTCTTCTTTATTCTGCGGCGTTCTCGCTAGGATTAAAATAGGATTCCGTACAACACAAGGAAAAAAGCAAAGAAATAAAATTTCAAAGAATATTGTCACTTCTTTTGAACTTTTTATTACGTTGAAAAACAAAACATAAAATCAGCCGAAGAAAAGGTTATATTCTATAAACTTACAAACATCTAAAATGAACAAATGAAATTTCATTTTTTATTCACATCATCATCATCTGCAAATAATTTTCTTGCAAATTATTCATTTCATTTTTGATCTATGAGGAATTGTTCAATATCAACAAGAGACATTGATGATGAATTCTGAAATATTTTAGTAGTAACTAGATTTGAAACACGTATCAACAGAGACGAGTTCTCTTTTTCCTACCATTGCCCACTGACTATACCATTACTCCGATACACTCTTTGAATAGTTCGAATCATTTTCTGAAATGAAAACTTTATATTCTGAGCAGTAAGAAAAAAAATGATTGCTTAAGAATCGAAATTTGCGATGTTTATTTAAAATTTGTTTTGAAGTTTTGGGATCATCCGTCTTTATTGCTGTTTACTGAAAATCAAGAAGAAAGGGATTGTCAAGGGTCATTAATAAAATGCTACTGACAGAGTAGAATTATAATGTAAAGGACTCACTAATGATTTTTGCGATAGAGAATCAGAAAAAGAGTCAGTTGTTAGAAATTACAACGTATTGAGGCAATTATATACAATATATTCTTATATTTTTAAAGTATAAATCTACTTGGATTTTCAATTAATTTCGGTTTTTCTTGCTAAATTTCAAAACTAACCTAAGCCTATTTTCCTCTGTAGTCAGAAGAGTTTCATTTACTCCATTATCTTTCTTTCGACTTTGGTGTTCTGCCAAAAACGATGAAATGAAGAATCAAAATCCAAACACGAAAGAACATTGTCCAATTCTCCAAGAGCGAAGAAAATTTGGAAGGGAAATAAAACAAGATAAAAATGCTAATGATAGATTTTTATGGGAGATAATGATTGCCAAATTGTCGGGAAACGATATCATCCGCTTGGAAATTGGAAAACTCTAGAATAAAATTACTTGAAGTTGTCTTCTGAATAACAACGAACAAATGATCAGCCAGGAACCAGCGCCATTTCTTTATCAGAAATGATGGAGAAACGAAATGATTGCATAATCCGTAAAATTATTTTGAAGATGCCACAGAAGTCATAGAGTAAGGTGAAAAACAATCTTGGATAATCCTTATCGATATCAAGTGTAGAAGTTTCTAGCAGACACTTTTGAAAACTGAAGTCAGAGAACACAGTAGGAAATCGTTTATTCTTTTTAAATAAAAAAATTTAAAGTTAGAATTTTTTGCAAACAGATATTTTATATTACATACATAAACAATAATGATTAAGTACAATGTTTCTGGAAGATTTTAAAATTTCGGAGGAAGTAACGTTGACAGCATACAATAAAATTTAAAAATTAATTATATATATATATATATATATATATACACATTTATCTTATAGATTTCTTATAGAAACATTTATCTTATAGATTTATGTTTGGGGGGCGTGTGTGTGTGCGTGTATTCTCAGATATAATCTGTAGAGAGGACTGTATGAATAGAAGAAATAAGACATGAGGAAAACTATATTTAATTTCAGCCAACGGCTCAAATGGTTTCGAGTTAAGTCGTTGTGTAAGATACGTCGTTCTTTTTTTAAAAATTCTATGGAAAAATAAAACTCGCCTTACGTCGTTTTACTCGAGTTTACGTCGGTCGTTAAAAATACTAAAAACGTCAAAACACTAAAATAACAATAAACACATATAAAATCATATTTAAATAAATTTTAAAATAATATTATGTATACTATATATATATATATATATATATATATATATATATATATATATATATATATATATATATATATATATATATATGGATAGATGGCGAAGTGTCAAAAGATTGGAGGGATACAACAATGATTACCTATGATATAAGGGTAAAGGTGCCAGGGAATTATATGGTCATTATAGAGGGATTGCTCTCCTTTCTTAGGCAGGTAAGATCTTAGCCTCCGTTCGCCTGTTAAGATTAAACCAGAGTATAGTTGACAATATACTGCCAGATTCGCGGTGTGGTTTCTGTCAACACAGAGGGACCTCAGATATGATTTTTACAGCACGACAAATCCAGGAAAAGAGCTGCGAACAACAACTGGAGCTTTATCAAATAAATGTAGAGCTGAGGAAGGCTTTTGACACTGTTAACCATTGCTGGCTTCTGGAAGATCATTGGGCTGTCCCCGCCACTTTCTCAGATTCTGAGATGACGATATGGAAGTCTGTGTCAATTTTGTCGATATGGTTACTGGGCCCATCAAGATTGAACATGGATTCAAGCAGGGAGATCTTCTGATTCCTACATTGTTTTCTGTCTACTTTGCAATTGAACTGCTTGATGTGTCCAGGGACTGCCATGATGGCATTACGATCAGGTACAGATGAGCTGGCAAGCTTTTCAACAGGTTGTAGGTTTGCTGCAAGGACAAAAGTCTTTTTTAGTTTAGGGCACAGCCTTCTCTATGCCGATGACTGTGACCTGGATGCACACACAATTCAGAACGCACACGAGTTCATGGATCGACTATCATGGTTATGTAAGGCTTCTGGACTGTCCATCTGCCTTGCCAAGACAGTGGTGATGTATCAACCTACCTGAGGAGTTCAGTATATAGAGCCATCAATCTATGTTGGTGGTAGTCGACTTGGTGTAGTATAGAAATTTGTACACCTTGGCAGCACCTTCAACCGCCACTGCTCTCTTGACGATGAAATGGCTTTACGGGTCAAGAAGCCCTCCGATGCATTTGCAGCACTCAATTTCCGTTTTTGGAGTTAGAAGGACATAGAAAAGCAGTCAAAAATTAAAATATATAATTCCTGCGTTATGTAATCTCTGCTATATTCATGTGAGACATGGGTAGTCTATCGCAGACATCTGAAGATACTGGAACGTTTTCCATCAATGCTGCCTTCAGTCTGTGCTTGAAATCTCACACTCCTGATACTGTTGTTCTACAAAGGGCCAATTCACTCTCTGTGGAAGCAATTATACACAAGCACAGATTGCGATGGATGTATGACAGAATTCAAAAACAAATAGTATATGGAGAATTGGAAATGGGGAAAATACCGAAGCACAAGCCAAAACTTCGTTACAAAGATTACCTTAAGGAGTCATTATACAAGTGCAATATTCGTCTGGATAAATGGCAGACTCTAGATGAAGATCGGGTTTCTTGGAGAGCTGGTATTACTGATGGCGTCAAGATCTTCCATGAGGCATCACAAAAATATGCAGAACTGAAGAAAGGAGTTCGGAAGCGATCCCTGAATTGTCATGAGGTGCCAACCTGGCCATATTCTCAATGCAATCGGATATGTCTGTCCAGTGCGGGTCTGCTCTGTCACCAGCGGTCACACTAACATCAACAGTATATTGTATATGACGATTTCGTAATGGCATGCTTTGAACGCCCGGTTGGGCCTGACAAGGCATATGAAAAGGAAGTGATGATGATCAAAGTCTCCTTCCACCCCCCCCCCAGAGATGATTTGATATGCCACATATGTGACAAGAAATGTAGATCGATGGCTGGCTTTATGAGCCACTGTCGTTCACACAACCGATAAATGCAGTGTTGTGGTGGAGCAAGTGAAGGGCTGGACATGTCAGTGATGGTCATACTCGCTTTGCGAGTCGACTGCCACCATATATATATATATATATATATATATATATATATATATATATATATATATATATATATATATATATATATATATCCTAAAACCACCAAAAACAGAAAATGCCATAATAAATTATATTCAGATGTTCTTATTTCAAATTGCTGCCGACTAGCGGCACCTGTGAGTTGTTTTCCGCTCCAACACCAATTTTGAATACAGACTTGTTTACATCTGTGCTCTAACGTTGACGTTCTTTCAATTACATTTCAATTGTGATTTAGAATACATTTTTGCCCATGGCTCCGAAGAAAATTCCCAGTAAAAGTGCTAATGCTAAGTGTAAGGATATATCAATGGAAAAGTTGGAACTTAATCATTTTATTCAGAATACTGAACGTAAATATCATAAATTCTGTAATAGGCAATGAGGTGTGCTTATTTAAGGTTTTATAGCTTTGGTTATTTCAACTTAATTCGCTTTTCGAACTCTGGAACCAATCAACAATGTAGGGTAAGGTATAAATGATATATGATGTTGCTACATTTTTGCACTGCCACAGAAAACAAAAAGACCAAGTGTCGTACGTGATACACGCCTGGGCGATCATGTCTCCTTCAATTAAATATTGTCTTTCCACCTCATGTCAGCCGAGAATGTTATCCCGTGAATACGCAACGAGTCACTTTCCTAGGGGTTAGTCATGCTGATTGGATTAATAGAAAGACATTTCGTTTAGTGTGCTTTAAAGTTAACATGCCCATCCTTGCCCCAGTTAACAACAGTCCGTAGGTCATTTTTAGATTAGCCGCCAATTTGACATTATCCTACTGATTCGACTTACAATCCGGGTAGGAGTAAATGGTTGTGTCATCAGCATAGAGGTTAGAGGTTAGGTACTTCATCAAAACAGTCAATCAGCACAGCAAAACAGTGGAGATGTATGGTGTTGTTTGAGGTGGGGGTCGGCAGTAAGATTATAGACTCCTTCAAAGTTGATAATAGTGTTAAAATGAACGCAGAGAATTTTCTAAATTCCTGGACAAAAAGTTTTCTCTGAGGATCAACCAGGCTTTTTAAGCTAAAATGTATATTAATATGTTGTGGTAGGATCCACCTAATCTGCATAGCGGAGTACCGACGATATAAATATGGTTGGTACCGGAAGACAGGGAGACGAATACAGAGATCCAACTAGAGACTCTGCCTGACTGCGACTTAGTCAACACATTCTCCAGGAACGGTCTTCCCAGAAATATACAGAAATACTATATGTAAATATTGTGTACACTTTCTTGTTATAATACATTCTTGTTCTAAGTACATTTTGTGTTGCATTATTATTCCATGCATTAGTCGAGATTCAACAATGAGTCAAGACTCAACATAATATAAGATATTGCTCTTTCACATTGTTCCAAGCTGCAAAAAAAGGTTTCAAAGATATTTTTTACAATGATGTTCGCCCTGTACAAGGTTCGAGTGAACGTAGAAGGTTACAGAGGCACGGCTGATACGCATGGGGTGGCGGGAGATGACCCTAGATTTGAACAGTTTGTAGTGATCGGGGAGGCATCCTCTTGGGGGTCGGTTTCACAGAGTAGAGGTTCATAAGATGTTCGTCCTGTTCAAGGTCTGAGGACCACTCCATGTAGAGGGTTACAGAGTCACATCTGATACGTACAGGCGGGAAAGATAACATATAAAAAATACAAGTGAGAAGTTACGGGGATTTTACGTGTTTTTTATTCAATATTTTAGAACTTCTGCCAAAAAAGCGTCCATTAGATAAATACAGCACTAATATTCTATAGATAAATAAAAGTTCCCAAAAGTTCAAGGGATTAATATATATATATATATATATATATATATATATATATATATATATATATGAAGAAATATAGTCTTATATATATATATATATATATATATATATATATATATATATATATATATGAAGAAATATAGTTTTAAAGTGTGCTATATTTATGGGATAATGTGCTCAATATCAGAGATAGAGCGTGTGTAAATATAAAAGTGGACATGGAAGTCAGCACTTAGAGGCGACAGTCTGTTTCATGCTAGTGCAATCGTCAGGCAACTCTTGCAACGTACAAGATTTTACAAACCCTAACAGTAGATTAATACAAAATGATATTAAATCTAAATTAATACGAACAAAAACATAAGCCATATATGGTTCAACACTTTGTAACTAAAATCTAGGAAAAAACATTGTCAAATTCCAAATCTAACCGAATTGTAAAGTAAAAGGTAGACTGTGTTTACAGTTTACCGTTAACTCGGATCTTTGGCTTAATAAAGCATTCTTATAACCTGATAATTTGCAATTTGTCATGTAAACACAGAAAACGGGGTTCATATAAGGATCTACATGTCCTAGCCATTTTTAAAATTTTCCATTTCACCTTTGGAGTTTTATTTTCATCTTTCAATCTCCAAAAATATTTCGAAAGTTATGTATTATTAGTAAAGGACAATATATATTGATACCACCGAGTCTTGGAAGATTTGCGCTGTGATTTTTACATACATAAAGCAAACAAAACTTTATATGCGAAGATGTGACACTGGGCGTTCACGGATGTAATAAAGTATTTCACAAGTGTCACTAGGTTTCACAGATTCATAACTATCGCTTAAATGTCAATGTTTCAAATTAAAATCACTTTAAAAGACAAAAACGGGTGAAGAGCCTCTTGTTCTGTCATTTTGGATCAAACCGAGGCCTCTGCCTTTTCGATATGTTGCACTGAATAAATATCGGTAACGTCTATAATCAGTTCTTATTTTGATAGAAGAATACAAGAAAGTCATCTTCGAAGTTCGACAGAAACAGGCATCACCAAAACAGGAAATGGCTTACGGAATTCCGTTACGTTCTTAGAATTCTCTTTCAGGACTTGTCACGAATTTCCATGGCATATTGACAGCTGCTCAAGAAAAAAGTGTTTTTTTGTTAAGAATATGAATGTATATAAGAGTATGCACATGAATCTCAGTCTCCCTCTCTGTCACACACACGCGCACAAACGCACATACATACACATACACGCACACACACACATACACACAGATACACACACACATACACACTTCACGCACAACATTACAAAAACAAAACGGAGCTTGATGTACATATTTACATATGCGTCGCTATCAAAATATATGACGAAACTGAATATATATCTGGTCGAATAATATTGCACTTGTGCCTGACAATGAAAACTCATGTAAATAAAACAAAACTAATTTAAATAAAGGCGTTGATGCAATCCACTTAGGCTCCTATATTTTAATGGACATGTGTCAGGCTAAAATATGGAAACGCACAATATAATATATTAAAATAGCATAAACATAAAATTATATATTTAAAAACATAAATTTAAAAGAGGGTGGCTTACTCGACTATTCGTGTTTTGATCATGGTTAATAAAACAATTATATATATATATATATATATATATATATATATATATATATATTGTGTGTGTGTGTGTGTGTGTGTATGTTACAAATACTTTGACAAACTTTGGGGGTGATTTCCTCACACCAAAACAAGGACAAAAATCCACATAAAGATATATCCGCAAATCGTTTGTTTTTGAGTTATTAAGTTTAAAGAAAATTTAAGTTAGATGGTGCTGTTTAGCAAATGTAGAGTAGGTTACATTTGTCATTCGTGTAAATTTAACGTGTGTTGTAGTGAGTTAACTGAGAAGTGTTCTTTTTAACAATGGCATCATGTTCATATCATGAGCAGGCGGATATGATTTTTTCATGGCACCGCGCGAATTGTAATGGACGCGAAGCTGCAGGACTGTATCAAATTGCGTTTTACAGACCGAAGGCAGACAACTCATCGAACCTTTGCTGCTGTTTATCTTCACGTTTACTGCTGGGAGAGGTTGAGTGTCACATTTGAGTGGATTTGGTTTAACTTCACATCCTGTAAATATATCATATGGGGCATCAAAAAAAGAGTTGGTGACATCTTTTGGTCCGTGGTCATTTGTCCGCCATATTAAACTAAATTGGCGGCCATTTCCGCCCATAAGCTCTGGTCACCAAAAATAACATGGGCATGCTGTATACAATTTTATTGGTATACATCATGCTGATTCAGAATCATATAACAATAATTGGTCAACAATGTACTGGTAAAAAGTTATGGGGAATTTTATTGGGCCATATGTTGTAGAGTAAATATTTATTAGATTTATTTACCTAGTATAATTCTGATTGATGCCATTGCTTTACAAAGTATAGTATTGGGCTTAATGATATCTTGTAATGTTTTAATTGTAACTTGAAGCTTGCTAATTTGTTTTTCTGTTTTGGGACTGTAATTATACTTGAAGAAAGAATACAGAGAACAATAATTGTGAAGATCAACAGCAACTGCTAAGCAAGGTATCTGCAGAGTTTGTCACAAAGAGACGATCTTTAAGACAAATGTTAGAGTGTCAAAAGCTTGTGTGAGATGGAAACTTTGCGACTAAAGCTGAAATACCTGAAAGGTTTGAGACAAATAAAAAGTTACAATTTCCAAAGATCATCATGTACAGCTTCCAAGTGGTACAAAGTTTGGATTCTAATCCAGCACTGTCTTCCGTCAGGGTTTAAAACTGGAAGAAGATGCATACCAAAACTTCTACATGACTTCAACTTAGTTGATAAAACTGAAAGACTCTTTGACACTATACCAAAGATGAGAACTTCGAAAGTATCTACATCAACCGTATGATTTAAAGAAAGAAACAGTGTCTTTCATTAGATATATAGACTCTGAAGGATCACGAAACTATAAACTGAGAGATCTTTTACAATTTGAGTTAACATATACTTCATTTTTCCTAACAAAAGATGGATATCTTCGCAAGCCAGCCAAATTAGACATTACCTCAAAGTTAAAGAAGATGCTCAAGGAAAAAATGTCTGAAGTGTTACTTGATGCCTTTGAGAAACGAATAACGATTTTTTATTTGTTTTGCCCGTCAAGTTCCAGTCAAAAAATCTAAGTTGAAAAAATTCTCTGACTTATGCAATCATCTTTGGACACGTTTTCCAGAGTTAGCGGAAAATTGTGAACGCATTGACATCGTATTTAACTTATACCACTAGAAGTCTATAAAAGGAAATGGTCGAAATCGCAGAGGGAAGCAAGCAGGAATACTCACAGATGTTTCACATGATGATCAAGCGCTTCCAGTGGAGATGGATAAGTTCTGGCCGTTTTCACAGAATAAAGTCTCTTTTCAGCATTTTTTCATTAAGTTTCATACAGATCCTGTTTGTGCCATATACAATTATTCTGCTGTACTTCGGTTTGGCTGAACTTTGGTTTATATTTGGAAAAAGGAATTTGTTATGGGAATTTACCCATAAGAATAATAATGGACTATTCCGGACATCATAAATACTGCGCCTCAAGAGGGAGCAGAGTTCAGAGACAGTTCAGAGTTCAGGGTCAGAATCAGAGTCAGAGTCAGAGTCGCGTCAGACGATTACCGTAAGACATTGGAATAGTGATACTTGTCGAGACAACATAGTTCACTCTAACCAAATCTGATAGTCATTACTAATACTTCTACTTCTTTGTACATATTTCTGTTTGTAATATATCTGTGTTATTCCATACCTGTGTTCGAGTTATTCTTCATTGGTTCTACCTTGGACCATCACCGGGGTACAAGGAACTTGGACCATAACAGAATTCTAGAAAGTTCTTTCCTGTACATGAGGCACTTGACATAATTAACCCAGAGGTTTTACCGGTACTACATGCTCTGACCGGCTGTGACTTGACTAGCAAGGTTTCAACTAAGGCGCCAGCATTACGGGCGGCCAGGGAAGGTGGCGGTGAATTGCTCTATTCATTAGGGTGGAGTGAGATAACAGTCAAAATGATTATAAACGCTGAACAATTCTTAATCAGTTTCTTTTCCCCCGAGCAGTTAAGGCACGAACATTGATGACCTGAGATACGAGGTGTATCATGACAAGAAATTTCAGTTTGACTCACAGAAGTTTCCGGCGACCAGTGAGAGCATGAAGCAGTACATTCGACATGTTTAAAATGTGCCAAACAAAATGTCTGCCCTTTTCGTTTGAAACAGGTTGCTTGTTGTCAGTTCTGCAAATATGAAGGTGCCAGATGTTGCAGAAATCCAACTGAAAAGCCATCGTCAAATTGATCTAGCAATACTCATGAACTGATTTCTGCAACTGTTTGTTTAATTGGTGCATAGATATTTATTGTATTTATGACGTCTTCAATTTTTTTTCAGCGGTAAGACTTGTCATCATTATGTACCTGGACCCCAGAGGAAACTGATCACTTCTTTTTGACTACAAACACAAAGGCTTAAGAGAATAATTGACTCACTTAACTATTAGGTCAGTTTTAAGTCGGATCTCCACTTAAGACAATTTTAATCACACACTCTGGTAATTTATTGTCCTGACTTACTTGGCATGAATGCAGCGGGTGAGAGTCAAAACAAATTCTACTCTCAAAATATGACCGCTTTGGAAGTGCAGATTGTGTAAAAGATGTCTTTTGTTGTGTTCGCAAATTTTGATAAAATGTACTTACGGTATGACCCAATATAAGTCCCTATAACATTTTATCGGTAAATTTTTAACCCATTATTGTTATATGATTTTGAAAAACCTATTTTTTGGTGACCACGGCTCGTAATGATCGCCATTTTAATTCAATATGGCCGACAAATGACCATGGATCAAATGATTTTTTTATCCCCAGAAGATATATTTACAGGATTTGAAGTCAAACCAAATCCATTCAAATCAGAACGCTAAACCTATCCCAGCTCCAAGAGTAGTTGCTGAGACAGGATCTGTGGCATCACAAACTATGGATCGAGGAAGACCTAAATCCGCTCGTAGGCCTGACAACGAATAACACATTCTACAGGTTGTCAGAGACGATCCAAATATCAGCACACGTCAAGTGGCCCTAGCATGTTGCACACCTCATAATACGGTATGTAGGTACTTCAAGAGCAGCTCTTGTATTCGTATCATTTGTAACGTGTGTAGGGTCTTTTGTCACGCAATATGGGAGAACTTTTGTCGATCCGTTGTTTGTCTTTTCAGTCTTGGTTACGGATGAGGCAACATTTGTGGGCAGATCGGAATCCCAAAGGTATAATCCAGGTTAGACACCAGCAATTAATTTACAATTAATGTGTTCACTGGAATTGTAGGTGACTGTCAGGTAGGTCCATATGTTCTCCCAGCACGTCTTAAAGGGGCTGTCTACAGGGGCTTTATTTCGAACATATTTCTAGACCTGCTAGCGGATGTACCCTTGCTAATACGTAGACGCATGTGGTTCATGCATGATGGGACCCCAGCACATTTTAGTCACATTGTTCATGATGCACTGGCTGATATCTTCCATGAAAGATGGATAGGTAGGGGAGGTCCGGTTCCATGGCCTGCATGTTCCCCCAACCTCAATTCTTGGGGCCACCTAAAACAGTTGATTTATGCAGTAGACATTAATAATTCAGAGACGCTTCATCAACGTGTCATGAGGGCTTGCAAAATCATTCGACACCGTATGGGAGTATTTGAAAGGGTCCCCCAATCAATGATCCAGCGGGGTGCATGCGTGTGTAAAAGCAAACGGAGGATATTTTGAATATTACTTATGAGTTACGGTGTTGATGTACAACGATGGCAATTTATATGGACATTTTACCTTGTTCTAGTGTCAGAAACAAGGCCCCCAAAGTTTTCAAAATGTATTTTTGGATTGTATGTTGGATTCTACCGTGTAATTGAAACTTAATTACTCAAAAACGAAGGATTTGCGGATATATGTTTATGTGGATTTTTGTCCGTGTTTTGCTGTGAGGAACCCCCCGCCACACACACACACACACACACGTTTGGTATACCCTGTATATGTGTGTCGGAGGAGATGGGGGCGTTTGAACTGAGTGTATTTGAGCAGAAATTTTTAATTTAGGAATATTTAGTTAAAAACCAGCGAAAATTCATTGTTTAAGAAATTTCATTTTTTTTCTGCTGCTTGGGCCAGTCGGTTGGTTTCCAACAATTGATTGAATATGAAATTTTATTGAGTTAGTTTTGAAATATCTTCATATGTATATTTTTATACGGAAAAATATCTTGATGCTAATTTGTTTGCTCTTGGGGCTACTTATATTTGTCATCGTTTTGCGCAGTTTTTAACGATAAATATTTGTCAGATTTGTTTGTGCTTTATTCCGTCAGTTTCTGATAATCGATTGAAAACAAATAATAACATAAAAGAAGGTGAAATGCGAGGACACATCAATTGTAAATGCTATCATGTCACCCACTGCCGTCAGGAAACACGAAAAACCTGAAGAAACACAAAGATATCCATATTAACCAACAATAATTCCTTGATTTATCAACGCCGAATATATGGACATATGCTTTATTTCTGTTTGCTTTGTAAAATGCACGGCCTTTGTAGATGAGAGATGAAGTGAGGAACTGGTTGAACTTTGAAGCGTTTTAGGGTTTATGATTTATCTCATTGATCATCATTGCTAAACAAAGGAATTGCGAAGCATCGGTTTCCCCCTTCTTCTACTTTCCTTAATCTCCCAGAGACCTATATATAAAGCCCTAAAATACGCAGTGGCATTTAGACTGCATGTATGTGTTTAGTCATAATCCTTTATGTGTATATTTTATATATATATAAAATAAGATCACATACAGAGAATCTTCCGTTTAATCGTTACAAATGACGTTGCTTTGAATTGATTCAATACCAATAATCGAAAAACGACAGAATTTATTCAAATAAATCTTGCTTAACATTCTGATGACACTCGTTCTTCACAATAATTATGATCGTTAAAATTACATGGATATAACTAGAACAAAAACATGAATTTATTCATAACTTCAATCCCGATATACAACACCTCATTCGGAAAAAAGTTGAATTGACAGAACAGGTTGATCGAATGTAATAAAACATGTTTGGATGTACTCTTGCTGCCTAAATACAGCTTAAGTAAATATTTATATATTTTTAACACACATACACACATACATATATATCTATCTATATATATATATAGAGAGAGAGAGAGAGAGAAAGAGAGAGAGTGAGAGAGAGAGACGGATAGTCGCAGCATTTTTTACAAAGTTTTATATTCATATCAATTTATAACATCTTTGTTCAAACATGAAATATTTCCTATGAAGTTACGCTGCCTTTCAGTTTTATTGCGTATTCAATTATAAAAGATGATAGCTTGATATCTTGAAATTCTTAGAATGTCTAATCGGAAAAGAATTGAAGACTCGCGCGAAACAAGTAATCGTCTGAAATTAATGGCCTTGAAGAATAAGAATTTCAAAGTTCAATTCTATCATTATTTTGGGGCATCACATTTTCCATGAGCAAAATCATCGGTCGCCGTTTTTGCTCACAACAAAATGTATTTTCTGTTCCACTGTTTCGTTCGAAGAAACTAATTTCTCGCTGTGGTGTTGTGATCTAACAGTTCGTTCAAAGTTCAAAGACTTATAAAAAAAGAATTCCTTTCAATTCCAACCAAAAATAGAGAAGAGGCTTTACACTTGATTTTTTTTACAAAATGGCAGTTTGTCACGATTTCTTTTGTTTGCGTTTCTCATAATATTCATCTATTTTTCAACAAAAAACTGATTTTCCTTTTGCTTCGTACAAAAAAAAATGGACAAATGGACAAATGATCCAACGCTACCCGATCACATTATCTATCATTTCATTCAAAATCTATTTTCATGTTTTCTAAATTATTCGCAACAGAAAACAAAAACAAGAATTAACGAAATTTTACTTATTTGTAGCCATGACTGGACTCCTGTCTATGGCGGGTGTAAGTTTAAAAATGTAAAAAATCGTAAAAATTGGACACGAATCATTTACTCTCTATCTTCCTTCAAGATATGCTCTAAGTATATATATATATATATATATATATATATATATATATATATATACTTCGAGCATAACAACCCCACTTTTCTTACTTAAAGGTGAAATATAATATAGGTAAATTAAGTTCCTTTCTAAAAAAATTGACAAAAAATTCAGAATTACATAAGATATTCAATAAAAATACAGTTAAATTAAGCTACAGTTGCACAAGTAATTTAGAAACAATAATAAAAAGACAAAATACCAGAAACCTCAAAACCAACGTGCAGCAAAATAACAATAGTAATTTATGCAACTGTAGAAATAAAATTAGATGCCCATTAAATAGAGCTTTTAAAACGGAATTATAATTCATAAAACAGAAGTAACTAATATTAATGGTAAAATTAAAACGAATATAAGTTGTACTGAAGATCATTTCAAGTGCACATGGTATAAGCATATATCATCTTTTAAGCTACCAAACCTTAGATACTCCACCAAACCTGCCAGCCACGTGTGGAATTTAAAAGAAAAAAATACCAGGGATCCGATCGTAAAGTGGAAAATTTTTAAAAAGGTAAATCCATATAACAACCATACCCGCATTTGTAAACTATGCCAACGTGAAAAATTAGCGATTATGACATTTCTGAAACCAAAATTCCGAAATTTTAAGTCCTTGTCCTTCTTACGTGAATATGAAGCCGGATAAAAAAATCTAATTTAAATCCACAAAAACTTAAATTTAAGTTACATATTGCTTTTCTTCTTCTTTACTGCATACATTTACAATACAGTTGCATTCCCGTTCCTTTCCTTTCTTTTCTTATATATATATATATATATATATATATATATATATATATATATATATGTTGAGTCTTGACTCATTGTTGAATCTCGCCTATTGCATGGAATAATAATGCAACACAAAATGTACTTAGAACAAGAATGTATTATAACAAGAAAGTGTACACAATAAGTACCTATAGTATTTCTGTATATTTCTGGGAAGACGTTCCTGGAGAATGTGTTGACTAGTCGCAGTCGATCAGAGTCTCTAGTTGGATCTCGTGATTCCTCTTCTCGTCTTCCGGTACCAACCACTATTTATATAATTGGTAGTCACCTATGCAGATTAGGTGGCTCCTACCACAACACCCCCCTCCCAAGCCTTGGAATCCTTTTGGATTTCAACTGGCTTCTATATGGGATGATGATCATGGTTATTTCTTTGTAGATCCCCTTTTCATAGGTCATATATATATCTGTTTTTTTTTTCAATATCTTTTTCGTTTTGGATTCACGTCCAATGGGTCCGTGAACTTTCGTTTCCTACCGGATCTTCTCGGTTCAGGAGCACTCTGCGGAGGTTCTACTTGAAAAGTATCATACATTACATCAATGGGATCTTCCTCCTCATCCGGTATACTCTCTTCATGCTCTAGCACGTAGCATTTTTTGAGTTGGTTCTGGTGCCTTTTATGAGTATTCTTCGGCCCTTTTATTATGTAAATCAGGTCACCGATTCTCTTGTCCAGTATGCCTCGCTCCCAGAACTCAATGTTGTTTCTATAGCACTTGAAAAAGACCTTCTCTCCGGGGGTGTATCTTTTTCTAGCTGTATACATAGTGTTCTTTATTCTATTTCGTCCTGGCAAAAGCTTGTCAAACACTGACTTAACTTTCCTAGCGAACATGAGTTCTGCTGGTGCCATGTTTGATGGTGTTCTCTGGTTAGGCGTGATTCTGTATACTTGTAGGAATTGCTGAAGCGCCTTTTCCGTTGGAACTCCTGAGGCTTTCTTCAGAGCGCGCTTTAACGTATCTACAAATCTTTCTGCGAGTCCATTGGATCTCGGATGATACGGCGGCGTCGTTATGTGGTTAATTTGATATAACTCACAAAATTCCTTAAAATCGTCAGAAGTGAATTGTGTACCATTGTCACTCACAATACACTCTGGCACACCGAACCGTGCAAATAGTTCATGCAAAAAAGTTGTTGTGGTATTGCACGTAGGCTTTTTGCAGCGTAGTACTTCCGGCCATTTTGTAAAGCTATCTACCACTATTAAGTAGTAATAATCTTCTACTGGACCAGCGAAATCAATGTGTAATCTTTCCCACGGATGATCCGTCTTTGGCCATGGTTTGTGTACTATAGGTGGTGCCTTAGCTGCTAACGCACACCCTTTACATCGATGAACCATGTTTTCGATATCCACATCCATTCCTTTCCAATATACAAAGCTTCGCATTAAGCTTTTTGTTCTATTAATCCCCGGGTGACCCATATGAAAGTCCCGTAGGATTCTTTTCTGCAACTTTTTTGGTACTACTACTCTCTCTACACTTGCGAAAGGCACGTTACGTTTCTTTTTAAATATAGGCATAGTATTTTCTTTTAATTCAAATTTAGCTTCAAACTTTCCGGAAACTTTTTCTTTAATTCCTCTTTAATGTCCTGTCTTGATTGCGTATTACTTTCTACTTTTCTGCAGAATGAGTTTAACGGTTTATCCCACAATTCGAATGTTTCAATAAAATCTGTACCCAACAAGTTTTCCCAATTCTCAGAATGAAAACTTTTATTTTTTTAACGATCCCATTCAATTTCATTGGAAGTACAACCTCGCCTTCGAAGTTAATTTGCTTTCCAGTTACCGTTCGAGCGAGTTTCGTTGACTTCATTATTGTAGGCCTTTCAGACTAGTCGCAGTCGATCAGTGTCTCTAGTTGGATCCCGTGATTCCTCTTCTCGTCTTCCGGTACCAACCACTATTTATATAATCGGTAGTCACCTATGCAGATGAGGTGGCTCCTACCACAACAATATATATATATATATATATATTAACGTATGCTATATATAGATGGGTTAAAGTGCTCAATATCAGAGATAAAGCGTATGTAAATATAAAAGCGGAGATTATGTTTAAACGCAATCTTCAGCCATGAAAAATACTGCTATCGCTGAGTGTTTACTGCAATGTCCATATATATATATATATATATATATATATATATATATATATATATATATATAATGTCTATCTAAAAATTTCAGATAGAATATATCTGTAAAAGGACAATATGAATAAAGACAAAAGGAAAACTTGGCGATCGCATTTCGTCCCTCAAAGAACGAAACGCGTCGTCTAAGATAAGTTTTCCGTGTGTGTGTGTGTGTGTGTGTGTGTGTGTGTGTGTGTGTGTGTGTGTGTCAAATGACCCTTCAGAATTTATGCGATCAAGACTCTCTACATTTTTCTTTCTTAATATCTGAGATTTACCATGACTTCTTGGGAAATATAGTGGAGACGTTTCCTCTTTGCTTCTCCACAGTTTAAGTTTACTTTCTCTGAGAATGCTCGCCAATCAAGGCTACAGATCCCAGTCAACAATACTATTTAACGCGTACCTGGAACAAGAGGAAACGGATTTACGTGAAAGTGAACGCAATTTCTGGTAAAGTGAACGAAACAAATCCGCCCGGAATTTGAACCCTGCCCAACAATTCTATTTCCCACGCCATTATCCCTGAAACTACCGCACATCCATAGTACTTGACTCTTAACTTTAACAGGCTTCTACTTATTGCACCGTCAAAGTGCTACTAACCTCGTGGTATTTATCTATCAATCATTCTTTTTCAACACTATTTTACAATGACTAATTAATTTAATAAAATGGTAAAAATAAACTTCTGAAATTCAAAAGAATAAAACATATTGCATCAATTTCTTTTGCTTAATTTCGCCACATTGGAACTCGTTTTCTGGTTTCGCTCCAAGAATGGCTACTGCTAAAGAATTCATTTCCTCCATCAAGAAATCAATCATAAAACATCAAAGCTTCATTTCGTTTTTTGACGGTAAGTTAAAGTAGAAGAGAAAGATGTAAGATTCGAAAAATCAGAATGACCTTTGATCGTTGTCAACGAATGCCAGATGCAATGACTGGTAACGGTTTTCTCATTAGTGGCAGTTTGGGTGAGATGAGGTGGGTACCGCCAACAAGAAAGAGATGACAATAGGTAGAGAGAAAAAGAGAAAGAGAAATCGGGACAAAACCCATTTGAAGAAAAAGAAACATTTGTGAGTAGGATTATTTAGGAGAAAGATAGAAAATAAAGAGAAATTAATTATGGGAAAGAAAGAAACAAAGAAAGAAAGAAAGAAACAAACAAACAAACAACTAAGGCAAAATATAAAGAGAGAGAAAGAAAGCATCAAATCAAAAGAAAAAGGCGAGAGAAATAATTAAATGAAAAGAAAGAAAGAACCAAGTAAAGTCTAATAGAAAGAAGGAGAAAGATAGCACCAAGTAAAAAAGAATAACAGGTAGAAATAATCAAGTAAAAAGAAAGAAAGAATTGAGCAAAATAAGAAAAAGAGAGAAAGAGAAAGTGAAAGAAAGAATCAAATCAAAATAGAAAGCAAGAAAAAATGAAGTAAAAACAAAAAAGAAAGAAAGAAAGAAAGAAAGAGAGAGAGAGAAAAGAAAGAAACAAAAAATGAAGAAAATTTTAAAAAAAAGAATGAAAGCAATAAAGAAAAGGAGAAAAGGAATCAAGTAAATTAAAAAAGAAAGAATAATAGCAATAAAGAAAGAATCTAGTAACGTAAAAACAGAGAGAAGGAGAGAAAGGAGTAGAAAGAAAGCAAGAAAGAGTTAAGTGAAGGAAAAATGAAAGTGTACAGTAAAAGAATACATAAGCCTAGAATATCTTATAATCTTCTGGTGGTCGAGATTACAGCCTTAATATCCCAAATCAGACATTATTTGCTTTATTTCCCTTTAGTCTGAATCAAAATGACCGATTCTTTATCTTGCCCATCCATTTCTCGATTCACTTCTTCAAAATTCAAACCGTCAACTGAAACGTGTGAAATAAATCAAGGAATGTGACAGGTGTTGAAATTTGAGAAAAAAAATAGCAAAATGAAAATAGAAAAATAAGACTCGAATATTATCAAGCAAAGAAAACATTTTATTCAATAAAAAAGACAACAAATTTCAAATTCAAAGATTATCGGAAGTAACTTTCGCTTCATATTCTTCAAAAGAATTTTTTTCATCTACTCTTAATGTTATTGCCTCTGTTCTGCTGAAGTTTTTTTTTCTTCTCGTGTGTTGCGAGAATTCCACTCTTTAAAAAAACACTGAGAAAGTCGATTATTGTGAACAGAACCATATTTAAAACATCGGTAAACTTACTATCTTGAGGTCAATTCGGTCTTTAGCGTCAATTTTACAATAGATTATAAACCGGCCAATCTTTTTGCAACAGCATCAAATAATACAATAAAAACTTGAACAATTGGATGAGGAAATTCAAAGAACGAAGCAAAATACTAAAAATTCTACTAAAAGTTCTACTAAAAATTCTACTAGAAATTTGTACTAAATATGATGTTGAAGAAAAATGATTTGCTTTCAGTATCAAAGTTAATTATTAAAAGAAAATAAATTCTAAACCATCATAATTATCAGAGCTGTTTCGACTTGTTATGGGAACTTACCCATAATAGTAATGGACTATCCCGTACACCATAAATACTGCGCCTCAAGAGGAAGCAGTAGTGAGGATGGGCAGGGAGGAACCCGGACGAGGCTCCACCGAAGGACAGAGCCTCGTTCGGGGAGGTTGACCAACCCGATCCCGTTTATACGGGTTCTACGGGCAATTTTTGCCCGAACCTACGGGCTCGGAAAGCCCACATTAAACGGGAGAGTCAGTCAGAGACAGAGTCGCGTCAGACGATTACTGTAAGACATTGGAATAGTGATACTTCGAGACAACATAATTCTCTCTAACTTAACCTGATTGTGATTACTAACACTTCTACTTCTTTTGTACATATATTCTATTCATAATATATCTGTGTTATTCCATACCTGTGTTCGAGTTATTCTTCAGTGGTTCTACCTTGGACCATCACCGTGGTACAAGGAACCTGGACTATAACACAACTTGAATTCACATTGCAAATCAGCATGATTTCAACCTCAGCATAGCTGCTAGTTTTCTGAGTATGGCCATCTGCTATGCAGGTCCATTTGTGTCTCCTGGGGTTCATTCTGCAACTATACTAAAGTACAGTTCATGTATGTGCCGCACTAGAGCAACATATTGTTTTTAATTCATAGTTGTTCTATACTGGTTGATAAACACGGCTACAGAGTGCAGTCTGTGCTGTTATTTAGTCTATAACAAGGGATAAAGAAGTGGATTCATATAATTTCGAAGGTTATTTGAGAATGTAACGATCTCGACCGGCTCCCCAAGTCCTTGTTGCCTAGCCTCTAAGCACCTAACCCACCACCTCCGCTTCCAAGTTCTAAATAATGACATAAACAACGCGCACGTGTCATAAAATTAATCTTAAAAGCAATTTGTTATGTTAAGGAATCGACAATGATAAATATTAATCACGTGAAAGTCGACACAGAAATTTACTTTCAAAGAATCAATCTTCTAAAATAAAAGCTAAAAAGTCTTCGCTGCAACAAGTCGTTGATGATAAGATAAATTTGAACTCCCGACGAGCGTTGCACCCCTGAAGATGTCAGATATTGTAGCTTTTATGATCCACGTACTACTTCAAAAATATTTTCTCCACTATCACCTTATTACCCACAGAACTGTAAATGATTCTATAAAGCAGGGAAAATTATGATCTTCATCAATAATACTTTAAACTAAAAAAAAGATCGATCAAGAATAGAAAATGATTGATTGTGAAATCAACAATAACGTACTTTATCCAAAGACATGCATTAGAAAATAAATTAAAGAACGACAAAGCAAAAGATTCATAAAATGTTGATTCTGTTTCAGTTTATCGTCGTGTATTAAGAACGCGTCGATTTGTTTTTAATTGAAATAGCATTTTGGTTGTTTTAAATAATCCAATGGCGTCTTGATGGGCACTGCCTTTGAAGAAGAAGCAAACGTATGTGATGCCAGTCATCTTAAACAAATGAACAAAGCAGACGTACATAGAAACCATTCAAATTTGTAAGAACTATTTTTCATCTGATGTTTGCATGAATCTCAGACTTCCTGGAATTCGAACTATATAGTACAAAGTACAATGAAGAAACGTTACCGGAGCTGGTTTCAGAATTCACGAATAAACAAACGAATAATTTCTTGCTTCTTTCGCGTGACTTGAAGCGTCACTATTTTTTTTTTATTTAACAACGCGGAAGATTTTTTCCCTTTCTTTCGCTGTTCATCGGCTTTCTGCCGGATATTATGTATTGTTCGTTGAATAAAATTTGACGCGCGTTATGTTTCCCGCTTTTTTCATTTTTTTTTTTGTTTCCTTATCTCGAAAATCCAATTCGAATCATTGCCTTTATTCTCTTTGGAATTGACGTTGAAGTCGTGTGAAGCCTTGTAGAAATAAAAAAAAACTTCGTACCTCCGTTGGAATGAGCAACACGATGAATGAAGCTTAATTGATATTTTTATTAAAAAATTTCACACCAATTGACATTCACCGATACCAGCGGAACGATGGAAGGACAGTTACGCAGTAAGTAACGGTTCGTAAATAGTGTCAGTTCAGACAGTATTTTTCCAGATTGCCGTTTAACTTTTATCTATCACAAAGCAAAACAAATTTTGAAAGAAAGATTCATCTTCTAATGCTAAAGCAACATCAGTTTCCAGAAATTTAGTGGTCGACGAGTTGCGTTAATCGTAAATGATATTTACTATTATTATTATTATTATTATTATTACTATATCTATATCTATATATATATATATATATATATATATATATATATATATATATATATATATATATATATATATATATATACCGGGTGTAACAGCAAAATTGTCAGATTGGTATATTAAGCTCTGAAATATTGAATTGGTTAAAATGTCTTTTGGAATTCTTCGAGAATTTTATAACACTACTCAGCTCTACTTTGAACACTACTAATGTATAATTACTCTCCACCTAAGTCTTATTTGTGAATTTTTTGAGGCCTTACAGGTTACTGTGGGGAATCTCACAAGTTTTCAAGACAGTTCATTCCAGATGCTGAAGTCTAAGGGGGTTCAAACCAGGCGATGAAGGAGGCCATGTTTCCTTATCCCAAAACCTGGTCGCGAACACATCTCTGAGAAATTTTTGAGCAACTCGTGTGACAAGGAGCTCTATCCTGCTGGAATGTAAATTTGAAGGCCTTATTGATCTTGTTGAGGTTTTGATTGCCTCAAGCCGCAGGATATTCAGAAAGAATCCAGGTCTTTACCTTTTTTCAAAATTTGAACATAGCGTACTCAGTTTCTCATCCCTCTCAAACATGATCAATGGTATCTTCTGGCTATCAGAGACCCTACAGGCAAAAACTATTATCTTGGCAGGGTTTCTGCACTTGAAAGTGACATTCTTGTCTCTCTCGTGGGGGCCTGAAGCCAGAATACGGCCATTGCGTCTGTTTAAAATTCTTCTCGTCTGTCTAGAAGAATATTCCAGGATCATTTTCTAACTTATTCAAGATGATCTTTGCCCTCTCTAACCTTCTAACTTTCTGTGCCGCACAGGTTTCACGTACGAAACTCCTATCTCATATGCCAAATGTCTTATGAATTGAGTTGGATCTTTTCTAATTGATCTCTTTAGCTCTAAGTTGAAATGATGATCCCTCTTCCTGTTGTGACCTCTTTTTAAAACTTATTCGCCGTTCTCTTGGCGGTTCTTGAATGGACTTTGAAGATTGAAACCAGAGTATGAATGTTCGTACTGAAGGCCTGAATGATCTTTTTCCTCTCACCATTGCTCACTTGGGAAGACATAGTGGGGCTGATACAAAACGATTTTAACCTGTTCTCTTTCTAGCTAAATAACTCAAGGGTTTTTCAATCATTCTTACGACAAATGGTGTCAAGATGTTCTAAATGTCTTATCTGAAAACGTGGGAAAATAAATTCGATTAGTTTAGTGGTTTTTTAGATATTAACATCAACAACATCAACAATCAATGCTATTTCACATTTAATAATAATTTTTATAAACAAAGCTTTGGATTGCCAATGGAATCACCTCTCAGTGGAGTAATAGCGTGTATTTTCTTAGAATTTCTCGAATCTCGTCCTTTCCAAAATATTTCAACTAAACAATCAACATACTTCCGTTATATTGACGATGATGTATTAATATCTCCCCGGGATACTTATTTACTTCATTTTGTAAATAACCGAAACAAAGTCTAACATAAAATAGAATTTACATCCGAAATGAAAGAAAAAATAACTTTACCTTTCCTAGACCCAAGTTACACCGAGTTGACAGCAGCTTAAAACTTAGTGTCCACTAAAAATCAACTAATAAAAATGATCTCATAAATTTCTATTCTCTTCATAGCAACAACATAAAATCAGGAATAATCAATGAAAAGGTTCATAAAATATTCCAAAAAGAAAATCTGCGCCTCCTGACAAGGCCAACGAATCAAAAAATATATTCTTCTACCCACTAACTCCATCATAACTAAAGTTGGAAAGAATTTATCTGAACTCAACATAAAATTTTTCACAGCTCCGTCTAAAACAATAAAAGACTTAATCAATATAAAACAAAACAACTAGTCAAAACTTGAAAAAAGGATTTACTCTATCACCTGTAAGGATTGCCATAAAGAGTATATTGGAGAAACTTCAAGACGTTTAAATAAAAGAACATATTAACATAAAAGGGACATTTTACAAAACAACACATTAAACGCATTAGTTGCTCATCATAACGAGACTGACCAGAATTTTAATATAAAAATGCTACTCAAACTAAAAGAGAAAACAAATGTTTAGAAAGTGGTTTAATTACTAGAACAACCACAGCAAATTTGCATCTAGGTTCTTCATTTCGCTATTCTTGTTATCCCAATATGGAATATTTAATAACAAAGATGATAGACAAAAACAAAAGGAAAAAGAATATAAATGAAATTGGCTAGATTATATAGCCAAATATATGAATATTTTTTAATTTAAAATCCCCAGCGTCCCTCGTTCGTGCACATGTGTAGCCGCATCAACTCAAACAAATCTAGTCCGACGAAGTCACAAAGGACTAAACGCGTCATACGAAAACGATTTACACTTTGGCATACATCTTTTCTCTGACATATATATATATATATATATATATATATATATATATTCAGTACGTTTTTTGTCGCAATTTGTTATTAAAAAGAATGTGCATTTTCTAAAATACGAATAACACACACACACACACACACACACACACACACACACACACACACACACATATATATATATATATATATATATATATATATATATATATGTAACGTTTGACAATAAAAATGTTGGAAAGAAAATAACTTTTTCGAAACGTTTTCCTAACATTTAATTCTAGTCAAGGTTTTGTCTTTGGTCAGTGAGCCTCATTACTTTATTTGAGCTTTTAATTCTTTCGTTACATTCCTAATGGCTCACACGTTTTCGGGAAACTTTGTATTTGCTATCATGGCCTTGAAATTATTTAATTTGGCTAAAATAGATTAACCCAATGGCGTTAATTAATTAATCGCTGTAATTAGCTAAATCTCTAAGGGCTTTGGTCATTTTTATATTGTCTATTCCAAAGAATGATGACTGACTTTTATCAAAATTAAAATAACTTTTAGAATAGCATAATAGCTGATATTTCATTTTGATGATTCTAACGAATAATATCGCCTGAATATGTCGTACAAGATTCAGATAAATTATCTTGTAATATCAACGCTTATTGTTCGACAAAAATCATAGAAACGAAAAGAAATTGAAAAAAAAATAGCAAAATAAGAATTAAGAACACCTTTAAAAATATAACCAAAAGAGATTTTAGAAAAAGAAAAAGTTTAATAATCAAGAAAAATGGATTGATTGAAAAGAAAATATTTGTCAAAATGGATTTGCAAACGTAAATAGAGAAAAGATGCAGAATATTAAGAACATCTGCTGAACATGAATTCTCGTCAGTTCTTGAAAAAGATGGGTTTTTTTATAAATGGGACGAGTCACAATAAAAAAAAGATTTAAGCTAAAGTGTATATTCATGCAAGACAATCCTCTTTTGCATTTTCCAAAGCTGACAATTGCTCCCTTTCCCAAAGTATGGTTTCAAAGCTAATTGATTTCCCTAACCACTTCAGATGGTAATTTAACAAAAAACTTGTGGTCCATCATGTTCGATGCGCATTTAAATACTGCGATGATTGAATTCGGTGTCCAGTATTCAACCTCTGACCTATTGCCAAACTTACCACTGATACCTCTTGAATAATCCCTCTATGTCGCAAGGGTCCCCACAGAACCGTCAAGGGCTATAGTTACCATCCCATCCAACTGCATATATATATATATATACTAAAGGAAATTAAATTTGCAACATCCTGAAAGACGACGCCAATTTTGACCTTTGTATACTATGTGAAGACGCTGAGGTAATAATATATTCTGCTACAATTATCAAACTTTTAGGCCATCTTTTTACACAGCAATACTCATAGCAGTGTACTGTCTGTGCATGAGTTTTAATCAGTGATCAATACTGCGGTAAGTTTCAGGGTGGTGAAAAATTCCACTATAAGATGGTAATCCTTTTGTCCAATTACAAGAATTACTTTTTCGAAGACCTGCTGGGCAGCCTGAACGATATTTGTCGGTGGTGCTTCGATATTGGCAACAGTGGACAAATTAATGTTTCTATATCTGTAGGCTCTGAGCGTCCCCGTAGTTCAAACGCTTGCCAAGATGGACGCTTTGTAAAAACAGCGCTCACATGTGGTATGACATCCAGAGAAGAGTTTTATGTCAAAAGAGTAAATACATTTATATGAAATCAATCCTTGGAAAATATCTATGTGGTTTGTACTTCAAATCAATCTATAGAAATTTTATAGGGGGTCAAAGCTGACTTAACCTTATCTCAAAAGAGTTGCAAGGATTCGATTATTCTGAACAGATGTTAGAATCGTATGGGAAAGATTTTAACCTTGCAATGAAAGGAATCAAAAACTGCTAATTGAAGCAAATGGCTTTACCATATGAGCAAAGTTCTCTTTGCTTTTTTATTTGTTTTTTTTTTATTTCAACTCCCTTCGCGAAATTTCTTTGTGACTTTTCCAACATCCGTGGCCTTTCCAATCAATTCTGCTCCGGTCTTTCGCCAATTACCTGTTTTGCTCGACGTCCAAATGACCTTTTCTGAAATGTCGAAAACAAAGCTCTTTACTTTCATTTTTCATCGGCTAAGAAGTTGTCTCATGCCAAATTTTATTAGCTGTTTTAGAAGCCAGAGACTTTTCTCCTGAACGCAAGCGAACGTTGCTTGATTTATTTTGCTGTTCGGGCGGGAACAAATTTCACTTCACCGTTTTTTCGAAAGTTTTTATAAAGGTGAAGACGGAGAGAATTAAATCGAGTGGGAAAGGCAGATAACAAAAGAGAGAGGGAATATACAGGAAGAAGAAATAGATAAGAAAAAAGATATAACAAAAGCAAAGAAGAAAAATAATGATACACACGCATATACACATGAACACATACACACACACACACACACACACACACACACACACACACACATATATATATAAAATTAAAATACGATGAATTACTGGAAAACTGCAGGAATAATGGATGGAAGGCATGCTGCAAGCCAATTGAAGTAGGCACAAGAGGGTTTGTGGCAAAATCACTAGTCAGTGCCTTAACAGATATTGGGATAGTGGGAAATAAGAAACGTAAGGCCATCCAAACCATTACTGATACAGCAGAAAGAGCAGCTAAATGGTTGTGGCTAAAACGAGCAAGTGCATGGACGAGCAAACCAAGGAAAATCTAAATTAAATGTTAATCCATTAATTTTATGCAAAGCCGTAGTCGGTTTGTAAATATGTATACTTATAATTGAAAACAGTTTTTTAGCTTTTTTTTTTTTTATTTACACGTTTCGTTTAGTCAGCCTTTGTAAATAATATATACAAATCTTCAAAGGAAAGGTGGAAGGAAAGCGTTTTTTTTTTATTCTACTTAGTTAATTTTTTATCCTATTTATTATCTCTTTTTCTTCAATTCTCGCGAAATCAGTTTGGCTCTTTATTTACACAAGTAACATACGCTATTTATTTGATGTTATTTACTTATTATTTACGTTCATTCAGCGTAAATGTTAAAGAATTATATCGCATAACCACTGTTTTTTACTTGCCAATATATTTTAAACGATTTTCATTATGATATTTATATGTACTATCGGTTTAACTCGCTGTAAGTTATTTATCTTAAACGTAAAAACTAGTAATTTAGTCTTTTAATGGCCGAATTTATTTTTATTTTTTATTTTTTTTTTTTTTGTAAATAGTAATATATTAGATGTAAAATGAAACTTGAGGGGAAGTGGATAAAAACGGAAAACATATTTACCTTTTAAGTATCCGACGAATGGGTGTATTAAAATTACCCCTCGTCCCGTTTCGTAATTTTTTCTTTTTTATAATCTAAATTTAAAATTTATTTTCGATAGATTAAAGGTTTTTTAACTTGTCAATATGTTTTAAACATTTTATTAATTATATCTATTTGTACTCTCGGTTTAACTCGTTGTAATTTATTTTATTCGTCAATAAGTTTTTAAAGTCCTTTTAAGGTCGAATTCCCTTTTATTTTTGTAAAAAGCAATATATTAGATGTACTAGGTATCTTACTGGGATGTGGGTAAAACGGAAAACATAAGTACCTTCTAAGTATCCGATGAAAGGGTGTCCACTAAAAAAAAAAAAAAAAAGTCCCCGCAAACAACTTAAATAGAGCACACACCATTGTGATTGGCTATTGATCAACTACCAATCAAATGCGCGATGACGGGGTATATTATAGAAGTTAGTGTCTGTAAGCATTTTTAGAGGGCGTATCAGAGTCCGATCAGCTCTGATGGGGTCGACTTGGTGAGGTCAGTATGATGTTTGAAAGACCCGAAACTGCCCAATGATCCAATTCAGAACATCACTGACGACGCCCTCTAGCGCTAAAGAGCGTATATTCAAAGTATATATATATATATATGAGACATGTTTCGTTGAATAATTTAGACATGTTCTGTTTACTTATTTTTGAGAGAATCCTTTCATATTCACGGATAAGCTTTTTGGTGTCATTATTGAAGTTGAAAGACGCCGTGTTGATACATATGTCGTTTATTTCCGAGTACTTTCGACATAACACAATGTCATCATTAGGGTATTGTTTATTACAGGATAAATATTGTAGTGCTAATTATTGTGAAAGTAAAATTTCTTATGTGTGGAGTGTGGAGTGGTGAGTCAGAGTATGACCACTGACACCGTTTAAGGGGAGGTAACTAGGTACGGTGTAGAGAGTTTTTCTGAAATGAGTAGTAGGAAAAAAGAAGAGACAAACTATTAGTACAAAGTTTTACAAAAATGATTTAAATTTCCCTAAAACTTGTCTTTATAACCAATATAATCGTTAAACGATACAAAAAAAGAATTTCTCGGAATTCCATAAACTTAAATGAGTGTTGTTTACCAAATGTAAAAAACAAATAGATTTTACCAAGATTTTCTAAAATCGAAACATTTTAAAAATGATTTAATTGATTTATAAATCCTGTAAGTTTAATAAAAATCCGACTATTATCTCATTTTAGCAAAGATTTCCAAACCAAAATCTATTTTTCAACGCCAAACGACACTCAAATTCGCCATCCTAATTATGGTCCTCCATTGACGTCAGAGAAATAAGATATTTAACCAAAGTTCTAGATAGGATTTTTAGAAAATGGCATAAAACATCTTTTATTCTTTCCTCTTAATAATAGCACAAAGATTTTGAGTCCAGTTCGTTAGATTCACAAATAACTTTGGGAAAAGTATGATTCCATCTTTTCTGGCCTCCCCTCCAAGCTATGGATTGAATAGCAGAACTGCAGAACGAAATGCCAACCTACTACGTGAAAAAAATCTGCCTCGTCAGTCATGTATCGAAAGATACATGATCGCCCTAGCGTTTATCACATTTGGCACTTAACTGACTGACTGATATAGTGCAAGAAAACTTTTACCGAAACCAAATGCATAATATTTATAAAAAAGATGAATCAATCGTGCAATGCATCATTACACAATAAATTTCATTCGTTGACTACAGCAAAAAGTGTAAAACTTCTTCTATAGAAAATTAAAATCTTTCAACCTCATAATAACAGATAACAACTCACCTATTAAATCTAAATTAAAAAGGATTAAAGTGTAGTATGCTTACGGTCACATCCCGAACGATCACCGAAGTTAAGCAACGCCAAGCCTGGTCAGTACCTAGAAAAGTGACCGTTTGGGTATACCAGGTACTGTAAGCTTGGATATGCGTGTGGTGTAATGCTCGGAAGTGTTAATCGGAGAACCGAGTTCCAGTTTCAGTTCAATTCTTTATATTCACTTATCCGTAAATACTCTTGGGAAATGTATGAATCCACATGTTATCGCCAGATATAGGTTAATTAGTAAGACGTGTATCACTAAAAACATTATCTTAAAAAATGCCTACAATATATTTAGATTTCGGCATTAAATAACACATAGATGTTGATATACCGCAAAAAAAAAAACAACCAAGTAATGTAGTATATTAATTTCGCTGAGTACAAGATTACGTCTCTTGTTATAAACCGCGTATCTACATTGGATATACAACAACAATTACCAGCAGAAATATGACAAACCACTTAAGCGATCCCACTGCTATAAAACCAACACCCAGTCACGCACAAATAACAGCCATATTGGAAAAATGTCTTGTTGATAACACCATCATTCTAAATAAATCTGATTGTCGACGATGTCTTAAGATTATAGAAGCTTCAACTTTACCTTATTTAACCACCTTCGTAAGGTGTTGGTGTCTTGTAAAAGACATCCCAACATGGAGTCATAACCACATCCCTCTTGCGCAACTTAGTATTTCTATTACTTCCACACTATACACCTTAGAAGAAAAACATATTGACAAATAACCCCTTGAAAGTCGTTAATGAATTGGCCTAATGTCCTTGGAACAATTATCCTTAAGGACAGTTTCGGCTTTCTTTTAGTTCCCTTCTCAAAAAAACTGTAATAAAAAAAATGAAAAAAAAAATTATAAAATTGCCTCGTCTGTCAGATTCAATGATACATGTATAAAAAATGGTTGCTACCAAAATATACAATATATATAAAAACGATGATGTGTTTTATGCGCTTGTTAATCCAACTCATTGAGGCTCAATATTTGATTATCGAATTTAAAAGAAATTAAAATTATTTTATATTTAAATATTGCGCAGCAATTTCCAAAGTCTGTTCCAAAATTTTAATATCCCCCTCCTAATAATATAACCGCGTCATTTTAACAAATTCTTGTTAAACGAAAGAAAATTACTTAAAACTCAAGTGAGAATCGAACTGACTTGAATAGAATCAGTGACTAACACGCTAACTAATGCACAACCACAACAAATGACCTTTGGCAGCGAAATATTTGCATAATAAAAGTAGACTGGTTTAATGAGTTTACAAATTCCTGTATGTGACGGGAAATATTTTAACATTCACTGCAACATTTCATTAAATTCTTTGAGAGATTGTTTTTCTTCAAATCAATATTTAACTACCAAGATTGAAGCCAAGAGTTGTGGTCCGACTATGAATAATAGATCCATCTTTTCTTTTGATGTTTTTATTTAAAGATTGTTTAAATTCTAAACATCGGAGAGCGGATAACAGGGCACTTCAACTCACAAAGCAGAACAAAAAAAAACACAAAAATTCTCGTAAAACGAAAAGCCCGCCAAAACGACCACGATGGTTTCAATAAAACAAAATGATAAATCCTTTTTGAAAGAAAGAGAGTCAAAAGGTCAAGCTGGAAGAGAAATGAGACGCTTTAATGTTATTCATTGTTTTCAAACGCAAACATTTCAAATATAAGAAATGAAACGATGACGTTACCGTTTGATTTGACGTGACATTTTTAAATAAACTGACGGAAGATGATCCATTGTTAAAATGCCTGCCATTCGTTGCCTTTTGCTGAAGCAGAAAGTAATTAAACAGTGAAAATGGAAATAATGACTTGAATTTCTATCTTGCTTGTTAAATCCGTTTCGCTGTTGCCCCCCCCCCTCTACGTCGCAGAGAAACTCGACTAAAAGTAATTGGCAGTGGGGGAAAGTGAAAGACAACCAAACATTTTATTATGACCCTATTTGTTCGCTCTGATTTTAATCATCACAAAACTGGCAGAAAATAATGTCTCTCTCTCACTCTCTATCTCCCCTCTCACTCTTTCTTTGTCTCATTCTCTATATCTCCCTCTCTCTCTCTCTCTCTTTCTCTCACTCACCATTTCTCTCACACTCTCTCCGTCACTCTCACTCGATCCCTTCATTTCTTTCTTTCACTCTCTCTTTCCTAAGTATATACTAATATATCTACAACAGATCCTAACAAAAAAATTAAGTTAATCATATTATACACTAAATCTAGTATATCCAACTCAGTTATTCTCAATAATTCTTCCCCCTTCACCTCCCTCCTTCTCCCACCGGTTAGCGATTTTCAAAAAACCAACATAGTTTACAAATTCAAGTACCCTTTGGGAGAATGTATCTCCAATGGATTAAATAATATCTATGTTGGTCACACCACAAACTCGCTTTCACGGCACTTGACACTACATTTGAATGGTAACTCTAACATTTTTAGGCATTTAAAACAACATGCCTGGCCGCCTACATAATTCCGAAAAATTCTCATTGAAAACACAACTATACTTAAACATGAAAACAATAAACAAAAACTAAAAATTCTAGAAGCTATATGCATAAAACAGTTGAAACCTAACCTAAACAAAATAAATTATGAAATCTCCACAAATATTCTTAAATGCTTATAATTGATAACAGAAGCCATTGGTTTACACCAACGGCTTCACATACTTAATACTTCTAGTTTTCACACTCGCGTGGTCATGTCTGACGTCATGAGCTGCGGTGCGATTTTCACTTCCAGCGTCTCGTATGCACGAGTTTGTCGTTGCTTGGAAATCTTCCATGTAAACATAAACAGACTATCATTATTGTTTTGTCCGTGTATTGGTTAATATATTGTAATGTAATTGTCATCTTTGATAATGGCTTATGTAAGCCGAAAGCTTAGATAGGATTAAAAAATATGTATCAATATTGTGATTTTCTTTCTTCTTTTAATGATAATGTAATTAAGCCTATCAGACGATATGAAAGGAATTGCTTAAAATAAATAGACAAAACTTGTCTATACTATTTATATTATTTAATGAAATATATATATATATATATATATATATATATATATATATATATATATATATATAACGACAATACAGATGTTATAATGTATAATAACGACAATACAGATGTTATAATGACATTGCTGAATGTAAAATATAAAGCATATAGAAAACAAAGCCAATAAAATTATAAGTCAAACAATACTGATATGTTACTGCTTTCCACGGCTAAAAGTTTCATGTGTACACTTAGATGTTGATGCTGTCGTCTCACAATCGTCAGAGGCCGTAAGAGTCACAAGATACCCAGTTATGTTAGTCGATAGTTAGACATAACAGGTTTTATTTACAGAGACTCTGAGCAAAAATCAAAAAATGATGAGAAATGTTGAGAAATTAAGTAAAAAAATAAGAAACTTTCATTGTTTTTAATTAACTTATATGGGGGATATATAAATAATTTCCCTCTCCTCTTTCTTCTCTCTCTCTCTCTCTCTCTCTCACTATTTCCCTGTCCCTATCTCTTTCACTCACTCTCTCTTTCCCTCTTTCACTCACTCTCTGTTTCTCTCATTCACTCACTCTTTCTCTCACACACTCTTTCTCACGCACACTCTTTCCCTCCTTCACTTGCTCACTCACTCTATCTATCTATCCATATGGATAGATAGATAGAGTGAGTGAGCAAGAAAGAGTGTGCGTGAGACGTTAAATATGGAATCGCAGATTCTCATGGCGGCACTCGTTTCGTCAAGAAGCGCGGCCTTATGGCACCTTTCAAAGATGTGTGAGAGAAGGAGCACGCGCGTGTTCAAGGCTAGAAACATAGGCAAAATCAACATAACGATGAAAAATCTTACATCTTACTTGGAGAAACATCTTAGAATTTTTCATAGGATTTATGGGTGAGAATTCTATGAGTGATGTCAGATTTTGATGATATTTGATGCAGAGATAAGAACGTTTTTAATTCGACTATTTTACAAACTGCATATCGAAGTTTAATCTTTTCTAATTTATTCATTCTTTAATTAATTGCATAATTATGCAACATCCGATTGACGAATTCGTATTTCGCATCGATATTTCATAATATTAATAATAATGGGTGAGACATGAATAGTAAATACTGTTGAGGATGAAAATAAACATCGAAATATTAAAATACCTATATTATTTGTTTAATAATTGTCTACTGATGTTCTCAACGAAGAGCGAATTCAGAGGCAACAGGGTAACAATTATCCATACTTCTTCGAATGTGAAAATGTCTTTTGATTGTTTTATTAAATTCGCAATTTCATATTTCGTGAGTCGTAACTAATTATGGATGACAAATGATGCAAATTCATATGCATATTTTTACCAACTGAAGCGAAATGTTTGTCATTAAAAGTCATAACGAAATGATGGAAGGTAAGCCGAGGAAAAAAATTAAAAAACGAAAAGTAAACTGACGTTAAATAATTGAGAGAAGGAAATCAAAATAGAAAAAGGTTATTAAGGGCAGAAAAGAAATATTAAAGTTAATCGGAAGTGACAAAGAAAATGATAAAAAAAGTTGAGATTTGAAATGTTAAGAGATCAAGTTGTTGGCGATACAATTAAAGTCTGCAATTACTTCAGAATTCTACTCGACGAATCACCAAAATATGTCCTCAATAAGAAATGTAATTGTTAAATGGATGTTTTTAATCCGCCATTGTTTCTTCTTATTAACGTTATTTTTCGTGACTTCACATATTTTATTTGACCTCTCTGTTATTTTAAGCCATGAAATTAATGTCACTCGACATAGAGATCGAGAAATACCAACTAAAGAAAAATATGTCTCCTTACCGAATTCGAACCTGTATGCACTTTTCCCATCAGGCCAAGGAAAAACAGTAAGTAATAAGGTCTACATTTGATCAAGTCGGCATTTGATCAGGTCGAATCAATATTTGATCAGGTCGGCATTTAATCAGATCAATATTTGATCAGGTAGGCATTTGATCAAATCAATATTTGGTCAGGTCGGCATTTGATCAGGTCGGCATTTAATCAGATCAATATTTGATCAGGTCGGCATTCGATCAGATCAGTATTTGATCAGGTCGCCATTTGATCACGTTGGCATCTAATCAAGTCTGTATTTGATCAAGTTGACATTTGATCAGATGGGCATTTAATAATGGCGGGGAGAGCATTTGACCATGGATATTTGATCAGATCGGCATTTGATTGGATCGGTATTTGATCAGTTCACCATTTGATCACGTCGGTATTTAATCACCTTAATCACGTCTACATTTGATCAGGTCGGTATTTAATCAGATCAGTATTTGATCAAGTCGACATTTGATCAGGTTGGAATCTAATCAAGTCTGTATTTGATCAAGTTGACATTTGATCACGTCGATATTTAATCACCTAGGCATTTAATCTGGTCGACATTTGATCAGGTCGACATTTAATCAGATCAGTATTTGATCAGGTAGGCATTTGATCATATCAGTATTTGATCAGGTCGGCATTTGATCAGATCAGTATTTGATCAGGTCATTATTTGATCAGGTTGGCATCTAATTAAGTCTATATTTGATCAAGTTGAATTTGATCAGATGGTAATTTAATAATGGGGGGAGGCATTTGATCATGAATATTTGATCAGGTTCGGCATTTGATCGGATCGGTATTTGATCAGGTCGGCATTTGATCAGGTTGGCATCTTATCACGTCTGTATTTGATCAGGTTGACATTTGATCAGGTCGGCATTTAATTTTTGTCTAGTGTGAAATATATAATGAACATCTAATTTACATATATACATACACCAACACGTGCCCATGCTGTTACACGCGCATGCGGAGTATCAACGTTGTATCTTGTGAGAAAACTTTCAACATGTCGTCATATGAAAATGTCATGTTAACTGCGAGTTAATAACGTTTGATTTCAGTTGGCAGTTCCATGACTTTTCTACCGTTTAATGTCATTTGATCGGTATTTGATCAGGCCGACAGGAAATCCACAGTGCAACCTATGAACATCAAAATGACATCACTTGATGTCAAGCCGAATAAAAAATGAAAAAATCGTGCGGGTTTTTTATTCAAAGTGAAAAATATTTTCTACTTATGTGATTTTCTCAGCCAGTGTGAAAAATAGAACCGAAATCAATCAACTAACAATCAAATTCTGATTTACATACATAAACCCGCACGCTCACGCACAAGCACACGCACGCACACAACACACATACACACATATATGGGTATGTGTATATATATATATATATATATATATATATATATATATATATATATATATATATATATATATATATGGCCTGGGCATGAAATAGACTGTGTATACTGTCATCACTCGGTGTTGACCTCAGTGTTCCCTCACATATATATATATATATATATATATATATATATATATATATATATATATATATATATATATTACAGGTAGGTTTACTCGAAGTAGAAGGTTACATATAAACAGGTACGCTTAATACGTATGGGTGGGGTAGATAACGGTTAACCGTAGACTTGAACAGGTTAATATTGTAGTAATAAGGGAAGCATCCACTTGGGAGCCGGTCCCACATAGCAATTTTCCGCGGGAAGAAATTATTCGGGTGGAAATTACTTCTCACCAATGGAATACAGAGGGTTGGTTGGTTGATTTTGTTTAGCGGCATATCAACACCTCTATGGGTTATTCAATGCCGAAATGTAAATATTTTGTATGTGATTTTATGCTTTCAGCTACAGATAATTTGTACATAATTTTATACTTTAAGAGTAAAGCTATTCTATTGTTGGTAATTTTACTATAAAAATGTATTGTCATATTTTTTGTAGTGTTGCACTGATTGTCATTTTTGCTATAAAAATGTATTGTTGCTCATTTTTACTGTTTAGGAGTTCACTATTTGTCCCTAGCTGAGACCCAAACAGGTGCTACCACCCCGGGTCAGGGTGGGCCTGGGAACAACAGCAATTAAGAAATGGTTTCACGCTGCTTAAACATCCAATCTCCCAATCAGGAGCCTTGCTGCTGGATGTAATTTATCGTCAAACCGAATACAGGGGGAATGCGGAAGGTTTGCTACAATATCACCGGCATAGTGGGTCCTGACTGTTAAGGATAGAACTGGCGGAAACAAGGAATGCAGTCCGAGCAATTTCTATGAAAGTAACGACGATCGGTAAGAAGCTTGCCACATCCTACCTGAGAGAGATAGGGGGGGAGACAGAGAAAGATTGGCGGGTAGAAAATAGTTTGTCACTCGCAGAGCTTTTGGACTCTATCGACACTGGAAAGTGAGAACTGGGCCGCCCCTGCCCAAATATGACAGCAGTACTCTATCTTAGGCCTGATCTGACTCTAGCAAAGGTAGAGAATAGCACAAGGAGTCAGGTAATTACTGGAGCGGCACAGGGAGTCGACAATTTACACCTTTAGCGATGGATCATATGTATGAGTTCCACTTGAAGTCAGGGCCACACCATCAATGGAGAGTGTTATGTCAACTTGCTGAGGTATTTACGAAAAGCTATTAAGATTAAACTCTCAGGAAAATTGATGAAAGGGGTCTTACTTTATCAGGACAATGCTCCAGCACACAAAAACTAGGTTTCAGTGGCTGCTGTTCGTGACTGTGGCTTTAAACTTTTTCATCAGCGCCCATATTCTTCTGGTTTAACTATGACCTGTTCCGTTATATGAAAAAACACTTGACTGGGAACCAATGATGATGATGTCACATCTGCTGTTGATGACATTTTGACCAACTGGATGAACAGATGTCTTTGGACAGATTGATGTCAGTTTACCTGGAAAGAAACAAATGCAGTTATTAATAAGAACAAGTGAAATTAATGCATGCAGGGTTTAACAGTTCTAGCATTAATCCTGCATAGTCAGCCTGTGTACTTTTCAGCTCACCCTTTTATATTGCTCGTAAAATTATGAATATAAATTTGAAAGTTTTACCAATGATCACATCGTTAATATCAATTTTTATTTGAAAACATTTACTTGAATTATCAAATTTGACAAAGTTTATAAAAAAAGTCAGTGGTAGCAAGGCAAATAAAAACAGGGAGATTTAAGTTCATGACTTGGCAAAGGAAAATGATTTGGATTTTACTTAACGTTAATTTTCACTTCAATTAACGTTATCCTGAAACTGCTGACATGTCATTCGTTATTGTATAATACGGGAATAGGTTCAGGAGAATCAAAAATTCTATTGCATGGTGCTAAATGCAAGCAAGAATTAATATTCCATTTCATCCTTTTCCGATCAATTCCCATGAATTGTATCAGAAAGGATGAAATGTTTTTTTTTAGAGCTGACAGAGAAGACAAATGTCGACAAATTATAATTGTATTTTATTTGCTATTTGACATAGCAAGCTCCTCGTGACTTCAAGTCTCACCTGAAACTATATCTTTACTGTGAATGTCTACAATAAATTTAAGAAAATGTCGGACAAGAAAGGTTTTGAGCTAAAAAGACGAAAAACTAGAAAATATAGCAAGGTGAAATAATGAAGAACTATTTTGCCAAGATCTGAAGAGGAAATGAAAGTATTCATGCCTTTCAAAAAGTCACTTGTGAGAAAGTGAATGCAACAAGCTCTCTCGTAATTTGAATACGGTCAGCTGATTTCACTTAACTCGCCGATAGTCATAACACTACCCACACATCTCGGTGTATAGAAAAAGTACGATTTGAACACGTGCAGTTTTACTCCATTTTCAACTGGAAATTGTGTATTTCATCAAATGTCCGCATGACAGTGTCGTACATTCGAACTTGTCTCTGACTCCCGAAGAGACGCCACCTGACGAACAGTGTTTTAATGCCAAATTCAGCTTATCTTCTTGGATAAATGCAAAAACTATTATTTTTTATTCGAATGTTCTTCCAAATTGAAAAAAATTTCAAGCCGACCAAATGCCAACTATTTCATTTAATTTCCTTTTCTTTTCTCTCTTCATTCGTTTCCCTTTTAAGCTTAATTTCCTTTTCTTTTCTCTCTTCATTCGTTTCCCTTTTAAGCTTAATTTCCTTTTTTTTTCTCTCTTCATTCGTTTCCCTTTTAAGCTTTTAAACTTTCTCCTGTGCTGAATGTCTTGATGCTGAATCATTTGGTGTGGCAGCAAAAAGAAAGAAAACAAAAGAAATTAAACATATACAAAAACGCAAGTTTTTATAGTTTTGGCATAATGGTTTGCTCTCAATAACAAGAAGTTCTTTTCAGTTTCTTCTGAGCATTTTCGATTCCCTTGTCAACGGCCGCCATTTTCCTTTCCTTTAAGTCTTCCTTTTTTTTCCTGATTCTTTCGAACGACATTTTTCGTGTCTTTGTTATTTGCTTTCTTAATTCTTCCCAAAAGCTTTTTTTTTAATTTAATACCAAAACATAAAAGACGGTTATTCGTCCGTTATGTTTTCTTACTCCCTCTCGCTCTCTCTCTCCCTCCCTCTGCCTCTCCCTGTAACTATTACTCTCACCCTGACCCTCACTCCCCTCTTTCTCTTTCTTTTTTTCGCTCCCTCTCTCTCCCTATCATTCTCACTCCCTCCCTCTATGACATTTTACTTTATTATTTTTCCTTTCTTACATTTCAATTTTTCTTGTCAATTCTGATTTCCTTGATTCTTTCTTATTTTTTTACCGTATTGTTTTTTTTCTATTTTTTTTTTTAATAGTTTCCACTTTTTTGTTTTTCTTTTCTTTGTTTATTCTAATATATTGATCTTTCTTTTCTCCAATTCATCCGTCTAATTTCCTTCTTTCCGCTTCAATCAACTTTTGCTTCTGATTTTTTTTTCGTTTTCTTCTTTCCTACCTTTCACTTTCCACGTTCCGTTTTTTTTATCAGACATTCTTTTTATTCTCTCCATTTTACTCTTTACTACTTTTTTTCTCATTTCTTACTTAGAAATGAATTTAAAAATAAAAATCCAACCGTGAAATGGTTTCACGTTTAATTCTGTAAATTTTCCAATTCTTTTTTCTTACTTTCACATTTTCTTCTTTCTTTTCTTCTTCCCTTCTTATTTAATTTCATCTTATTTCCCTTTTCCTTCAAATGGTCTTTATTTTATTTCTTTCGTTTTCTCTGTCCTTCTTTATTTTCTTTCTTTCTTTTATTCATTCTTTTCCTTTTTTCTTCTTTATTTTTGTCCTTATCATCATTTGTTTCCTTCCTTCTTTTCATTCCTTCCTTTCTTTTAATTCTTTTCTTCATTGGTTTTCTTTATTTCTGATCCTGTTCATTCTTAAAACGTTTTTCTTCTTCTCGTTTCGTTGTTGTTTGATTTTGCTTTTTACTTAATTCTATACAATTTTATTCTTTTTTCTTTCCCTCTCATTTACTAATTATTTTTCCTTATTGTCAGTCAATTATGTATATCTTTCTTTCACTTATTTTTCCTTTGTTTTTTCTTTCTATTTTTAAGTACTTAAGTTTTTTTCCGCTTTTAATCTCCATCCCGTTTTTTTACACCATTTTCTGCATCTTCTTTTTTTTTCTTTCAAATAAACTTTTGTCATTGCATTTCAAATGCCTTCGATGGTTTTCCTGTTCACTTTTACTTTGTGTTCGGATATTCAATGATTATAACTAAAAGAAAACAGCGAGTCTATTAAATCCTGGGTTCTTTTCTCTTTTCTAAAACCTGAATGACGACTTTCATTCGTAACATAAACTGATTTTATAATCATCAGTCTTTTTTAAAGCAATTTATTTAAAGGCTTCTAGTTTTAAAAGCAACTTCGTCGTAGCAACAAAATACACATGATTGCAAATTACAGCGAGGTGATACGTCACAATGGCGCCCTTTCATATCCAATTTTGAGGTTTCTCAACTGTGAGGTTTCTTGAACGCTACTCAGAGAACACAATTGAATCACAGAGGAAGTAGGTGAGGTTAATCTTAACGACTCACCTAAGAGAACGAAAATCATATCATTAAACTATTTAAGAATCTTTTTATGAAAGATATAATTAAAATCTTTACTAATTAATTTAGTGACGCGAGGTTAGCGTCCCGACCATGAAGAGATCCGAGTTAACAAATCTCCATGGTCGATTTGTCAAATAATATCGGCCCGGGGGGAGATGATCTTTTGTGGATGAAATTCGGTAGGTGAAACTGCAGAGAAGGCTTCACTGATTGTGGTAGCACAAAGTTACAAGTCATTATGGCCGAGATTTTGAGTTTAGTGACCTTGTTCAAAACTTTAGACAGATTACACACGCTCTCCCTAGAAACTGTAACTAAGATATGCTCAGCATAATTTCGTTCAGGGGATGTTGAACAAATACATGTGCTTGAGCAGATATCTGCAATCAGAATTAGCTGGTCACTCTAACATACAAATACGAGGGTTCAGTCATGCTAATGAAATTAACAGTGGATGTTTGAACAGTGAAGTTTGATATTTTACTCTGGTTTATTTCCCTAAAAGACACAGCTAAGTGACATTTCACTCAGCATAGTTTAATACAGTAAAAGTATAAATGAAAAAAGCGTATGAAGAATGTGCTCCGTCCTGCCTAATGTGAAAATCTGCATTCGAAGTGCTTGGAACATTGGTATCAGCGGAGTGCAAGGGAGAAAGTAAGCAACTATCACACCCACCAGGCTAGCAGTAGAATAATAATAATATATTTATCTATGTATAAATATTCGCAAAAATGATTTTGAAATCGCTGATCTATTTTAACTTGAGTTTATATAGTGTGCAATATTTTAAAATGTTCCAATATCATTGTCTATGAAAGGAAGAAATAATTGTGCAATAAATTATGGACTTGTATTTTGTATTGCAGATGTGAAGGTGGGTCTAATGTTAGTGTCTCAAGACAAGAAATTGGCGAGAAATCAAAATCGTTACATTCACTTTCCTCGGAACTAGCTATTCTCTCCTCATCTATGGGTTAAATAAATGGATTTTATAGCTGCACTTGGAATTTGTTATAGAATAACAATTTAAAACCGTAGGGTAAATACTTGAAATGTAAGAAAGGCCCGCCCAACATGATTTTTTATAAAAACAACAGATTGACGTTGTGGTTGTCAAAGTAACACGAGACGGATGCGAACGGAACATAATTGAAACTAACAGCCATGTTGAAGACGAGAAAGCCACTCTGATTTTCAATGTGCCTTCAACTAGAAACACTTATGATGATTTTTCGTTCTCTTTTCTAATCATATTTGAATTTTTCATTTGAATCCTATTTCGATTTAAAAATGTAATTAAAAACAAAATAATTAGGTTATAGCCGCATGATAATGACCATTGATCTCATGTGAATATATTTAAGCAAATATTATCTTATGCTAATGTTCACCCAATACAAGGCCCAAGAACCACTTAAGGTAGAGTGAGTTGATCTGTGGTCTTTTATGAGCGTAGAAAAGAACAAGAAGTTAAGTTCATGAAACTCGCCAGGAAATATAACGTTTAACTCTAGACTTGAAGAGGTCAAGATGGTATTGATTGGGAAAGCACCCTCTCGGGAGTCTGTTCCACAAAGCAGCAGTTCTTGGGAAGAAGATGTACGAGTGAAACTTCTTTCTTACTAATGGACTACGAAGGGAATGGGGAGGATTTATCTTTGTGTACGGGACAGGGCGGGTCATAGTTGTAACGGTGAGGGTTGGTCGGACTAAGGAATATAGATCGTCAGAATATATGCTATGGAAATATCGACAGAGAAATGAAAGGTTCGTGACATCTCGTCTGTGCGAAAGGGGTTGTAGGATGAAAAATATTTCATCGCCACAAGTCCGAGTAGACGCTATTGAATTTGAAATCAAGACTGGGAGGTGAGGACTGGTCAGTTTTACACTAAAACCTTTGAAAGTAGACTCTTCATCAGGTTGAAATTAAAGTTTCCTTATCACGTAACCTTCAAAAGAAATAATTCCACAGGTGACAGCTATTAAGATGGTGGAATTACGCAGTTATCCTCGTTATACAAATTATTCGGTTTCAAGAAAACACATCCCTGATAAATATTGTCTTTGTCTTATGTTTCGGGAAAGAAATTAAGATTGCCCATTGAATCAATAGCTTCATCTCCTGCAAGGAAAGTTGGTTCTCTGTGTCGCACCAGAAGTTTTTTCTCGTCTGAGTCCATCCTTCAAATCTACAAATCTACCATTCGTTCTTGCATTCAATACATATATGGTATGGTACCTCCGTTGTTCATCTCGAGGTCCTCGACAAAATCCAAAGATGGATATGCAATGTGAAAAGTCCTGACCTGGCATCTCGACTCCAATCACTTTCTCACAGACGTCATATAGTTTCCTCTGTATTTTCTACAACTATTTTCACTGGTGCCCCAACTGCATGAAATGTAAGCGTGCTACTAAGTTGGAATCTCAGTCCCACACTTTCATTGTCGAAACAGTTAAATGTAACCGTCTCTTTTACTCAAACAGCTTCTTCTCTCGCACTTCCCATCAGTGGAACTCCCTTCCTCTTATTTGCTTCCCTGATAGCTATAATCTTCAAATATTCAAATATAATGTCAATCGACATCTTCTGATGCCTTGACCTTGATCCCCGTCCTTCTCTTTATCTTTTCCTCAAACACCCCTCCTCTTTACTCTTACTTTCACTCTCTGTAACCCCTTGCACGCTAGTGACAACCCGGTCTTGCTTGGAGTGAAATGCTTAAAAAAATATTTTCCTGTAAATATTTTTATTTCATGAATTGAGACCCAGAAAATATCTTTAAATTTATTTTAGCAAATGAATGCTAGCAGAAAATATTTCCAAGCAGAGATTTTTTTCTGGCTTTCCTCTTTGAACCCCTGCATCACTTGCTTAAAACATAAGCTGATAAAGTTTTAATGTTTTTAAAATGTATATTATAACTCTTATAGCTGTGTTTTATGCAAATGAAATCGATGTAGTGGTCAGTTTAGTTTAACGACGATCACCACCGGTTTCAAGTGTCCATATATTTATCTTAAAAACACAGGTGAAAAGAAGGGGGTGAATTATTATTTTGAATCGACAATATGGGAAACTGAACTCACGCCTCCTGTGTGACGTGGGGCTGATACATACCACGAAACTATAGAGAACTTTCTTGCATAAAGCCTCTAAAAAGGTTGTTTTTAACTACGTTCTTCGACGAAAAGGACAAGCGAAAGATCAGTAAATATCAAAGGATAAAAAGTAGTCCTTGATTTTTAAACTCTGAAAGCAAAATCATTTTTGTATGTGTGATCATGCGTCTGTGTATGTTAATTTGTATGTTTCCTCTCTGTGTGTACCCGATCGTGCGTGTGCCGTATGTAAATTGAATTTCTTTACCTGAAAAACAAACACATAATATCAGTAAAGATGCTAAACTGTACGTCAAGTTTTCCATTTTGAAAGGAACTGTATTTCAGTTAAAAACGTTCTTCAAAGAATCCAATCTGAAATTATACTAAAAACATTCTCCATAACGACAAAACCTTGAAAGAATGACAGAAATCTATAAACTCAAATACACAACCTTGTGTCAAACTAAATTGATTTTAGTTAATATCTACTCCGAATTGTTCATTAATATCTTTTTTGGTGATTAATAAAAATGTCAGAAACAAATCTATTTTCTTTGAAAACACCTTATTTCCCGCCTGTTTATCGGAATAATTTAGCTTCTGTCTCTCATCTAACAAGTTTATTTATTTATTTGAATTCGATGTATAAAACATGCGTTGGAAACTGAATCTGTCTTCCATAATTGTTTTGGAGAACTTATTCTGGTGCATTCTTATACAACATGTGATATTGTGTTATTTTCAACATGTTTTATTTTCTCCAAATAAGATCCTTGGTCTAGATGCAAACATCAAACTAATCTTCTCATTCTCTTCTTTAACTGAAATGGTCAGGTACTATCTGGCAGCATCTGTTGCTAATTTCTTTCTTTTCTTCTATTTTTGCTGAGTAGAGATCGAATTCCTAGACCGAATGCCGCCTTGTAGAAAAATCAAAAACGTTCAAAACACATACAAAAAAATTAAATGAAATGCTTAGTCAATGGAATCCAATTTGAATTTGAAAGGAATTTGAAGAAAACAAAAGAATGAGAAAACTTACACGGTTTTTATATATTTTTTAAAGAAATACAGTTCATAATAGGAATTGTTTTATGTTTTATTTCCAGGAACAGGAATGACTGATATCAGCCCCGGAAAATTGGCTACCAAAATTCCAAATCAGGCCGAGTCTTCTAACTAATGATCTTGATAAAGGCATGAATCAATGGCAATGTCCTCTCACTAGTTATGATGACAAATTTGTTGACAGGGAAAAGAGTAGGTAATTGAGTTCGTGGAAAAAATTACTGTCATAATTTTGCTTTTGTTAGAATCTATTACTCTCATTGGCAGCCTTGACTGATATCAAAAATCCTCCTGTAAAATTCACTGATAATAATAGTGATAATAATAATAATAGTCTTTTGAACAAACACATAGATTAATAATTGAGTTTATTAAAGACTTTTTAAATGGCGTTACCTTCAGGACGTAAACGATCTTGGCTTTCCGCAGATTCCTTTTTTTATTATGCGTGAATTGATATGACTTCTTTGGAAAAACAGTGGATTAGTCCCCCATTATCTTCTCCACTATTTGGAATCCAGAATTCATCCTGCCCCGAAATTAGCTGAAAACCAAGGCAAAAGAGGTCATTTTCTCAGACTATTTAAGGTTGCTTAGATTTGATGAAAATGGTTTGCCTTCTTTCATGTTTATTTCATATGCCAAATTTCCTTTCATTTAATTGTGATGCACAGTTATTCAAGTTCTTCCTCCATCGGGGAGGTGGGGGGGGGCTCTGATAAGAGAGAAACGAGAACCGCTCAGTTTCTTCTTCTCATTTTTTGATGAATCATTTCTTTTTCGTTTTGACATTTATGGTCAGTGGAATTATCTTTCCTTCTTTATTTTCCTTTCATTTCTAAAATAAATATTTCTGTTTTTATAGCAATACATAACTTTGGTGCCGCCAAGGAGATCTTAATATTCTTAGTAGATGTTTTAGTTCCAAATTTATTGTTGTTTCCTTGTTCGCTGATCGAAATTAGGTAAAATCCAAACATTCGACCGAAGAACAGATCCTCCTCACTTGTAATATAAATGCAGCACAATTTTAGCCTTGTAAGAATTAAACTAATCATACTAATTCTCAATACTCAGCTTAGATTTGGCGTGTAATAAACTGATACACCAATCGAGCAACAGTAAAGAATTTGACTGCCATGAAAGACACTCTTTAAAATCCTGGCTTTTGCCTTGATTTGAACAACGACTGTTGGCATTGATGGAGCTTTATGCAATAATCTCAACCCTAAAGAAAGAATTAGAACTAAAAAACGAAACAGGAGGTCAAACTGTTTCGAATTTAAGATTTTATGTGTCAATATAGTTTATGTGTTTATCCTGTTTAAAATCACAACACCCACGCCTAAGAAATACAACAGTGAAAATTAGTTGTGGAAGTGGATAAAATTCTATTCTTTGACATTTTGGGAAAAAACCGGTAATGAGACGATGGACTGTGCATTGCGTATATTTTGATAAACGCTTTTTGTCTCTATGTTTAATTTGATCGTTTTTGTTCATCCGGGCATAAATTCGACAAACGTTTGTATACTTAAGGAACCTGAATATACACAAGCTTTTTATTTAAAAATTTACATTTATGATTGTCCAGTGTGTAGGAAAGGTTAAAGGACGAGTGTGTGGAAAATTAGACGAACGGAAATCTCAGAAATTAATATATATTAGAAATTATCCGATGTAGAGGAAAATTAATAAAACGAAGAAACCACTTCGTTAAAAATGGCAATTAAAACGACACCCACCTTTTGAAAGTTGAAATTATTTAATGATTCATAAAATGAACAAGTTTAAAAAACTAAAAAGAAGTTTCTATATACCGTAGTGTAAGAAGGTACGTAATATTGTATTCGGACATTGTGGGGAGTATGAATAGAAATATTGACCCGACCAGCCGATACGGACGGGTCAACAGTCTGGGCCTGGTGGCTTGTATTGTGTCGGGTCCCATTTAGCCCGGCGAATTGCATAAACGAGACGCGTAGCTTTGATTCCACAGGTAATCGAAAGACCTCTTGGAAGCTATTTAATTATAAGGTTTCTTTAACTTTTCACGGTTTCCTTATATTTGTAGCTATAAGCTGAACGTGAGAATAGACATCTTCACCACGACGTGTAAATGCTCGATTGGACTCATGAAGGCCGAACCTTGTCGCTACACCATTCATTGGAAGTCTACAGAATGCTCCTTACACTAATTCTTGGAACTTAAACCTAATGACACGGGTTATAATCCAGAGGTCTATGAATGGGTGTAAATACTCAGAAATAAGTGCAACGAAGCGGTTATCAGACAATAACGTGTTTAGGTAGAGAAGTTGATCCAACCCAATGCCATTATGGAACTACTAACAGCCTACAAAATATTTTTGTTGGGAACTGTGGTCAGTGGTCTCATGGTCGCCAGTCTACCAGGGTCCAAATAACGGCCGGTGAGTTTTGATGCTCACATATTGCAATAAAGCTACAGGACTGACCTACTGAATGTGGATGTGACTTGATCAATTGTTGCTTGTTTGTTACCTCAGTTTCATCAAGATGCCTCTGTTCACAATACTTAAGGAATTCTGGTTGACAACTACGCTGTCTATGATGGTCAGTAATGGCATCGATCAAGTACTTCCAATACGCACTTGCCCACCGTAAATCGAGAGGTGTCAAATGCCCTCACAGTTTCCAAAGTAGAATGATCCATCCGTCTGCCACCCACTATCACACCCTGTTCAAACTCCGATAATTCCCGTCGCCTTATCCACAACAACACCGGCGGTGTGTAAACTGACACACCGGATGCCAAAGCATAGAAGATATAGTTCTGAGCATATCCATGACATCAGAAAACGGTGGCGCCACCTACCATTATCTTTACATATTGTTGTGGATTCCGAGATGAAATCCGATATCAATAAATAACAAACGCCAGGAATATATAAGGAAAAATAATGTATTAACGTAATAATACAAACAGGTAATACGGGTTAGTAGATCCAGGAATACGGGTTAGTAGCAATAATATATATACAGTCTTGGTATTGAAGTATAAGTGAGTCTAGGGGCTGTGGCGGTGACTCTTGTGTTACCCTCCTCTGATACTACTCAACGTACTGACTACTGGACTGCCTTAACGTACTGCCGACAGTATTTACTGCCCCCACAAGGAATAGATGTGGCACAAGGCCGGGTTTAAAGTGGGGTATTCCCGAGCCTGTAGGCTCGGCCAAAAATAGCCCGTAGATCCCGTATAAACGGGTTCGGGTTGGTCAACCACCCCGAACGAGGCTCTGCCCTTCGGCGGAACCTCGTCCGGGTTCCTCTCTGCTTAGAGGCAGAGAGTTCGACCGTCTAGCACTTAACGTGCTGCCGACTCCCCGGGTATTCACTGGTAGTAATATATGTATACCTCGGTTGAGTCCATTTGGGTAAAAAGGTGAGACCCCTTAACACCCCCTCCTTAAATAGGGAGTTAGTATCTTTTCTTTTTATGGTTGATGATCAGCGGTTCAGTAAATTTTCTCTTTCTGTTTGACCTTCTAAATTCTGTATCTTCCTGTTGTCTTTGAATCTCAAAAACTTCAAAGATTGCGTCCATTGCATCGTCATTTTCTGCGGGTGACGAGCTTGGCTCCTCAACCCGTCTTTTTCGTATTTGGTCAATATGTCTTCTATGGGTAAACTTTTCGCCTTGTACTGTGTACATCACATTTCCCAGACTGTTAATTATTGTGCCCGGCTCCCAGTAAGCCATATTGTTTCTGAACATCCTAAAGTAAACTCGTTCTCCTGGTTTTGGTACAGTAGGTGTATACTGGTTTTTGTTCTTGTTTGGCAATAATTTATCAAACACAGACCGTATTTTCCGGGCAAACATCAATTCCTCTGGTGAAAGAGCAGATGGTGTGTTCTCGTTAGGTGTTATTCTGCATACTTGGAGGAACTGCTGTATCGCTTTTTCCGTCGGTACATCTTCGGCTTTTTTAAAGCTCATTTTAGTGTGTCTACGAATCTTTCGGCTTGTCCGTTCGACCTCGGGTGGTACGGAGCTATCTTGATATGCTTTACTTGGTATGTCTCACAAAATTCTTTGAAGTCACTGGAGATAAATTGTGTACCGTTATCAGTTACCAAGCAATTCACGACGCCGAATCATGGCCTGAATATTGCGTCCAAGCAAGGAACAGACCGTCGCTGTTCAGTGTTGATCTCAGTGCCTAATTTTATATTTACATAATCTCTATTCCCGATACTAGACACTTTTACTTAGAAATATAGTATGCCTTAAAACTACATTTTTTATAATATATATATATATATATATATATATATATATATATAGAGAGAGAGAGAGAGATAGATAGATAGATAGATAGATAGATAGATAGATAATATTTGTGGTCAATACATATATATATATATATATATATATATATATATATATATATATATATATATATATATATACTTCCTAGAGGATAAAATCCAGGTAGAGTTATATGTACAAGACAGAGTAAGACTTTAATATAAAAGGATCAAACACTAACATTTCATGGTTTATTACATTGGACCGTAATCACGATCTAATTCAATTTGTACGTCTGATGAATTGGACCGTGATTACGATTCAAATGTAATAAATTATAAACATGAAATATTAATGTTTAAGCCGTTTACATCATTATATATATATATATATATATATATATATATATATATATATATATATATATATATATATATATATATATATATATATATATATATATATCCAGGTAAAATGAGAACAAATGCCTGTAACATTTAATTTAAAAGAGAACTCAATACAGAGTAGAGCTAAATATTATTTATTTTAGGAGAATAAAATATAAATATATACATATGTAATATTAAAACATGTTATAAATAATTGCAATTATGTTTCAAAACTACAAACTACATATATATATATATATATATATATATATATATATATATATATATATATATATATATATATATATATATATATAATCTTCAAAAACAGTTTTAAACTTTAATAAGGAATTCTTTTATTTTGCATATAATATTTTAAAACACTTTTTACATAAGCAAGTTATCGTTCTTTTCTCGGTTTTAACGATTTTTACAATACGCTCGCGACACGCAACAGATAAAGTGACATTTTGTTGGAAAAATGACAGCATTTAAATAACGAACCAATATGTGAGATAAGAATTATTCTTATTTAAAACATTTTAAGAAGAATTAATAAAAATTGTTATCCTATAAATGAACTATGTAATAGAATATTACCTTAAAATAATTTAACTTTTTGTTTGACATAAAGGTAAATTTATGATTTTTATCTCATTCCGTAATAGCCATCCGCTCAACCGAGGTTGAAGGAATAAATTTCCCAGCTGTAAAGCGAAAGGTTATAGCAAATGAAAACGAAGAACCATGTTGCTATGGAGACAGAAACATGTTGTTTTTCCTTTCTCGGTATTTAATTTAATACAAACGCAACAAGCCAAAAATGATGCTTGGTTCAAAAATGCATGTGTCATGCAATTCAGTTCAACTCATCAGACACACACAAACACATTGATTGTTGTTAATAAACGACATTTATTTTTTTGCAGAGGTCGGTGTTGTGAGATTGGATATTTCGATTCGAGACATAAGGTCGATCTAGGAAACAGCAAGAACAATAGAATAGCAGGATGTGGGGGGAACATAGACAAGACGGACATAAAGGTAGAGGGAGAGGTTAAAAGTTCAAAATAAAAGAAAGACGAAAGGAAGGTTAAACAATGAAAAAAAATGATCGATGACTATTATCGATTAGAGCCGTTGTACTTAAATGACACCGGGGAACTTGTAGGTTTTCTGGGGTTAGATTTATTTAGTCACATCTGACGTGGATCTCCAACATCACAGCTGAATGTATGGTAGCCCAAAAGCCACATCTCTACAGAAAAAAAACTCTTTATTAATATTTGATGTTAGTTTATCTAGAAATACATATATATATATATATATAGAGAGAGAGAGAGATAGAGAGAGAGAGAGACAGACAGACAGACAGACAGACAGACAGACAGGGAGAGATTGAGAGAGTGAAAACAATGCGTATATGTTAAATAAAAGGTGAAACGCATGAAGCGATTTAGTTTCGGCGGTTATTAAACGGAAAACTAGCATATTATTACATCCTATTATTACATCTTATTATTACAACATAGTATTACAGTATATTATTACATCATATTATTACAGTATATTATTACAGTATATTATTACATCATATTATTACAGTATATTATTACAGTATATTATTACATCATATTATTACAGTATATTATTACATCCTATCATTACATTATATTATTACAGTATATTATTACAATATATTATTACAACATATTATTACAGTATATATTATTACATCCTATTATTACAGCATATTATTACATCCAATTATTACATCATATTATTACATTATATTATTACAATATATTATTACAACATATTATTACAGTATATATTATTACATTCAATTATTACATCATATTATTACAGTAAAATATTGCAGCATATTATTTATTACATCATATTATTAAAATTATTACTTCATATTATTACATCATATTCTTGCAGCATATTATTACAGCATATTATTACATAATTTTGCATCCTATTATTGCATCATATTATTACATCCTATTCTCACATAATATTATTACAGCATATCATTACATCATATTGCTACACCCTATCATTACAGCATATTATTATATTATTACATCCTATCATTATAGCATTTCATTATATCACATTGCTTGATAGTATTGCATCATATTATTACACCCTTTTATTGCTACCTATTATTACATCATATTATGACTTCCTATTGTTGTGGCGTGTTATTACATCATATTACTGCATTATATTGCATTATAGTGTTGCATGATATTGTTACATCATATTATTACATCCTATTATTTCATCATATTTTTACAAATTTAGGACGCGCCTTGCCATTTTCAGTATATTTAAACAGATATTTGTTGTTCATTTTAATATTATTCAGACATTGATGTAATAGCACTAAATAAATAAAAGTGTAAATGTGTTTTTTAATTTTTAATTTTTTCATTTTTCATTTTGTTCATATCTATTGATAATTAAATACTTACTAAAATTTAAAGGTTTACTTGCTGAATGTTGGCAACATCTACAGGTTGCGAGGGATAAAATGTCGTCTGAATGACTCAAAAATTAAATTAACACTGACGTCTCATTTTAACAGATATATTTACCAAAATTACACAAAAATATCTTTAAATACTAGAGAGTAAATTTATTCAAGTAAATTGCCATTGGCTTCAACCCCGTCCTCCAAATGACTTCGGAATCTCCTGCAATTCTTCTGAACGATCTTCTAGTTTAAGTTGGTGAATTCTGCCATATTTTTTCCATCAGTTCATCTTTGGTGTTACAAGGAGTTTATTTTTTCTCTAGCTCAACAGCACCCCACCCATAATAATCAAGAAGCTTGTATTCTGGGGAGTTAGGAGGCTAGATGTAAAGACTGGGTTCTCTTGCTTGTGTGACATGGTGTAGAGTCCTGTTGCCTGATATAGGTTCTTCCAGCAGTCACCCTCTTGACCCAGAGCAGCACTACCTCCTCAACACACTTGACGTAGGTCTCCGTGTTGAGTCTGAACCTCCACCCAACAAATTCGAGAGTTCATTTCGTATCAGAACGATCACAGTGAGTTTTCCCAGCTGCCTTAGTTTCGTAATCACCATAACATTAAACGGACTATTTTCTTTTTCATCTGTACTCTCCTCAGATGTACACCATAACACTTTGAAATGTTCGAATTAGAGCTTCCGGTGTGAATGCCAAGCAGTAGAGCATGCTGTTTCCAAATTTCTAGCGGAGTTAATTGTGTCATGGTGCTCTTTTTTCTCACAGACAGCGCCCAACTGACCCTAATTTACTGTGCAGTCAACAAAATCAAAAACAAACACGCATGCGCGAAATTAAAAATATAAAATGGCGACAATGTTCAACATGAAAAAGTGAGTTATAAAGTCTCCGTCTTTTTCAGGCTATGGAATTTGTTAGTTATTGTGACATGGTAGAAGTTTCACAAAGGCACACTATATCCGCCCCTAAATTCATTGGCAAAATATATTAGGCCAATAAAAAGTCCTCATATAAAAGCAAACATAAGGAAGATCGAATGGACAACAGGACACAAGGAAACATGGATACACGGAACGAATGTCGTCCTGCCTTTGATGGGGGAGACGGGTGGAGCAAACCAGGGTGGCTACTGCTGTAAACAGCTCTCACAAGTCAACAACCCAGGGGTGGTGTAATGCTTTGGATTGGGATTACAAGGAAGGAAATGGTGGGTTCAGAGCAAGTTCCAAACGGTGTCAAGATGACAACTCAGATAGGCATTGATTTTTGGAATATATTGATAGAAAAGCAGCCATAAACTTTCAGGAAGATTGTCTTATGCGTGAAAATTATTCATCACATTCAACAAAGAATATTCTTGAATATCTGAATAAAGTTGTTTTCAAGTCAGTCATTTGATCAAGTGATCGGCTTGTTGGCTCGATATTAAGCCGATTGAAAAGGTGTGAAGAATTCTGAAGAGAAAGGTTGACTTTGGAGAATGAGAATTTACTGATATAAATGAATTCTGGAACGCAGTGCCGGATGTTGTGCAAGCTGTTTGATATAAAGAAATTCAGCAGTTGACAAAATAAATAGATGAAAGATTTCTAAAAAAACATCGAATATATATTTTATATTCATATATATTTGCGTGAAAATTTTTCATTAGTATTCAGCCCAGATGTCGAGCCTTAGCTTTTGTTCCCTGTTTAGAACTGGGTTTCCTGTTCCTTTCTAAGTCTTGTCATTCTCTTAGTGACATTATCGTCTCGCTTGGGATGAATTTATTATACACACACACACACACACACACACACACACACACACACACACACACACACACACACACATATATATATATATATATATATATATATATATATATATATAAATTTATGTCAAGCAGAAACATTTTTTCTCTCCCGAGGATGGCCATGTTGGTCGAAACTAGTCGAGGAATATAAATGAAATAATAATAATAAAAGCATAAGAATATTAATCTACAACCCAGTATGTCTGAAGATTTTAATTGATTTTTTTAATAATTTTTATCGTTCAAAATATAATCATGAGTAACAGACACGGGACTGAAGCGAAAGCCGAGGACATAACTCCAACAGAACCAATAAACACCGAATTATTGGCAATCCGCATGAACAGAGCAACCAACAAATTAGCCAGGTATGAATCACACCAAGAATACATTAGGATATGCCTGAAGGAGCAACTGGTGCCAACCAATTTCAGGGTTGATTTGGTACCATCAATAGGTAACCATAATGATGCATTTCTAGCATCATGGTACCGTAAATTAGAAGACGTTTTCCATGGAACTCATGCACGATACAATACTGTTCTGCCAGGAAAGCATAACGGCAACAACCATGGAAATAAACCTGCTCGATGAACAAATAAAGAAAGAAACGGAACCAGAGGAATACACCAACATAAAGAGTATCGTAAAAGCTCACACAGACCAAACAGTGAGGGAACTACAAAAAACAAAAGCTGAAAAACAAAGAAAATTAAAATGGAATATTTCCTCCAGACAGAAGAACAAAATAGAAGCCAAACCGAACTCAGACAAAAATGAACGCCCATACCACGAAAGACGACCAAAAAACACCGCAACCACACTGACCACTACACAACCAATGCAAACACTAAATAGACCAAACAAATACACCAGCAGACAACCACCAGCACCACAACCAACAATAACAACACCGCCACCATCAACGATAGCTAGAATCTCAAAACAAACAAACACACAAAACAAACCACTAACTTACGCGGACATCCTTAGGGTGCCGCACAAACATACACGCACCAAAACACAGCAGCCCTTCTACAGAACGCATAACCCCATTAGACATCCCAGACCACCCAGATTAGCACCTAGTAGACAATCGACAGCAAACACACCCAACCTTCAAAAAAACGGAATAAGCCCCCAACCAGGACGCCTGGACGGGGGTATAGCATCCGTAATAGGAGACATAATGCAAGCTTTCGAGCTTTTACGAAAGAACTTCGTCATGCTTGCAAATTCAAACTTGACCCATACAAATTCTCACTTAACACCTTCAAGTTACTAAATAAAGGACTAAGCTTTTGCCTTAGTCCCCCAAGGTTTGATAAAGACACCTTGGCAAAGGACCTGAAATCCTTCTTCAGAAGAATACGGCTAAAAACCCACTACGGGAACAATGATCAAACACCTTCCATACTTGATACATTAAAAGAGAAGAACACTACATACACCCCACAAAACACAGACACTACTATACAAACATTTGAAATAGCCGTAGCAAATGACATAAAGAAAACAATAGCACGTAAGCTGCCACGTAACAATATTTCTGAAGGGGAACGTATATCCCTCAACAGGCTGATACATAGAGATGACCTAGTCATAACACAGGCCGACAAAGGGGGTGCCACAGTGATCTGGGGGATCAAAGAATACATTAAAGAAGCAAACAAACAACTAGCCGACAAAGAAACCTATAAAAGCTTACCTACAGATCCCCTTCCTGAATACCAAAAAGAATTAACCAGCTCACTAAAAATAATGCTTCGCAACAACCTAATCGACAAAGAAACATGCACAATACTTACACCCACAAACATTACACCTGCTCGTTTCTATCTCCTCCCTAAAATACACAAAAGCAACAACCCAGGAAGGCCCGTCATTTCATCATTCAACTGCCACACGACCAAAATTTCAAAATATGTAGACCATTACATACAACCCCTGTAAAATCCTACATCAGAGACACAACAGATCTACTAAACAAAATTAACCACATACAGACAGTTCCAGAGAATGCTATTCTAGTGACTATGGACGTAAGGTCACTCTATTCAAACATTAAACACATCGAAGGGCTAACCGCCCTTCAGGAAGCACTTGCTAAAAGAGGAAAATAAGAACCTTCCACAGAAGTTATCATAAAACTCATGGAGCATATTCTCACATTTAACACTTTCAATTTCAATGGAGCACACTACCTTCAAATAAGAGGTTGTGCTATGGGCACCATTGCAGCTCCTTCATATGCTACAATATTCATGGGAAAATTTGAGGAGACCCATATCTACCCCCTCATTGGTAACGACTGCGTATTCTACGCAAGATATATCGATGACATATTCTTTATATACACGGGCAGTAACGACAAACTCACCCAATTCCTCATGACCCTAAACACGGTACACGACTCAATTAAATTTGACTATGAAAAATCCAAAACATCAGTAACATTTTTAGACACTCACATTTACATAGATGAAAACAGGAAACTGCAAACGACACTACACACTAAAATCACCGACACCCACAACTATCTACACTTTAAGTCTTCCCACCCTAAACACCTCAAAGAGAACCTTCCCTATTCACAAGCACTTAGACTCAGAAGGATATGTTCCCACAATGAAGAATTAAACAAACACATTGAAAATCTGGAGCATCAATTCACAACACGTGGCTATAAACAACACCTAATCAGGGAACAAATAAATAAAGCAATTTCCACACCTACAGAAAACACCCTAATATACAAGATTAAAACTAAATCTAGCCGCATTCCTCTAGTAACCACTTTCAACCCCACTCTGCCTCCACTATCCCAAATAATCAAAAGTCGCTGGGAAATACTACATCTCAAACCAGACCTAAAAAAACTATTTAAGGAACCCGGCCTTCTAGCATATCGTCGACCTAAGAACCTAAAAGAAATCATAGGTAGTAACCGCATTTTAGGGGACAAGGTAATCCGGGATAAACTAACAACAAAAACAACAGGATTTTCCCAACCATGTAACAACAAAAGAAGTTTATGTTGCAATCACGTCACACACACGAATTCATTCACTAGCTCAGTCACTAAATCTACTTACAAAATCTATCACGACTCTAACTGTAGAAGTCATAACATAATTTACCTCCTAGAATGCACACTATGCCAGAAACAATATGTAGGAAAATCTGAAAGGCCCTTTCACTACAGAATCAATAATTACCGCAATCGAATTTAGTCGACTCCCCATGAAAAATTTTTACCTGTAGAACAACATTTCCGCATAGAAAAACACGACTTCAAAACCCATGCCAAATTCACTATAATTGAGAGAATAGAAAAGCCCAAAGCAGATAACACTAGAAGAATTTTAGAGTTCGATGAAAATAAGTGGATACGACGTTTACACACCCTGTTTCCAGCCGGATTAAACCATAAATTGAACAATATAGATAGTAGCAACACATAACCCTACAAATCAAAACCTACCCACATTCCATACCCATAGAAAAAAGACAGGCTTACGGAGGTGTTGAGGCCTCACACCTATACACACACCCACACACAACATACTCACTGACTTTCCTAATGAACCAAATGATAACACAGACCCATAGCAATATACAAGCTAACACATATTATACTCACTCACTCCCTTAAAAACTAAATAACACACACACACACTTACCAGAGTCTAAACAACTAAATAACACACACACTAAACTAAATAACACAAACACACACACACACAAACACACTTACCATCCCCTCCCCAAACACAAATAATTCTGCTGAACTGACCGGAGAAAAAAAAGGGAACATAGCTCTTATCTCAAATGACAACTTAAAAGAGAATGTTTGACCTGTGGGATATGTCACTACACCCACCTTCATTTTTGACGCACGCGCGACTTTTCACCCCTTCCTCTCACGTTCGGTCAGTCATAGTAGTAAACCGTTGTCTTAGCCGAAGATGAGGAAGAATTCATATTTTTCGCGCGCTTTTGCGTTGACGTAACAGCAAATTTGGCTTTTCAAAATTAGTCGCCCCGTGGTCGTCTGACCATCGGCTGGGCTGGCTCAATTGTCTCTCGCCGGTGAACCCATAGATACTGGCAGAGATTTTTATTCGGCAAAACCTTGCCTAGACCTTATGGCTCGTCTCGGTATCTTAACGCATACGACACGGTCGTCACCTTGCGATGACAGATTTCTTGTCCCGAGGCTAACATCTTTATAGAGCTGCTCAACTCCCAGGAACTTTCAAAAAAACTTCCAACCTGATGAACGAGCATTTTTCACATTCTTCGAACTCATACTTTCAGAACCTGTTACTTTAAAAAGAATTACATACACTCACAATTATAAACTCTCGCAGTGAGTAATTTTTCCTTGCCGTATGTTCACTATGCATTACAACTGACTTTCTGAACCTTTCTTCTCGAAGAACACCCCCCCCCGCCATCTATCCATCTTGAATTTTGGCGCGGGATCTATTCATTCACTACAATATTTCCAGTACCTTACTGAAGACAATCTACTTGGCCTCTTCTTCAACTACATTTTCCAGTACATTTACTGAAGGTCTTCACTGAAGACAAACTACTTGTTAAACTCTAATAAAAATGTATGTTTGTTCTTAACCTTTCGTTGTTTTGCCTGTCTACTTCTTTTCACTTTGTACGTTTGTACGGTGGAAAGAGCACGTCTCTTTATATTTTATTTTCTTTTACTTTGCTGTGGATTCGGTAGTAGTGTGTAGCGTCTGGCACAAGGCCTTATTTTCGTAAGCCAGATCTGCACCGCTATCGGGTCCACAACAGACCAACACAAGGAATGTTAAAAAGATAAATAAATAAATAATAAAAAAACAAATGAAAACTACAGACAAACGTTCGTTTTCTTCATCAAGACATTCATTTCTGTAGTTTACTGCTACAGCAAGCAGAGACATTTTTTCTCTCCCGATGATGGCCATGTTGGTCGAAACTAGTCGAGGAATATAAATGAAATAATAATAATAAAAGCATAAGAATATTAATCTACAACCCAGTATGTCTGAAGATTTTAATTGATTTTTTTAATAATTTTTATCATTCAAATATATATATATATATATATATATATATATATATATATATATATATATATATATATATATATATATATATCAAATATGTGGTGCAGTTCAATTTATATTACGTGAATCATTCATACAAAAAGTAGATTAGTAAAGTTATTTTGTTTTTTTAGTAGATCCAGGTAATAGCGAGCACGAAAAATTAAATGCGAATCGAAATATGTTTTTGCTAGAAATGTGTTATTGTTAACGGATAAAAACTCATGGAGCGGGCAGGCGCAACTCTAAAGTTGAATTTTTTTTTTAATTTATGAGAGTGCGTTTTTTTACTAATATGATAATTTGAGAATTGTTGTAGTAGTTTTTTTCAGTCAATGTGGCATGAACTAAATTGTTCAATAAATAGAGTAATGTCTCAGCTGTTATCCCGAAAATTTGCACGTCGGATCAGTTCTTTTTCAAACAAATATGTGGTGCAGTTCAATTTATATTACATGAATCATTCATACAAAAATTCAACCTTAGCGTTGCGACTGCACGCTCTATAAGCTTTTATCCGTTAACAATAATACATTTCTAACAAAAAAATATATTCGCATATACAGAACCTTCATATAGCCTGACGTGCCTTAAACGGTTCCGTGTAGGATACAGGTTCGATTCCTGTCGGAGGACGAATATTTTCTATGAAAATTTATCGGACATTCAAGCCAGTAAATGTTATTAATACTGTTTATTATAAAGAGAGCATTTATTTAAATATTTGTATCTATAAAAAGAATGTATAAACATAAAAATGTCTTAAAATAATTGTCAGACTTTGTCCATTTCATAATGTGTGTATATATATATATACACACACACACATATATGTATATATATATGTATGTATATATATGTGTATATATATATGTATATATATATATATATGTATATATATATATATGTATATATATATATATGTATATATATATATGTATATATATTACAATGAATCAGTCATACAGAAAACAGATATAGAAGTTAATGATAAAATGGCGAGAATACATCTTCCCAAACAATTTACTAAGAGACATTAACCCCAAACCTGTAAATGAATGTTATGATCCCTGTTTATAAATTTCAGTTGAATAAGGTCTTTTTTTATATATTTACGAGCTTTCATCTGTTCCTACAGACATCATCAGGTAAGAAAATATTTGTTGTTTTATCATTCCAGGTAATAACAGGACACCGAAAGAGTAGTTTATAGTCCGAAATTTGTTCTTAGAAATGTTATTTACTGGTAAGAGATTTCTTTGAGCGTGCGCCCGCAACGCTGAGGTCGAATTATTTTAAATTTTAAAATTGTGCGTTTTGTACTTATATGGCAATGGAGAATTCTTTTGTACTGGTAGGTTTTTCAGTCAATATGGCATGAACTAAGCTGTTCAATATATACAGGAATGTCACAGTTATTATCCGAAAATGCACGTCGGATCAGTTATTTTTAATATCAAGTATGTGGTGCAGTTCAATTTACATTACAATGAATCATTGATATAAAGACAACAGGACACAAGGAAACATGGATACACGGAGGAATCGGAGAGCCGAGTTCGAATTCCAGTCGAATCCATTACATTCACTTACGTGCTAATACCCTTGGGAAAGGTGTGAATCCTCTTCTTCTCCCTCCAACTATGGGTAAATAGCAGGACAGACTAGGTTCTATAGCCTTGGATGGCAACTGGTCTAGGAGAAGGACAACTCTGAATACAAAACCTGCGGAGGGTCGTTTGGGGACCTTGTGGCATCCGTTGCACCAGGTCCCTGTATTCGTCCCTCCAAAAAGTGTGCATGGCCCTGCACAAAACCTTCACCACTATAATCAAATCCTGTGTGGGTGTCGGACTTTCAGTTTCTGAGTACTGCTCTGTCTGACCCTCATACGTCGAGTTCGACGGGAGAGTCCATCATATATATATATATATATATATATATATATATATATATATATATATATATATATATATATATAGACAATATTAGTGGTGAAGATACACATACATATGCAATTATATATGCACATACACATATGTGTATAAAAATAATTCCAAGAGGATATGATCCAGGTAGAACTCGATGTCCAGGACAGAGTAAGGATATGATAAAAAGACTTAAACACTAATATTCCATGGTCATAATTTATTCCATTGGAATCGCAAAAACGACCCAATTCATCAGACCTACAGATTCAAAATGAAAACGGAAAAACGACTCCGGGAGAAATTGGTGAGGGTATGTGTGATAGTGTGGGGGGACCCGTGATCTATATAGAGGGGTAATAGACGAGAGAGACGGGGCGGACTTTAGGCGGAGAGGGCACTAAAATTTAACTGAGGGAAGATTTAAAAAGGGATTTCAGTGATAAAAGGGTGCGTATATATATATATATATATATATATATATATATATATATATATATATATATAAAATGAAATGAAGTGGTTATAATGGTTCCAACGAGAGAAAAGTGTGTATATTAAAAAGAAGAGAGGTACCGCAAACTTTTTTGGTTGTAATGTGGGTTTTTTAAAAAAATATTATTCTTTATTTTTCATAGTTTTACATAGTTTTACAACACGTGTTTCTGGTCTTACGACCGTCTTCAGGTAAAGGGTGGAGATTTCCACATATTATTAAAAATAATTATTAAAAATAATTAATTTTTTTCCTTTATGTTTTTCAATGTTACATCTTCTCTATATGAGACATTCTCTGTTTTTGTGTTGGTCATTCCAATGTCTTTCTTTAAATGGTAGTGAAGAGTTCTGAGCGAAGGGTCATAAAACAATTAAGGTTGGTTTGAGAAGTGATGAATCGGGTTGTCTTATCTTTTAATGTTTTAATAACCCCTGTGTGTTCTTAGATCCCTTAGATCTATTTCCGTTTTCGTGTGTTCCTGTCAGCATGCGTGTATATATGTGTGTGTACATTCCACCTGAATACATACACTGTTTCACTACGAAGAATTAGTAAACACACTTGTACACATACACACACACACATAAACATACACACATACACATGCACACACGTACATTGTCCCACCATAAGGAATCTGTACAAACGCACACACACTCATACACAAACACACACATTTTTCCCAAGTTACATGGAACCAGCACGCACACACACACACACACGCATATACATATACATACGCATATACATACACACGTATTTCCTAAGTTGTGTGGGGTTTGTGTGAGTAGCTACCCTGCTTTCGCCAATATGCGTGCATATACACGCATACATACATATACACACACACGCACATATACACACACATACACACACATACATATATACATACACATACATACACACATATATATATATATATATATACATATACATGTATACATACACATATACACACACATACACATACATATACACACATACATACACACACATACACACATATGCATACATATATACATTTTTCGTGTTCCACAGATACCCGCATGTGAGCTTGCGTGCATGTATAAGAGCGGTTTGATCACTGCATTTGGTCACCATGTGTGCATGCTGTGTGCTTTTGTGTGTGGGGTCATGATCTATTCAGTTCCGGTTTGAATTTATTTATGAAGTTTTTTTCCTGTATTTGTAGGTAGGAATAATTGTCTAAGATATATATGTGTGTGTGTGTGTGTGTGTGTGTGTGTGTGTGTGTGTGTGTGTGTGTGTGTGTGTGTGTGTGTATGTATTACGAAAATTTTAATATATTGAATTATTTTTATTATCAAATATTTACTGATTGCTGGAGTTAGTAGATAATCAACTTGGACTGATTGATATAAATTATCAAGAATGTTATAAATCCCTGATAACATTCTAGATAATTTATAGAAATATAATCCTAGTAATCTCTCTTAATATATTTAATATAAATTATTATTCACAACTTTAGATAAAAATTATTTTTTCTATATATAAAATATAAATCCCATTATTTTAAATGCAAAATATTTTAAAATAAAAAAACTAATCCCTGTATAATATATGGACTGTGTGAACATTGCGTTAACCAGATATTTTTATTAGAATTTAAATTACGTATCGGTCAGTCTGTACTCAGGACTTGAAGATTCCGTTGTGCTTGTATATTTATTAATATATACTTAATAGCTCTGTTATATTACGAGTTATTTATTTATACCAGCACTAACTATACGTGCAATATATATATATATATATATATATATATTTATTTATGTGTGTGCGTCTCTCTCTCTCTCTCTCTCTCTCTCTCTATATATATATATATATATATATATATATATATTTATACAATACATGAATCATTCATACAAAAAGCAGATAGTGAAGTTAATGATATAAATGGCGAGAATACATCTTTGCAAACAAATTTATTAAGATAAATTAACTCACGAACCTCTAGATGAATGTTATGATCCCTGTTTTTAATAAATTCCAGTTGCATAAGGTCTTTTATACAAGTACTTTCTTCTGTTCATACAGACATCATCAGGTATAGAAATAGATTTGTTCTTTACATCCAGGTAATAACGGGACAACGAAAGATTAGATGTGATTCGAAATATGTTTTTTAGAAATGTGTTATTGTTAACGGTAAGAAATTTTGGAGCGCGCGGTCGCAACGCTGAGGTTGAATTTTTTTTTTTAATTCAAGAGTGTGCGTTTTTTTACTAATATGGTAATAGGAGAATTCTTTTGTTGTAGCAGTTTTTTTCAGTTGATGTGGCATGAACTAAATTGTTCAATAAATAGAAGAATGTCGCAGTTATTATCCGAAAGTTGCACATCGGATCAGTTCTTTTAATATCAAGTATGTGTTGCAGTTCAATTTATATTACATGAATCATTCATACAAAAATTGTTTGCGAAGATGTATTCTCGCCATTTATATCATTAACTTCACTATCTGCTTTTTGTATGAATGATTCATGTAATACATATATATATATATATATATATATATATATATATATATATATATATATATATATATATATATCAGAAGGTCTAAAGTTCAGGTCCATAAATATCGAGTCTATTTATATGCAGATTCCCTCAAATCATCATTTTAATAGTAATTTCTCCTTGTCCATTTCTTTGGCTGCAGTATTTTGCTTTAAGGTAAATTCCAACCTCAGCTACTTGCAGTCTAACTATATGAGGCCCTACACACTTTGAACCACTGTCTGACAAAAGTCTGCCTACTTCCTAGCTACCTTTGGTTATTACATCTCACATGTTCATGGTTTCTGTTGAAACTTGACTAATGCATGGAATAATAATGCAACACAAAATGTACTTAGAACAGAATGTATTGAAACAAGAAAGTGTACACAATATTTACATATAGTCTTTTGTATATTCCTGAGAAGACCGTTCCTGGAGAATGTGTTGACTATGTCGCAGTCGGTCAGAGTCTCTAATTGAATCTCTTGATTCGCCTCCCTGTCTTCCCGGTACCAACCATATTTATATAGTCAGTACTCCACTATGCAAATTAGGTGGATCCTACCACAACAGTTTCTAAACCTGGTAACTGTTTAAGGACTACTGAAATGTGATTCTGTGGAAATCTTATAAATCACAAGTCTTTTCACCCTTTCTCCTATGAATCCCACTAACATTGTCAACCTCCTAATATTATTAACATAAACTTGTTCACCTTTCCCTCCTCAGCTTCTTTGAGACCACAAATGCTTCTTCTGTAAATGCCTCCTTTAATCTGGTCTCAATCTTTTGTGTATTTAATTGGCCTTCTTCAACCATCTTGAGATATAATGCCAATGCATATTTTTCAAAATATAGATTAGCAAAGTCAGGAATATTTTGGAGTTTTGCCATCAGTTTAACCATTTTAAAATACATGACCATATCGCCTTTATTTGCTAATGTCTTCGCTGTGTCAATAATTAGTTTTACTTTTCCTGTCATCAAATTTTCATTACATTTTAAACGATAATGCTAATCGCTTTTATTTCAGGACATTATTTGTTTTCTTAGAGAATCTTCTTTTTGTGGGTCGGAGGGTTAAATATGTGTTTGACGTGTGGGTGCCATCAAATCGCTACCATAGATGCCCACCGTTATACGTCATCACCTGTAATCGAATGTTTTAACTTCTAAGCTATAAAAATTGATACTAAAATGAGTTTATTTTTTATTTACTACACACAAAATAATTTCAAAAATACAGAAGCCAATAAAACTCACCAGGACTAAAAAGAATCCTCATGAAAAAAAAGTGTCGTCAGAATTTAATAAAGCCAAGATGATTAGAATCTCATAGCACTTTGGTCACCTATATATTCGATCGATCAGCTGAGAATTAATCAATATTTAGGCTAAAAATAGCGTTGATCGATAGTGAAGACAAGTTTTCGACGAATTGTTTCTAATGAAATTCGGGATCAAATGATTTCTAAGAAGCAAATAAAAAAGTCATTAAAATGATGGTCATTAACAAAATTCCGCATGACTAATTGAAAATTCATCAATCTGTCTTTTCTGGTTGTCAGAGTTGGAAATGAAAGAATGCTATTCATTCCTGTTGAGGTGATAAAATTTAAAAAAAACATGACCATGGAATGCCACACACGTACACATACTCTCTCTCACACACACACACATGCATATATGTGTGTATGTGCGCGCGCGTGTCTGTATGCCTGCAGTTATTTTTAATTCTATATGTATATATATATATATATATGTGTGTGTGTGTATTTGTGTGTGTGTGTCTGTTGGTCTGTCTGTCTGTGTGCAAATATTCTTAGATGTAGTGTATCTGTAGAAGAGACAAAATGAATAAAAAAGACAAGAGAAAAAAACTATACTAAGCCGACATGTTTCGTCATCTGATAATGTCTGTCAGAGGACAAAACCCGTCGGCTAAGTATAGTTTTTCCTCTTGCCTTTTCAATATATACATACATACATACATACATATATATATATATATATATATATATATATATATATATATATATATATATGAAAAAACTTAGTTGTTCTAACGAGAGAAAATTGTATATTTAAAAAAAGAAGAGAGAAACTGCAAACGTTTTTGGTTGTAATGTGGATATATATTATGCTTTATTTTCCATACTTTTGCAAAATGCGTTTCGGGTCTCGCGACCTTCGTCAGGCAAAGAATGGTTATTTCCACATATTAGTATATGAATTAATTCTTCTTATGTTTTTCGATGTTAAACATTCTCTTTTTTGTGTGGTAGTGACACAAATGTCTTTCTTGAATTGGCAGTGAGAAAGTTTTTCTGCTTGAAGGCTAATAAAACAACTAAGATTGGTTCGAGAAAGGCTGAGAAAAGATATCTGTATTCTTATTATTTTAATGACCTCAGCTATGTTCTTAGATCTATTCCTATTTTTTCTATTGTGTGTGCTAGTATGCGTATGCATATATATATTCCTTCTCCATACATACATACTGTGTTATTATAAGGAATTAGTATACATACATACATACATACATACAAACACACATATATATATAAATATAAAAGTGAACATAGAAGTCAGCGCTTAGAGGCGACAGTCTGTTTCATGCCTGACGATTGCGTCTAGCATGAAACAGACTGTCGCCTCTAAGTGTTGACTTCTTTTTTATTTACACACGCTCTATCTCTGATATTAAGCACTTTATCCCATAAATATAGCACGCCCTAAGACTATATATATATATATATATATATATATATATATATATATATATATATATATATATATATATATACATACACATATACATACATATACATACACACACTTCCTATGTTGTGTAAGGTTTGTGTGTGTGCTTGTGAGTAGTCTAATTGTTTTTGCCAATATGTGTCTATGTATTCGTGCTCCACAGATACCCGCGTGTTAGTGTGTGCGCATGCATGTGAGAGTTTCGACGACTGTATTTGGCCATTATGTGTGTATGTTGTGTGTTTTTGTGTGGGGGTTATGATCTATTTAGTGCTGGTTTAAATTTGTTTATGAAGTTTTTCTTGTATTTGTAGGTAAGAATAATTGTCTGATATATTGTCATAATTATAAATTCACCCTGGTTACATTCATAGATTTGTTGTGATACAAAGAGTTTTGTGTTGTCTGGCAATTTGATGTGGCTTTTGTGGAGAGAAACTCTGTTGTTGGCTGATACGTATATATGACCTTGCATTTTAAGCATTTGAGTACATAAATCACATCTTTAGAGTTGCAGTTTAAATTTTTATTTATTATGAATGTCATTTTTGGATTTTCAAAAGAGTGGGAGTTTCCTCCTGTAATGATGTCACAAACCCCACATCTTTTTTGCTGCATTTTTTAATTAAAAGACAAAAATAAAACACCTAAAGTTAAATGGAAAATCCTAAAACAATCTAGAATCTCGAGGCCTTTAAACCAACCGTGTTTTCTCTGACTGCAGGAGAAAATACAAATAATTAAATACCCAAACAAGGACAATCTGTTGAATCGGAGATATGCAACGGCAATAAATTGTCAACATACAAAAGAATTAACTCTACCCTCTTATATTTTAAACATAAGCACCGTAAGCTCCGTCAATATTCCCCTTGGACTTGTAATACATAATTCATTTTAATTTGACTTTGAAATTTAACCCTAAACCTAAAATATTCTAATTTACTCTTACTTCTGTAAATTAACTGGGATATAATAATTTAATAATCTTAATTTCATTGAGGTTACGTTTATTGTTTAAATATTTGGCTTAAACGGGGTAACTTAACCCCTTAAATAATACTTTATAATCAATAGTAATAAATTAATTTAATAAGATAGGATTTTTTTAAAATAAAAAAAAATTAAAATTTAAAATGTTCGTTCACATTCTTAAAAACAATACTCATAAAATTAGCAGTGCCTATTAACATGGCGTTGCTAGCCCAAGGGTAACAACTCTGATTGATACCGAATTGGTCGGGTTTCGATCCAAGGTCATCTAGACTTTCTGTTATTCATTTTTATCTTTCTTTATGCAATAAATATCAATTCCCTTTTCCAACTTAGTTTATTGAAATTTGAAGGTTAATTTGAATGTTAATGTTATCCTATCGTAATTTCTATCTCGATTTCACCGCCTATTTATCCTTAAAAAAACAATTTAAACGTTTATATTTTATTTGAATTATTTTTCTCTTTTATAACGCTCATGCCAAAAATAAATACTAAAGTGAAAAAAGTATGTAGTTTTCTAATTGATCTTGTAAAGTAAAATTTACTTAAGTATAATAAATGTGGCAATGTAAAATTTTTAAATCAGGTTAGTATCCTAATCTATATTAGAAAGTCCGTTCCATAAAATACTGTAGAACTCTTTTACATTCCATGAAGAATTATCTCCGAGCAGAGAATGTTTTCGCTTTAGAAACATTAACCTAACAAAAGAAGACCGTTAAAGTACAAATTCTACGATTTGGCGGAATTCCATTGGCTGGATCCCTTCTTTGTTTATATCACCTCCCTCCACCCACCCCCTTCTCCCACTTCTCGCTGTTACTAATCACTTAGATTCTTTTCTTTCTCCACATGTAAATTTTTTCATACCTTTTATGGGAAACTTCCCAATGACGGAAGTGGAAGGCATGCTTTCATAACTGCATTTCTAAATAAAATATTTCAGTCACATCGTGATTCCCCACCTGATGAAACGTTAAAAAAAGTTTGTTTTTTTTTAACGTTGAAATAAGATGTATAGTGTTGTAGTGGATATGTGCATGTTCTAATGTAACACTGCATAATAAATAAATATTTACGGCTCTACTTTTGTATTGAGCCCTGTTTTAAATTAATGTTTTGAACGCTATAATCTTACTCTTCGTTCTTTTTCATTTGGAGATATACATACATATATATACATACATACATACATACATATATATATATATATACATACATACATACATATAAATATATATATGTATATATATATATATATATATATATATATATATATATATATATATTAATAAATATACATATTATTTGTAACCGGTATATACAAAACAAAATAGACCAAACCCGGATATAAGATAAATCCGGATATAAGAGACTTATTATCCGGTACCGACAACTCTCTTATATCCGGGTTACACTGTATATGCAAATAGTTAGGCTAAAGTACTCAATATTAACTTTTGAGCAATGTTAGGGAGATCTTAGAAACGTCTATATTCAACTACTGATTGAAACCGCTCGGGAACATTTTCTGGTCCTAGGAAAATGTGTTACATATAAATTTTGGGTGACTAACAACAGTCAGTTTTCTTTTATTTGTCATTCTCTGTCTTTCTTCTCATTTCTTTATTGTTTTTGTTTTCTTTTTTGTTTCATTTTTTTAAACAGAAAATAAATCATTTTTAGAGAAGATATTCTCCTTGAATGTAGAATGTATTTATGATAAAAATGCTAAGCAATGAATATTGCACCCGAATCAGGGAGAATCCTCAATATCTCAACGAAATCTAGCTGGAGAAAATATACTTCTCTACTTTTGATGGGATTAAAAGTGAGCAACTGGCTCGTTTAAATGTCATATTGAGAAAGAAAAATCTTTTTTCTGACCAAGGAAATCGACTATTGCCTTTGCGTGTTAAAAAAACTGTATTCCTAGATTGTACAATGAAGAGAGAACAATCCCTGACATAGATAACATAAGAATTTTTATATGCCACATGTTCTACAGAACTCTCATTATTTCACCCCTTGTTTCTTTTCGCCTGCACCATATTCGCCATTTAGCTTTGACTTTCAAATGTTGCTCTCCGTGTAATACAGAATATTCAGGATAGCAAAAGATTCCTTGTAGAATTCATTGAGTTAAAAACCGAATCGTTCTTTTAAGTTTGAATATTTTACCTGAAAGATAAGGTAAAATCGGAAAAGACGAAGGAAAATGTTTTACATTTGCATAAGAGGCTGTAATACATTTTCTATGGATTGAAAAAATATTAATAATGCTAAAAAGTATGATATTCACCGAATATTTATTTCTAGTAATTTCCCTTCGATTTTTTTCTAAGATTTGTTGATGCCCCCAGCACAACAAAAGATACAAAACTCCAATTGGCGACGGCTTAGAAATTCTTTGATAATTGCTTATCTGTTCTTTTCACCTTAGATATTTTTCAACTTTCAGCTTTGGTTTTACAGAGATATCACTGAGAAATATAATCATTCAGGCTATAAGCAAAGAAACGTTATAATTATTGGGTTTGTATAAAATGTTCTAACGTTTTTTTTATCTATGTGGCTGTGTGTCGAGATTTTGTTAAGCAAACCGGTTGCCTAATGTATATTTCTTCTCTAGTTCATCAAAGATGGCGCCGCTTGGATATTTTGCGTATAACTAATATCTTATTTGATTCTGTTCACAATTCGATTTGTCAGAATTGTTGCGATTCCCTAATTGTCAGATTCCCGATTTGTCAGAATTGTTGCGATTCCCTAATTGTCAGAATTGTTGCGATTCCCTAATTGTCAGATTCCCGCCTTAATAATTTTTTTTTTCTCAGTAACCCTTTGCACACTGATTTTTTATATTGAAGATAAACATTCAAAAGGATTTTTATCCTAACGTTTTCGGATAAAATATTCTCTTGGCCTGCTCAAATGTCAAACTCAAATTTTATTTTTTTAATCATTTCACCCGAAGGAAAGCAATAAAGCCGCTAAAATGCAAAGGGTTACTGAGCTTCAGAAAATTTGAAAAAAAAAACAACATTATTAAGGCGAGGGGACAATAAACAAACATTAATTATGAAGACAGAAGATAACGATTGACATTACATTTATATTTTTGAAGATCAAAGTTGAATGGAAAGCAAGTGGCCCAAAGAAAGTCTACATTCTAGAAATGGAAGAGAAGAAACTGTTAACTCAGAACTTACGGTTACAGCCATTTCAAATGTAAAATGATAATTGCCTATCTAGTACTGCGCTTAAATTTGTAAAGTCGATGTACCAAAGAAGTAATCCAATCAGAACAATTACCATGAAAATATTTAGAGAAAAGTCACTTTGACTGAAACCGAGATGCCTGGTCAGTACCATTAAAACTGCAAATTCAATCTCTGTATTTTATCAAATATTTGATTCAAGAAGACACATCCCTTTACAAAAATGTTTTCAGTTTAATGTAGCGACGCCTATACAACCTTGATAGGCGTTCATGTTTCACATCTTACTACAGGTATCTTCGCTCCTAATTCACATCTTTTGTTACGGAGTCCGTACTTTCAGTTGACCAATGTTTTGCATGAGACATACTAATTATGCCAAATCTCAGAGATCGATGCCATCTCAATTACATTCAACTCGTCATAACACTTAAAATAGGGGTCAGCCCAAAACAGAAGTCAGCTCTAAGATAGACGCCAATTTCTTTCATCTTCACATTGATGTTGATACAAAAACCGCGATTCTGTTGGCCTTTGATTTTTTGTAGTAAAGAAATGAAGAAAAGAAAACGAAAAAGTAGCAAACGAATTCTAAAGACCCCACATGACAGATATCATATTTAATGATCCTATCTGACTTTATATGACCTATATCAGCGGTTCTCAACCTTGCTTGCCCCATGCACCCCTTTCATGAATGCGATTCACCCCCTCCTTTTCAAGGTGACACGCCAGACAGGCCAAATTCTATAATTGCTCTTCTCCACACCTCAACTTAATGTGGTCACCATTAACCCCTGAAAATCCAGAATTCACCTCCTGGGGATGACTTTCATCGTGTTAAGAACTCCTGACTAAATATGATTATATATGACCTATATATAAGACTATATGCTCTGAAGAAGTCCGAATAATATGCAGGCTGAGATGTTGTAATAAAGTATACAAAAACTGTATTTAGAAAAGATATGGAAATAAAAAGGAAACTTATACTTAACATCAGGAAAAGACAGTTGAAATTTATAGTTTACATAATGAGGAAAGAGGGCTTGGAAAATCTGATACTCACAGGATAGGTTGAATGTAAAAGTGACAGAGGAAAACAACACATAACATACTACAATGGTCGTTCAAAAATTTCTAAGCCTCACCCAGAAAGATGAGCCATAGTTAAACATTTTTGTTGTGGCAACACACTACCGCTAGAAAAACTAATTCAGATTTCTGTCACAATGTCTGTGTAAGGTTCATACAAAGGTGAGAGTTGTGTGACAAATCCCAAAATAGACAAAACAGAGGCCCTAGTAGTCATAAATTATCTGCAAAAGAAAGGGATTACACCACCCAAGTAAATCCATGAGGATGTGGTCCAGGCACTTGCTGAGTACCCCCCACACACACACCATCACCTTCTTATGCAACTGTGAAGAAATTTAAGCTGGGCAGGGACAGCAAGAAAATGACCCTCGGTCAGGTCATACAAAAACCCAGCCACTGATGAACAAGTTGATGCCATTCACCGTATGTTTTTGGACGACAGACGTCTTATTGTCCAGCATATAGCTAGGTCCATAGGCATTACTTCTCGATTGGTCAATACTGTTTTAACGGAAATCTTGGAGATAAGCAAGCTGCCTGCAAGATACGTCCCAAGAATGCAGTTCACCGAAGCAAAAGCTGAAAAGGGTTGACATTTCCAGGACACTTTTGATTCGCTTCCAGGCTGACCCTGAGAATTTCCAAAACAGATTAGTAACTAAAGATGAAACCTTATTCACCATTTCGAATCTGAAGATTCAAAGCGAACATTCCGATTCTCCACACCGAAGAAGGTCAAACAGGTAGAATCTGTTGGCAAGATGATGGCTTCTGATTTGGAGGATTCTGAAGACGTAACCATAATAGACTACATGGAAAAGAGGGAAACTATTAAAACGGCATCAGAATTAAGACAACTGAAGGAATCAATCAAGTCGAAAAACAGAGGGAAGCTGAGGGCAGGTGTGATCTTTTATCCAGGATAACGTGCACTTTCACACTGGTCAGGTTGCAGTAGCTGAAGTAGCCAACAGTAACTTTGAATTGCTACCCCATCTCCCTTACCAAACTTAGTGCCATCTGACATCTTCCTGTTTCCTAAACTCAAATCCCACCTACCTGGTCGCCATTTTGAATCAATAACGAGATCATATGTGCTGTGGGGGAGTTTTTGGAGGACCAAGATGCCACCCTCTTCCGTGATGGGATTGCAATGTTTCAGCATCGTTGGACCAAGTGCATTGATGTCAAGGGGGACTATGTTGAAAAATAGTGAAACACTGTCTTGTTTCTCCAAATCCTTCTGGGTGAGACTTTTTACACTATTTGAACGACCCACGTAGTGAGCTTGGCCAAATGGATGGCGGAACACGGTTTAATAAAAAGAGAAAATATATTAAAAGTTACAAAGGACAGGAAGTTGTGTAGAGCCATGATCGGGTACGTCATGAAAGAATATAGCACATGAAGAAGACTATGGAATAAATAAAATGCCACATTTAAAAAATAGAACAATATTAAAAAATGTAAGATTATCTGAAATAGTTTTAGACACAAACGTTTGAAAAGTAAATGGTATAAAGAAAATGTCTATTGAAAAACGCCTTTAACAAATGATTTGAATCGATTAAAATATACCACTCCTATGCCAAAAGAGATGCTAACATATCGACCTCAAGTCTATATTATAAGCATTATGAAATCCACAATCCTTTCCATGATTGTATAATATGTTTCGTTGGAGTTATATACTGTTTTGAATTTAGATTTTCCCTTCTCCTAGACTGGTTACCAACCATAGCTAGAAAGACCAGTCGGCGCTGCGATCAAACCTATAGTTTGAGAAGAGATGGATTCCTGCCTTTCGCAATGGTAATTGGGCCAAAGTGAATATGGAATGAATTCGATTGGATTTCGAACGCTGTTCGCCGACTTTCCGTCCCAAATCATGAACCACTGCACCACTTCCACATACACGAGTTTTATTACACTTATATGCATTTCTGTTGGTCATTGTATATTAAAGGTTTCGTTTATATGTTTTATCGACAACGACGTGTTGTTACGTTTAAACATGATCGTAGTATGCTTGTTTTAAGATTTAAGAGTCTTAAATCGAACAAATCAAATATAAGCAGAAATTGATATTTCAAAATTTCACTTACGCCTATATATTTTGAAAAGTGGTCGCAAATACGCGTTGAGATTTAAGAACATTTAAGCCAAACCTGAACTGGCGAATCGTACTCGAGACTTTCTAAAATTTAAATTAAAACTCGGCTACAAAACTTAATTAAGTCTAACCCTAACGCTATTTTAAATTCCAAACAATTCTTAAATGCAAATTAAATTGATTAAATGTCATGCAGAATTAGCAGCTTAAAGACTTGAATTAATCAACTAATTTATTTTAATTAAGTGTATCTTTTGTTTTTATCTATAAATGTAACAACTATTTGGGAACAAAATTAATTAAAAAAATTAAATCTTTTTCATATTTAACGTTGAAAATGAATTGAGATCAGGTCAGTCATTTTGAAATACGTGTAAAACACTTAAATTGATTTCATTTTGGTATCACAAAGTTATACACACACACGTTTGCGCACACGCATGCACATACACTCAAACGGATGCACATACACACACACACACACAAATTAGAACATTTTGTAAAGTCTTGGAACAAAAAGAATTGATGATCCGTGTACCAGTTACAGCTCTCTCCATTTTCTCCAACCATTAATGCTATAAAAGTTAATAGCCCACTATATATTTTTCCTGTTAATCAACTACTAATCTTTCTCGGAGAGTCACTTCGCTCTCATTATAAGACAGAAACTGCTAGGCACTGATGTTCTTCATTGCTTATATCGTATGCTTGTTAATTATACGTGAACATTATTCAATATATATATATATATATATATATATATATATATATATATATATATATATATAGATAGATAGATAGATAGATAGATAGATAGATACTTGTTCTAAGGCAAAATACTCACATTTCCCGTGATAGATTCCGTTAGAGGACGACACGTTTCGCCTATGTTAAGTTTTCGCTTTGTCATTCATATATATATATATATATATATATATATATATATATATATATATATATATATATATATATATATATATATATATGCTACTCGTAAACAAACTTCTGAATACAGTTATTTCTGATGAAATATCGGGGCGATCTGAAATATCAAATATATATATTAAAAAAAAATATAAATAAATACTTTCACAAAAAAAACAGTCAATTTTTTTAATTTGCAACTTTTCAGTTGTTTTCTCCATATTATATACATATCAAGAAAGTATACGTGGCTTCTCATTATGCTATATATATATGCAAATTCGTTTCGGTGCATTTCAATTGCACCTCGACGGGTGAGATCCAAAAATGGTTATAGATAACCAAAAAACAACTTTTTGGTTCTCACCCGTCGAGGTGCAATTGAAATGCACCAAAACGAAGTTGAATCTTTGTAGTGAGTAATCTGTTTTTGTCTATATGATAAAATTATAATAAATAATGATCGTTCTACTATAGGTATCGAGTCCTCTTTTGGATTAGTTCTGTGAACGTTAGAATCTATATATTACTTTCGTTCTCATTACATCAGATATATATATATATATATATATATATATATATATATATATATATATATGAAACAGAATATAAAACAGAGAACAAGAAACACAGATGTCGGGATAATATATTGATATTTAAAGGTTAAGTAATCTTTTCATATATTATTAATGGTCTATTCTTAATATTATTTTAATATTTTTGATATTGTGTATTATATATATAAATAACTGCTGTTTCTTAAATATTAAATTAAACCTTACATATATATATATATATATATATATATATATATATATATATATATATATATATATATATGTATATATATATATATATATGACGAATGAAAAACCGTTTCATTGAAACTATATATATATATATATATATATATATATATATATATATATATATATATATATATATATATATATATATATGGCTATACGTTGGTTAATTTGGCAAGAAATGCGGGAAAAATCTATGAAACTATTGACTGAGGAAGAAAATCACTTCATATAAAAAACAAGTGAAGTATTTACAGCTTTATATCTACTAACCTAATGAAGTTCGTCCTTGACTGCCTAATCGATTTCCCAGAGATCTAAGTTGATTAACTCATCAATTTAGAGATATTGGCAATTCTTCCAAAAATCCATTCAACATACACCGTGCTTATTCATAACTCAAAGGAAGCCGCTTTGATAAGAAAGCAATTTTGCTTCAACGCCATCTTGGCTTTCAGAAAGTGTTTGAATCAAAGTGTTCCATCATGAATATGTTTGACTGAGATCATTTCAGAATAAATAATTGAAATAAAAAAAAATTACGTTACAAAAATGACCGATGATAGTTGAAAATATGGCGGTGGACAATCACTCACCACATTTAAGAAAATCGATGGAATCCTAATAATATCATGAAATTCAGTTTTGATTACAAAAAGAAATACTTTCAATGTCGATGCTGACACGTGTAGCTACAGCTTCCGTTAATAATTGTCAAAGAACTTATTTTTAAAATTAAATTGAATTTTAATTTCAAACGAAACTTTATAGATTCCAGTATACAAAAAAGTAAATTTTGTACTATATTTCAAATTAGCGTTCTAAATTATATTACTTCTACATATTTGAGTCGAATATAACGTGTTGTTTTTATACAGTCAACCTTAGTCTTCATACATGTCCAAATTCTTTTTACTTTCCGTACTAAAACATACCAAATAATCTTCTGATAATTCTTCGGGTGACTTTATGCCTCTAGAAATAAATATAAGTTGAAAAGGGAACATAGCAACAGATAGTGGTATGACATAACACTATCTGTTGCTATGTTCCCATGGACACACTGAATCTCTCAACCTTTTTATCATTCTCATATGGACTAAAAACTCCTCTTTGGAATAATCCCTACTAATTACGTTTTGGTATTATTTATATTTCCTCCTTATATCCATAAGTTGAGCACTCTCTGAAATATTTCATTTGGGATTACCTTATTCATCTACAGATTATATAGACTAAATGGATAAATTTACTCCACCACTGTTCCCTGAAAAACGTTCCTTGCCTATCTTCACATTCTTTAATTCTATCACCCACAGATAAAATACTGGACCTTAATACAAGATTTAAAATTGAAATCTCATCTAACTTTAAAATAGTTAATTTCTTTGATATTTCATTCATCTTTTCTGACAACACATTTCAGCCATTTCACAAAGACAATCAAACTTCTATTTATATTAATGTCAACCAACTCCAACTATCCAAATTCAATAATTAGACAAATTCCTAACACTGTAAACAATAGAATTAATAGATTATCTTCCAACAAAAAATCTTCAATGAGAATAAAATAACTTATAATGAAGTCCTCAATAAGAATGACTTCAAAGAAAAATTATTTTACCGAGAATGTTTGAAAGACAATGGAACTAATTGATCCAAAAACACAAAAAAAAAAATAATATGGTTTAATCCCCACCTTTCTGCAAATTACCTAATGTAAATATTGGCCGATAATTTCTGAATTTAATCGATAAACATTTTAACCATAACAACCCACCACAACAAATTTTTAATAAAAAAAATCTAAAAATTAGTTATTCCTGAACAAACAACATATATAATTTTATTGACTCATGCAACAATAAAATATTAAAATCATTTTATGACAGCAACATATCAGATAGCAAGCCTTCTTGCAACTGTAGAATCAAAGACAACTACGCAGTTGAAGGTATTTGCAATTCAGAAAATGTTGTATACCATGCTACCATCTTTTCAAAAGAAAATTTAATGATAAAAAATTATCATCGGTATCTTTACTGGGAGTTGGAAACGAAAGTTCTTCAATTACAGACATTTTTTTCTGATGCTTCTTTAATGCATCAAACTTCTCTCTCTAAACATTTTGGGAGACTGAAAGATAGAGGCTTCACTCCACAAATCAAATGGAATATCATCTGTCAATCACAAACTCCCAACAACTTCCGGAATAGATGCAGTCTATGCCTACAGGAAAAAATTCTAATAATTAAATACAAAAATGCAGGCCAACTGTTGACCCAAAGAAACAAAATTATTTTCAAGTGTCGACATAAACATAGATTTAAATTACCCTAAAACATTTACTTTACGAGTAATGCACTTGTGAATTGGGTTTTTAATTGTATATGTGTACAGGCATATATGTGTGCATGTGTTTGTATGCAAATGTGTATGTGCATTTGTATGTGCTTGTCGCACATGTATATATGTGTCTGTTAGATGTATTTATTTATGTGAGTATCAAGCGGATGCCTACATCATATGTATCTTCTATTATCTTTATCAGTATTTTTTATTCTTATTATATTATATATCTTATTTATGTTTCATTTATACATTTTTGTTTCCATTTTTTACTATTATTAATATTTTTATTTTTATTATTATCATATCAATTATTATTATTAGTTATATATTTTGTTATATGTATACATATATGTGTGTATATGTTTGTTTTATATATATATGTGTGTGTGTGTGTAGAATTATATGTTTTTGCGTGTATGTGTACATATATATGTGTGTGTTTTTGTGTATATGCTTGTTTATATATATATATTGTTATGAGTCCTTACCTATAACTACAGAATGAACTCTTCCTAACACTATGTATACTACGCCTCTCAAGAGAGAGAGACGAATCGAGTCGAGCTGATAGTAGTTCACTCCAAACCAGACTGACACTCATACTAACACAAAGGTTGCAGATATTACTAAGATTGCTGTCAGGTTCTGCTCTTTTTAAAACATTTCCAGTTTACGATCTGATCTTTTTTTATTTCTTCCTTTAATTTCCACACTTGGCTGGTCTAGTAGAATTTCCAACGACGACCTAACTTAAAAGTGGACTTGTGACTTGTACGACCTCTTCTTAAATTTACACTCAGTACACCCTATGTATATTTTTCCTGGCCATTTGTATCTATTAATTTGCTTTGTAAATCACTGCTTCAGTTTGCAAACTCCATCTAATGGGCAAATATTTTTATTTCTACAATTGCATATTTCTTGGTTAACAATGTTTTGCTGCACGTTAGTTTTGGAATTTCTGGGGTTTTATATTTTTACTGTGGTTTCGAAATTCCTAGTATAGCTGTAGTGTTTTATTAAGTATTTTATGTGATTTATGGAATTTAGGGGAAAGTGTTTAATAAGTAATTTGAAGAATTACTTAATAAACACTTTCCCAAGCGCTACATGTTAATTTTTGTGGTCTTCCTGCTTGTGCGACATGGTGCAGAGTCCTGTTGACAGACATAGGATCTTCCAGCAGCCACCCTCTCGACTCAGGGCAGCACTACGTCCTCAAGGCACTTGAAAAGGACATGGGCGATAATTACACTTGATCTCACTGTCGATCGCTTGCCAACGGAGAAACTAATTTGAATGATATGAAGGTTCGTTTAATCCGACCGGAAATAGTGCATATCTGTTGGACGACAACAAAGAAAAACAAACTCACAATGTCGACCAATAGTAAATGTTCTGCGATTGGCATTTGATGGAGAACGAAAACAGAACCATTTAATGAAGCCAATGATTTATTTCTAATGAAGATCAATAAAATTTGATCGAATATCAATCCTCATTCTGTCACTCGTTTATTTTTTCTTTATTTTTTTACACACATTTACATCTTTTTTCTTGTTTGTCTATTCTCTAATAACCAAGGCTCTCCACAATTTCCTCTCCTTTGCAGCAATCGCCCACGTCCTGAATCGACACGGCATATAGAAGAAGAAGCATGCAATGTATTAATTTAAAATTTTATTTTTTGCCCCATTCAGATTTTAGACAACCGTAGCTACACAAATATGAGGCAAGTAAAAAAAATATTATGGATTCCAAAAATGGTATATTTCGTGCAAGAGGAAAGGAGAACATATTTTATTAAGTCGGAAAAATCAATATAGTTGTATATTGTTGAGCTAACACTATTTTTATAAGTGGCAGTCGAACTTCTAGGTCTTTGCTGGTTGAGGTTTAGTGACAGAGAAACGGAGACGCCATCAGAGGCTCAGCACTGAGTTGGTGAGCTGGCTTAATGGCTATTAGAAAAGATTGCTTGATGTCACACACACTCGCATATTTATTTACACACATATATACACACACACTCATATGGGTATTATGTGTGACGCGCAGTTGAGTGACAGACCAACAAAAAACCTTGTAAAACCAAAGATGAACAGAAGGCAAGGACCATGGCAGCATTGACCAACTTAAACAAGAACGTCCAGAAGAGTTGCAGGAGATTCCGAAGTCATCTGGAGGCCGTAGTTGAAGTCAATAGTGATTTTATTGAATTAATTTACTCTTTAGTATTTTAAAATATTATTGAGTAATCCTGGTAAGTATATGTGTTAAAATGAGACGTTAGTGTTATTTTCATTTTTGCGTAATTCAGACGACAATTTATCCATTGCTCCCTGCATATACACACACACACACACACACACACACATAAATATATATATATATATATATATATATATATATATATATATATAAAGGGGTTGGACAAAATCATTGGAACAGTTGCAAAATCCACTCCTATATTTCAAAGACCTATTATATTAACAACTTTAACTAAAACTTCGTAATTGCAGGTTATATCTATTGTAAATACGTTTATTTATCTAATTTACCGTCTTTGTCTTATTTATTTTTAGAATTTAGTAAAATTTAAGCTAAATGCGTGACCTCTCCGAGTTCGAAAAAGGGCAAATTCTTGAAGCTTACATGGCAGGAGCCTCGATCACTAAGGTTGCTGAACTGTTTGGTTTTTTAAGAGCTACCATATCAAGAACACTGATGCAATTCGAGAAACAGGGCAAGGCCTCTAGCAACCGTAACAATTCGGGACAGACTTGCAAACTTACTGAGAGGGACTGACGTGCATTGAAATGCAATGTGGAAAAAAGTCATCAGACAAATGCGGCCAAAGTGACTGCTGAGTTGAATAACCAGCTGAATAGTTCAGTTTTTACTAAAACTGTTCGCCGTGAGCTCCATAAGGCTGCATATCATGGAAGAGCCGCTGTGAGGAAACCTCTTCTCTCCACTCGCAACATTCAAGGTTGAAGTAGTGCAAAAATCACAATGTCTGGTCTGCAGAACAATGGAAGCAAGTCATATTCTCAAGCAAGTCCAGTTTTTCTCTTTTCCCAACTTCAGGGTGGGTTTATGTGTGGAGGCAGCCCAAAGAAGCTTACAACCCTGACTGCCTTCTTCCAACAGTGAAGCATGGAGGTGGATCAGTGATAGTTTGGGCCGCCATGTCATGGAAATGTCTCAGTCCAGTAGTTGACCTGCATGGTAGAATCAACAGCAAAGATTACCTGAACATTTTGGGAGATCATGTTCATCCAATGGGCCAGACTATTCCCTGATGGTGACTGCATCTTCCAAGATGATAATGCTCCAATACATACTGCTCGAGTGGTTAAGAATTGGTATGAAGAGCATGAAAGGGAGCTAGAACACATGGAGTGGCCTCCCCAATCACCAGATATCAATACTATTGAACATTTGTGGTGTATTTTGGAGCAACAAGTTAGGAGCCGCTATCCTCCACCGTCGTGTCGTAAAGAGCTGGAGAAGGTTTTAATGGAAGAATGACTGAAAATTCCTCTGGATGAAGTCAGGAAGCTGTATGATTCCGTTCCTAGATGTATTAAAGCTGTCTGTGAGGCTAAAGGAGGACCAACTCCATATTAAATAAATTTTCTTTGAATTTACAAGTGTTTCAATTGTTTTGTCCAACCCCTATATATATATATATATATATATATATATATATATATATATATATATATATATATATATACTACTGATTAAAATTACTGACACGAAGTTAGCTCCTTTAAATGATGGAGAATAAAATCTTAATTAGTCTTGTACTTAAATCTTCCTATTAGTTTGGGACACATTTATAGGATTTAAGCAGATCTATACGCCAAAATAACTTTCGCCAATACATATTTAACAACTGCAGCAGAATAAAAAAAGATACAACTGCGACACAGGGCCAAAAAGTAATTGGGATAACGCTGGGCAACACTTTCTATCCTCGACCTAGCTAATCAGATTCAGGTTGCCTTCATTCATTCCAGTTTTGCTCATTCACTACAAGAACTCATTCATCACCATTCAACCCTACATATACCACAATAGCATATATTCACAGCGGGGACCTACAAAAACAAAAAAATGTACAAATAGTCCAAATGTCTCATTGTTTTTTTTGTGGGGGTGTATATATATATATAAAAATATATAAAAGAAATTAACGATCATGAAATGAAGGGGGAGGGAATGAACCCAAAAATAAAAATAAAATACAACAAAACATTGAAACTAAACATAACAGAAAAATAAGAGTGACTGCTGTATTCTGCTTATGAGCAGAATCAAAAAGCTCATTGGCTAACGGCGAAGGAAGTATCAAAATAAGTGTAGGGATGAGAGTAAATTAAAGGCTGACCCAGTCGGGATGAAAAAGAGAGAGCAAAAAAAACTGAGGAGGTTGGGAATCTCGACATGCATCATTGCAAAGAAAACCGGCAACAGGCCGGGAACAACATTTACTCATATTAACTAGGTAGACAAACAGAGTCTATCTCAACCAGGGGAGGATTCAACAGGAAACCGCCCCATTGCATCAAAGAGGACTAAAAAAAGAAAATCAAGCTCGAACCAAGCTCGCTAATTTCACCCACCTTTCGCTGAAATGTGTCGAAATGTGTCAATAACAAACGGTTTCTATCAATTCTAATCTTCATCCTGAATTAATTCCCAAAGAATCTGACCGAAATCTGATGAGAATAGCGTTCGTATTGGAAGATTCCCTCCATTCTTGCCACGGTTAGCAACGTCAGAAATACAATTCGTTTCACCCCAAAGAACGGGAGCAACCCATTATCACACGCGTATGTGAGATCGATGGACACGAGATATCCGGGATCGATACGAAGCTGTCAACTTGCCAGCATTGTTCCAAAATGGGTGCAGCTGAACACAATGGTAGAAGGCGTGCGAAATCATTTCCTTTAGACCAAGATCACATATTCTCCCAGCCCTGAAGGATACGTCATTGAGAGATAGCACGTTCCGAATCAATCGCCAGGTAAGCGAAAACTCACGGTTGCTGAGGTAATCCGCCACTGGCACCCAAGATCAGAAAGAGCGCAACTCGGTCGCCGACAAGCCGAGCCGCCTGCAGAGTGTAACCTTCGCGACCCCATCCACTAATTCCACATATAAGATTCTCTTAAGCTATGAAAGGTCACTGGATCGAGGAATGACCATCAAGGCCGCTCGACATTCTCAGAGGAATCTCAACTGATTCCAGGGCTTACGATGGCGCTCAGTCCTAGAAGCGGGAGAAATGATGGTATGGCTAGGGAAGGTGTACGTAAAACAGAAAAAAATTATAATTTTCTCATCAATTCGTAATAAACATAATACATTAAAATTCATTTTTTCCAGAAGAATCCGGATTTGTGATTGCAAATGTGCTGTAATTATTCACTTGAGAACAATTTGGGTCATAGGAATTCCTTCGCGATGAAAATTCTCTACTACCGAAGATGGTAAAGAATGATGATTAAGCCTTGATATAAATTTGAATACTTTCAACTAATTTGAATCAAGCTTTGACAACCAAACACGTGGCATGAGGGTTCGTAATTTATTCTCTTTCCGTAACAAATGAAATCAGTTCCTTATTAACCAAGAAACGAACCTACAGATCTTCATATCGGGATAGCAGTGAAAGCAACAGAAAAAGACAATTCAGCACTAAAGATCAGGAAGTAGAAAATGGTGTCATTTCGAAACGCCTTACTATCCCTGAATCAATTATTCGAAACAACATTGTAAAGTCTAAGAGTGAAAATTAAGCTCTAAATAAAGCCGGTACTGACAGGAAGGAGAAACTATCGGCCAGAGTAAAACGCAACCTTCTCAGAACTTTTGGAAAATGACCCTTAATATTAAAGTAAGAATTTCAGGACTAATTAGAATGTCACTGGAATAAGTAATTTCACTATGGGAGCCATGTACAGAGAAATGACACGAAAATACCGACGATGTAAAGTTCCATTTCAATAAAATAGTGATTTAAAATTTCGCTTACCATATTTAAAACTAACGTTAGGAGAAAATGGACGTTGGTTGAATGCGGCAAGATATAAGGTTTGAGGTAAAAATGACAAGAGATTTGATTAGAAACAAGGTAATGGTTTCATTCGAAAGGCCTTTTCTGACGATAAAAAAATGGAAGATGGCGGATCGTACATTGTGTCTGTATTTCTGGTACAAATGAATGGTCTTCAGCTTTGTTGTCTTTCTCTAAATGTTTTCTCATCTTCTCGGATGAAGTCTTTAATTTATTTCACATATTATTCGGACTATTGTCTTCATCTTTATTGAAATTAACACAACGTTTCTCTAAATGTTTTCTCATCTTTTCTGATGAAGTCTTTTCATTATTCCACATATTATTCGGACTATTGTCTTCATCTTTGGTGTTATTAACACAACGTTTCTCTAAATGTTTCCTCATCTTCTCAGATGAAGTCTTTTCATTATTCCACATATTATTCGGACTGTTGTCTTCATCTTTGTTGTTATTAACACAACGTTTCTCTAAATGTTTTCTCATCTTCTCAGATGAAGTCTTTTCATTATTCCACATATTATTCGGACTATTGTCTTCATCTTTGTTGTTATTAACACAAGGTTTCTCTAAATGTTTTCTCATCTTCTCAGATGAAGTCTTTTCATTATTCCACATATTATTCGGACTGTTGTCTTCATCTTTGTTGTTATTAACACAACGTTTCTCTAAGTGTTTTCTCATCTTCTCAGATGAAGTCTTTTCATTATTCCACATATTATTCGGACTGTTGTCTTCATCTTTGTTGTTATTAACACAACGTTTCTCTAAATGTTTTCTCATCTTCTCAGATGAAGTCTTTTCATTATTCCACATATTATTCGGACTATTGTCTTCATCTTTGTTGTTATTAACACAACGTTTCTCTAAATGTTTTCTCATCTTCTCAGATGAAGTCTTTTCATTATTCCACATATTATTCGGACTATTGTCTTCATCTTTGTTGTTATTAACACAACGTTTCTCTAAATGTTTTCTCATCTTCTCAGATGAGGTCTTTTCATTATTCCACATATTATTCGGACTATTGTCTTCATCTTTCTTGTTATTAACACAACGTTTCTCTAAATGTTTTCTCATCTTCTCAGATGAAGTCTTTTCATTATTCCACATGTTATTCGGACTATTGTCTTCATCTTTCTTGTTATTAACACAACGTTTCTCTGAATGTTTTCTCATCTTCTCAGATGAAGTCTTTTCATTATTCCACATATTATTCGGACTATTGTCTTCATCTTTCTTGTTATTAACACAACGTTTCTCTAAATGTTTTCTCATCTTCTCAGATGAAGTCTTTTCATTATTCCACATATTATTCGGACTATTGTCTTCATCTTTCTTGTTATTAACACAACGTTTCTCTGAATGTTTTCTCATCTTCTCGGATGAAGTCTTTTCATTATTCCACATATTATTTGGACTATTGACTTCAGCTTTCTTGTTATTAACATAACGTTTCTCTGAATGTTTTCTCATCTTCTCAGATGAAGTCTTTTCATTATTCCACATATTATTCGGACTATTGTCTTCATCTTTCTTGTTATTAACACAACGTTTCTCTAAATGTTTTCTCATCTTCTCAGATGAAGTCTTTTCATTATTCCACATGTTATTCGGACTATTGTCTTCATCTTTGTTGTTATTAACACAACGTTTCTCTGAATGTTTTCTCATCTTCTCAGATGAAGTCTTTTCATTATTCCACATATTATTCGGACTATTGTCTTCATCTTTGTTGTTATTAACACAACGTTTCTCTAAATGTTTTCTCATCTTCTCAGATGAAGTCTTTTCATTATTCCACATATTATTCGGACTATTGTCTTCATCTTTGTTGTTATTAACACAACGTTTCTCTAAATGTTTTCTCATCTTCTCAGATGAAGTCTTTTCATTATTCCACATATTATTCGGACTATTGTCTTCATCTTTGTTGTTATTAACACAACGTTTCTCTAAATGTTTTCTCATCTTCTCAGATGAAGTCTTTTCATTATTCCACATATTATTCGGACTATTGTCTTCATCTTTCTTGTTATTAACACAACGTTTCTCTAAATGTTTTCTCATCTTCTCAGATGAAGTCTTTTCATTATTCCACATATTATTCGGACTATTGTCTTCATCTTTGTTGTTATTAACACAACGTTTCTCCAAATGTTTTCTCCTCTTCTCAGATGAAGTCTTTTCATTATTCCACATATTATTCGGACTATTGTCTTCATCTTTGTTGTTATTAACACAACGTTTCTCTAAATGTTTTCTCATCTTCTCAGATGAAGTCTTTTCATTATTCCACATATTATTCGGACTATTATCTTCATCTTTGTTGTTATTAACACAACGTTTCTCTAAATGTTTTCTCATCTTCTCAGATGAAGTCTTTTCATTATTCCACATATTATTCGGACTATTGTCTTCATCTTTGTTGTTATTAACACAACGTTTCTCTAAATGTTTTCTCATCTTCTCAGATGAAGTCTTTTCATTATTCCATATATTATTCGGACTATTGTCTTCATCTTTGTTGTTATTAACACAACGTTTCTCTAAATGTTTTCTCATCTTCTCAGATGAAGTCTTTTCATTATTCCACATATTATTCGGACTATTGTCTTCATCTTTCTTGTTATTAACACAACGTTTCTCTAAATGTTTTCTCATCTTCTCAGATGAAGTCTTTTCATTATTCCACATATTATTCGGACTATTGTCTTCATCTTTGTTGTTATTAACACAACGTTTCTCTAAATGTTTTCTCATCTTCTCAGATGAAGTCTTTTCATTATTCCACATATTATTCGGACTATTATCTTCATCTTTGTTGTTATTAACACAACGTTTCTCTAAATGTTTTCTCATCTTCTCAGATGAAGTCTTTTCATTATTCCACATATTATTCGGACTATTGTCTTCATCTTTGTTGTTATTAACACAACGTTTCTCTAAATGTTTTCTCATCTTCTCAGATGAAGTCTTTTCATTATTCCACATATTATTCAGACTATTGTCTTCATCTTTGTTGTTATTAACACAACGTTTCTCTAAATATTTTCTCATCTTCTCAGATGAAGTCTTTTCATTATTCCACATATTATTCGGACTATTGTCTTCATCTTTGTTGTTATTAACACAACGTTTCTCTAAATGTTTTCTCGTCTCCTCCATTGAAGTCTTTTCATTGTTCCACATCATTTGGACTATTGTCTTCATCTTTGTTATTATTAACACAACGTTTCTCTAAATGTTTTCTCATCTTCTCAGATGAAGTCTTGTCATTATTCCACATATTATTCGGACTATTGTCTTCATCTTTGTTGTTATTAATGTTGTAGAGTTATTTTCTCAGTGGAAACTGTATTTGGACAAAATTCGTCCTAAATAGGATCAACGTACAAAAACGTTAGGAACTTGTAATAATCAGTGTTACGCAGAGTAATCAAGTTGTGGTCGCTGACTAATATTTTGTATTCGACTCCTACTGACTCCTACTTATAATATCTATAGACTAGGTGTCTTTCACCCTAACAATTAACACAACGTTTCTCTAAATGTTTTCTCATCTTCTCAGATGAAGTCTTTTCATTATTCCACATATTATTCGGACTATTGTCTTCATCTTTGTTGTTATTAACACAACGTTTCTCTAAATGTTTTCTCATCTTCTCAGATGAAGTCTTTTCATTATTCCACATATTATTCGGACTATTGTCTTCATCTTTGTTGTTATTAACACAACGTTTCTCTAAATGTTTTCTCATCTTCTCAGATGAAATCTTGTCATTATTCCACATATTATACGGACTATTGCCTTCAACTGTGTTTTTATTGACTCGTTTTATAATAGGTTAAATAAGTAAATATTGAGAAACTAAACTCTGTGCTGACTTTGCTTATCATAGTCTGAAATCAGAATTTTCTCCATGGTACCATGTCATAACGAGACTCACCCGTATGTCACCTACACATTGCAAATACTGGATTTCCCTATTCATATCCAGAAGATAAACTCTATTATAGTGGGTATGTCCAGTATCACTTTTAGTTCAATGGTCAAAAATCTTTAATGGTCTTTTAAAATTCAATATTTGTGCCTTGCCATGTATCTCAGTAATATTCTTTGATTAACAATAAACAATAAAACAATTACTTCGATTTCTGTCTCCTGCTCAATAACAGGCGGGTTCAACCTGTGTTTTCGGGATCATTACAACATCAAAGTTTATGAATGCCTTTTTTTGTCTTTATAAAAAACCTTTGCATAGAAGAAAATTGAAACACTGATTAGCAGAATATTTCTTTTGCAGGAACCTTGATACTTACCACTCTTCTGGTCCTTTACCAAACTAAGCTTAGCTTTATAAATATTTGCAGAGACAAGATATCTATTTGGTTAGCAACAAATGCGATGGTTATTTTTTTCATGCCATTTTGAGACAATCATGACTCTTCACAATTGTTTCTTTATTATTTGCGTATTTTTATACATTCTAACGAAATATTGTGAGGAGCGGTTTCTCGTTAATTATTCCATTTAATTCAATAATTAACGCGATTTAAAAACAATATCATTAGTGCCTCTCACCTTGAAGAAATACCTCGTCACGCAGAGCATTTTTATTGCATTGAATTCAATCCTACTGCCTGAGTTATCAAACCCATAGCCTTCTTCCATCTAATCAACCAATTAATAATTATTATGGAAAATAAGTCAACAGATCGAGAAATATTGATCAAATGAAAAGTTCAGTTAGAGAAGGGATCTGGCTTGGGTGCCATTTTTAGCAAGATCATGTAATGATTTTAAAGGCAATCAAAACAAATCGTCTTGTGCTTGTTTGTGAATTAAGTCGCATATTTGTCCTTGACTCGAGTAGCCGATTCTCAATATCAATTAAGCAACTGGTTCACAAACAAGCACTGATTTTCAAGGAACTCCTTAATTTTAAGATCAACGCAATAAAGTCTTGTTTCCCCAACCAACTATTATCACAGTTATCCAGCATTTTACAGGGGGGGGCTATTTCAGTAAATATATGAAGTCCAGTTGTCCCTCTAAAAGAACGTGTGTCTGTCTCATTTCTTTCTTTCTTTCTCTGTTTTCCCATCCGTTGACATACGGCCATTATTTGAATCGCTCAAAGGTCATATACATGAGCTGTTTATTAGCTTTGCTTCTCTGCGAAAATGTGAAACCGAAAACGGAATCAGCGTCGATGTGTTCGAATTCGGTCGGTGACTTTTGTAACTAACACACAACATTTACTCATATGCTGAGTTCAATCGTCTGTATTATGCCTCATAGTAGCCTTGTATTAGATTAACCTAAGAGTATATATATATATATGTATATAATTAAATTAATATATATATATATGTATATATGTATATATATATATATATATAATTAAATTAAGATATATATATATATATATATATATATATATATTGACAACAAAAAATAACTGCACATAAATTACTGCTCGCAACTCTCTCAGTCATAATGGAGATAAGGTATAAAATCTAAAAAAAGAAAGAAAAATGATAGATAATGAACAAATAGATGGATAGTGTTATGGTAATTTACCCACGCACGCATGGACTCTCCCAGCTATAAATAGGAGCAGGTACTGCCTTTTGGAAGGGGAAGTTTCCAGCAGTCAGCTCTGACAGTCGGACCGAACATTCTTGCTGCAACACTCTCGTTTGTATATGTTTGTACAACTGTTTCTGTTAATATATTTGTTTAACTCAATTCCTCTCTTGTGTCTTTATTTCCGGCCCTAACAAGGCCCCAACAGATAGATAGATAGATAGATAGATAGATAGATAGATAGATAGATAGATAGATAGATAGATAGATAGATAATGAACGGTCTGATGTGTGTATGTTTGTAGATGGATATATGTATGTTAAAAATGAATGATTGATGTTTTTCCTCTTATTGTTTCATTTATTTAAAATTCATTTCCTCGAAAAGACCCAAGTCTTAGTGCCAATACAATATTTACAATCTGAGAAGAGAAAATGGTATTTTTAGGCATCACCGAGAAAATTCTCTTTATAATTTTATAATTACTTTATAATAAATCTCTTGCTAACAATATCCGATAATTTATTCATACGAAAAAAAAGAGAGATTTTCCTAAATATATCAAATATTATCACTTATTCGATATTTAATATGCAAATCGTCTGGTTTCTTTTCACTGTTCACTTCAAAGAACTTCATTAAAACATTTTGGTTGTCCACATATCCAGATACATAAGACATCTTTGTTTTTAAACTTTTAGAGCTCAAATGTATTACGTTTTATCTTTTCGTGAAAGATATTCAAGCAGGGTGTCTTTAAAATGCAACGCAAATATTCATTTGAGAGATATCCTGTAGCAGATGAAATGTTGATTATAGCCATCGTAAAAGTCCGCTTAATGGAATCGCGCTTATCTCATGAATTCACATTGAACTAAAATTAAGAAAATGAAAGAGAAATCATTTATTGTTAAAAATGATCCGCCCTTAAATAGACACATATATGTAATTATGAGATTTGTAAGTCCAGTAAATGGAATGGACGAGACAGTCTGTTTTTACTTCGCACTAATAGCCTTGGAAAAGAAACAAGCGCATCTCTTTTCTCCGTTAAATAGCAGGGCAAACTGGACTTGTCAGCCTTGACTGGCAAACAGCGTAAGATAAAAAAAAAACAACTCTCATTTTATATCTTTGGAGACGGTAACGGAAATCTATTTCACTCTATTTCACAAGAATAATCATCGTAATACGTAGTCGACATATTTGGCAGAATATAATATATACATTTATATATATGAAGACAACGTTAGGCAACTGAATGACAAGTTTGGAAAATTCTTTAGTTGGAGGAATTATTTTTCCACTTAGTCATTCAATTGCCAAATATATTAGAGAAAAAACTCTGGGGAGTCATGATAAGCCATTTCCTGAAAACACATGGTACTTAAATACAGGATACTTAAAGACAGGGTACTTAAACACAGGGTACTTAAACACAGGGTACTTAAAAATGAAAAATTACGACATTAAATATATGTGGAAAATCAATAACATCAGCTTTGTTATCGCGACGTGATTTTGTCTGAATTTACAGGAACGGTGGCATTTCAGAAAATGTTATTTTGACTTCCTCTTCTCTCTCTCTCTCTCTCTCTCTCTCTCTCTCTCTCTCTCTCTCTCTCTCTCTCTGCCCGTATATGTATCAGAGTTCAACCATGGATTCTAAAATTATGTTTCATAATGATAAACACCTTTGATCGACATTTCTGTTAATTTTAGCTTCGTTTACAGTCAGCGATAACGCCTTTAGAAGTGACGCCAGAATGCTGACCAAAGTGACTCGCTCCATTCACAACCGTTTCAATGATCAAAGAGGAAATTCAGATCACAACGCGGCACGATTTCATGTACATTCGATAAGGCATTCGGCTTCTTACAAGGATTTACTCCTGTTCAAAAACAAAGAACGCTTATAGAATTTGTCTTCCTAGAAACACACAAATATTATTAATTGCAAAGAACGTGATAAAATATTTTTACTCGTCAATCTGAAATCAGACTTACTAAATCCTCTCTCGAGTTAATAATCTTACAAATCCATCGTTTTCAATTATCTTTTAACCAAGTAGAAAGAAACTACTACTTTATAATGAGTTGTGAGATAAATTCGTTGGATTTTCCTAATATTATTTGAATTGCCACCTATCATATATTGACCGTAATGTTTATTGTACGTATTTTCCTTTACAATTTCTGTTTATGATTTTAAATTATAGACAGATTTGTTCAAATTGTTAGTGAATAATAGGCTTAAAATGGATAGAAAAACGAATTAATCTATCTGATGACACAATGTTTAATATGGGAAAAGTGGCATAAGTATGGGCCACATGGTGAGGATTATACACAGTGCATCATGAGATTAGCTTGGTAATCACTGCACTACGTATGCTGAGGTTCCCTTTCGTGTTTTCTTACGTTTACGTTTTCTAAGACTAACACGAATTATCCCATGAACTGTTTAGATTAATTTCCTCTTCTTTATTGTTTTGATCTCAATTTCAAACCAGTACGCCCACCTGTCGCTATTCCATTCATTATTGGGATGATTATTATCATTATTTACACTAGTTATATTCATGCTATTCTTCTCATCTTTATTGCTGTTATCATAACTCTTCGGTCGTTGTACCCTCCGGCCTTGCTCAGGTGTATATTGATCTGGGTAACCTACATGAATTCTGAACTGAACCCTTTATTTAATCTACGAGAGTATACTGTTCTCGTTCCACTGCCCGTGTCTAGGGATATCTCTTCTAGTTATTATTTTTACTACTACTCTGTTATCTCGCGCCAGTTTCTGTTCCTCTACGCGAGGCAATAAGGATCTCCTTAGTAGGCCTAGCATAGAAATAAATACAATATGGGAGCCGCGAACAAAGACAGAAAGACAAATGACAGCAGCAATCAAAACATGACGGGCAACATCAGTAGCAGTTGCAGCATTAATCTGCAAACAGGTTAAGCTCACTATAACAGTGAATTAAAGTGGTGGTTTGGGAAATTTGGTAACATGGTGGTTGTGAGTTCAATCTCTGGGTCGAGAAGTGTGTACTTGTATTCAGTGAAAATGTTGTAACAACAAAGAACAGTCCGAATATAATTTGTGCAAATAATAACTCCTCATTTTTATTATTGCGATCACTTTGAGAAATACACGAATCTTACTCTATTCGCTATAGCTTAAATGTCAGGGTAGATTGATCTTATATAGAAGTGCAACTCCGAATTCATAACCGTGAAGAAAGCAACGGGAAACCTCACTGATATATTTTACAATTACTCCTGGTAATTCACAGATATTAAAAGAAAATCTGTGGCGTGGTATGACTGCTTACATCCGAAAAGAAGATGACATTTAAGTACTTGTTAAATAGCGAGAGATTTCTAGCATTGCGTGAATTTCCATATCCGGTGATTCTTGAGAAATAGAAATCGAAAGAATACTTTGCTTCGTTTTTCTTTCAATGAAACACATTTACCTGATGGAAAATATGACACTGAAATCCGAAGACACATTCGGATAGAAAAGGATGCATTTCAAAAGCTAAGCAACGTTCTAAGAAATAGGAAAATTTCGTTAGAAACAAAGAAAAAGGATGCTGAACTTTTATGTAATAGGAATCACCTTGTATGGGAGTGAGCGCTGGACAATCTGCTTGCAGGTAAAGAGGCAACAGTAATCTGGTTCTACAGAGGCTGCTAGGAATCGGATAAACGGAGTGTCTAAGCGATGAAGGAAACTGGAAACAAAAAGAATACTTATAGTCTGAATTAGAAAGAGATAGCTGAAATTACTTGTACACTTAGTGAAGAAAGAGGGCTTGGAGAATTTAACACTCACAAAATATATCGAGGGCAAGAGGAACAGGGGAAAACAGCGGTTCACCTACCTGACGAGATTGTGTCAATGGATGGCGGAACCAGGTGTGGGTGAGGGACTTTTCAAGTAGACAAATGTTTCTAAAGATTACAAGAAATATAGGAGGCAAAGGGAAGAAAATAAGATTTTAGTCACGCCCTCCTCCAATAATTCCTCCTCCTCCTACTGTATGTTGCTTTTTAGGAAGAAGACGTTTTCAGAAATTAAATAACTTCCTTTTGGGTATTTGTTATTTTCATTTGGTTTTCAATCTTTTCTGTTTCCTTTCTCTTTCATTTTATTTGTTTTCGACTTGTTTCAACGCATCCACAGTCTCGTCAATCGGGCTGAGAAGAAAGCAATGAAATTGCACCAATTACCGACAAAATGGAGAACTATTTAAGACGTAGCGAGGTTTTCGCTCAGAAACGTTGTTTTATTTTTACGTATTTATTTTTTTCACCAGATATAACAATTATTCCTGCAAGCCAAAGTTTGACTTGCATTGTCATGACTAACACTGAATCTGACCCTACAGCGTCAATTCAGCTTTGGAAAGATGCCACATAAATACAAATACACAGAAGCTGGTTTTTGTGGCAGATTCTTACAAACCATTTTCAGATCTACTGTTGCCTTTTTTTGCTTTTTACCGTTTCCATTGTTCGCAAGTTTTTAGAAAGAAAGAAAAAAAAACAGTTTCTGAGGGTTTTTTAACTTCTATCGATACGAAGGATCGGTTTTAAATTCTACGACCATTTAATAAGCATACTGATTCGAAAGTAATGTATTAGTCGCCCAAGGGATTTAAATTATGTGACTTTGGGATACTGCTGCATAACAAATATGACTAAATGTATTAGCTTCCATAGACTAATGTAACAATATCAGAGTGAATGCTAAGGAATTAGACACGAGTTTACCGATCTATTCGTTGGTTACTTTTTATCTATGTTGCTTACTTGACGGTTGTAGAATGTATTTCAGCCTAAAATAGGAAAGAAATATACACCCATATTAACAATTAATGAGTATATTCTTAATATTATTAAGTTAAATATTGTAAATAAAAATCTAATGGTGTTTATTCTCATATGTTACGATGAATTCTCCGTTTTCATTCACCAAGACACTGTGTTTTCCTCACTGATTAGCTGACCTTATGAGTTTTTTTATGCGTAACACGGGAACAAGAGTTTGCACCAAATCTGGTTTCCCGTGTCATCTGCAAATGGCGCGTTGTTCGGTTGTGGGTGTGGCGAAACTGACATACGCGGAGAGAAAATAGAAAGAAACTCACGTAACCCCGGGTGGGGGGTGCTATCATTCTTTTCATTGTCAGCACTTATGAAGTTCACGAAGAAAAGGAATAGATCAGAAAGTGTGACGTCAGCGTTGTCATGCCAACCAATAAATTGGTTTACTATGACAACAGCATTTAATGCATTTAGATTTTCAACCAGTGCTGCTCCATCGTCTTCTGTTGCCCTACCCGTGGCCATCTCCCGGTCCAGCGACTCATTATGTTGTATACCATGCAAACATTTCAACATGGAATGCATTTGTAACCTAGGAAATCCTGCCTTGTTGTCTATTATTGGTTTATAGACTAGCAAGGTCACCCAAATCTTTCCATTTTAAATCCGGTAATAGAGAAAATAACATTTTGCAATGCGCCATTTAATCAAGAATTAAATAATTCATGTCTAAAATCCCATGATTTCATTGATTTTTTCGCACCAATTCTTAACTTTCTTTTAACGTAACATTTAGGGGGCACAATACTTTTCGGTGTTTAAAGTTCTGAGATAAAATCTTTCAGACTAACATCTTTGTTTCTTCAGACACTATTTTAGTCGATCGGATATTCGGCTTTCGTCGCAGAATCTGATCGTTTTGAATGAAGTATTAACAATATTCTCCGGATTAAATGAACTTGTGTTAATATCCTAATTGCAAGTTAGGTGCCGTTAAATTTTACAAGTGATAGACTTAACCTTTTTGAGAAAGGATATTTTACTTGCTTCAAAATTCGAATGACATCAAGTTTATGATCATAAAAAATAACTACTACGATATCTGGATACGTTACTCGTAATTTGAACTCTTAAAACAAAATATAAGAAATGCAAATCTGTTGAGGTTGATTCTTTCATTTACAAATCTAATGAATCGATAGCTTGGGAAAAATGGTAAAAGTCTGTAAGAAAAAATCTCCTCTGTCGATTGTTGAAGTGATTTAATGTTTATCTGCAGAAAGCCGGAAAATCCAACAACAGAAAAGTGGTGATCGGAATAATAAAAATGGAGATATTGTTTCAATTACTTCTACTATCTAAAAGTAATGTCTGTAAATGTTTTGCTTTACTATCTTGAATTGGCGACGTCAGTTAGCTGTGCCTTTGTTCATCAAGCCAATGCGAACGCTCCTTTCTCTAGCTGCCAGGGCTACATCCAGTTTTGAATTCAGAATTACTTTCTCCTAGGCTATAGAACCCAGTTTGTCCTACTATTTTACCCATAGCTGGAGGGAGGTGAAGAGGATTCATACCTTTCATACGCGAGTGAGTGTAATGGATCCGACTAAAATTTAAACTCGGGTCTCCGATACTACAATCCGAGCCGCAGTCTCTTGCTCCACTGTGCCGCCGTACGATTTATCTGCAACCTTTATTTAATCTAACCATACATTATCAATATTTATGAGACCTACCTTAATTTGGCACAGGAAATAGGAAGATCTTTTGCGCCAGGCTTTCAAATCAGGAGGTACTGTCTCCTTTGGAAATTTTAATTCAAAATCATAGCCTTTCACTGAGACTGTTGGAGCCGTTTATAGAAAATAATGAATTCCATTTGCAACGAAATGGGCCACACCGTCTATTGCTTCACGACAGAATAATAGCCACTCGATGCCATAAGACATTTAAAAAGGAATAAATTTTCGTTGTGTTGTTTTATTTTACTTTTACAAGTCATTTCGCTCAGATTAGGCGATTGTAGATGTCAGATTTCAATCAATTTTCCAAGGGCAAAATAGACGCCTCTAAATTCTTTTTTCTTTCGTTTTGTGAAACGATAAAGAAAAGCTGTCAGAATTGATCCTTTATTGTTTTCTAGATAAAGAATGTCTCAGCAAATCTATTTTCACTTTAAGAGAGACAACAAAAGAAAAAGAAAATGTTTGTTTTACATCGGAAGATGTCTATCAATTTCTGGTTGAATTTGGATGAAATATATCTTAAACGTCTGAAATTATTTTACGATATGCATTGTTTCCATCTGTAGATGAGCGGGTATCTACAACTCAGAATTTATGACAGTGCTAATGTTTTGTAGCTCGGCAATAATAACTGCAAACATTAATAAATCCTCTCATTTCTTTTTCCTCACTACAACCGAGATAATGGCGCCTCTCTCTGGATTGACCCTGGGCCACTCGTTATAGGTGAACACGTTTTCTTTCAATATTGATTTTTACAGTTTTTAGACTTAACGAAATCTGCTAACACCAAACCAATATAATGCCTACATAAACTGTCCCAAGATGGCTGACTAAATATTTGGAAAACAGAATCAAAATTACCCCACCCGCTTTTTTAAGGGATTACCGTGAACTAAGCAACGCCATTAATATTTGAACCGAAATTCTTCAGGTGTTTTTGAATATTGTTGAAGGTGATACGATTAATGTTTTCTTCTCCAGTAATAAGTCTTCATTCGTTCTTCAAACTTTTATTTTGACATTCTTCGAAATTTATTATCCATTCATTTTCCAAGCTTATTCTTAATTCATCCTTTAAAATTTCTTATTCAATCATTTGACATTTTTTCTTAAAAGTTTATTCTCCAAAATGAACCCTCATTGATTCTTCAGTGTGTGTATTTTTCATTTATTCTTTTATTTCATTCATTCTTAATACAAGTAAAGATTTTGTTACTTAGCTGATTGGTGTTACCTTCAGAATACCGACTCCAGAGTTTCGTAGATGGATCCTCCGGCAATGACTCCGTCCACTCGTCAGGGAGTATCAGATTCAATTTTCTATTCATTCGTTTCCTTAATATAAAATTCCTCTGAAGAAAACTGACATTTTTTTTCAGTTTTCTTCTGAATATTAAAATACAATTACTCAAGTAATTAAGAACATCATTAATATATACGTTGCAGATTTTACATATTAACAACCTGTACTTATATGTTCGAAATACATCATTTTCCTTTTCAATATTTGCTTTTGATAACGTGTCTCGTCAACACTACACTTGGTATGATAAACTTCTTTTTTTCTGCGATTTAATAAATACGTTGTTTTCAAATATTATTTTGAACAAATTTCTCTCTTTCACAACAAATTTCAAGTTTTTTTAGTTTGCTTTATAATCAAAATGACCTGCTGGACATTTGAAATTCAAATTCCTACTTTCAACCACCAGCCCACAAATCTACAAATTGTAACGTTTCAATCCTTTTTCACCAGGATCATCTTTTACTTTGGAAGGTTTTTATTAAGATACCCTCCTATCGATTCAAAATGAACATTGATATCGATGTAATATCCCGGATATATATGAATTTTGAGGGGTCCCAAAACCATGGTTATGCTTATTATATTACCGGGCTGTGTTTAAATCTCAGGTTTTTCTTTTTATAGTGTGTGTGTGTGTGTGTGCGTTCGGGAGCGTGCGCCCGTCTTCGTGTATGGGTGTACGTGTAGAATGTCTTGCTTATTTGTCCTTTTAATCATTTTGTTCACACTCATTCCTTATTGCTGTTTTTGTTGTTGTTTTTTGTTTGTTTGTTTTTTTACCTTTTCTCACTTTTTACTCTTTTCTTTCAGTTGTAGCCATTTTGACTTCCAGTTTTCTAGTCATATACTGTGCTTGTTAATTTTTGATCATTCAAGTCTTTTCTTGAGTTATGAAAATTGTATTTCATTTTTAACACAAATATTTTTAATACTTATATGTACATACATACATACATATTATATATATATATATATATATATATATATATATATATATATATATATATATATATATATATATATATAATAAAAAGACTTAAATACTAATATTCCATGGTCATAATTTATTCCATTGGAATCGTAAATACGATCCAATTCATCAAACCTACAAATTCAATATATATATATATATATATATATATATATATATATATATATATATATATATATATATATATAATACAATTCACAAAATACGTGAAAAATACGAGGATTTTACGTGTTTTTCATGTTAGCAAAACCTTTGTTAAAAACATAATAGATAACGAGAGTTGTAATTTTCAATAAATCAAGAAAATGATATAAAAAGTCAAACAATATGTCTTATAGGAAGAAAATGAAGAAAATGAGAAACTACCGACACCGAGGTTGGATCGTGACACTCTGGACTTATGAATATGTATTCCGCCAGGCGCATAAATAGTGGTGTCAGGCTACTGACTGCATTATTGAGCGATTATTGAGTGGAACTATCCAGTCGAGTTAGTGTGAATTATTGTGCGTTGATGATTTGGGTTTTTATTTAAGATTTACCGGACGTTAAGCCGAGCCGCGCTATTAACAAGGTATTCACTGAAATGGTTAATTATATTTAGTTGACTTTTACTTCTTTGTTCTTGTTAAGTATTTATTTGCGGTTGTAATTAAATACTGTTTTATTTTAACATTGAAGTCTTGAGTTAGATTTAATCATTAATGGCCACTATATGTCACAAACCAATGATATGGAAATTAACATAAATAAAGAAGCTAAAAATATAGCAATTAAGCACAAATTAGCAGAATTAAGTGTTTATCATATCTTGAGTTAGTCATTAAATTAAAATACCATAAAGTTGCTTTTATAAAGGTAATGGTAATATTAACAGTTTCCTTATAAGGAAACATTTAGCATTCATTGACCGAACTGCCAGTGATGCTATCAGTTGAAATTTATAAAATATTTATATTAAAACAATTATTTCAGGATAATAGGTTTCTCAAGTCCAGTAACTGTTATCGCACTTTCCAATATTGGTGACGGTTTCCTTCCTAACTTTTTGTTTGAGGTAGTGTGGAATGTAATCATCATATCTGATTATATTCTCTTCGAGTTGCATGTGATTTCCATCTTAGCTGTTACTGCTGTCCTCAAGTGATGCGATTTCTGTTATTTCGTACAGTTCTTTGTTTGTGATTCTGTAGCGCCAATTCAAAAGGTTCGAAGGTACGGTCTTCACCAATACACAGAGACCTCATTCGCTCAAAGCCATTTTTAACCATTGTTCTCAGATAGCAGACAATTTAGATTGTTTCTGAATGGGTCTAGCGCCATACACAGCATCCATATGGCTGTCTTGATTATAAATAAACCTAAATTCAGATTAATGAACCCAACAAAAAGTAATTTGGGAAAAATAAGCAAATATATATTGAGTACGTTAGACATAAATCAATAGAAAAACAAGAAAGCAACTATAAACTGGTTTTAAAATTTTGAAAATAAGAAAAACTGTACCGTCATACAATAGTAAAGATTTTTATCCCTCACTTAAAGAAAATATATTAAATGAAAGAATAAATTTCGCAAAACAGTGCATAACAAAATAGAAATGATTAAACATTGTAGAAAATCTATAATATTCCACGATAAAAATATTTAGATAAAAAGGGTCAAAAATGTTAACTTTGACGTTTAAATGGGAGCTTAGGATGGTACTCGATATGTGAATTCATAGGAATTTATATAATATACAAATTAGCTTCAATAAATAATTTGAAAAGCAATAGGATTATATAGAGACGATGGATTATTAATATTAAGATATAGTCAGACTAATAGAAAAACGAAAAAAAAGTGATATTAAGATTTTTATTAAATTAGGATTTGCAATCAATGTAAGAGAAAATAAAGAAATAATAGATTTCTTAGATATAACTTTTAACTTAAATAATGCAACTTATAAACCATACGGAAATCAAACTAATATACCTATACAATATATATTAATAATTATTCTAATAATCCTCCAGGTGTCTTTTTTAAATACTTATATCAGGGATTTTCGAAAAATTCTAGTGGAATCAAAATTTTTAATGATAATAAAAATGATTATGAATTTTGGTCCTAAAAGAAAGTCGTTATCATAATAAATTGGAATATAAAACGGAAAACAATAATAAGAAAAATAATAGAAAAGGGAATAGAATTTATTTTAACGTTCCTTACATCAACGCAACAAAAACAAAAATAGGGAACATATTTTTAAGTTAATCGATAAACACTTCCCAAAAATAGTAATATATATATAAGTGTGTGTGTGTGTGTGTGTGTGTGTGTGTGTGTGTGTGTGTGTGTGTGTGTGTGTGTGTGTGTGTGTGTTAAGAGAAATGAAGGTAAAAAGTAAGTAATGTGTTGCATAGCGCGTGTCGTCCTGTGGTCTACATCGGACTAAATCGGACAGGGTTGATTATAATTATGTCAAGACAAGAAACGCAGAAAATGTTGAGACGGTGAAATTTGAAACTTTTAAATTTAATCTTTTTTTTTTTAGAAGTCTCCGTGTATATAATAAGGCCAATTTTGTTTAGTTTCTTTTTACACATTAATATATCCACCAACAAATTCGTCTTCTGTTTTTAGGACGTTGTTCCGTAATATCTTTCAATTCCTCGTAAATTCCCAATATAGTTTTGGGTTGCTCACACACATTTATTTTTCTGGCAAAAGACCATAAAAGATATTTATAAAAATTGGAAATTCGATTTTCCTTGTTACCATTCCAATTCAAAGCAAGGGTGATTCAGGTTAACTCCGCTGACCTGAACTAAATTTGTGCAGTGACCCGAATCATCTGCCTATTGTTATACGATATTTCGCGTTTCTGTAGGCTTTAGGGCGAAAAAAAAACACTTTTCAGGCAACAGAGAGAATGAGGCTTAGCCTAATCTGGCTCAAGGCTACATTTGCTGAGCACTTAACATTTGATAATCATTGCAAGAGGAGCTACTTCAAATACTATAGTTCCAGCCTATCTGCAGGGGAAAGGTTCCAAGCCCCCAGCGAAACACACACACACACACACACATATATATATATATATATATATATATATATATATATATATATATATATATGAGATAACGATATATATTTTTTTATATATCAAGAAAAATATTGGGAAAATAGTATGACAAAGTGGAAAAGTTTACTTTTGACGCGTTTCGTCAATCAGGACTTCATGGGACTAAATTTGTTATTTTAGTACAACACATGCGCATGAATGGGGGTGCTGGCGATTTTAGAAGTTTTTTTTTATCTGCTGAATTCATTCAGAGTCTTTTTATTTTTCTGTCCATCTGATTTGTAAGTAGATATTCCACACTGAGATATTAGATCTGTCAGGAATGGTAAAACGCTGTAAGAGACAGGGCGCAAATTTACTGTAGATGCCCTTGTGATTAAGACACTCCCAAAAGAATAAAACTTAGTCAATACTAAACAAAACAAACCTAAAAGAGGATTTTACTCCATCGCTTGTAATAATTGCCACAAAAATACATAGGAAAAACTTCAGGAATCTAAATAAAAGATAATATGAACACAAGAGGAACATTTTACAAAATAAAACGTCAAATGCATTGGTTACCCACCGTAACGGAACTGGTGACAATTTTGATTTTAAAAATGCTACTGATCAACGAGAAAATAATTCACTACGACGTAAATGTCTAGAGAGTGTCTTAATTGCATCTTAAAGTCATCTGCAGTAAATTTGCGAAATACCTACTTACAAAAGTGACACAAAGCAAAAGGAAAAAGACTGTAAATGAATTCGGCTAGATACAATAAAAATGAAAATAAAAATTCTAAAATCTCCAGCACCCCTCTGCCGTGTGCATATGTAGTCCTACCAACATAACAAATTTAGTCCGATGACGTCCTGAAACGCGTCACAAGTAAATTTTTCCACTACTATTTCCCACATATATATATATATATATATATATATATATATATATATATATATATATATATATATATATATATATATATGTTTGTGTGTATATATGTATGTATGTGTATATATATTTGAGCCGTTGGTAGCTGTTGAATTTTAAATCAGTCCACTGAAACTAAAAAAAATGGTTTTATTTATTTACGTACTATTCTGAGGTGGTGTTATGGTGTAACACACCTATTCTATAGTTATTAGACCCTCCCATCCCAGTGGCAAAATGTAAAGGCTGTGCTTTAGCTGCAAAGGCACCCCCAATAAAATTTAATCCCTGGCCAAAAACAGACCTACCATGGTCTAGGTTACATGTGGATTTCGCAGGACCACTGAATGGATACCATTACATCATAGTAGTGGATAGTTTCTCGAAATGGCCTGAGATACAAAGTATAAGAAAACCGACGACACAAAGTACTAAAAACTTCCTGCTGGAATTGTTCACATGGTTTGGTGTAGTAGACACAATTGTGACGGACAACGGAAGTCAATTTACGTCAGAACAATTTAAAGATTTCTGCAAGGAATACAACGTCGAACATGTTACCACAGCTCCATATCATCCAAGATCGAACGGGTTAGCTGAAAGATTTGTGGACACCCTAAAAAGAGCTCTAAAGAAAGCTAGGGAAATACCTGCAGATGAAGCCCTATAAAAGTTTCTACAGGTATACAGAATTACCCCAAATAACGGAACACAAGCCTCACAATCGCCAGCTGAGGTGATGTTTGCACGTCGGGTAAGATCTGTCTTCGACAAATTACTACCAAAAAAGACAAAGCCAGGTAGAGAAAAATTTATTTAAGTAAAAAAAATACAATCCTGGTGAAAAAGTATACTTTAAGGTCTATAAACAGAATAAATCATTCTGGGAGATTGGAAAAATAGAAAAGCGGATTCGCAATGTGATGTACTTGGTGAAAGGCGAAAAATTCACATGCAGACGGCACATTAACAGATCAAACGACGCTCTTCAGACGTGGTTGACAGCGATCCTGCGGAAGAAACGCCTGTGGGGGTGATTTTCGATACGCTTGATCTAACAACGCCAGCAATGATTTTACCTGAGGTACGCCGATCCAGGAGAAAAAGAAAGGGAACTGATCATTTAAAAGTGGATCCAAAACGTAGGAGATACGCTACGATGTTGAAATGAAGTTTTTTTGTTTGTTTGTTTGTTTGTTTTTTTCTTCATATTTCCTGTAAAAAATTAAAAAATAAAGAAAACTGTTTTACTCCTGCGGAGTAAAGTTTTAAGATGGGGTGTTATGGTGAAACACACCTATTCTATAGTTATTAGACTCTCCCACCTAATATAAGTAGGAGTAGTAAGAGGAACGAAGGTCAGTCGATGCCGGACGACAGTAGTCGACAGTTAGTCTAATACGAAAATAGTCAGCGACCACAACAAGATTACTCTGCGTAATACCTATTATATCAAGTTCCTAACGTTTGGTACGTCGAACTTATTTAGGACAGATTTTAGTACAAATACAAGCCTCCACTGCGAAATAACTCCACAAGTAGTGATAGGTTTTACTAGTTTGTGGTCAGCAGTGTTTATCCCTGATACTATGACGCATATTGGGATACCTTGTTTGATATATATATATATATATATATATATATATATATATATATATATATATATTAGAGCCGTTGGTGTCTGTTGGATTTTAAATCAGTTTTTTCTCTACTATATATAATCTATCCGCCACAAACACTAAAACCTAAAACTGGTTCGGTAAGCTTTGTTTAAAAATATTCATCCCATTTATTTTACTGGCTTTTGTTCGTATTATTTTATTTATTCACTATTTTAGAGATGTCTTTTTAGCATATTTATTCGGACTGTGTTTATGTCCGAATAAATATGCCGTATGACCAAATCTAATAATTTCCCGTATGACCAAATCTAATAATTTATCAGTAGTTAAAAATATTAAAAAGTGGATGCACCCACGCATGAAGAGAAGGAGGCGTGATCGTATTTTCTTATGTGTATGTAGGAGTTTTGCAAAAATAATTATCCAATTTACTTTTTCTATTTTTTCTTTTCGTAACTGCTAATCCCGAAAAATTTGCTAATAATTTATCACACACACATGGCATATATATATATATATATATATATATATATATATATATATATATATATATATATATATATATATATATATATATAATAAAACTTTGGATATACTTGTTTATAAAATCGGCTTATGTGTCCGACTAACGCTTGTTTTATCTTTTCTGTGCAGATGTGTAGAATCCGATGAATATAAATCTTTTTTCTTGCCGACATGGTTTGTTATTTTAATAATAAGACGCGTTTGTCTTGGGCTCATGAGTTAAACTGACAGACGCTGTCGACTGTGAAGAACATTCTAGTCGTTTTCAGAATATGTTAATCAAAAAGATATCTGAAGAGAGTCTTTTAGTTACACGCGTTGAGATAATGTCCGCCTACGCAATGTAATTTAGGGTATGTCCTGATTCAACCCGGAATAGACTTCCCCATCACAACACTGCAGACCAAATAGCTTTGAAAAGTAAAAACGAGTTTTCAGGCTAAAAAGAAGAGAATTTTTTCTTTGTTGGTATGATACTTTGAAGTTTAAGCTGATTCTATAAACAACAGCCACCTGCGCTAATGCAAAGCTCTTCAGTAAAATGAATTAGAGCCCTATGACTGATTGACATTTGTTTATACTTGTAAAAACAATACGCTAGAATTAGTTGTTTCTCTCTACTGAATGATGATAGCTCAGCGGTAGAAACTCCGACTAACACCAATTTGGTCGGGTTTCGGTCCTGGCTTGAATCATTCGGATGTCTATTTGCACCGAGGAGCTGTGAAACAGTACTGTCTGCGAATGACATAATAGTATTAGTTAAAGTATAAATTATTTTTTTAATGTCAAGAATTATCTTTTATTCGTTTAGGGTAAAGGCCGAAAGAACAAGTGTGAAATAATTGCTAACCAGATACAACGTGTAGGTTACTGTAGATATCAAAAGGTTTAGAACAAATATATACAAACTGATTTCTTCTTCGAGCTAACGTTGCAATTTTTTTTATTATTTCACGCCAAGCAAGCCACTAAGATGCATGGGGTTTGTGATCGTGAAAGAATAACAAAAAAAAAGAAAGCATTATTAAGGAGAGAGAACAATAAAAGAATATGAATTAAAGCAAAAGACACTGCATTCAAATCTTTGAAGATCAAAGTTTACAGGAAAGCAGGAGGATGGAAGAGAGTTCCACATGCGAGAAGTGCAATGGAAGAAACTGTTAGGATAGAACTTACGGTTCCATCCAGCCGTTTCAACAGTAAAATGATGAGACCTAACTGCCAATCTAGTACTGCGCTTAAATTCGTAAAGTCAAGGCACGAATGAAGAAAGCTAATAAGAACAATTACCACGAAAATATTATAGAAAAGACACAAGTAGGCTACGTTACGGTTTGGGGGATGAGGCCACATACCAGGTCAGGACCAATAAAGCTGCAGATCCTTTTTCGTAATTTATCAAGACTCTGTACATACAAAACAGAAGCACCAGACCAGATGCAACAGCAAATATTCCACGAATGGTAGGCATATAAATGTGTAAAATAGATTCTGGCGAGAAGAATGCTCTAAAATGACACAGTGAACCAACTTTCCTAGCTGTAGACTTAGCAATTGATTCAGTATAATCTTTCCACTTCGTGTCAGCAGAAAACGTTAATCGGAAAAGACCCAAGGAGTCACTCTCATGGAGGTTAGCATCAGCTTGGATGTGTTCAAATTAACAATCCATTTCCTGCCCCAGTTAACAATAGGTTGTAGGTCATTTCATTAGGTCAGATTCCAGTTTGATCTTATCGAACCGATCAGGCTTACGATTAACACAGGGAGTGAAGAGTTGCGTCCTCAGCATAGATACCCGAGTGGAGAATAGATGACATCGGAAAAGCCGTTGATAAGAATTAGGAACAATTCAAGCCAGCTTTAGTTTCTCGGTTTGATAAGAAAGATTGAATGAGAGCAAAACATTCGTCCAGAAATCCCAGCATGCCAAATCCTGACAATTCCTTCGAGATATCCGAAGCAGAAGCCCGAGCTTCACCCATTCTGATGCAAAGCTTGATAGACTCTTTCAGAAATAAACATTAAGGCAGCAGCAGTTGACCTAGAAAAGCGAAAGCCATATTGCTTTTCTGAAAGAAGACCCTGCTAGTCGAGATCTTTCAGCATTTCGGAGCTGATTACAACCACTAGTACTTTGCCAAAAATGAGACAGAAGGCGAATATTTCCCTATTTAGAAGCATCAGACGGTTTGCCTGATTTCTTAAAGATTTTGGTACTACAGAAGATTTCCAACAAGCAGGGAATCAAAAAGCAGCAAATTTAGTGACATTTGGATTTGTTCGTAGAAATTATTTACATCTGTTTCTTTAGCGAAAGACAGTGTTACAAACTTATCTGAACTGAAATTATAGATTTCGTCTCACAAATGGTAATTCAACATTCTTGGCTTATAGTCCGCTGGAGAAGCCTACCTGTGGAGAGGAGACTGTTATTTGTTGATAACATATCGTCCATTTTTAACTTGCTAAAAACAGACGGAGATAAATAAATAGACAAAACAGAATGGAATAGTTTCTCTATTTCAACCTCCACATGTGAAATAATCAAGTGTTGCTATCAAATAAATGTTGGTCCTACTGATTTCTTGGCTTAGGTCTGTCTTTAAATATCTTTTTGACCACACTCATATAGCATTTCATTATCACCAACTGTTATTCTTAATAGAACTTTCTTGGCTAACAATCATATTAAACACGGAAGAGGTAAAATATATTGTTTTTGTCGATATTTTTGAGATGATGTATTATAACTATTTACATTTTTCTTCATTATTATTGTCGTACTTACAACGTTTCGGCCGTTGTACGATCCGGCTTTCTTCAGGATTTCGGATTGGATTACTTCAACCAACGTTTTTATCCACTGGAACCAATGGACAAAAATATTTGTTAAATTAATCCAGTGCCTTGACCCAAAGAGTTGTGAGTTCAATATCTAGCCACAGCAGAGGTGAACAAAACATTGGGGAGTTGAGTTACTAAAGGCAAATAGCTGAAACTAAGATATCCGCAAGAGTCACGGCACGTGGAACTAGAACAATCTACTCTGGTGGACCAAATAAAGGGTTGGGTTCGAAATTCCAACGTATATAACCTGAAGAAGGCCGGAGTGTACAACGACCGAAAGATGAGGACAACAGTCCGAACAATCTAAATAGTGTAAATAGATTGTTTTTTATATAAATCTCATACAGACACAGGGGGCGTTATCAAGAATTATGGGAATATCTACTGCTCTGAAATAGTATAAGGTGAGAAATACCACCAGAAACTCGCAGGACCTGACCAAGATCAGAGCCTAACATTTATATTTAAAGAACATGAACATTCGTCCGGAGTTTAGCATTTAAAGAGTTCTACAAAACCCCGCAAACTTAACAGCAACGTTACTTTTGGAAATTGGCAATAACAATTAGCAATATATTAAGAGAAGGATTTGAGAAAGATGAGGCCATCCAAAGAAAGAAATTTCATTGGCCGACGCCTTGGCGTCTGTTCAACGGACAAATAATAATAGATATAAGTGTGAAATGTTTAAATTCAATCCTGGAAACGTGATTCGTCTCTGTTGTTTGGCCAGGAGACTAACATTGCCTGAGTTGGAGAAAAATATGATTATGACTGAACACTGATGGAGGCCATGGTAGTAGAGGACGAGAGGTCAGACAAAATTAAATGAAACAATGAAGATAGAGTTTAATTGGCAATTTAGTTGTTGTTATTAAATTCCGAAGTTCAGATGAATGATCGTTTGTATTTAAGACAAAATATCAACCAATTCAATAGAACTACTTCTCTTCTGATTCTCATTATATACATATACATATTTGTTGGCTAGTACTCAAATAACGAAATGTGACCTTCAATAAATAACGAAATGTGACCTTCAATAAAGAAATAACGAAATGTAACCTTCAATAAAGAATATCTATTATTCATATGATACAGGCATTGTTGAGTGGACCAAGAAGGGCCAAGCAATGATGGAGCAAAAGACAAGGAAGATAATGACAATGAACAGCTGCTTACATCCTAAGAGCAAAAGTGGCTAGGTTTTACTTACCCGCAAAAAGAGGTTTGGTTGGTTAAAAGATCGTGTAACATCAGGGTGTAAATTCTTGCAAGATTACTTACAGAACATCCAGGGGTAGATACAAAAAGGTGTGATTAATAAATAACTCATTTTGAAGACAGAAAGGTTGATTAATTCATTTATTTGTTTAACGGCATATCAACATCCTTATGGGTCATTTAATGCCGAAATTTAATTTTCTTGGGAGCTTTGAAGTAATAAAAATATGTTATTCTGCTTTCACAATTGAATACATGGTAGATGATACTCAGCTTTTGTGCATAGACACGTTTGCGTGGACATAATTACTAAAGGCAGGGATGTGTGTGTTTTATGTTGAAGTTAATTTTTGGATTACAGTTTGATTTCTTTAAAAAATTATAGGATATTATATGGATTAATGTCATTAAATAATTATTTCATGTTGATTGATGTATTGCTGGTAATTTTATTATAAATAGATACTGTTGGTAATTTTTTATATAAAAATGTATTTCTAGTATTTTACTATAAAAATATAATTTTATACTTTTTTAATGTTCACTATTTGCCCACAGCTGGAACCCCTAACAGGTGCTGCTAACCCTGGTAAGTGTCGGCCTGGGAACAACGGCAATTTAGAGGTGGTTCCAAACTCCCCAAAACCGCCAAATTCCTGATCAGAGGCTTTACTGCTGGATGTAATTTATTGTCATACCCAAGGCTGTAGAGAGATTGGGAGATTACAGTAAAAGAATCTATGATGAGAAAGTCAATGTATGGAAGCATTTGAGCAAGAAACCCAAGAAGTGACAGACCCGTAACCATAAAAGTGGCTCGGAGACGGATTCTTGAGGAAGAAAACTAATGAAATGGTTAGTGGCTGAGTCAGATTACGGGCGACACGATAAAGTAATCCTCAGAAAACATTGGGAATTATGTAGCAAGTATGACGTCGTGTGCACAGAGAAGTGGTATGAACATTTGCTACAGTCAGTAGTAGAGAATGAGCACTTGAAGCTCGTGTGGGATACGGCCGTCTGAACTAACAAGCGCTTGGAGATAAATCGCCCTGATATCACACTTGTGAACAAGTGAAGCCATGAACGGATTCAGATAGGTTGCGGTATCTTGGGATAAGAACATCGTGATGGCTGAACAGGTGAAAATAAAAAGGTATCAAAAGTTGTTAGCGCAAATCGGAGAAATGTACGAAGCATCTGCTCAGTTTTTCCCTTCGTGGTTGGAGCACCAGTGAGGGGAGTGGGGCATTTCCTAGAATATCTCTGCGATCAAGACCTCTTGGAGGTTCCTGACAACACTGGCAGTAGCGCTGCTTGACATAATTCTTGTGCTTAGAAAAACAGTATATCTCTAAACTGCGACAAGAACTGGGATGCGAGAATCAGCATCAGACACAACATCTGATTGTTATCTTGACTTTATTCTACTTTCAGTTTCATATTCAAGAAGTATAGAACATACACTTAAATATGTCGATCAACATCAGGTTTTTTTTAATATTTTATAAGTACAATACAATCACAAGTTCACTACGATATGCTGTCATTTTTATAACACTGGTAATTATATTGTATTGATGACTAGCACGAAAAAATTCCAACGTTCCATCTACTAAAAGGAAATAAAATTCAGAATATCCTGAAATCGTTAAGCCATGAAGTCATATTTCTACGAGCAAATTAGAAACAAGATCTGCTTCCAACAAGAATACAACGTCAAATTCTTGCGAGCAAATCAGAAGCAATGGGCCAAATTTCCTATTTGTTTAAAACACCTGGACAAAGAGCTGGATAGTCCGATTTCAGAAAGAATGATTCAGTTCCTCAGACCGACTATAAACACTACTACACACATATGCAAGACACGCACACACACCCTTACCCATGGATATAGATACATACGTGATGTCATTCATTTCAACTCACCAGTATTGAGCACCTCGACATGGTTAGCAAGTTTGTCTCGCTAGAACAATTAAGAGTAGTGAGTTCAATCCTCACTGGGTACCCCATACATTCAGCCTTTTGCCACATGTAAGCTACGCTTAGAAAATCAGCATTTCGACTGACCTGCAACAGATTTTAACAGAGGTACCACCCTACACACACATTGGATTTGTGTACACACACACACACACACACACACACACACACACATATGGGTTAATCAGGGATAGAGCGTGTGTAAATATAAAAGAAGACATTGAAGTCGACAGAGTGTGTGTAAATATAAAAGTGAACATAAAAGTCAACACTTAGAGGCGACAGTCTGTTTCATGCTAGATGCAATCAGTGGCCTGACGATTGCATGTAGCATGAAACAGACTGTCGCCTCTAAGTGTTGACTTCTATGTTCACTTTATATATATATATATATATATATATATATATATATATATATATATATATATATATATGTGCACATCTAAAGTTTTTCATATGTACAAAGTCATTGGTCTTCGAACCTTTTAGAATTCTAAATTAACCAATTCTCCCTTCTGTAAATACATTCAGCTATATAGAAGTTATATTATTTGATTTAATTCTCTTTTATCTATTCGCGTCTTTGGGTGATTTTCTTTCATTAATTTCACAAGGCTTCTGTGACATATGACGAGAGAAGTCTTTACCAAAACATTAATCCCACCATTATATATATATATATATATATATATATATATATATATATATATATATATATAGTATTATACAACTAAATCCAAAATTACCTCATATGGGTGTGGGATAGATCTATTTCAACTGCCGGAAACTGCATTAGAATTTAACTTTGAAATCATTCTATACATCGGGGTTGAATAAGACTGATCTAGTTTTCGTCGGTTGAAATGGATCTGACTCCCCCTCGCACACACACCATATGAGATAATTTGGGATTTTGCTGCGTAATACTGTTTATTAACTCTGTTATAATAAAGGCATTGAGCTCTTTTTGTGGATCCGTTTTAACATTTTATATTACTAGGATCCACTTAGATTATATACCAATGTATTTATTACCTGTACTATATATATATATATATATATATATATATATATATATATATATATATATATAATTGTAATTGTTTTTGTTATAATGGTAATATATTACATATAAAATGATAGTAAAATAATCCATAACTATAAGATTTCTCAATGAAAATGTGTATATTCTATTGCTCCAAATAGAATAATTGCTTTTTAAAGACGAATTTTTCTCAAATCTGTCAAATAAAAGTGCAATATCTATTTTGATCATTCCCATATACGGTTGCATATATCGTCCATATATTTGGATCAGCCTATCACACCATTTTATTTCCCATGCCCAGAGATAGGGCATGTAAATCAATAATGACATCTACCCATTACGAATAGTCGAAAATATCTTTCCATTCACTTGTCCTGAAGCGGCCATAGCAAAGAAAAACGTAATTATATTTTAATCGTCATCTGACTGGCCTTATTATTTCTATCTACCTACATAAAGCTGTGCTTCTCTTTGAAACATTTTACTCAAACTCTTTCGATATTTCAAGGTGTAATAACAATGATGAGAGCGTTTTCAGAATATTCTTCTCGCGACCAAATGACATTCAAGTTACGCATTAAACTATTTAACAATGTTAAAGATTCTTGGTATTCAGAAACATATAAAAAAAAATAAAATTTAAACTTTCCCAATAAAAATAATATTTTATTTAAAAAAAGGTATCTACTTGACTGATAGAAATTGTTTCCTCAGTCCATTATATAAATCAATATGTTATCATTAATAAACAATGTCAAACACAAAACATCTCTGCTCGAAATTATCACAGAATCAGTGGCAATCGGTTGCAGTTTCATAGCCGGAGAAAAAAAAAGGAAAAAGGCTAACACAAGAATAATTTTATGTCAGGCATTATCTTTACCTTTAATGATCTCCGAAGGTGACCTGAGAAGTTCAGATGTTGATTATGAAGGCGTAATGCTAGAACTGTAAAATCTTCCATGCATTCATTTCAGCTCTTCTTATTAATAACTGCATTGTTTCTTTCCCGGTAAACCGAAATCTGGCTGTTCAAAGAAGACTTCAAAAGTAACTAGTAACGATTTTTCTTGAAAATGGACAAAATTTGGCATCGTGGTTTTATCAGATATCTGTATAAAAAGAGTATAACTCCCAATGATAGTCATGCTGTCATGGTTGCTACATTAGGGAATAACGCTTATTGCAAAAGTGGGCAGTTGAATTTACGACGGGTCTGGATATAATGCAATTGACACCACAGAGAAAATCAGTGATCGTGTTCAAAAGATGTTTATGGATGACACGCTATTGACTATAACTCAAATAGCCAATGCTTTTAACAAATCCCGTGAAAGAGTTGAGAATATTCGGCACAATGTACGCGTCATGGCGATGGTTTCTGATCCGGATGTCCGACGTCTTCTGACATGTGATCAAAAGCGCACTGATCACATCACGGGACAATCTGTCATTGTTTGAGGCGGATTCAGCTGGTTTCCTTGAATGTTTTCTAACCCAGGATAAATTTTGGGTTCATCACTTTGAGACAAAGACAAAAGAGACAATCGATGCAGTGGAAACAGCCCTCTACGCCTGCCCCAAATAAATCCAAGGTCTTTTCATCTGCAGGGAAACTGATGTTTCTTGGGATACAAAAGGCATTGTGTTTAATGACTATCTTCAAAAGGGCCACACCATCAATGGAAAGCGCTATGCCAACTAGCTGAGGCATTTACCAAAGGCTATCAAGGTCAAACGCTCGGTAAAACTAGCGAAAGTTTTTCATAGGACAATGCTCCAGCACACATGTCCTTGGTTTCAAAGGCAGCTTCACGTGACTGTGGCTACGAATTTATCACACTCTCTATTCTTTTGATTTGACAATCATCTGTTCACCAACATGAAAAAACACTTGCCTGCGAAACAATATCGCAGTAATGATGACGTCATATCGTTTTTGACCAAAAGGATGAACAGTCTTCTTTGAACAGTCATATGTCAGTTTACCTGGTAAAAAACAATGCAGTTATTAACAAGAAGATTTGATATTAATGCATGAAGGACTTCACAGCTGTAGAATCTCTCTTTCATAGTCAGCCTATAAACTTTATAGCCAACACTTGTATAATTCTATATCCCAAATGGGACCAACCGCAAACTCAACAAGCGGATAACGATTACAAAAGATCTCAACGGCTGAAGCAACGGATGAAGAGGACTAAGCCTGACGGTCATGCTACAGAAAGCGCCACTCGAAATTAAAAACAGAATCAGTGGCAGTCGGTTGCAGTTTCATAGCAGCCTCAAAAAAGAGGGAAAAGGCTAAATGAGAAAGCGCAAAGATTAAAAAACGGAAGAAAATGGCAAAATGATCACGACGCATATCCGTACAGAGGGGCGGCCACGGGGCGCACTCGAACAAGCGAATACACGAACACCTGTATTAAATGTGCATATAAGGACAAAAATGAAAAATATAAGCAGTAAATTGCTGATACCCACTGAAGAGTAGACAGACAAGTCAGACTACGAAATTCTGGTGTCGAGAGGGTCACATTAATCCTACAATAAATATAGCACACCTTAAAACTATATTTCTTCATATACATTTATATATATATATATATATATATATATATATATATATATATATATATATATATATATATATTGACGGACAAATCTCAAGTGTATCGAGCGTGTTCAAGTGTTACTGTGGATTTATACCGGATTAAGTTTAGTAAACACCACGGATCTCTGCCGTGTCGTGATGGTTAACAAGCTCATCCCACATAGTATATTGTTTGCAATGAACCTTGATCAGAATTACGTGCCAGACTAAGCTATGAGCAACTTCCGCATCTGATCTCCACTGCAAAGACGATGTGTCATTAGCAAAGCTCGTCTTGAGGGCTGTTAACAAATGGGTTCGATACCCACCGACTGCTCATAGTTTTTCGTCTGTTAAAAGCAGCTTATTACCTTATCTGCTATTAAAAGAAATCAATCGTCGCTTTCATTGCAGGTGGCACGGGGTTTTTATGAGTTGTATTGATTTTCTTCTGATTCTTCTCCTCAAGTCCACCTTCGTTTTTATTTTTATACTTTAACAAGAATATAATGGATTCCTTACGTGACCATTTATGTTTCGGTAAGAAATGACTGTCGCCAAATCTTTTATAAAAACATCAAAAGTTGCAATGAAAAGAGCTGAAAAGTTAATAAAAAAACAATTATGTAAGAAAGATGGAAGCCGATGTGTTGCATTAGAATTCCAACCTTCTTTTATCAGAATTTCTTTTTTATTGTCTGAGGAATCACGTACGACGTTATTTTGGGCTCGACTGCTGATTATTATTATTATTACTATTATTATTATTATTATTATTAAATAAACAGGTAAAAACAAGTTTACACGAGTAGAATCAGTCGTAATAAAGATATGAGATTTATTATGATTATTAGTTTTACTGTTGTTGTTGTTGTCGATGATGATGATGATGATGATGATGATGATGATGATGATGATGATGAATTGGAATTGAGTGACAGCAAATGAATCTCAAATCTCCAGAGTTTTTTCTCACTATCACACCACCAGCTCAAACATAGTATGAACAGTTTCAAACTTTCTTCAAATCTCGGATTTCTCGAGATTTTCGAACTGCTTCAAGAGAACTAATTACTATTAGGTACGCCATAATCTTCATCTTCTACGGAATGTTCAGTTCTCAGGCAAGGTTCTAGTATTTTTCTACTCCTCTTATTAAATGAATTCGTAGGAGAAAGTTTAGAATCAAATCCCGATAATGGAGTTTGGCATAGCATTAGTTAATTATTAATTATTATTTTGGAGTGATCTTTTTGGAGATGGACGTTTTCTTAAGTAGGATGTAAAATGAAAGCAAAAAATGATATTTGATTTTACTTTCATTCCAACACTGATTTAACTCTACTCAAGCAGTGTAAATATATTGCAACTTATATGAAATTCCAATTCTGGCGATTGTATAATAGTTGCAAAATTTCGTTGAACAGCTTCTTCTCTCGCACTTCCCATCAGTGCAACTCCCTTCCTCTTACTTGCTTCCCTGATTACTATAATCTTCAAAAATTTAAATGTAATGTCAATCGACATCTTCTGATGCTTTGATATTGATACCAGTCCTTCTCTTTATCTTTTCCTGAAACACCCCCTCTTTACTCTTACTTTCACTCTCTATAACCCTTTGTATGTTTAGGGGCACTCCCGCATTGCCTGAGTGAAATGTTAAAAAAAAAAGAAAATGCTTATTCGTTACTATCAAAATATAGATTCTTGTATGTAGTCCACATAAACACTTTCGAATCGAAAAGGAGAATTTAAAGTTTAAAAGAAAGAAAAGTAATAATATAAACAAAAAACAATGAATGTGTCATTGACGAACATTGAGGAGGGCATGGAGGGCCGTCGACCCCAGTTGGCAAATTTGGGGAGGGGGGATATTTAATTTAATTAGTATGATGAAGTAACATGCCAAAATTAGATTTGGCATTTTTCCGCTTATTCCACTTGTGCCATTTTTGCCTAAATTCATTTTATGGTTAAGTAATATACTGGCGAGGGCGCACTGTGGAGTAATGGATAGCGATTCGGATTGAGGAATCGGAGAGCCAAGTTCGAATTCTAGTCGAGTCCATTACATTTACTTACGTGCTAATACCCTTGGGAAAAGTATGAATCCACCTCCTCTCCCCCAGCTATGGATAAATAGCAGGACAGACAGGGTTCTATAGCCTTGGATGGCAACTGGTCTACCGTAGAAAGAAATGGCAACCTACTGCGGGAAAAAATCTGTATCGAAAGATACATGATCGCCTACGTGTGTATCACATAACTGACTGACTGAATATACTAGACCTCGACATATTTGGAAAGGATATTAAAGTAATCCAAAAGCTAGGTGCAAACGAATGCGAACTCTATTGGACAATCAGCTTAATGAGCCATATAATGTAACTCATCATCCGAATTCTGATGAAAAGAGCGCGCTACAGAATCAGTTCGGGTTCGTCAAAGACACTGGAACAAGTGTCAGAATGTTATCAGAAGGAAATGTGTATACAGCAGAAACCCAAGAAATTATTATTATTAATAATAATAATATATTTAACAGAAAAAATAAAATTGTAAAACTTTGAATGACGATGCTGATTTAGATCTGACTACAATAATGAGATGAAAGTGAGAGAGTTTTCATGCAACATAGTAGCTACAATGGTGATATATTAAAAAGATTTTCTTTTACTTTAACTGCAAGAACTCTATCAAATAATTGAGAGTTTACTAGAACAAAAATCTTCATGTCTTCGTCTATTATTACTTCTATAACCCGGTCATTTTTATCTCCGCCTACATATATGACCCTGTGTTTGTCACTAATGAAATCTCCATTATCTGCCCACCTATACATATTTCTAATTATTGTATTATTACGAGAACCCATCACAGTTGACAGCCAGGTTATAATAGTCTTCTCATTTTCAAAAAAGTGTTCAGCCTCTCCAGCAGCTGAACAACTTTATAAAAATAAAGTATATACAGCCAAGATTACATCTCTTATCTCACCCCCAAGACCAAAATCTACTGCCTTCTGCGAAGACCAAGTTTCACTCAGTTGTCCTAAAGTCTATGTTAGATTGTAGTTGATTCTGACAAACCTGTTGAGACAGTGTCGAAGGAGTTAATATGAGAAATAATTTAAGTTTCTAACGGAACCCATGATTATATATATATATATATATATATATATATATATATATATATATATATATATATATATATATATATATAACTGGCCACTCATATTAGACTACTAAGGCGGCTAGACAATTGTTCAGCACCCACAGAGCCAACCTGTGGTTTATACTGCAACTATGCTGAGCAGACCTTAGTTTCAGTTTCTGGAGAGAGCGTATTATCTAGAATGATCAAAAATCTGAACAACACTAGCATACTCAAACCCTCGGTCACGATGACTTGTGACTTCGTGATATATATATATTTATAAATATATATATTTATTTACACACATATATATATATATATAGATAGATAGATAGATAGATAGATAGAGAGAAAGAGAGAGAGAGAATTAGTGTCAGATGTGTAGTAATTATATTATTATTACTGAACCTATTGGTTAAGTAAATGCATAACTCGGCAGTATTCTGCTCCCTTTTTTTTTACCGAAAAATCGATGGTGTATTTTTTTAAATGACCAGAGAATATCTTAATTAAGTATGCAATATTTTTCTAACATTTCAGTTCTACTGATCAATTTTTATAAATGATTCTTTTCATTATCCTTTTTGCATCAATGCACGAATAATTTCTTTTTGGTTTGATTTAATTTCTTCTTCTGGACCACTGAACACATTTGCTCTTGAACTGTTGGAAGAATCCTACGCATACAGCATACTTTCCACCAAAATATATAACCCCAAGAAAAAGAAATTCTTCGCCCAACGAAGCCTGAGTATTGATCGCTTTTCATGAAGCGAATGGAAATTTGGTAAGCCTATTGAAACATTTATTGAAGAAATATTTAAGTTCCTAAAAGTCGCAATGCTTTAAAAATATGACATGTATATAATTAGTAGGTCAGTAGGATATTACTGATTTACTATTAAGAAAACTTCGCCAAAATTTATAAAATCTGTTGGTGATAACTTTGATTTCATTGATCCAGTGATTCAATTATCTTCTTTCAGCAAATACATATAATTATGAAAAAGGCAATAATGGTCGCTTCCTCGAGTTAGTTTCAGATAAACCATTGGCGAAGTATATTCGATCTTAACTCAATACTATAGACTTGTGCCGGATTAAGCCTACCTTAATTAACGATGAAATGTTTACTGTAAAATGATAGTTGTCCAGATCATCACACGAAAAATTCTCAGAGTATAATGCTTTTGATCCTCACTGGGTGCCCCATGCTTATGAGCTTGTAGAGTAAGCTTTGAATGAAAACACGAAATTTAACATTTAATTTTAGGTTAGTTTGGTCTGGCACAAGGTCACAGTGGTGTAGCACTTTAGGTATTTAAATGTGAATGTCTCCATACATTGATTCTCGTACCCACACGCACATAAACAAGAAAAAACAATTTTATTTGTCAATAGATTTTTCTTTTTCATTTGTCGTCTGTTTCTTAAAACCTCTAAAACGAGCATGTATTGTTTTGTGGACTATTTGAAATCCCATCAAATATCGACTAACATTCTAAATAATAACCAATTAACTGCGTATGAAACTAAATGGCAACTATTTTTGTTCTAAAAACGGTCGAGAAATCAAAAAGTTGCTATCTTGGATGTGACAGGTGAGTTGTTCTTGGCTTTTTCTTTTTTGATTGCTGTACAAGTAATGACACAATTTATGAGTATTCGTAAGGGAAGATAAAAATAGGAAAATCTTTTTGAGAAAATTGCTACACTTTTCAAATTACAAACAATAAGAAGTAATTGCTCTGCTTGTTAACAACAACGGAAAACGAAAAAGGTTGAACCAATCGATCGAAAATTTCAAAAAAGAAAAACACAAGTTAACATCTAATTTTACCAGCAATCATGATCATAATAATAATAATAATGGAATTCTTCTTCAACTTTTAAGGTGTTTCTGGGTGTGACAAATCATGGCTGAAAAAAGGCTGATAGATGGTAAGTTTTTATTGTTCAAAAATTATATTAAAGCCGAGCCAGATTTGCGTGAGTCAGGCTTTATTTTTGTTCTGCTACACTATGCATTCATTTTTTTGAGTGACATATTTGTGTATGCACTAAAATGGTGCCTACTTGTCGCAATTAAAGCTGTTCAAAGAGTTAAATATTTTGGTCGTCCATTATTTCATATATGGTATAAAAAATTTCAACTCTGCTTACTTCTCTTTGCACTTATCTGTGATCGAAATGTTAGGGTCGTTACGACTTTCAGTGCAGAAAATGGCTTTATTTGAATGACTAAGAAAATGAACTGTAAAAGCCATCAACGATACAAGTGCATTTTTAAAAATATCACAAAAGAGCAGATCAGTAATGAATAACAAAACGCTTATTTAGAAAAAAATGATTTTAAAGCCGAATAAGTAAATTATTTATCTAACTTAACGGTCAATTTAAGATATAAGTGAGATGATGGATGGCAAAGAGAAATGAAAAAAAGAAATTTATTTTATGTCACACACTTCCATGCAATAGTTGCACACACACACACACACAAACACACATACACACACACCCACACACATACACACACACAGACATACACACACACCCACACACATACACACCCACCCACACACATACACATACACACACATACACACACCCACACACATCCACACACATACACACACATCCACACACATACACACACCCACACACATACACACACACATACACACACACATAAACACACCCACACACATACACACACCCACACACGCGCCCACACACATACACACATACACACACCCACACACATACACACACACCCACACACACACACACACACGCAGACAACACAATTTCGTGTACACACAGAATCTTTATTATTTATATATTAGATGCCAAATGGCTGGGTCAGGGTTATGCATTTGAAGATAGAATTGGAGAAGTAAGTTTGGATTCCGACAAAGTTTGTCACTTTGCACTAATACATTTAGTTGAGGCATGAATCGTCCTCTCCCTATCTCAGTCTCAGTCTCAGAAAGTTAAAATCAAATCGGAGATTCTAATTACTGATACAATTCAATCTGATATGTCATGAAGGACCCGGCATGAAAATTTCTAGATTATATAATCAAACCATCCAACCTAATTAAACTGTCGAGATATAAAAATATAGTCTGGAGATGACATGTCAGTTTTTTCCTTGTTAATTTGTTGTGACTGATGGCGCCTTTTCCTCTCCAAATAATACGAGATACGACAGTCAGCGCTAATACGACGCACCAGTAACAAAAATACTAATTGTTCCTCATTAACTATCGTGGCCTTTTTTTTACAATGATATTCACATGGTATAAGGCCCAAGAGCCACTCGAAGTAAAGAGTTACAGAATAAGAGGCACAGTTTACGTGGATATGTGGGGAAGATAACAGTTAACAGATTTGAACATGTTAAGATTGTAGTGGTCGGGGAAGCATTATCTTGGGAGTCGGTTTCACAAAATAGCGGTTTATGGGAAGAAGACATTCATATGGAACTTACATCTCACCAATAGAGTACGAAGTGGGGACGACGGTGGTTTGCTTTGATGGACGTCTGCCATGGCGAGTCTTAGCCGTGAAGAATGCAATTTGTCTGAACATTTTCCATGGAAATAGCGATAGAACAGCGAGAGGCTTGCGATATTTCGTGTGTAAAAAAGGGATTGCACTTTAGAAAATAATTCATGATCCACAAGGACGCGGAGACGGTCTTGAACTCGATTGAGACTGGAAAGTGGAGTTTTGACATCTATGGGGGTAGCACTCTATTTTCAGGCTGATCTAGCTCTTGTAAAGGTAAAGGGTAGCAGGAACGGTACCAGGAACCGAGCATTTTCCAGCATCGTATGTACGAGTTCTACTTGCTGTCTGGGCTGACTTTAAGTCCCAAGAGGCGCCCAAAACACGGGGCCTCGCTGAGGAAACACCCGTTCCTCGCGATCGGTGAAAGTTCTGAGTCTGCTCGGTCATCATGGAACGTCACTAGTTTACCTGTCACGAACGAGATATATGTCTGTCGGCCGGAATTCAAAGAGAAATAGTTTCATGCCCCTCTAAGAAGGCTTGTGTACAATCTCTATTCGGCAATTCTATTTTCATCCACACACATATTTATAATTCTTGGGTTGAGCCATAGGTAATTTCCGTTTTTCTAATGACGATTTGGAATACACTAACATACTATAGTTTATGCAGTGGCAGCGTATACAATGGATGGAAGAAAACAATTTTAACTCCCGTCATACTGGAATTGAAAGTGTATTTAAGTTACATAATGGAATGTAATTTAAAGCAAGGAAATAACTATGTGGAGATATGAAGAAAGATATATAGCTGACTGAAAACTAAGAAATTGGTTTGCAAAGTTTCGTCCTGGAGAAAGGTCGTTGAAAGATGAACACAGATCAGGGCGCCTGTCACTGGAATTTGGTGATGAACTTCTAAAGTCATTGTTAGTAAGCCATTGACGGTAAAATACTCGGGAATTAGCAAAATCTTAAACATATCACGATAGACCATGTGGCGATACTTATAAAGATAGAGAAAGTCACCACCTTGGATTTTTAGTTTATGGTTAAGGAATAATAACTGACTGGCAAGTAAGAAATTGGTTTGCAAAGTTTTGTTCTGGAGAAATGTCGTTGGACGATGAACACAGATCGGGGGGCCTGTTACTGGAATGTGGTGATGATCTTCTAAAGTTATTGTTAGAAAGCCACTGATGGTAAAATACTTGGGAATTAGCAAAAATATTAAACATATCACGATAGACCATAAAGCGACTTATCGAAAAGAGTGAGAAAACAACTCAACGTAGTATAATGCTGAGCAAACCTATCTCGCTACAACAATTATGCCTGGGTACTTAGTTCGATCCTCACTGGGTGTTTCATACTTTCGGCCTTGTGAGACATCTAAACTACACTACAAGTCGGGTTAAGTCAGCAAGCTGAATTTGGGGGGGGGGGGTTTCACGGTCTTCGCGAAAAAGATCAAAGCGGATGTTTGTTAAACAAAACGAGGAATTATTTGACTCAACCACAAAACGACATCATTACAGTTTTCCGCATTTTGTGTATTTTTAGTTTTCACTGCGTTTCTGCCCTTCATCTTTGTTATCCTTCCATCTTGTTCTCATTGGAATCAAAAATATTTTATGATATTAACGTGTTATGGTTCAATATCCTCGCACCACTGTTATGGTCCAAGGTTAGGACCAAGGAAGAACAACACGAACACAAGAGTAGGAATAACAAAGATATATTACAACAGAATAATAATACAAGAAGTTGAAGATGTTAGTATGACTGTCAGTCTGGTTTAGAGTGAACTACTATTGTCTCAACTCGTTCCATCTCGACTCGTTCCACTTTGTTCTATCGTCTCTCTTGAGAGGCGCAGTCTTTATAGTGTCAGGAAGAGTTCATTGTCGTTACAGGTAAGATCCCATAACATAACGATAAATAAAATAAAATAAAAGGACTTCATCGAGCGAAAACACTTCTTCAAATATCAATTTTGGCGAGATATTATTTCATAATCAACCTTTGCTCTTACTGATAATAAATCCTTGTTTTATTTGCTACAAGTTTTTTTTTCTAATCAATTCCCTCCAAGCAAGGCAATAAGGCCACTAAGATGTAAGGGGCTACTGACAGCGAAAGAGAATGAAAAGACTTTAGAAGGAACTAGAAACTCAGTCCTAAATAGGAAACAAGTGATAAATCTCTACTTCAGTTTAAAAGACCGAGGAGGAGTGTGAACCGTACGATAAGCGAACCTATCTACTCCTGTTACTTATTTCCACCGTTAGATTTACTTCGTTTATTTGCTGATGATTTACCCGTCTTGACCGCCTTCTGTGCCTGCTTTCTGTTATCAAAAGGAAAATCTGCAGGTCGTCGGGTCGCTTTTTAATTCCAAGCATTTAGATTGATTACGTAAAAGAAACTATTTCGAGAATTGTCTACTGGAGTTCAATATTTTGTCGTTAGTCGTTGAACGTGAAAATACTTTTTCTCGATTTTAAATATCAACATATATGAGTCGATAGAAAACAGATAAATCACATAAAAAAAACTCTTCTCACAAAATGTCCGACTACAAGTCATCTTGATCACTGACACAACACTTAATGATAAACAGAAAACCATTATGATGATTCAGTAGATGAGTAATTCACTTCCTAACGTGTCCAAGTAATGGAAGCAAAATGACTACATCTATTGTTTTTCATGACAAGAGTAGGCCAGTCAAATACATTTGAAGTTGGAAAAATGAATTGGCGAAGTGAGTCTGGATTTTGGTTAAGAGTACTGAAAGCAAAATATCTCTTATATACATTGTCAATCTTGTCTACTTAAAACCATTTTTATACTTTAACAAACTTATCGACGAAAAGGATATATTAACAAACTAAAGTCATCACTGGTTGTAACATGATCATTCTTGTCTCGTTTTCGGATGAGGCAGGCAAAATCCGCCTTCCGTGTAGTAATTCTGCACTAAACTAGAACAGATAATGTCAGGGGTACGCCTTGACAATATATTAATGGAAGAGCGAAAGAATTATCACTACCTATGTTAGGTGATAAGCATTTTTGCACACTGTCTTTATGGCGGAACGATCAAATATTATTAATTACACTTCAGGTGTCAAAGCGGTTTTCGTAATGCTCTCAGTATAATTAATGAAAGCAGATTGTTTGCAAATTATTCATCAGTGTTTTTTTGTTTTTTGTTTTTGTCGGAAAATAAAACCGTACCAAATTGACAATGTTTCAATTTACACAATATTAAACATAAAGTTAATATAGCAAGATTAGAGTCAATAATCACATATACAGATCAATACGTAAAAACGTTCCGAAACGAATAGGGGTATAAACAGATTAACCATACAAGTAATATAGCTGGATTAGAGTCAATGATCACATATACAGATCAATGCGTAAGACCGCATATTAATACTCTGTAGATCCTCTTTGTTCATTAAAATACAACTCTCTTGACGCAGCCATAAAATCGTGCACATGGCGAATACCATCCTGCGATACATCGTTACACGCCATTTGCACCACTTAGCGCAGTATAGTAAATGATTTAACTGAACATAACAGGTGTCAAACTATGATGACTCACACTTGATTATGACCCATACTTCATTCGTATCAGCCGGCTAAGTTGTTGATTCTCTTACAAAACATGTTGAATAGCATGGGCAACATATGGTTAGGCATTATTCTGCTGGAGCACTGTATCACTTCCCGGTTCGATTTCAATGTTCTGTTCAATGTTCCTTAAACGAAAACAAAGGTCGAATGAATGTTTCAGCTTACGACACCCGGCACTATGATACTATGAGTTGGGCTTATATATCATAGCCGAATCCACTCGGAAAGTTCTCTCTCCACAGGTCTACATTATTTTCATGCAAGTAGAACTTGATCTCGTCATTGAACAGATTCATGCGTGTCCGTTGTTGCTATTAAACAATTCTCAATGTTATAAGTGAAGGAAAACGCCACATAGAAGGAGAATATATTTAAACAGACTATCTGTAAGGATGTGTGGATTTATGTGTGTGAGAGAAAGAGAGAAAAAGTGAGAGTAGGAGCGTCTTTAAAGAATGTATGTGTATGTATGTGTGTACGTTTGAGAATTAAAAGAGAGAAAGATTTTCTGTGAGTGTGTCTGACTCAAAGCTTGAGAAGAGGTTGAAATGGATCATGTCAGAATGAGTCCTTTAAAATCAGCATTTGAAATCCTATATTTTTCACAACTGCAATTTCAAAGCGATAACCTGTTGAAATGATTAAAGGAATTACCTAGACTTTATCTGTTCGCCTCTATATGTAATACTTGAATGAGAACAAACAAAATGGATATGCGAGTAGTTAGGGAATCCAAGTTCTTTGCATTCACTCTCGCACAAATACCTTTGCGAAAAGCATTAATCCACCTCGTCTCTATACCTACTATGGATTAAATAACAGAGCTTATGAGGGTCTCTTACCTTGAGGTGGCAACCCGGTCTAGATTCAAAAACCGAATGCAAGATCACCCGGAAAACTATCCTGCCCACACACATCACTGCTTCTATAGCTCAATCCAGTCACCCTACGACCCTAATTGCATCGGAACTGGTGATGATAAGCAAACACACACAATACAAACGCACACACAAATAGATTGCGCATGAACACACGCACACACACACATATATACATATATATATATATATATATATATATATATATATATATATATATATATATATGTATATATAAATAAAAAGGAAAGAACAGTAAGATATAAAATCCGGTGTTCTTATAGATATTTTTATTTTTACACAATAGTGCTCTATGTAAATTTAAATTTACAGAGCATTAATATTATAAATTAATAGATTTAAAATATGGTTTTACCGCTACACAGTGATGACCATGTTTCAGAAATGGAAGCTAAAGCCCCTGAATTTAATTTTGTTATTAAACCAAAGACATTAGTTCCATTTCCTCATCATATATATATAAGTGAACATTGAAGTCAACACTCAAAGGCGAAAAGCTGTTTCACGCTAGACGCAATCGTCAGGCCGCCTTGCGTCCAGCATGAAACAACCTGTCGCCTCTGAGTGTTGACTTCAATATTCACTTTTATATTTACATAAGCTCTATCTCTGATATTGAGCATTTTACCCCATTAATATAGCACACCTTAGAACTATATTTCTTCATATATATTTATATATATATATATATATATATATATATATATATATATATATATATATCTTAAGTTTACTTTTGCAATTAGGCGTTTTAAAAGTAATAGCTTTTGTCATAATTGGCTTAAATTTATATTTAAATGATTTTTCTTCTTCGATACCGTTGCATAACATCCAAAAATAGTAAAATTTTTCGTCTTGTTTATTCTCATTTCTTTATTCCCCTTTTTGTTGACAGTTATTCGTCTGGCTGATTGTTGTTCAGCATGCACTGTCGCTTACAGAATACATACGTATCTCATGTTATTAACCTGTGTTGTTATTTCATAAAAATAATTTCAATCAGACACAATAGCATCTTTTAATTTGATATCCTCTCCGAATCTGAGATGTTTTTTCGGCCCGATGAGGATCAACCTACCCGAAGCATAGCAACACAACACTTTCTTCCGTTCTCGTTCCATCGATATTCCCCCCCCCCCACACACACACATATATATATAAATATGGAGAAGAATGCTCAATGTCTGAGACAAAACATCGATAGTTGCATGCCTCAAGCTATCTCCACAGACCATGGAGACAGTGTCCATGCGATGTTGATTCCTATGTCAACACTGCATTCCCCCCACGAAGCTTAGAGACACAACCTTTTCCTCGGTACATGAGCTCTTCCAAGCGGCACTGCCACCTGCGCACTATAAATGATATTGCTCATCTCTAAGGCGCGTTCTGCGTGGCAGAAAGATTCCTGGAAATCGTCCCAAGTAGGCCAACGACGAAAGACACTACTTGAGCTCCAACTTGATATATTCTCCTGATTTGCCCTGCCAGGCCTTGCTACTCCTACCTTCATGTGTCATGTGAGTGTTAGATTCTCGAGACCTTCTTTCCTCATTATATGCCCCAGAAATTCTAGCTGTATCTTCTGGATAGTAAGTATAATTTTCCCTTAAGATTTCCTCATTGCTCACATGTTTTGTCGATGATAATATTCAAATCTTTCCACAATCATATTTCTACACATTTAACCCTACGTCTCTCTCTCTCTCTCTATATATATATATATATATATCTATCTATCTATCGATACATCTATATATCTCTGTTAATATGCAAATTTATAGCACAGGTATTGTACATTCCGACCCGCTTCTCAAAATCTAATCAAACAAATATATTTTCTTCAAATTCCTTATTGAGAGTCTGTTGCGTTCATGTCCGCATTAATGCCTTTGGGCACAAAAGAAATCTAAGAGAAGAAAAATGTAGAGAGAACAATGGAAACCACTCCACTATATTTCCCCCAAAAAGACATGGCAAATTGCAGATAAGAAAGAAAAGGAATCGGTGGCGAGCCATGATCGCCTATTTTCTGAAGAGTGCTGACATTTATTTTAAATTGATCGGGGTATGAGGTTTTCAGCATATATCAATATTTTTAGAGTTATTGAATTTATAAACGATTTATGATGAGCGATGCTGTTTAATATTCAAAAGTCTGATGAAGACAACAGTTTTGATGATAAATAATCCTCTTCTAATTTGGGTTTGGTTTTCATTTCAAATTTTTCATCCAGTTTCTTGTAGAATTCCTCGGGATTTTCGTCTCCATTCCTTCTTAATTTCACTGTTCAATGCAACTAAGACAAAAAAAAACGTTTTGGTGACATTCGAGAAGAGTTGTTTTTCGAATGTTCGTTAGAAACTAAACCTTTGCTGGAAAAGATTTACGACGGATTGATGAACGCAAACTAACGGCTTGAATGGCGAGCAATAAATCTTTTGCTAATGATTATAAACTGTCCTCTGATTCCTGGCTTCAAACGTCCTATCACGAATATGCGCGCGTGCGCGTGTCAATGTGTGTGTGTACGCGCGCTCATCTTCTAGATATTTATTATGTAAAAATTACATAATTGTGGCACAAGGTCGAAAAAGGGGAGGGGTTAAGGCTGGTCAACACTAACTACCTTATACCTAGCTAATCCGATTCACGACCCATTCACTCATTACAATTTACCCATTCGCCACAAGAACTCGTCCATCACCAATCAATCCTCCATGCAGCATAATACCACATCCTCTCTAGGGGGACCTACAAAACGCGCCCCATGTCATAAAAATTTCATCATGGAGAGGCAAATCTCCCGACTTGAATTTTCGAAACCAACGCCTTGCAGTACGGTCATCCACAGCACTATCCCCAAAAACCTTTGAAACTTTTCTTTCTGTTCAACCTTTTACAGTGTAATCCGGATATAAGAGACCCGGATATAAGAGACCCTGATATAAGAGAAACCCGGATACAAGAGAGATTTTCTCTGGTCCCAAATTAGAGCCCCAGATATAAGAGAAACCCGGATATAAGAGATTTTTTATCCAGTCCCGACAACTCCCTTATATCCAGGTTACACTGTATTTTATTTTCTTTCATTCAAGTTTTTTTTTAAGTTTCCACCTGTTACTTGTAAGCAAACTTCAAATTTTGCCTCATCCCACATTTTACGTAAAGTATTTTATTTGCTTTTTTATTTTCGTTTGTAAAATGTTGGTTTAATTTCTAGCGTTTGACTTGATTGTTTTTCTTTTCATATTTTATTTCAAACTTGCCTTTTGGAAAGCCAAGTTTTTTTTATTTTCTTTTGTTGACACACTTTTGTTTTTTTTTCTGTTTTTTAAATAATATATATATATATATATATATATATATATATATATATATATATATATGAGGAAAAGAAAAAATTAAAAGGAAAAAATTAGTAATATAAGTGACGCTGATGAATCACGGCCGGAATCCGGTGAAATACCCGAATCACCATGGCAAGCGGAAAAAAGGATTATAAAGGACGCCAGTTTAAAAAGTAAATACGAGGAATTCATTAAAGGAAACGAATTCCTTACCATCCCAGAGGCGCTAAACGCCGTTACGACACGGACAATCTCCCTACTGACCTCGGACGTGAATAGTCGGAAATTAATTGGGGTCAGTAGGGAAATCAGAGAGGAAGTGTTAAAGACACTGAACGTTGCCCTTCGGGTCTTGGCTAGAAGATCCAATGCTTTGTGGGACATCCTTCTGGCGAATGAGGAGGAGGCCAAAAAGTGGCCGGAAGCATTCTCACAACAAAAACAGTGAGAATGCAAACAGAATACATGGGAACCCGTAAGACTCGGGTGACGGTACACGGTGTGCCGTCGGACATAAGTGAGGATCGCATGGGGGCCTTTTTCGCCAAGTATGGTGAAGTGAACAAGGTCTCCGCGGTCATAAGTAAATCTCAACCCCTCCCCTTTTTCGGCCTTGTGCCATAATTGTATTTTTATGCAATAAATATCCATTTTAAAATAAAATTACTACAAATCAAGTGTTTTGAGGAATTTTTAAGATACAAAAGAGAAAGAAAAGCGTAGATCTAACAATTAATTTGTTGTTCAAGACAAACCCACGAGTCTATTTTCCCCTTTATCTTTTGAAAAAAGCGGTAACACTTTGCTTTTGAAATTTTCTTTAAAATAATGTAATCACCATTCCTTAACAACGCCTGAAGAGGCATAAAGTTGCCGTATCACGAATTCTATCCTCACTGGCTAAACCCATACTTTCGGTTATCTGACACATCTAAGCTACTCTTAAAATCTCCAAATTTGAAGAAGCTTTGGTTATTTTGTTGTGAGTTCAATCCTCACTAGCTGCGCTATACTTTCGGTCTTGTGTCACATTTAAGCTACTCTTAATATCTCCAAATTTGAAGAAACGCATGTTCTGAAAAAGGAAAAAGATACAGAATATTAAAAAAATTGGCAAGAACCCCTTTATCCACTGTGCCATGTGTCCTGGACACATAGCACAGTGGATAAAGGGGTCAGTGAGATCCAGTGACAGAACCGAAAAGAGTGTGAATTCAATAACTGGTTAAGGCAGTGGAGAACTTGGAGAGGGGAATTAACAGGAGATAGCTGATAACTGACATACATTAAACATGGCACATGTAACTAGAACAGTCTACCCCAGTGAACGAAATAAAGGGTTCAGTTCGACAATCCAACCACCTGAAGAAGGCCGCAGCGTACAACGGCCGAAACGTTATAATAAATATGGCGACAAAGATGAGGACAATAGTCAGAATAATGTAAATAGTGTACAGGAGATCCTATTATTGAATTAAGTAGACCACCATACTATACGGATCTCCATTTCTAGTCTATCCTCTATTACTATAAGGACCGCTATTCTATACTCTATTTAGTATAGTATTCCTCTGTTCGGATTGCTATACAGATTACTGTTCGAACGTGTATTATCAAGCAAGTACTATTAGTGCTAGTGATATTCGAAGGCGTCTGACACCAGTGTTGTTCAACGGTGTACTATAGTGGTATCTGCGATTACAAAGTCTCTACTACAACGAGCATTACGAAAGTGTAAATCGCGTGTTCGTTGACATCCTAAAACCTAGTTTGTTTACATAATAAAAACAAATTTCTTAATCAGGATTAATGATCTGAACTAAAACTCAAATGTTAGATTTTCTCATATAAATATGAGTACATACTGAAAACTTTAGCAATATCATTTGATTGATACAAATTTTATCATTAAAACAGTGACTCGCATAATAAATTCTGACATCCGATAGATAGATAGATAGATAGATAGATAGATAGATAGATAGATAGATAATGAACAGACTTAGATAGATAGATAGATAGATAGATAGATAGATAGATAATGAACAGACTTAGATAGATAGATAGATAATGAACAGACTTAGATAGATAGATAGATAGATAGATAGATAGATAGATAGATAGATAGATAGATAGATAGATAGATAATGAACAGACTTAGATAAATAGATAGATAGATAATGAACAGACTTAGATAGATAGATAGATAGATAATGAACAGACTTACATAGATAGATAGATAGATAGATAGATAGATAGATAGATAGATAGATAGATAGATAGATAGATAGATGTGTGTGTGTGTGTGTGTGTGTGTGTGTGTGTGTGTGTGTGTGTGTGTGTGTGTGAGCATGTAATCACGATTTACTTCCGTCATGTCCATATGCCGATAAATCGTTGCAAGCTAATTATCTGCTGCTTCAATCATTTGGCTTCTTAGCGCGTGTACGATGGCCCGGCCGAGGGTGAAGGATCTGAAAACAAATGAATAATGACTATATGCATAGTTTCAAGGGACCTTTCTCCCAAGCAACATCTCCCCACTGAATAAACAAGATTTGGCCGGCAATATACTGTAATGTCTTCGATTCACATTGATACAAAAGTGTTCCGGACCCAGACTGAAAACACTCTTGCAGCCATATTTCGATCGCCTCGGGGTGGGGTGGGAGCAAATAAATACCAGTTTCTCTGCTACGTTGTTTGGTTTTTTCCCGCATACACATTGAGAGTAGATGCGATTGACCTGCATAAATAATTATTAATTTGTGTGCATATCATTTCCAACTATCAGGAGCAAAACAGAATGTTCAAGTTTCGAACCCAGGTAACGACCTATGTTTTTCTTTAAATATTTGAATCTCCGGCACGAGCAATTATCATTATTTACATTATTTACACTCGAAATAATATCCTCATTTTTGTTGTTTTTATCATAATCTTGCGATTGTTGTGTCCTCCGTTCTTTATTATGTGTTTGCCAAACGGAACAATCTTAAGAGAATTTCAAACTGAACACTTTATTTAATCTACGGGGGTAGATTCTTCTCGTACCACTGTCCAGATAACTCATCTTGTTCTTATTTAGTACAACTTAGTTATTGTTCACCCTGTCTCCTCTGAATCTAAGTAGAAGGTAGCATCAAAACTGATACACCTATTGTTAACCTTGACAGGCTGTTATTATAGATAGAAAAGGACATTAATGAAAAACAACTAATTTAAAAGTATTTTCTCATTAACATTTACCGAACCTGTTCTGGCTACGATCACAAACAAAAAGATCTTCATCTCTTGACAGGTGATTCGGATCATCAAATATCGATCGCCTACCATAGACCAACTTGTTTACGCCTAAAATGAAATCCCGATGTAATTTGCCATGTACACTTCTCTCACCTGTCGCACAATAATGTCCAAAATTTTAACCTTGCTACCTCTCTCTCTCTCTCTCTCTCTCTCTCTCTCTCTCTCTCTCTCTCTCTCTCTCTCTCTCTGACTGTTTTCCTTGTCTGGCTTTATGTCTGTCTATTTCCATTTCTTCTCTCTCTCTCTCTCAATACTTCATATACACTCTCTGCGTAATTCTTTATCTATCCCACCTACATTGCATGTTTTTGTCCAATTTATTCCCGCTTCTCTCCTCCCCTTCTCCCTCTCCCTCTCTCTTTCTCTCTCTCTCTATCTATCTTTCTATCTCTCTCTCAAATTTTCGTCAATTTTATAGTTTTCCATTATTCGTCATTTTCTTTCAAGCTTTCATTGCTATTTTCTTTTCTTTCTTTTTCTCTTTTAAATCCGTTTACCTTTTACCTTTCCCGCTTTCTTTTTCCTTTCACGCTTTCCTTTAAATTTCCCGCTTTCTTTTGCCTTTCAGCGCTTTCTTTTTCCTTTCCCGCTTTCTTTTTCCTTTCCCGCTTTCTTTCGCCTTTCCCGCTTTCTTTTGCCTTTCCCGCTTTCCTTTGCCTTTCCCGCTTTCTTTTGCCTTTCCCGCTTTCCTTTGCCTTTCCCTCTTTCTTTTGCTTTTCCCGCTTTCTTTTGCCTTTCTCGCTTTCTTTTGCCTTTCCCGCTTTCTTTTGCCTTTCCCGCATTCTTTTGCCTTTCCCGCTTTCCTTTGCCTTTCCCGCTTTCTTTTGCCTTTCCCGCTTTCTTTTGCCTTTCCCGCTTTCCTTTGCCTTTCCCGCTTTCTTTTTCCTTTCACGCTTTCCTTTAAATTTCCCGCTTTCTTTTGCCTTTCAGCGCTTTCTTTTTCCTTTCCCGCTTTCTTTTTCCTTTCCCGCTTTCTTTTGCCTTTCCCGCTTTCTTTTGCCTTTCCCGCTTTCCTTTGCCTTTCCCGCTTTCTTTTGCCTTTCCCGCTTTCCTTTGCCTTTCCCTCTTTCTTTTGCTTTTCCCGCTTTCTTTTGCCTTTCTCGCTTTCTTTTGCCTTTCCCGCTTTCCTTTGCCTTTCCCGCATTCTTTTGCCTTTCCCGCTTTCCTTTGCCTTTCCCGCTTTCTTTTTCCTTTCTCGCTTTCTTTTGCTTTTCCCGCTTTCTTTTGCCTTTCCCGCATTCTTTTGCCTTTCCCGCTTTCCTTTGCCTTTCCCGCTTTCTTTTGCCTTTCTCGCTTTCTTTTGCCTTTCCCGCTTTCCTTTGCCTTTCCCGCATTCTTTTGCCTTTCCCGCTTTCCTTTGCCTTTCCCGCTTTCTTTTGCCTTTCTCGCTTTCTTTTGCTTTTCCCGCTTTCTTTTGCCTTTCCCGCATTCTTTTGTTTTTCCCGCTTTCCTTTGCCTTTCCCGCTTTCTTTTTCCTTTCCCGCTTTCTTTTGCCTTTTCCGCTTTCTTTTGCCTTTCACCGCTTTCCTTTGCCTTTCCCGCTTTCTTTTGCCTTTCCCGCTTTCCTTTCCCTTTCCCGCTTTCTTTTTCCTTTCCCGCTTTCTATTGCCTTTTCCGCTTTCTTTTGCCTTTCACCGCTTTCCTTTGCCTTTCCCGCTTTATTTTGCCTTTCCCTCTTTATTTTGCCTTTCCCGCTTTCCTTTGCCTTTCCCGCTTTCTTTTGCCTTTCCCGCTTTCTTTTTCCTTTCACCGCTTCTCACGTTCTCACTCACTCTCTCTCTCTTTGATTCTTTATACTTTTTCTCTCTTTCCTTGCTCTTTATCTTTCTTTCTTTTCTTTACGCTTTTTCCTCTTCGCTTTTCTCAATCACTCCCTACCTTTTCTTAATTTAATTTTCAAAATGTCTTTCTTCTTTACTCTCTATATTTTGATTTATCCTTTTCACCCAATTTTTGAAGATTCTACTTAACAGGAAAGCCAAAAGCCGGAAGAGAAAAATGCGAGAGAACTATGAGGACATTTTGAACTTTTCAAATATGGCGCGTCCTTCGTGTAATTCGGCAAATAATCAGAGGAATCCATACTGTGTATAGATAAACAAAGACTCTCCTTTGAATTTACTCAGTCGGGAATGAAACGTCATTGACTGAGTTTGCGTATTATGTGATCTTTGCACACACTGGGAATATCAAGGTTTGCTTATAACTTATAAATTTGTCCATGGAATCTAATGGAATCAGAAAGAATGTTTTAGGGGATGAATCCTTAATTGAAGCGCAGATCAAAATGTTCTACTTGGCCGAGAATCCGTTGAAAGCTATCCAAAGCCTTCAAATAAGCAGAGCATCTGAAACATCGAAAGAATTTGGCCAGTGAGGGCGGGGGGGGCTTAGAAGATTTGCGGGTTCCATGAATTTTCCGAAAAATATATGAATATATACACTGCTCATTCTTCACCTCTAATGCCGGGCTTTTTGGGAAAAACAAAACATCATATCACTCATGTTTGTCAGTCGCCACTTCAGTCCATATTTGGCTGTCAACGAATTCTAATTATTCCCAAAGCTAAATTAAAGATTTGGAACTATGACCGAAATTAAAGAGATCGCAACATAACTACTGATGGTCGAAAGAAGACTTTAAAAAGGGAAAATGATAAACGCGTGAGACTCCAGGTAAAAAATATGAAGGCGCCATTGCATTCGATGGGTCAGGTTTCCGTGAATTTTACATGGTTGGCTCATCTCCGGATAGACTTCGCAAGTCGATAATCCTTTAATTTAACTAAACATTCCATAGTTAATCTTTTTGTTTATGTTCTGATGGCTATAATCTCCATTAATTCCTCTGGCGACGCTTCTTTCTCTAAAGGCTGAAGGAACGACAGAAAAAAGAGATGGAAATGGGGATAAAAAGCTCATAGAAACTCAACAAAGAGAAAAGAAAATAATTTCAATGATTGGCTTGGGATGTCAGTTTACTTAAATAAGCGTATATGAAATGTCAAAACGAGACAATCAAGAACAAGGCGCAATCTTCTTTTATATGCCGTCTCTCTTGGAGACTTTGGTAATCATGACACTACACAACTTACGATCCTTTATAGCACCTAAGTAATATCTGTACTAATTGCTACTGGTAGTTATTCTGTCATCCATTTAAACAAACATGTTAAGTGTGTTATTTCTTGATTCCCATGTGTGTTTCTGTTGCCTTTGATACGCCTTGTGAGCATCATATTCTCTAGGCCATCTTTCCTCATTATTTCCTAGAAGTTTCAATTGAATATCTTTCTTGTTCTCATTATCCTTAAAACTTTCTCATTGCTCACATGTTCAGTTCATAGAACCACATTTATGATACCTCAAGTCTTTTTTCCTCAGGGAGGAGATTACCCAGCATTCAATTTTTCTTCCTCCATACATTATGCGAACGCTTAATTAGAGATTAAGCCTCAGGATCTTTGCGTAAATTATTAGTTTTGAAATCTAAGCAATTGTAAGAAGCAGAAATGGGAAAATATTTAAGAGATAATCTCAAAGACAAAGGATATTTTAGCCAAAACTTTGGTTAAGAATCTTTAAATTCTTTTCTCTTCAGGAGAATTTCTCCTGAAATCAGAATGAAAGAAAAATTACATCAGGGTTCTCAAGCTTAAGAATATCGATTTTCACTGAAGAAAACTGAAGGAACATGGAGACCCAAATCACTATTTTCGTTGCGGCAGCTACAACTAAAATAACTGCAACTATTATTTTCTATCGAACACAGAATATATCAAGTAAATCTTCCATAGATTCAAGGGATACCGGATTTGGTTTGGTCTGTAATTAAAATAAAATACACAACATTTACAGGTCTAGACGGAATTTTTATATTTGAGATGAAAGAATCCTAATGTATTCTGTACTTGTTTAACGCGTTTAGTTCGTATTTAACGCATTCACTCTAAACATGTCACTATAGAATAGAAGAGTCTCCAAGCCATTACTACTACAGTGATTACAATCCTCATTGGTTTCCCTGTACTTTTGGGCATCTACCAAGGCAAATAGATTCCTTCGCATTGGAGCAGAGCTTAGCAAACTAGTCTTAATGCTAGAAAATTATTAAATTTAGGTTCTAAGCCATTAATTTAGGTTCTAGCCATTAGTAACAGATAACCTGCTAGTCTCTAAATCATTAATACTGTAGCAATTTGAAATTCTATATTTGTGGTCTTGTGTCAGACTTATTTAAGATTATTAAATATAGTACCCGCTATGTAGCAGGGTTTAGCAAGCTAGTCCGATAGATCAGTTTTCATTCAGTAGCGAGGTAGATTTTCACAGGGAATCGTACCATTCGTTGAGAAAATAACTTTTTCGGGGGGGGGTCATCTCTTTTTTTCCCTTTTCATATGAAGTCTATATTTGTGTTGAAATCAACGAGGTTTTCATTTTCTGACAAAACCGCCAAAATATGCTTAAACTGAAACTCTTTGGAAAATATTTTATTTTAAAAACTACTTCATTCAATTGTTTCTTTAAAATCATTTTTTTAATTAAAGTTCAAACATAGAATCGAATGTGTGAAATTGGTGTCCACGCGAAATATTTTAACCATGGGAAGCGGTTCGACAAAGAAGAACACCATAGAAATATTCATCTGATGAGAAATTCATCTTCTTCTTCCTCTCTGCACTTTTTCATTGTTGGCCTTCTTGTTTTTCTTCTCACTTATTCTCATTAGTCTTCTTTTTCTTTTTGCCAGGTTTTCCTCTAATACCATTTTTTTCTATCTCTTTCCCTCTCTTGTCATATTTCAATTCATATCCTTGTCTCTTCTTTCTCTCCCTCTCTCTCCCTCTCTCTCTCTCTCTCTCTCTCTCTCTATATATATATATATATATATATATATATATATATATATAATATGGATAAAACAACTGAAAAGTTGCAAATTAAAAGAAAAAAAATTGGGTGCTTTTTTTGTGAAAGTATTTATTTATATGTTTTTATATATTTGATATTTCAGACCGCCTCGGTCCTTCCTCAGAAATTGATTAAAATATCAAATATATAAAAACATATAAACAAATACTTTCACAAAAAAACACCCTTTTAATTTGCAACTTTTCAGTTGTTTTATCCATATTATATACGTATCAAGAAAGTATACGTGGCTTCTCATTATGTTATATATATATATATATATATATATATATATATAAAATACGTAGAATAGAAATTAAAAATTACCCTACTTCACCCTACAAGCTATTTCACCCTACATGATCTTCCTTACAGGATTTGTCAACATCAAGCAGTTATGAAATACAATTTTATTTTATTTCTTGGTGTTGACAAATCCTGCGAGGAAGCTCTTGGAGGGTGAAATAGCTATTCAAATGGGGTATTCTTGAATTTCTAATCTATGTAATTTATTTCTTTATTTATGCTCTGTTATAATAAATACATTGAGCTCTTTTTGTGGATCAGTTTTAATATTTGATATTATTTGGATTCGCTTGGATCACTTGGATTATATAGCAATAGATTATTACCAATATATATATATATATATATATATATATATATATATATATATATATATATATATATACATGGGAGGAGTTACTTACCTAAACACTATCTCAGTATCCCTTTACACTTCACTTTTTTCACACCCTCTCTCTTTTCTCTCATCATACTCTCTCTCTCTCTCTCTCTCTCTCTCTCTCTCTCTCTCTCTCTTTGTTTCTATTTACACTTTCTTTCTCTTACTCCTTTTTTTTCTCTTCACACTTTCCGATTTTCTAAGTTCATTTAAGTTCCTTCACTGTGTCGTGCCAGACAGTTCTCCTCGTTAGAATCTATCATGCACCTTTATAAATTTGGTCTGGTGCTCCGGGGCTATATATCTCGAGATTCTCGACAAGATCCAAAGGAGGGGGTCTGCAATATAATCGACACTGACCTTTCATCTCCACTTTAATCACTATCCCACTTCTGTGACGTTACTTCCCCTTGTCTTTTCTATAAATATTATTCATGGCAGTTGTTCTGATAAGCTTTCCTCCTTCATGACTTGATTGCATGAACTTAAGTAGACAATTAGTTTGGCAAATTTGGTCTTGCGTTTTTACTGTTGAACTTCCGAGATATAAACTTAAATTGTGTGCTAATTGCTGCTTTTGCCGCACTTCTTGTCTGTGGAAATCTCTTGCAATTTCTTGCATTCCTGATACGTGCAACGTTCCAAAATTCGAAGAACATTGAAGAGTCAGGCGTATCACATATACGTTAAGTTAAACAAAAGTTTACGTTCTTCACCCTCCCCGGAAAGAAAACAGAAATTCTATAATAAGGGAAAAAGTAAAATATATAGGGCAAATTATGACGAAAATCGAAGCAAATATAAGCCCCCCTCCACATCTGCATGTTATCGATGTGGAGGACTACACTGGAATAAGGATTGCCGTTTTAAATATAAAAACTGTCTTGTGTGTGGAAAAATGGGGCACAAGGCATCCCAATGTAGGAATAGAAAAGCTACTAGTAGGATAAGAGCTACTAGGATGCATGACGAAGACAATACCAACATAAGGAAATATGTGGAACTTGAAATCTTAAATAAAAAGATAAAATTGCAACTAGACTCGGGTTCCGATCTAACGATAATTAACCTGCAGACATGGAAAAAGCTTAACAGACCAACCATGTTACATACACAAAAAATTGCTAAGTCGGTGACAGGAAAAGCGTATAAAATTCGAAGGAGAAATAATCGTAAATGTTAAATTTCAAGGGAAAACAAAAAAACTCAAGATATACGTAATGAAAGATACAGAAAATCTAGTGGGTACAGACTGGATGCAAAAATTCAACGTTTGGGGCCTACCTATCAGCTCATTTTGCAAAAAGCTAGACGGTGAACCATCAGATGAGACAAAGTTAAAGGAAGTACTACATAATCAATTTCCCGAGGTATTTGCGAGCGGGTTGGGACGATGCAACAAATTTACGGCTGAAATTGAATTAAAAGATAACGTCCAACCAGTTTTTAAAAAGAAGCGGAACGCACCATTTGCTACTATAGAAAAAATCGACAAAGAATTAGAGAGACTTGAAGAAACTGGGATCCTTTCATAAATAGAGTTTTGTGAATGGGCAGCACCGGTAGTCTATGTAAAAAAGAAATCAGGAGAAATCCGTGTATGCGCAGATTTTTCGACGGGGCGAAATAAGGCTATAAAAGACCATCATTACCCATTACCGAGCCCAGAAGAAATATTTACGAAGCTCAACGGCGGTAAGATATTTTCCAAAATAGATCTAAGTGAGGCTTATCTGCAAATCCCAGTACAAGAAGAGAGTACGGAAATTCTATGTATTAATACGCACAAAGGGTTGTACAAATTCAACAGACTACCGTTCGGGGTAAAAGTTGCACCAACAATTTTTCAGCAGACGATGGACACAATGCTCACGGGCCAGAATTTTGCGACCGCTTATCTGGATGACATTCTAATTAAGAGCGACAATGTTGAAGAGCACACATCGCACATAAAGGAGGTTTTCAGAAGACTTCAGGACTTTGGGTTTAAAGTAAAAGGAAAAAAGTGTGATTTTTTCCTAAATGAAATTAAATACTTAGGCCAGATAATTAATGAAAATGGCAGGAAACCAGACCCAGAGCGGGCATCGGCAATTAAAAACATGCCTGAACCAAAAAACGTTGCAGAATTACAAAGTTTCCTGGGCCTAGCTAAGTACTATGGCGAATTTATTGATAATATGCATAAATTGAGGGCCCCACTAAATGAGTTACTAAAAAAGGAGAATAATTGGAATTGGACAGAAGACTGTAAAAATGCGTTTAAGGAAATAATACAAAAATTAACTTCGGAGTTAACACTGACACATTTCGATCCCGAATTAGAAATCATTATTGCAAATGACGTGAGCTCACATGGGGTAGGTGCGTGTATTCTACACAAGATGCGGGACGGTACAAAGAAACGCGTTGCGCACGCATCTAGATCTCTATTACCGGCGGAGATAAACTATTCACAAATCGAAAAGGAGGCATTAGGCATAATATTTGCAATAACTCGTTTTCACAGATATATTTATGGGAGAGAGTTCACGCTCCAAACGGACCACAAACCCCTTCTTACGATTTTCGGTTCAAAAAAGGTCTACCAGTCTATACAGCGAACAGACTTTTAAGATGGGGAACTGTATTACTAAACTACAATTTCAAACTTGAGTTCTTACCATCAAAAAACATTGGGCACGCTGATGGACTATCGCGATTAATACCGGCGAAAAGCGAACCGTTGGAAGACTCGGTAATAGCGGCATTACAAGCTGAAGATGAAATCAGTAAAGTGCTATATAATACAATAAAGGAACTACCTGTGACTTTGCTAGAGAAGCAGAAAAGGATGAATTTATTCAGAATACCAAGAAAAGAATAGAAGAGGAGAAAAGGAATTTAGCAGACAGCTTCTCAATCTGTGACTACATATTATTGTATAACGAGAGAATGGTAATACCGAAGTCGCTACGAAGGCGAATCTTGAAAGATTTTCATTTAGGACATCCGGGAAAAAACCGGATGAAGGCACTTATGAGAAGTTTTGTCTACTGGCCTAACATGGACGATGATATTACGCAAATGGTGGAAAGTTGTAAAGGTTGTGCTGCTGCGGCGAAAGCACCACCCTCTATACAAAAGCCATGGCCTAAAGTTGACAGACCGTAGTCCAGAATACACGTGGATTACGCAGGACCCATAGAGGGTTACTACTACTTAATAATAGTAGATAGTTTCAGTAAATGGCCTGAGGTTTCCAGATTCAAACACCCGACGACAGAAAATACCATAAACTGTATACACGAATTATTCGCCAGATTCGGCGTCATGGATTGCTTGGTAACTGATAACGGTACACAATTTACCTCCAGTGACTTCAAAGAATTTTGTGAGACATACCAAGTAAAGCATATCAAGATAGCTCCGTACCACCCGAGGTCGAACGGACAAGCCGAAAGATTCGTAGACACTAAAACGAGCTTTAAAAAAGCCGAAGATGTACCGACGGAAAAAGCGATACAGCAGTTCCTCCAAGTATACAGAATAGCACCTAACGGGAACACACCATCTGCTCTTTCACCAGCGGAATTGATGTTTGCCCGGAAAATACGGTCTGTGTTTGATAAATTATTGCCAAACAAGAACAAAAACCAGTATACACCTACTGTACCAAAACCAGGAGAACGAGTTTACTTTAGGATGTTCAGAAACAATATGGCTTACTGGGAGCCTGGCACAATAATTAACAGGCTGGGAAATGTGATGTACACAGTACAAGGCGAAAAGTTTACCCATAGAAGACATATTGACCAAATACAAAAAAGACGGGTTGAGGAGCCAAGCTCGTCACCCGCAGAAAATGACGATGCAATGGACGCAATCTTTGAAGTTTTTGAGATTCAAAGACAACAGGAAGATACAGAATTTAAAAGGTCAAACAGAAAGAGAAAATTTACTGAACCGCTGATCATCAACCATAAGAGAAAAAAATACTAACTCCCTATCTTATGACGGGGTGTTAAGGGGTCTCCCCCTTTTCACACAAATGGACTCACCCAAGCTATACATATAATACTACCAGTAATACCCGAGGAGAGTAGTGGTATATTGAGTCAAGGAGTCGAGACGGAACGACAGAAGAGTAGCGGAGTCCAGTAGTAGTAGAGTAAGTCACACACAGAGACGGTGGCAAGCGTCACAGTTAGCGAGCACGTAGACTCAGTAAGGAGTCATACCGCGATACTTCAATACCAAGACTGTATATATATTATTTCTACTAACCCGCATTCCTGGATCTACTAACCCGTATTACCAGTTTGTATTATTACGTTAATACATTTATTTTCCTTATCCATTCCTGGCGTTTGTTATTCATTGATATCGGATTGCATCCCGGAATCCACAACATTTATTAAATCATATTTTAACTTCATTGAACTTAAAAAGAAAAAAGTGATTTAAAAAAAATATGATCGAATTGGAATTTTAATTTTTTTTTTAGAATTCATATTTTATTCTTTTTTCTCCTAATCGCATCCGAAATATTCGATAATTCAAATAATTATTAATGATTAATAATTATTCAATAATTAAATTAATAAGTAATATTTTCCTAATCGAGAAAAAAATTAATATTTATTATCATTATTCACTCTAATTTTGATCATTTTGCTTTTGTTAACAAAAAAGTACGAAGAAAGAAAGTCAAAAGCTATCGAAGCTCCGTTATGAAACAGGTTAATTACGCTTAGACGTTCACAGTATATCAAAATGGAAATAACACGTCTTTCGACCGAATCCAAATCTTTTGAATAATTATCTGATGTTAACTGTTACTTGCTGTTTCATATCTGTTTGGATATCAATTGTATCGAATAGAAAAATGTTATATTTGCAATCATCTTCGAAACATAGATTTCCAGAGTTTCCTTTTTACTTTATAACCTGTGATTCGTTGTATTTTAATCGTCTTTTTTGCCTTCCATCCGGATGGCTGATGCTAATCTCCCAAGAGAGTGACTCGTTACACCTTCTTGGATTCACGATCTGACATGAAGTAGAAAGATTATATTGAATCCATTGCAAGGTCTGCTGCTAGAAGAGTTGGTTCAGTTTCTCGTACTAAAAAACATTTTCTCGCTAGAATCTATCTTGACACCTTTTGATAAGTTTACCATTCACCCATGCATTGAATATTGCTGTCACATCATGGCTTGTGCTTCTATTCTGTCCTTAGAGATTCTTGATAGAATCTAAAGCAGAATTTGGAATGTTATCATTCATCTTTGGTTTCAGTCACTGTCCCACCGCTGTAACTCGGTTTCTACGCCTTTTCTATATATATATATACATATATATATATATATATATAGTTAATGTGTTTCGTAATCCGTATGGATAATTCCAAGGAGTATATATATATATATATATATATATATATATATATATATATATATATATATATATATGAAGAAATATAGTCTTAAAGTGTGCTATATTTACGGGATAAAGTGTTCAATATCAGAGATGGAGCGTGTGTAAATATAAAAGTGAACATATAAGTTAACACTTAGAGGCAACAGTCTGTTTCATGCTAGACGTAATCGTCAGGCAACTAGTGCTGTTATTTTTCTCGGCTATTTATATATACGGGTCAGTGGTGCATTGTGGGTAGTCTATTTTGGTGGTTATTTTTACCGGAAGTCGTTTATTTGTTTATTTGTTTATTTTTGTCAAATTATTTTGCTTGTTTTTATTTAATTTAATTTTTATTTTTTATCTTATATATTTATTTATTTTATTTTGATCGGTGTTTTTTATTAACGTAGTAAAATTTTTTATATAGCTTATTGTGGGTAGTCTATTATGGCCGTTATTTTACCGGAAGTCGTTTATTTGCTTATTTATTTGGGTCAAATTGTTTTGCTTGTTTTTATTCATTTTTATTTTTATTTTTATCATATATATTTATTTATTATTTATTATTTTTTTATTTTGGCCGGTGTTTTTATTAAATTTGTTTATATAGCTTATTTAATAGTTTTGTTTTTGTTTGGGAAGATAATTAAGCTATTTGTTGAATTTTGGGGTGGATTGTTGTGGTTTGTTCTGACTATTATTTTGGTGGGAACGGTTTTTAATTTATTTATTTGCATTGATTATCTTTATTTGTTTTTTCTATTTGTTTATCGGTATCGGTTGTTAGTTTATTTATATATTTGGATGTATTTAGATCAATTTATTATACTTGTTATTTATTTGTTACACTGTATATTTTCTCTTTTTGGTTTTCGATTTTTAAGTAACGCAGTATATTATTTTTATTCATTTTTTATCGTTATACAACAGTTATAGCTATTTTTCGTCTGATTTTTTGTTTTAATTTTTTATAGTCTAATTTTTTGGTCATAATAGTTTGCTAATTTGTTTATTATTTACTTTATTTATTGATTTTGTTCCTTATTTTTTATTCTATTTCGTCTATTCTAACAGGCGTGATTTGGTAATTTGTTTGGATTAATTTATTTTGCTTATTTGATTGTCATTTTGTTTGTTTATGTATTTATTTATTTTTTCCGTTTTTCGATTTTTAAGTTACGTAGTATATATATATATATATATATATATATATATATATATATATATATATATATATATATATCAAAACCGCTGAAAAAGTCGTTACTATATTAAGTTAATAAAAACATTTCAATATCCAGCCGCGGTTCCCGTATTCCTTCTTATTTCTAAGTATATGCGTTGAAGTCTTAGGTAGATTAGTGTTGATCGAATTTTAACTCATAAAATAAAGAAAGAAAGAAAGAAAGAAAGAAAGAAAGAAAGAAAGAAAGAATTATCGTGAAATGAGGAAAACAGATTGGAAGCTTAGAAATAAAAATACGAGACAAATTAAAATCTGAAGCAAGAGAAAGAGACGCAGGCGAAGAATCTTTTTAAAAAAGGAATACGTGTAAATCTAGAAAGAAAAGATTCGTTTAAACTCTTTTTTTCTTTAGCCTAACAGTGAGTCAAGTGAAAAGCAAGATATAAAAATTCACACAATTATCCTCCGGAAGGAAAGGGTGTTAAGTAGTTTAATCAAACTTGCGTATTCATCCGAGATTTATCCGAGATTTATAGTCGAAAAGTCATGTAAGAAATTGATATTATTACAAGGTAACCAAAAAAGTTCTGTCCGTTTTTAAAGGAAAAAAAGAAAACGCTTCACAGTATGTGTAACTTATATTTAGTCTTCAAAGTAATCGGCATCCAGCACCTTCTGCCAACGTGTCTCCAGCTGTTCAATGCCCTTGCGGTAGAACACGGGTGGGGGGTTGACGCAAAGAAGTCTGTGAGGGCTTTGCGCAAGTCTACTTCATTGGTGAAGGATTTCCCACGAAGATGATTATCCAGGAAGTGAAAGAGGTGGTAATCGTATAGCGCAAGGTTAGGTGAATAAGGTGGATGGCACAAAGTCTCCCACCCAAGTTGCTGTATGGTATCCCTGACACTCACGCGACATGCGGCCTGGCATTGTCATGGAAGAAAAGCACACCTTTGCGATTCACCAGCGCTGGCTCCCTCTGGCGCAATGCTTGTTGCACACGTTTCAATCGCTGCGAGTATAGGTCTCCAGTGACCGTTTGGCCCGTTGGTAGCAGTTCATAATGAACCACTTGACGACCTGTCCACCAGACACAAAGCATAATCTTGCGTGGGTGCATAGGCGGTCTTGCGGTGTGAGGGACAGCATCATGAGGAGACAACCAATGTCTGGAACGCTTCGGAGTTTCGTACAGAACCCACTTTTCATCACTGGTAAGCACTCGATTGAATAAGGATGCGGTACGGTGACGAGAAAGCAGCGATACGCAGGCTGCCACTCGTTGTCCCTTGTGGACCTCCAACAGCGTTTGCGGAACTCACTGGCTCAGTTTGTACGTCTTACCTAGGCGGTGCAGGTGAAGTCTAACTGTTTTATCGGAAACGTTGAACTGTCTTGCAAGTTCACCACACGTTAGACTACTGTCCTCTTCAATGGCCTCCTTCAGGACTCCGTCATTCAAGACCTGTGGTCGTCCACTGCGAGGATCATCATGGAGAGACAAATCTCCCGACTTGAATTTCCGAAACCAACGCCTTGCAGTACGTTCATCTACAGCACTATCCCCAAACGCTTGACATATGCGGTGACTTGATGCAGCTGCTGATAAGCCCACTTTGAAGTTGTAAAGCAAACAGCCCCGAACGAGATCTCTAGACACATCCATCCTTCTCACAGCTGTCCGGCTTATAACTGATGGCCGGGCACGGTGCGCGTGTTTTTTATAACGTCTGATGTTCCTACTTCCGGCTGTCAGAATTTGAAAACTATTGCTACACGCATTTCGTATATATTTCAACTTCCTTCAATGACTAATCAAAAAACGGACAGAACTTTTTTGGTTACCTTGTATTTTAAATCTCTCTTTCTCTCCCTCTCCCCCCCTCTCTCTCTCTCTCTCTCTCTCTCTCTCTCTCTTTCATACACATACAAGCATACTCACTCACTCACTCACTCTGAAAACCGCGCCTTTATACATACAAATGTTTTCAAGTTTTCATTTTTAAACTTCTTTACTCTTCCGCTCTTTTCTTTCACAATCTCCCGAAATGTCACAAAGTTGACGCCTTTGTCATGAGTTAGATGCTCAGATTTCCATCACTGTCGACAAAATCTCTTTAGTTAAATTTAAAGCAATCATAGAATTTTCTGTTTCTGTTCCTTTAAACTATCCTTTTATTATATCGTGTATGGCATCATAAAAAAACGAATCCCATTGTGATTCGATTAATCCTTGGTGGAATTTTTCAATTTTGGATCTACTGACATTTGAAACAGCTCACTAGAAAAGAAATGTATCCTGAAGTATTGTCTGAAGGTGAGAGGTCAAATGTAGAATTTGCCAACTTAGGTTCAACTTTGTTTGCTCTCTTACATTTATAAGTTGAGGATGGAAATTTTTATGCAACAAAATGCCCGCCCAACTTCTTTGCACACGGGAAAGTATTTCTGCTCCAATGCGGCATTCAAACGCGTCAATTGCTCACTGCAGCGTTACATAATAACTGTTTTGTTCAGGTTCCAGAAATCTGTAATAAATATTTTTCTTTGATTCCCACAACACACAGAGAATTTTCCCCTAGAAGATTCCGTTTAAAGTGAGATAGTAAAAGCCATGATTTCTTTATTTGCCGCTCTCCCAAGAAATCTATTTCTCATCGTTAATGGCTATCTTGTCCTAAAAGAATTTTTCTGTCGAGTAAAAAGAGAAGTGAATCTTTAAATATTGACTGATTTCCGATGTTGAATCCCTTTTGTAGGCTTCTAAATTTTTCCAAGTCATATAATTGATGTGCTACAGTTCTCCTAAAATTGTTCAAAAGATGGTGTCGGAATGTTTCCCTCAACTTAATAAGATTGCACAGTCTAAATGCTTTGTGCAATTACTATTAGAACTAATTTTATCGAAATATCCCCAGAACTCTTTGGTATTTCCTTTGTCAGCCCTCTGTAATACCAATGAACGATATCTACTACTAAAATGATGTTTAAATGACTTGCTAGATGTAATAAGTTTTGATTAACGATGGAAATATTGACTCGGCAACACTCGACCAAATATATCTTTAGAGGTTTTATATTATTTGTATATTGATTCAATTGCATGTCTGTGCGGACAGACAGATATGAACAGACTGATATAGATGAAGATCAGGTTGACTTGAAAATCAACATAGGTATTCCTGACTTTTACCTGGCTTGAATTCGAAGGCAAATATTCATCGATTGCAATCATCAAATAAATCCTTACATTGCTGATCATCGTACGATTTATAAATATTATTCTAAGACATTTCGGGAAAATATCCCTGGTTGTCTAAGTTCTACTAGAGGAAGTATTAGCCTTATAAAAGAAGCCAGATAAAATAATGAACGATTCGTTGAACAACATTATTAAGCGATATAAACTGTAGGAAAATTACTACCGAAGTGAGTTTAATTCCCATGGGGGTGCTTCGTGCTTATCTCATATGACAGAAAATCTAAAATCTCGATAGGGTACTTCGAAAACTTGTCTCGCTAACTACTGCTAGTGAATTCGATTCTCATAGTGGCTCACTTCTTTTGTCCTTGTGCCAAACTAGGCTAAGTTTATATCGTTAGCAATGTAAGTTCAGAGTTCAGAAATTTCTCAGAAGTAATTTTTTATATGTTTTTATTTCGCTCTCTGATGATCGAAGAAATATGATTTTTATGGGTGTTTTTCCAAAATCGCTTTATGCAAACTCTACATGATGGGCAAAACAATTGCACTCTACCCAAGTGAACCTCACGGGTAACAGATTTACAACCCCGAGTAAAGTTGCCCATTTCATCAAAGCAACTGCAAAACAAACAAGTCGCTGTGAATAAAGGAGAGCTGACGAGAGAACGAAGAAATGAGAAAGAGAAAAGGAAAAGAAGAAAAAGAAGGGAGAAGGAAAAGAAGGGAGAAGGAAAAGAAGGGAGAAGGAAAAGAAGGGAGAAGAAAAAGAAGGGAGAAGGAAAAGAAGGGAGAAGAAAAAGAAGGGAGAAGGAAAAGAAGGGAGAAGGAATGGTAAAGGAAAGCAATAAATAATAATAATAATAATAATAATAATAATAATCAGCTTGCTCTTTGGTGAATCGTTCTCACATTGAGTATGTTTAGTTTGTACATAACAAGGTCCAGGGTGTAGGATATTAAAAATGACCTGGACACTAAACGTTACTTACCGCTCCTCCATGGCAAGGCGATTAACGTAACCACAATCATAGCAAAGCTTTCTTCATCGACTTGAGAAAATCCAATTCACAGTATATTTTGGATCCATAAATTTGTTTGGAATTGCTTTATGAATTAGCTGTCTGAAGATTTACGGTGAAATGATAGATAGATAGATAGATAGATAGATAGATAGATAGATAGATAGATAGATAGATATGAATAGACTGAGATAGATAGATAGATAGATAGATAGATAGATAGATAGATAGATAGATAGATAGATAGATAGATAGATAGATTAGATATATATATATATATTTGGTCATCCCATAAGTTCTGTCCGAATTTTAACTTTTTGCTAAAATGAACGAAATTTAAAAAGTATTTTATAATGTCTAATGGAGCTGAACATTATTTTTATGTTTAGATGCATTTAAACTGATCAAATTTTATTTCGGAGAACAATAAAATTAAATTATGTTTGATTAAAACCCTGCTAACATGGAAGTACCCAAGAATCATTTGAGGCACATAATGCTTTATGAGTTCAAGAAAGGAAACTCAGCAGCCGAAGCGGCGAGAAATATTCACTCAGTTTATGGAGAGGAATGTGTGAATGAAAGAACTTGCAGAAGATGGTTTGCAAAATTCAGAGGTGGAGATTTCACCCTTGAAGATGAAGATCGAACCGGATGTCCAGTTGAGTTTGATGAAAAGCTTCTTGAAGCAGCCCTTGAAGAAAATCCTGCTTTATCAGTTGATGAATTAGCAGTGGTTCTCAGTTCAAACCATACAACTGTTCATCGTCATCTTCAACAACTTGGAAAAGTTCCTAATCTTGGAAAATGGGTGCCTCATGAATTGTCTGAAGACAACCTCAAATCCCAAGTTGACATCTGCTCTTCTCTCCATTCTCTCCAACTGGTTTCACCTTTTTTGGATAGACTTGTGACTGGCGACGAAAAATGGATCTTTTATCGAAATGTTAAGCATTGTAGACAGTGGCTTGGTAAAGGGGAAGGACCCCAGCCACAGCCGAGAAGGGAACTCCATGGGCAAAAGGTGGTTCTTTCAATCTGGTGGGATTGCCAAGGAATAATCCACTTTGAATTCTTACCACCTAATGCAACAATTAATGCTCAAATATACTGTCTATATAATTAGAGTGTTTGAACCAAGCTTTGAGGGAAAAAAGACTTGCTCTAGTGAATTGAAAACGGGTGATGTTTCATCAGGACAATGCGCGACCACACACAGCAAGAATCACGTCACAAAAGATCGAAGAACTTGGTTGGGAGAAAATTCCTCATCCACCTTATTCTTCCGACCTTGCTCCTTCAGACTACCATTTGTTTCGTAGCTTACAGAATCATTTGGAAGAAACAGCTTTTGTAACACAGGAAGAGGTTAAAACTGACATTTGTGAGTTCTTCGAATCAAAGCCAAAAGTATTTGACAGTAATGGAATTAGTAACCTTGTTAATAGATGGAAGGAATTCATAGATAATCAGGAAAAATACATTGTTGATTTAATCTGTAATTAAATGTAACATTTGGTCACTTGTTTTCTTTATTCAAAATTCAGACAGAACTTATGGGATGACCTGATATATAGGATGAATACAAATGTAAAATTTGTCACTTAGTTGATTAATGTTATATTAAGGAGCCCGACTCCAGAGATTCTTAGACAAATCTTTTTCAGGTGGTACCAGCAATCATTTTTGAAAGTTTGCTACATACACATAAACATATATAATTACATGTCGGTATGTTAATAATAGGGAGTGTTCATTGTCTCTAAGTTTGGAAAGGAAATTAATCTTCTCCGGGAATCAAAGAAATAAACAAATGGCTTTTATCACTTTTCCTACAAAAGCTATATGGCTGCGTCCTTGACGCCGTCAAATGTGCAAAAATTATCATAAAATGGCCAACGAAACATTTATAAAGAATTGACATTCACTTATTAATCATCTTGATGGTCGCATGTTCCGTCGTGTTTTCGGCCAGTCATAAATTTATTCTACCAAATCACAAATGTCATTTTCTCAGGCTTAATGGATTCAGGATTATTCTTCGGGAAAATGTGATTTATACTAGCTTTTACGCAAAGAGAAGGATGACATCTTTAAAGAGGACTTGATACAGTGCTATCAGCGACATGAAATGTGAAATGTTCATTTGCTTCTAGAAGTCGTTGGAAAACTATTCCTGATATACTAATGGTAAACATATGCTTGCAAGAAATTAGCCGGCTATTACTTTATTTCAATATGATCTTCGTGAGTTTTGTACGAGATTTTATTAGCAAATCATGCAACCTATTTAAATGACAGTATGTGGCCATTAACGCTATTAGTCACACAAGTTTCTTTTATATAAGTCTTATTGTTACCATAGTGAAGTACAAAAACAATATATCATTTAACACTTAATACTGACAAATGTTTCCATGTGAAATTTGAAGTTTCCCACCAACCATTTAGCATTTTAAATTTGGCTAACTAAAAGTTAGTTGTTTGATTAAGTGTCGCTTCGTTGATGATCTGTCCATTGAAAATATTACATTTATTAGAAAGTATATTTAGTTTAAATACAGAAATGCATAAAAGGTTTTCAAATGGGCTGTTGCCAGTCGGAAGGGAGAATCAGCCCTTGGCACGCAGATGTCCAGTTCATTTAATTTCGTTCTAATTGTGTCTACACACACACACACACACACACATATATATATATTTATATTGATGCATGTTTCATTAAATAATATAGACAAGTGTTGTTTATTTATTTTATGTAAATTCTTTTCATATCATCTGATAAGCTTAATAACATTATTATTAAATGAAGAAAGAAAATCACATTATTGATACATATTTTTTAATCCAATCTAAGCTTTCGGCTTACATAAGCCATTATCAAAGATGACAATTAGAGTACAATATATTAAGCAATACACGGACGAGAAAGTCATGATAGTCTGTTTCTGTTTATATGGATGATTTCCAAGTAATTATAAACACGTGCATATAAGACGCTGGAAGCGAAAATCGCACCGCAGCTCATGACATCACACATGACCACGCAAGAGTGAATTCGAGAAGTATTAAGTATGGGAAGCCATTGGCATAAACCAATGTCTTCTGTTACCAATTATAGACATTTAAGAATATTTAAACTTTAAGCAATAATTGTATTTATTACATAATAATTTCTAAAATATCGAATAATTTTCCAAAAAATTCAATAAATTCTTATAATTATCTGTTTTTTTAGGGTTTAAAAAACGGACAGAGAATCATTTCTTCTTTTGTAATATAGATTGTTTCAGTTGATTATTAAATGGCGTCGCTAATTAAAGGAGTTAGAAACACGTTAGAACCTGTATTTGGTAATATATAAAGTCTTATTGAAACGTGCTTCGTGTCAAGTCGAGGACTCACCGAATTGGGCAAAATCACTCGTTAATCCTGAGTACTACGTCCGTGTTACTGATAAAGCGTTGTGATTCTGAATGCGACAAAACGCGATCCATTACGTCTCCAATGATTCAGCCATTAAACTCATTACACACATAAATATTTGTCTATTTATGTGTCTACACATCTCGCGTCGAACAAGTTTTAAAGATTTGGGAGAATCTCGCGCATGATTGTCAATAATGTTCACGTTTATTATGGATTAAAATATCCAGTTACCAAAAAAAGTTCGTTTTATTGTTAAATACGCTTTCATAGGCACGTTTCGGGCTGAAATAATAAAGAAATGTCGTTATTTGATTTCAGATTTGGTTTCTGCAACAAATAAATATTTGAAAAACGACAGAAATTCCTAAAAAACAAAATGTTTCTGTAAATCGAATTAACTGTACGTTTTTTTTTCTTCAAAAAGTTTTCTTTTGGCATTTATTTGGTTTGACACAGATTTCGTTTCTCGTTTGTTCTTCCATAGTTTCATGACATCTCCTATCGCATTCAGCCAAGTTTTTCCTTCACCTTTCAGATGGCGTATTCTCATGACTTGATAAAAAATTCAGACAAGCATCTTTAGTTTTGATGAAAATTTTTCCACTGAATGCCTCTCAAACCTTACAAAGATTTACTCGCTTTGAATTAAACAATTGATACTCCTAAATGAATCTGTGTTTTGCATAATCTAAGGTGAGTCACATACAACACTATTGTATTTCTAGCGGCCTGTTCTACAGAAATATTCAAACTAGCCGTCCACAAGTCGTTTATCTTGTGCTATTGCGGTAGGCGATTTGGATTCATGACTTTTAGATTTGCTTATTTTATTATCAATTTAATGTTTTACTAATTTATATATTTTATTTATTTATTTGTTTTATATATATATAAGAAATTTCTTATAAGTCGTAACGATAAATAATATAAAACAAAAGAGCTGGGGAGGGCCGGTCTCCCCTTCTCCTTCTTGCCATAGACCCCAGCGCAGCCTGTGTCTGTGACACAGGATTTGAAGATCGCTGGAGGCTTGAATACGATCGCCAATACTGTTGACTTCTATGGCGACACATACACACATGCGCGTGCGCGTATACATATATATATTTATATATATATATATATATATATACATATATATATATACATATACATATATATACATATATATATATATATATATATATATATATATATATATATATATATATATATATATATATATATATATATATATACAATGACTTAATCAAGATGCTGGCGCCGCTTCACACTACTTTAAAGAAAACGCGTTAGGAAAGCATCCTGAAAGGAGCAATAACTGGACTGGAAGAAAAAAAGATTTTATAGCACAGTCTGCTCGGTCAATGAATGTCGAATTTGTTATATATATATATATATATATATATATTATGAAATGGACAATGTCCAATAATTATTTTAAGACATTTTTATGTTTAACATTCTTTTTATAGATACAAATATTTAAGTAAATGCTCTGTTTATAATAAACAGTATTAAACAACATTTACCGTCCTGATGTCCGAGAAATTTTCATAGAAAATATTCGTCCTCCAACAGGATTCGAACCGTCATTTAGCTTAACGTGCCTTTTATGATTTGGCCAAAATCTGTTTTCACTAAGAGATTTAATAAAGCATTTACTGACAAACCATTCTCTTTGAATGACGCCATACTTATGTTTAAAATTATAAGATGGATTAGATATTCCGTTGCTAGTACTTTCGAAAGCATTCACATCTTCATCGTCAGGTATTAATTTTTTTTTTTCATTTAAGGTAAATTTCCAAGACGAAAATAAATGTATTGCAGACCGAAAGATGTTTTTTTAAAGTGTGCTATTTATTAACGGTAAATGAACGATGCAAAATCTCTGGAAAAATTGCTAAGACATTTTGTTTATGTCGCATGAACTGAAAAACACTTACAAGAATAAAAATTCGTGGATTTGACACATTACTATTTTCAAAACATTTTCTCACTTGAAATATTTAAAATACAACTCTAGCGTTGCGACACTTGTACCGTTAGTGCCTGTAATATAATAGCGATGGTGTTTGTGTAAATATAAAAGTGAACAATGAGGTCAACACCGAACGACGACAGTCTGCTTCATGCTTAAACGCAAACATCAGGCCTGGTGATAGCGTTCAAGCATAAAATAAACTGTCGCCACTCGGTGTTAAGGTTAGTGTTTGAAAGTACTAGCTGAATTTAAACAATACACCATATCCATCTGACAATTTTATACATAAGGATCTCATCATTCAGTGGATCATTAGTAGTATAATGCCAATAATATGTCTATTTGCGAAGGGATTTCGCCATTAATTGCATTAGTATTGCTAACTGATTCAAGGGAGGATTATCTCTTTATAATATATATATTTCTAATTCTCATAATTAAAATATAATCATTGAAAATGGCTAAATGTATAACCGAAAGCGCTCGGATAAAAAGAACATTCGGACAGTTTTCATATAATTTATCATCCGAAAAGAAAAACATTATTAGATCGCATGAGAAATTGTATAAAAAAACTAAATGTCAGTCGTTTTTTATGAAATGTGCATGAAAGAAGGATTGCTGCCTAAATACACAAATATATATATATATATATATATATATATATATATATATATATATATATAGATTCATAATAAAAGATTCATAATTGAGGGTTTCCAAGGTAACCTTGGAAACCCTCAAACTATGAATCTTTGCCGTGCCTTTAACAACCGTAAATTTTAAAAAGTAAGTTACTCCAAAATTCGCTTGATGAGGAAATGGAACTAAAGTCTTTGGTTTAATAACAAAATTAAATTCAGGGGCTTTAGCTTCCATTTCTGAAACATGGTTATCACTGTGTAGCGGTAAAACCATATTTTAAATCTATAAATTTATAATATATATATATATATATATATATATATATATATATATATATATATATATATATATATATATATATATATATATATATATATATGAAAATAGTTTTTAGGCCGACCAAGAAAGCCTTTCCCTATCAAATAAGCTGATATTTAGTTATTTGGTTTCATTTGGAAGAGACGGGGGGGCGGGGGTCAGAATGAGAACATTTTCGCCCCCTCGTATAAATCATTCCCACAAACACATAGACACACAATGGATTGCTTGCATAAATTATTTTATTTTCTCCTGCTCTAAATACTGTTAACCAAAACTTAAATTTTCATTCTTGAAAGCAGTTGAATGGATGTCGATTTCTTAACAAATAAACTCCGAAAATACAAGCTTTTAAAAGACTTCCGGTCCAATAATACATTCACATATGTTATGACAAACATTGCCATCAACAGCGCGGGTCTGCAGATTGAAAATCTTTACATTAAACACTTCCTACTTTGAAATGAAAGACAAACTACAAAAATGTAAAAAAAAAAATATATTGAAAATAAAAGATATAAATAAAAAATATAAAATGTATGAAAAAAGATTTTTAAAAAGTAAGATTTTCCTCTAAAAACACGTTTTTAAATTTGCCGATTTTAAAGATGTTTAATCTTTGATGTTGTACATGCAACTTCTCTGAATTTAAGACCTATCTTCAGAAAGGAGAAGAGATTTTTATTCAGCTTCCTGTCGCCATTTTGTATGAAAGAATATCAAGTCAGTACTAACCTGCAGAAGGAGAGATACAATAATAATAATAATAATAAGAAGAAGAAGAAGAAGAAGAAGAAGAAGAAGAAATGGTGAACATTTACCCTTGCTCTACAATAATGAAACAAGTAGATATTATTTGTCTTGATTTTTGGAGTAAGAAAGCAATGTTGCGAACGTCTTTCAAGTTCACTATTTACATTATTCGGACTATTGTCCTCATCTTTGTCGCCATATTTATTACAATGTTTCGGCCGTTGTACGCTCCGGCCTTCTTCAGGTGGTTGGAATGTCGAAATGAACCCTTTATTTCGCTCACTGGGGTAGACTGTTCTAGTTCCATGTGCCATGTTTAATGGATGTCAATTATCAGTTACCTCCTGTTAATTCCTCTCTCCTAATTCTCCACTGCCTTAACCGGGTATTGAACTCACACTCTTTGGGACCTGTCACCGAATCTAACTAACGCCTTTATCCACTGTTCCATGTGTCCTTGATAACTGACACCCATTAAACATAGCACGTGAAACTAGAACAGTCTACCTCAGTGAGCAAAATAAAGGGTTCAGTTCGATATTCCAACCACCTGTGCTGTGACTAGACTGTTCAACAAAAATACGCGCGCAGACAACACGTCTAAACGTATGATAGCCACAGCCAAAAGATTCAGTTTGCCAATAGAATTCATGCTATTTACGTATGTTCAATTTTATCGTCAGGTTTTGTAGAGTTGTGTCGGAACGGCTCTGCGTTCTTTACGATGGCTGACTAATTCAAACTTTTCTAAAAGAAAAATATTTCTAAAAAGATTTAAAAATAAACAAAAGAACAGGAATTCGGAAGACAGAAAATAACGATTGACATTGCATTTAAATTTTTTGAAGATCAAAGTTGACTGGAAAGTAAGAATCCAGAATAGAGTTCCACAAGTTAGAAGCGCGAGAGAAGAAACTATTAGCATAGAACTTACGGTTACTTCAAGTCATTTCAACTGTAAATAGATGAGACCTTGACACCAATCTAGTACTGTGCTTACATGAAGAATAATCAGAATAATTACAATGAAATTATTTATAGAAAATGCACAGGAAACTACGTTACGACAGTTAGAAAGTGACTGAAGACGAGATGCCGGATCAAGACCAATAACAATGCAGATTCTTCTCTGTATTTTATCAAAAATCTCTAAAGATATAGCAGAAAAACCAAACCAAATATGACAGCAAAATTCAAAGCAATAACGAATGGTAGGCTTATAAATGTGTAAGATAGATTCTGGCGAAAGAAATTGTCTTACACGACACAATGGGCCAAATTTCCTAGCAGCAAAAATATTAATTGATTCAGTATAATTTTTCCGTTTCATGTAAGCGGAAAACATGTTTCTAAATTGGGCGGTAATAAAGACATAAGGCAAAAACTAATTTTTTTTTTCATCCCAAGCAAGGCTATGAAGTCACGTGTAAATGGTTGGTAGAACGGGGATTAGGAGATATAAACGAAAAGACAAACTTTACAAGAAAGTTTATGAGCCATAATCACACGCGTCCTGAATGGACACAGCAATAAAAATGAGTGATTACTTCTGTCAGTTGTTTTAATAATATATAAAACTAAAATATTTATCTGCATTTTAGACCATTTAATTAAACACTTCCTGTACTCCTAAATGTCTTAGATTATAGTCAATCTAATGTTTAAGCCTTTCATGCCACTCAGATACCCTTGTCTATTAAGTGAGCGTCTTGCTTTAACTTCGTTTTGAAATAGGCTTTGTCGTCGCCGTCTTTGTCGTTTTGTTGTGTAGAGATATTTCCATTTCACTGTTACATTAAACACAAACATTTTAAGATGAAAAAATATTGATCAAAAACGGATTTATATATTGAATCATAGATACTATTAAACGTCTAAAATATAAAGGGAACGGATTATTTAAACGGTTTATTGGCCTTTAGTTTAGTTGTGAATTCTTTATCTCTGTTTTATTAAATCTAAATACATTGTTTCAATACTTTTTTTTCATTACATCTCACCATTAAATCTTTCTAAAAATTGCAATCATTTGTACGGCAGAGGTACACTAGTTAATAATACAATAGAACAATTCTAAAAATAAACTGCAATAAAAGTTATGTGACGGATAGAATATTCGTTCTTACCATAGGTCTTAGCAAATTCAGTATACGATTTTTTCGTTGCTTAAATCGATAACTTTACAGCTTTTCTTTGGCATATTCGGATTAGCAGAATCATTTTTCTTGCACTGTGAAAGTATTGTTAAATAAAACTTACGAATTTTCTGGGTAACTGAAATCCTGTATAGAGAAATCGTAAATAATGAGAGAACATTGTACTGAACTTTCGTGATATATTTGCATAATAATAAAAATCTCCGAAAGGTCTGTGAAAAATAAAGCTATCTATTCTGATCCATTTTGCCTGGAACAATGCGTTTCTGACAATGATATCATAAAATCGAAAGAAATAAGACAAATTTCGTGATGCTTGATCTAAAATAAACTGAAAAAACATTTTTCAAATCGTTCTCCTTGTATGAAAATTAAACTGAAAAACAAAAATTTAAATCCACGCAAAGTTTTTATTCAGTTTTAATTTCCGAACGTCGTGATTATTTCATAAATTACTTTTCAAATCTGTGCTATAAAAAATAAACATTTGTACAGATGTAAATATTGAATACATCATAAACCACTATTATTATTAAATATGTGCAGAAAGACTCGAAAAGTTTGTAATCTATTTTATAAATGTATTTTTAAAATAATACATAGATACATACATATAGGACCAACAACAAAATTGGTATCGAACCCTCCTGCAGTTCTAAAGAAAATTGTCCGGTAGTGGGTAAATGCAAATCTACCAGGCTTATATATCAAGCGACCATTTCCCCCAAAGAAAATATGGAAAATAATAATGTTTACATTGGAATTTCCGCGGGGGAATGGAATCAGAGGTTTTATACACATAGACACTCATTTTATAACCCTAAACTAAAACTCCAAACAGCTCTTTCAAACAAATTTGGGGAATTGAAGAAGAAAGGTTTGAACCCACAGATAGTTTTGAAAATTATAGGTTCTGAATGAACCCCTAATAGTCTTAGAGATAGGTGTGATTTATGTTTAGAAGAAAAACTTAAGATAATAAAATACAATAATCAAAGCCAACTATTGAATCAAAGGAATGAATTAGTGTTAAAATGTCAACATAAGAACAGATTCAGATTTCTATAATATAGTTTTATCTTAATTAGCTATCATATTTCTATAATATATCTTTACTTTAATTAGCTACCCAAAATCACTCCCTTCTAACTCTTCAAATGTCGAGAGAAAAACCAAAAACTAATTCGAATTTCCATCTTGAATTTCCTGTCAATAATCTCTCTATACCATATTAATTATAATTTATAAACTTTCCCCTACTTAAATAATCTCCCTAAATCTCTTTCCGTTAATCCCTTACATTCTTTTATCTATAGATTTTAATTTTGGGTTAAATTTTTTATTTCTCCTTTAATTTTAAATTAAAAACTCATTTTTTTCACATAACCCCAAATTGGTGTCATAAGGTTAACATTCGTTTTTTTTTTTAAATAAAAATTCTTCCCTTTAAGGCAAATACTTTTAACCCTAACCCTTGACCCCTGACTCGTGCCTTTCGACTGACTGAAACATTGAAACATGTAAACTCTATATTAGATATTTTCGGCAAATTGGATTTGGGTTGATTTGTTAGCTTTCACAGTTAAATTTTACTTACTGCCTCATCTAACTTTATAGACATGAACTCGGGGTCGATAAGACAGCCGAACTATATCTTCGTTTGCTGTAATAGGCTAATCCCCATATAAAGTAATTTGGGACTTATTTGTTTATTAATTATATATATATATATATATATATATATATATATATATATATATATATGTGTGTGTGTGTGTGTGTGTGTGTGTGTGTGTGTATTTAGGCAGCAATACTTCTTTCATGCACATTTCATTGAATACGACAGACAAGGTGCTTTTATTTAGTTTTTTATACAATTTCTCATGCGATCTAATACATTTTTTCTTTTCGAATGATAAATTATATAAAAAACTGTCCGAATGTTCTTTTTATTCGAGCGCTTTCGGCTATACATTTAGCCATTTTCAAGGATTAAATATTTTAACTGTTAAATAAGAAATAGTTTGTTGTATTTATGTTTTATAAAATGTTTTCATATATATATGGATAAATCTTAAACGTTATTTTTAGTGGGTAAACGTTTTTGTGTTTTCTTTTCTTTTTGAAACCTGTGAAATTAATAACAAGCGATCCTTATCGAGAAGAACTACTAAATTTACCCGCAGACAGAAATACGACCTGTAGCATTATATCCCCACTGAAAATAACGTTTATAGCAATGAGAAATAATGCCGGATAAAAAATTATTTCCAAAATGACGATAGATATAGATATAGGTATAATTATATAAACTTCATTTATAATCGTATATATAAATAATTTATATAAACTGAATATATATTTACTATAGATATATGTAAAATTATTTAAACTGAACGTATGTCAAGGCGAATGAAGATCAGTAAATAAGAAAAAATTAAATTTGCTTTGAATTATTTGGACGAACATCATCATCTTTATTGTTTCAATGGCAACATTTCTGTTGGAAATAGAAAATATTTGTCTCTGGTTTGAAATATAATTACAACGCGAAACAAATAATAATGATTTTGTTTCAGAATAATGGCAAAACATATTTTTCTTTTTTATAGTAAAGTTCAGCAATATGAGGCTCGATAGCCACTCAGAGTAAAGTGTTACAATCAACAAAATGGTAATGATGCATGGAAGAGAAGGTTTTAAGATATGACGATTAAGGGGAATAGGAGGAAAGCTAACGATTAACCCTTGAATTGAAGATGTCAAGATAAAAGTAGAAAGCACTCACGCAAGAAACTTTTCCATAAAGTAGTAATGCTTGGGAAAAGGGTGTTTGGGTTGAACTTTCTTCTTGAATTTAAAACACGGTGGAGATAAGGACAATTCGATTCCGTGGAAGTGGAAAGGCAAGTAGTGCTGGATAGACAACTGGCGAAAATTGTAAAAATCACTAGAAATTAGAAGAGACTTCGAGTTTCACCAAAAAGCTGATGACATTATTTCCGATATGTTCTGATAATGACGGTCTGCAATAAAAAGTAACTGAAATTAAGATGAAAGAAATAACTCCTTAGAAAAGTAACCTCACGGATCGTCACTACCATAAAGAGTTTCATATTCACTGGTTATCCAACTCGTAGGATTCTGTCCTCGAGTAAACGTACATTATTAAATATAAATCAGATATTTTGCAAGAGAGATAAGCGCTATTCGAGGAACGTATAATTAAGTGATTGAATCTAGGGTTTAACAATAAAGAAATCAGAAACATTCTTCCACAAATGTCAGTATCTCGGCATTGAACAAATTTCACATCTAGATGATCCATAGAAACATGAAAATTCACACTGACACTTTGATAAACAATAATCAGTTATCTCCCTTAAATAATACTTAAAGGATATGTTTACATGGCAGACACAACTTCTTCTGTTAGTCACTGAATTTGTAAGATTTAAGTTTAATCCCGACAGCACCAGTAAAATCGTGTGAACAGTTGCCTCATTTTTAGAGTCTGTAAAATAGATTAAAACATAATATTCAATGTAGGACCGATTGTTTATAAATACACAACCGTGGCCCTCTGTCAGTCTTTAATCAAGTGGATAGATTCACACCCCACAATGTGTTTAGATTCCTGTTTGTGTTAGAGTGAACAAAAACTTGAAAGACCCCGGGGTGTAAGTTCCACAGACGAACGAAACGTGAAAATATACACCACGGTTATTTATATTATTTACATTATTCGGACTGTTATCCTCATCTTCATTGCCATATTCACAACGTTTCGACCGTTGTACACTCCGGACTTCTTCAGTTGATTGGGATTTCGAACCGAACTCTTTATTTTGTCCACTGGGGTAGATTGCTCTAGTTACACGTGTCATGCCGCCTCCGGGTGTCTCAGTTATTTCCTTGTAACTCAACTCTCCTACATTTGTAGCGAACCAAAAAACTTGAGTTCAAACTGTTAACATATTTCATTCTTTCTCTATAATGAAAATATTAATGGTAATATTAACCGTTTCCTTATAAGGAAGCATTTAGCATTTATTGACCGAACAGCCAGTGATGCTATCAGTTGAAATTTATAAAATATTTCTATTAAAACAATTTTTTCAGGATAATAGGTTTCTCAAGTCCAGTAACTGTTATCGCTCTTTCCAATATTGGTGACGATTTCCTTCCTAACTTTTGTTTGAGGTAGTCTGGAATGTAATCATCATATCTGATTATATTCTCTTCGAGTTGCATGTGATTTCCACCTTAGCTGTTGCTGCTGTCCTCAAGTGATGCGATTTCTGTTATTTCGTACAGTTCTTTGTTTGTGATTCTGTAGCGCCAATTCAAAAGTTTCGAAGGTACGGTCTTCACCAATACCCAGAGACCTCATTCGCTCAAAGCCATTTTTAACCATTGTTCTCAGATAGCAGACAATTTAGATTATTTCTGAACGGGTTTGGCGCCATGCATGGCCTTCATATGGGTGTCTTGATTATAAATAAACCTAAATTCAGACTAATGAACCCAAACGAAAATAATTTAGGATAAATAAGCAAATATATATTAGAAAAAATGTTCTGCCTAAAGAAGTACCTTATGGGCTTCCATCATAACTTTTTGTTGGAAGTAATGCACGGAACGCCAAAATTCCTCACTATGTTCTTATTTTGTCTTCGAGTTGCATATACTATGCATTTTAGTTGCTGCTACTATTGGTCTCTCTTATTTGGTAGTTCTTTTTTTGTGATTCTGTAGCGCCAGTTAACAAAGTCAGGAGAAGGATAATCGTCTCTATGACCCATACATACTTCAATCGATGGAAGCCATATTTAACCATTGACCTGAAACATAAGTTTTATAATGGGTTTATTTTTATAATTAAAATATCCGTCATGAAAAAATGTATTTGTTTATTTAATAAACAAAAACTGATTGCCATTTTCCGATTATTTCTTAATCATCTTTGTTGACCAATAAAAAATGTGTTTTGTTTTGTTTCAATCGACAAGGAATATTCAATATTCTTTGTTACATTAAAAAAAAACTTTCTAAGAAAAGAAATCCTAAGTGGATCACATGATTAATTCTTCATCAAAAATACAAAAAGAAGATAATAAACCTTCAAGTGTAAATATGATCGAAGGAGTTCCCGTAAGCCGATTCCAGCCGATCGAAATATTTTGCTAAAAAGCAAATAAATGATCGTACTCTCCAAATCGATTATTGAAACTAAAAATGATTTCATGAAGACATTAATCAATATTAAATTCTAAGTGATGACATTTTATATAAATGAAAGCTTGGCTCTAAAACAGTGACGTAATAACGACAATATAAAACATTTCTATTTGAATGGATTCCCTTTTAAATGATTACAAACTTTCCTACAGAAGAACTAGTAAAATTATTGATCAGGAAATCAATGAAGATTTGCATCTTGACACAAACCCCACAACACACGATCTGAAAGCAATTAGATCTCGAATTCTCGTCGTCAAAGATTTTATCATTACTTTCATTTACATTATTTACATTCGGACTAATATCTTCATCTTGGTTGTTGTTATGACAGCGTTTCGATCGTTGTGGCCTCTGCCCTTCTTCAGGGCATTGTTGATCCGGGTTACGTTCAAGGAAGGTTACAATGACCGAAACGTTGTGATAGTAATCAACAAAGATGAGATAAATTTCCCTGCTAATATTCATCTAATGAACAAATCGAGATATATGCGTTGTTTTGGTTACCTTCTCCGGAAATACAGTCTAACATGTTCGCCTTAAAGTACTTATTCTAATATCTTTCATCCTTAATGGGTGACAAGGCTTATGAACTTGTGGCCTACTAAGATAAACTCGGAAAAAGCAATATATATATATATATATATATATATATATATATATATATATATATATATATATATATATATATACATACATACTCTTAAGGTGTGCTATATTTATGGGATAAAGTGCTCAATATCAGCGATAGAGCGTGTGTAAATATAAAAGTGAACATTGAAATCAACACTTAGAGGCGACAGGCTGTTTCATGCTTGATGCAATCGTCAGGCCACCTATATATATATATATATATATATATATATATATATATATATATATATATATATATATATGACAAAAAGTACTTGGTATCAGAGATAGAAAGTATGTAAATATAAAAGTGTACACAGAGGTTAGCACAAGTGGCAACCGCCTGTTTCATGTTTCAGTTTAAGACGATGAAGATAGCGCGCCTTCAGGCATGAGACAGACTGTCACATCTTGATGTTGACATCAGTGTCCACTTTACATATATATATATATACATATATATGTATATATATGATAAAAATATAGTTTTAAAGTATACGATTTTGACATCTTGTTTTATATATACCTGTATTAGTATGGGGTGTACCAGCTAGCCACAATTTAAGGGCTATTTCGTGTTAGGGAGAATAATACGCTTTAGCCTTCCAATAACCGGACACCGATACTAATATTGGCATTAGTGTAGCCACTGATACACTAACACCGAATGAGGATACAGAAAGACGAAATACGGGACCGTACCCGACAAGACATTTAATAATGCAAACAAATTATATACACATATTAAAAAACGTTTACATGTCCCAAACACAAGATTGTTCATATAGTCCAAAGGACCGAGGGTGTTTAACGAGAATAGAGAAATGCCATACCAACTTTAGGGACGTTGACTGTCCATAGATTTAGTTAACAGGACTTACTTCTTTCTCCACGCTAGGCTGGGTACCAGCAGACCAATTTCCACGTGTGTGGACTCCAGTGGTCGCAAGTAAAAAAGGGCAGAGCTTCCTAAAAACGGAAGTGACGAAAGGGAAGAAGGGACAGGAGAGTTCTCGTCTCTAAGGAGCTGAACTTCCGTTAGCCCGACCCAAGGGAAACAACTGTAGTCTCCCTACACCTGCTTCAGAATTATTATAAATATAAGTATATATAAAATAATATTTAGGTATATATAAAATAAACCGTCACAAATGTTTCTTACAATATATCGGGGAAACTTACAGAAATTTACAAAATGTATCTATGAACAGAAAAAGGTTCTTATGCATAACAGATTTTCAAATAAATTCAACCACAACTTCGATCAAAATAATGCCACATGTATTAAAAGAGAATGTAACTTTCTTAGACGGTAAATTCCTGAGAGTGCTGCTACTGATTCTTACCAAAATATTAATCTAATTTTAAACGTGTTGTCAAAGAGGCTAAGTCTTGCTTTGCTGATAGAATGAGGCACCGTATAGCCTCTAACGAATTTGGTTCACGTGACTACTGCCGGCTTTGTAAATAAGACTAAAACTTCTACCTTCCCTCTCTTCACTCAATTTGATGTGCTAATATCTTCCGATGATAAAGCAGAATGTTTTGCTTGTAAATTTTCTTCAAATTCTACTCTTGTCTTATCTGACTTTCCAGTTAGAACTGGGTCGCCATTGTGTGATATTCATGTAACTCTGTCCATGGTTTTCGCTATTATTTCTAAACTCGACCGCGTCCTCCTGAACTGCTGGCTGTTCTCCCTGCAATGCATTGGTGCTTGTTGATTTCCCGCTAGCTGGAAATCCTCTTCTATGTTTCCAGTCTATAAAATCTCTGGGGAACACTCGGATCCTTCTAACTATCGGCCTTTTCTCTCTTTTTAGCATTGTCTTTAATTAACTCTGAATTGGTTAAGCATCTTACCTCGCAAGGTTTTCATTCGGATAAACAATATGGTTTTCTCTCGGTTAATGGGTTAACGATTATTGCTGAAAGTGTCTATCAAACTTTAAATAAGAATGGTGAAGATGTTGCTTGAGATAGCTCGAAAATATTCTTTGAAATTCAGAGAGTAACCCGACATTTCTGGCCTATATATATATATATATATATATATATGTCATTCACAGACAGTACTGTTTCGCTGTATCACAGCTCCTCAGTGCGACTAGACTTCCGAATGCCTCAAGCCAGGATTGAAACACAACTAATTTTGTGTCACCCAGAGCTATCTTCACTCGGTAGAGTTACACAACTAAATCTAGCGTATTATATATATATATATATATATATATATATATATATATATATATATATATATATATATATATATGTAAAGACATTTTTATGTTACATTCTTTTTATAGATAACATAAAAATGTCTTAAAATAATTGTCGGACTTTGTCCATTTCATAATGTGTGACGTCATTTGTTTACACTTGGATAACCTTTGAGCAGATATGAATGTATGTGAGAGATTCATGGAAGATTGTTGTTTAAATGCAGTAAAATCGACCTTGCTAACCGAACGATCCTTTGTGGCTCAATCGGTTAAGAGCACGCCAGGCTATATGACGGTTCCGTATAGGATACAAGTTCAATTCCTGTCGGAAGACGAATATTTTCTATGAAAATTTCTCGGACATTCAGGCCAGTAAATGTTTATTATAAACAGAGCATTTACTTAAATATTTGTATCTATAAAAAGAATGTATAAACATAAAAATGTCTTAAAATAATTGTCGGACTTTGTCCATTTCATAATATATATATATATATATATATATATATATATATATATATATATATATGCGCTGGACTCTCCCGTCGTATTCGACGTATGAGGGTCAAGCAGCTCAATTCCTAGGAACCGACAGCTAGACACCAGCAAATATGATTTGATTATAGGGGTGGAGGCTTTGTGCGGAACCAACCACCCTTTTTGAAGGGTCGAATACAGAGACCTGGTGCACTACGTGCCACAAGGTCCCCAAACAACCCTCTGCAGGTTTTGAAATCAGAGTTCTTCTTCCAGACCAGATGCTATCCACGGCTATAGACCCCAGTCTGCCCTGCTATTTACCCATAGATTGAGGGAGAAGATGAGAATTAACACTTTCTAAAGGGTAATAGCATGTACTGAATTCCAACTCGGCTCTCTGATTACTCAATCCCAGTTGCTATCCACTATTCCTCTGTGCCTCCAAGTATATATATATATATATATATATATATATATATATATATATATATAAAAGTGAACATTGAAGTCAAACACTCAGAGGCGACAGGCTGTTTCATGCTGGACGCAATCGTCAGGCCACCTGACGATTGCGTCTAGCATGAAACAGCCTGTCGCCTCTGAGTATTCACTTCAATGTTCACTTTTATATTTATATTTACATACGCTCTATCTCTTATATTGAGCACTTTATACCATAAATATAGCACACCTTAAAACTATATTTCTTCATATATATATATATATATATATATATATATATATATATAATTAGAATGTTCATATTCTGACCATGAGAACCAGGTTCGAATCTCATCATGGTCAGTTTGTCAATAAGAAAACTTCCAGATGTTATCGGGCTGGAGGGGTCGATCCCAACGTCCGACACCTTTGGAAAGTGCCTGAAATCCATATCAGGGGTTGACCCAAGCCTTGTGAGTGAAATTGTGTAGACGGAATCCTTGGGGGGGGGCGTCGATAGCTGTGCTAGCACAAAGTCACAAGTCATCGTTGCCGAGGATTTGAGCGTGCTGGCCTTGTTCAAATTGTTTATCACGCTTAAATAACACTCTCTTTCCCAGAAACTGTAACTAAGGTCTGCTCAACATAGTTGAAGTATAAACCCCTGTGTGGGTGTTGAATGAGCACAAATGCGCTTGAGTAAGCATCTGCATTAGGCATTGGCTAGCCATCTTAATTGACGGGTAGAGTTAAGGTTATATCTGATATTTTACACACACACAAACACGCATATATATATGTGCGTATGTGTGTCTGTGTCTCTGCATGTGTGTGTGTGCGTGCGTGTGTGTATTTGATAGAGGAAGATCATGGTCTGTCTGTGTGTTTTTGTGTGTGTAAACAGGAGCAAAATATACGCGCATGTCTATTCACAAAGATTTAAATGTAAGAATACTTCACTTTACGCCCCGGGTAAGACGATAAACTACGTCCAGCAGCAAGGCTTCTGATCAGGACGTTTTGAGGAGCGTGGAACCACCACTTAATTGCTGGTGTTCCCAGGTACACCCTGACCTGGGGTGGTAGCACCTGTTAGGGGTCCCAGCCATGGGCAAATAGTTAACTAATACCAGCAATGCATTTTGAAGAAATTATTAACAGCAATACAATTTTGAAGGAAAAGTATTACCAGAAACAGATTTTTGACAAAACAAAATATTACCAGCAATAAAAGATTTTGTCAGCATTGAATAACCCATTGAGGTGTTGATATGCCGTAAAACAAAATAAACCAAACCAAAGAATACATATTCTTTTCATACAAATCTATCCTAAAAATGTTGTCGGCATTAAATAACCCATTGAGGTTGATATGCCGTAAAACGAAATAAACCAAACCAATCTAAACTAAAGAATACATATTCTATTCATACGAATCTATCCTAAAAATGTTGTTGGCATTAAATAACCCATTGAGGTTGATATGCCGTAAAGCAAAATAAACGAAACCAAACCCAACTTCACTTTATCTGACATCATTGCCGGCACATGTATCACAGTGCATTGGTTAAAGAACACATCTCGCAGGACGTTAACATTAACTAAGTTGTAACTTTGCAATTGATTTTTTGTGATTATTCTGTAATCTTGAAGGAAAAGTTTCCAGCATTTTCTAAATCATCTTTTATTCACATATCAATTCATTTATCTGCTTTCCGCTAAAACGGTGAAGGCAGATCTATAGAGAAATGATTCTGATCGTAATTCGATTAATTCTTCCAGTAAGCTTTCGATAAGTTTCAATCGATTTGAACCGCTGATCGGAACAAGTGACAGGTTTGAAGAATATGAAGAACATCTCACTTGATGAAGATTTTGTGTCTCCTATTTGCACAGGCGATATCATGGAACCTTCCTTTTCTATTCCAGTGTGTCATTCAAACTAGCCAATTGCTCACTGTAGCTTTGTGCAATAACGGTTTGAGCAGGTTCGAGTGATTCCTCTTGAATTTTCCGATCAAACACTAAGAAGCATTTTTTTCGTAGAGATTGATATGTTAAAAGTTATATTGCATCTGGTCACGATTTTCTTCGTTTTGAATTCATCGAATAAATCTTTCTTGTCCAAATATGACTTTTTTTCTAAATAAAACAAAAAAGTATACGCTTACCGATGTGCCTTTTCAGAACTTTACATGCAATTCTTTTTCCTTGCTTTTCAAATTTTCCTAAGAGTCAAAGACATTAAACAGTTTAATTGATTGTGCAAAGCAATGAACAGCTGAGTAATTCTCAATGGCAATTTGAGATTCTTCAAACATCGCGTAAAAATGGTGCAGGGAAAATTTGACTGAAAGTAATAAATTAATGAAATCACATTAACAAATTATGGACAAGAAGCTTAGACAAATTTTCAAAAATATAACAATTTAGTTTTAAAAAATGTTCAGATGTTAATTGGATTTTTCTCCCTCGTGAGAACAGATCCCGACACCCGATTATCTTCCCTGTTTTGAATAATTCTTTAACAAATAATTCTGTTGAAATTTTAAATAAACAAGGGATTTTAATATGAAAAAATTAAAACAGGGGAGATAAGTCAGAAATAACACTGAATGTTTAATTATGTCGTTTAATTATGAATCATTTGAACTGCGTCAGTTATGAAGAGATTTCATCTAGATTTCAAGGGAAGACAATAAAAGAAAAATGGGAACTGGGTATTAAATATATTGCATGATAAAAAAACAACAATATTTGTTTATATAGAAAGAAGTAAGCATATACGCCTTCTACAGAGAACTGGTGCGCAATGTGCCACAAGCCACCATCCCCTCACCAAACGACTCTCCGCAGGTTTTGAATTTAGAATTGTCTTTCTCCTAGGCCGGTTGCCACCCAAGGCTAACGGACTCAGTCTGTCCTGTTATTTACCTATAGCTGGGGAGGAAGAGGAAAAGGATTAATACCTTTCACACGGGTATTAGGAAGTAAGTGAATGGAATGGATTCGACTGGAATTCGATTCCTCAATCCGATTTCACAATTCGAACCACAACCCATTACTACATCGTGATATATATATATATATATATATATATATATATATATATATATATATATATATATATATATATATATATATATATATATATATACAAAACAAGATTATATCCCAGTTCAACAAACGAGACTACAATTTGGACGATTCCTGTAACAAACTGGTAACCTAATGTCATTACAAGTTTTTCAAAGAAAAATATTGTCAGTCACTTTCTCACTCACAACAGAAGTTTAATAGTTTGTTGAAGAATGGATTTTTCTCTACTTTTCTAGGATATGTTACACCTAATTCTGTATAGGAATATTTTGATAATCCATCTTTGTGTTTTATTCATTAATTTTAAAATTGTTAAAATTTTCAACTGAACATTTTTTTCATGTTAATTAGAATGAATTTCTCAGAAAATTGTGACGGAAATTTCCATATATGTCTGATTTTTCAGCTTACGCTTTGGATATTGACGGATTTGATTTGTTTAAAATAATGTAAATTAGAATTTAAATTCAGTTATTTCAGAACCACGTTTCCAAAACAGGGGAGATAACTAATCATTGAGTTTTAAATTTCTTTATCAAGGAAATTGAGACATGCGCAGATTGTACAAAAGTTTTTATTGAAATCTATCAAAAGAAAAACAAAGACATCTGTACATATATATTTTGATTTTTCTATAGTCAGAGATAACAGATGTGTCAGAAAACGACATGATGGGGAATTTTAAACATGCTTAATCAAAATAGACAGGTGAACGCAACCAGCGTCGTAGAAATGTGTAGGGTTTCCTCTGCTACGCCTCAAATATATGTCTCTTTGGTTAAGGCTACATCGTTACATAACAAGCTTATCTGAAATCTCTGAAAATATTTCATCACTTTCTTTTTTTTATTAAATGCTTTCTTTCAATGGGTTTTTTAAAAAAATTACTGATGAAAGAATGGCAAGAAAATTTCCTTGAACTGCACTTTTGAAAAAGTGCAGTTTTAGATAAAATTTCGTATAACATCAACAAGGTTTGAAGATAACGTTAAATAGTGAACAGGAAGACACCTTTACGCATGCGTTAACAAATCATGCAAATATATTCAGATTCGTATTCATATACATTGACGGAAAATAAAATTGTATCCTCTTGAAAGACAATGTCGATATTGACATGATAACAGTTTATATGCATGCTAAGGGGTAGATATTCTGATAAATTATTTCAATATTCGCTTATTTTGTTACGTCACAACATCCATATCGGCGCACCTGAGCTTTAGACAGTGATGTATACTGTGATATAGTTCGGTGTGTTAAAAAAAAAAGAAGACCAGTGGAAACAAGTGAGTCCAGCCGAAATCTATTCGGCTGTGCGGTTGAACTCTCTGCGTTCGGGCAGAGAGGAACCAGAACGAGGCTCAGCCGAAGGGCAGAGTCTCGTTTGGGGAAGTAAATCGACCCTGAACCTGTTTATACGTATTCGAAGGGATTATTTTTGGCCGAGCCTACGGGCTCGGAAAGTCCACGTTAAACCCGGCCTTGTGCCACATATAACCCTCGTGGGGGGGGGATAAATATTCCAGTGGAAACAGGTGTCGTAATATGGATGTGCACGTGCTACTTTTGTTCAATTATAAGCCTTTCAAAGCTTTGACTGTGGTCCTTCGAGAAGTTGGATGATCATTTCAAAGAGTTTCTCTGTGTGTTTGGTGTGACGCGTCTGTGATTCTTCAAGGCTGGCAACAAAGATGGAACGAACAAACCGACACCCAGTAGACCATGTAACACAGGCGCGAGCCAAAATCGACATATTGTATGGGAAATCGTGTCAGATCGAGAGATGAGTCGACAGCACAGATTAGAGTAAATTGCCCCACCCCATTCCAGGAATGTCAACACAAACTTTAGGAAATTGATAAACTTTCACCAGGACTACAAGCACGTATTCATTTATCCAGACCTGACCCGCAATGAACATATATGAAACATGATGGGATAAGGCCTAACTCGTTCAGTTACCCCACCACCCTTCATCTCTTGGTATATTTGCGTCAACAGGTGAAAGACACGTGCAATTATATAAGGAATGTGAACGTACAGGACAGTGTTAAGCCCCAGGATAAACAGTGTATCAATAGAGGGGGTGTACAATTGTTAAACTCCTACACACCTATACTTATTGTATATGTGGTAATAATAATACAGTTGTAATCCAGTTGTATTACCAGAATGTATTACCTTGAGACAATTCAAACATATATTCCGGGATTTTCAATTTGATTTTCTGTCAGTCTATAATAATTATCAATATTTTTGTAATAAGATATAAACATGTACAGTTTGTACGCGTAACAATATAGAAAACAAAATATATATTTTGTATGTGTGCGTTTCTATGTGTGCGCGTGTTTGTGTTTGTGTGTGTGTGTGCATGAGTGGGTGTGTGGTGTATGAGTGTGTGTGCATCAGAGGCATGCATTCTGTACATGCATATCCTGAGCTGAAATGATCGCTACAGACCAGCCATTATTTTTTTTCTTTTACAAAATGAATGAAATATGCAAGTCTTTGTTGTTTAATCATTACTGATTACAAGAAACTCATTGGCAAAATGACTTTAAATATAATTAAAGTGCAGAATTATCAACAGGAAAATTCAATGCACGCTACAGATAGATAGATAGATAGATAGATAGATAGATAGATAGATAGATAGATAGATAGATAGATAGATAGATAGATAGACTGAAATAGAGATAGGGAGACAGAGAGAGACGAATATATATATATATATATAGAGAGAGAGAGAGAGATAGAGAGATAGATAGATAGATAGATAGATAGATAGATAGATAGACTGAAATAGAGATAGGGAGACACACAGAGAGACGAATATATATATATCTATATATATATATATATATATATATATAGAGAGAGAGAGATAGATAGACTGAAATAGAGATAGGGAGACAGAGACGAATATATATATATCTATCTATCTATCTATATATATATATATATATATATATAGAGAGAGAGAGAGAGAGATAGATAGATAGATAGATAGATAGATAGATAGATAGATAGATAGATAGATAGATAGACTGAAGTTGTGACAGAGAGAGAGAGGGAGGAATAGATAGATAGATAGATAGATAGATAGATAGATAGATAGATAGATAGATAGATAGCCTGAAGTAGTGATAGGGAGACACGGATAGATAGATAGATAGATAGATAGATAGATAGATAGATAGATAGATAGATAGATAGATAGATAGATAGATAGATAGATAGATAGATAGCCTGAAGTAGTGATAGGGAGACACGGATAGATAGATAGATAGATAGATAGATAGATAGATAGATAGATAGATAGATAGATAGATAGACTGAAGTAGTGATAGGGAGACAGAGAGAGAGAGGAATAGATAGATAGATAGATAGATAGATAGATAGATAGATAGATAGATAGATAGATAGATAGATAGATAGACTGAAGTAGTGATAGGGAGACACAGAGAGAGAGAGGAATAGATAGATAGATAGATAGATAGATAGATAGATAGATAGATAGATAGATAGATAGATAGAAAGAAAGAACCTTAAAATTAAGTTATCACCTAAAAGATAGAAAGACTACGTCACGGCTTCCCCTCTATCCTATTTACAAGATGGTCACAATAATTGGCCCAATAATCATTTGAAAAATAAAAAAGTTTTTTTCGACAGCAATTGTCATAATGTAAATTAACAAAACAATGTTTTCGTTCGCCTCCCCATTAATATCGAAATTGTCACGGAGATTTTTCAGTCAGCTTTCAGATTTTCCTTTTTTCTTGTTTCTCTTTTCATTTTAGCTTTAACATTTCTTTTGACCAATCACCAAAATTATTGCAAAATTAATTACATTTAATTCTAAAAAAAAATATGATTTATCCTTCAAAAGCAAAATGGTCCTGTTGTTTTCTTTATTGGATTACTACGCTTCTGTTTACCGTATTGTGTCAAAAAATTAAGTCAAATTAAAGTAGCAATATTTTGCCTGGATGTTTACTTTCTTATTTCAAGATTTCCTTTTATAAAATCAAATTACTTTTCCCCGAAGAACTAATTGATGTGAAGGCGAACAAACTGGTCAAAATAAAACCAAAAATGAACAGCAGTTTTCGTTCTTTGTTTCTCTTCAGGTGATATCGCCATAAGACATTCTTTGGTCAACATCCCTCCTTCCGTTAACGGGGGGTTGTGGGGGCGATATGTTGTGATGGGGTCGACATCATGTTAAACATCCCATCGGTGCCTTGTTTGTTCCCCGGAAAGCAGACGCATTTGGGGTGCGTTCCGAATACCGACAATAGGCAACATGCCCATCGCAAATCTTTGAGCGTTTTCAAATAAAGCTGTCACTCTTTCGAATTTCTCCCTGAAGCCACTGCTCACACTTGATTCTGTGTCAGAGATCTAAAAAGAAAAAAAAATCGATCAGATGAATGAATGTTAGACAATGCAAGAATTGTGAGAAGTACAATTAAAACTTTTTTTGTGGGAAAATAAAATAAAATCAATACATAAAATAATAATAAAGAATAAAAAATAAATAAAGTACACCCTTTACTTTGGTCGTTCCAACTCAGCGCAAAGTTGAGTTGTGCTCGTCTATCATAACCATTCTCATCATTGCTCACCCTAACTTAATTCTCGACTAGAAAAAGGAAAAAGACATCCCAAGAGACATTGATATCTTTGTTTCCCAACAGACATCATAAACAAAAAAGTCTGTCATGGAAACCCGCATTTTTACTGATTCTTTAATTGTACAGATGCGAAAAGGCAGAGATCTACAAGACGCCACCACGTAAACTTAAATTCCAAATCAGGTACCATTTTTTAAAAATAAATTACTGTCTTTTCAGATAAGCAGTTTCGGAGTTAAAATCGGGCTTAACATTTTAGTCGTATTTTTGTTTCTTAATTTTAAATTTCTTATGCTTCCAATTTTATGTAATCTTATATTTCATTATTTTGACTTAAACAATTTGAAAAGAATGAAGAAAATAAATGATTTATTTCATTTTTCAACACTTCAAATCTTGGACAATGTCATATTTTATTATGTTAATATTTTCCTAATAAAATTGGTATTGATGACTTTACTGATGAATTTACGTTTCTATGAAGAAGATTTTGTGTGGATATCAGCTCACAATATTTATCGCTATTCAAATTACGAATAAAAAAACTGAGAGGAATCAAGTTTTATTACGCAAACAAATTACAAAATAAATATTTTGGCAGAGTTTAACCTACAAATCCTCAAAAAAAAGAAAATGGTTTTTCAAAAGGGAAGCTTTTCCCTTGACTCTGTTATTACTGTATATCCATAAGGCAATGTTTGTTATTTCAAAAAACTATTTTAATAATTTTAATAAAACGCAAACATGAAAATGGATTTATATATCATTTTCTCGAGAATCGTAAAAAAAATTATTTTTTTATTAGATTGCGTATAGAAAAGATTAATTTTAATATTTACTATTTTATAAAAATGTGGGAAATCTGTGCCATATTTATTAGTCAGTATTTTATAAAGAAAAATATTAAAACAATTTTTATTCAGAAATTCATGAAAAACATACTAAAAAAAACTATAGAAGAAAATTTGAATAAACCATTTTCCGTACATACTACATTTTCTTCTCAATCTATTTCTTGTTTTAATTTTCTTTCATTTTTTATAATCATGATCTAGAATGAAGCATGCCAAGTCAATTGAAAATCAAAATTACCGGAGGGAGTATACGGTAATAGCGGGATCAAGAGAAAAACAAAAAAAATACGCCCTTTTGAAACACCGTTTCTTTACTGCTACATAAAGTATATTTCCGCGGAGGAAAAAACCTTTAAATCATAATAATCATAATAATTACCCCCCCGCAAAAAATAGGGGGTCGTCTAATACAACAGTTACTAAAAGCTAACCTTAAATCCTGCGGTGTATCGGCACTGGTAAGTAGGCTAGTATGCTTGCACATGGATCGCCGTAGGTTACCAACTGCTTCGGTTTGGTAACTCCCGATATAAATATTTCCAGTTGAAACAATACTAAAGTTATAAATGTAATAAAACTATTTTTACTTGTTGATTTCACATTAAAATTCAATAATCAAGAGACGATTACACAACAATTGGCAAAAATTCTGCTGAGCAATACACACAAGTAACAAGTAGCGTAAACAATTCTTTCGTTGTTAATTTGTAGAGCTCTCGTTCCTTCACACCAATTATATTCTTTCTCACAGAAATGTTAAATAACAACATTTAGGATAATATGCAAACTTTATTTTTCAATAACATACATTATACAGTCATTTTTCGGTGTTAAGCAACAAAATATTGAAGATGTCATAAAATCTTTATTTCTCATTACAAAATAAAAAAAAAATGAAACCCACATACAGAATTAAAGCCCTTCCAAATTACTATTATCATCACTATCTGATGCAAAGCACTCATCATAAACATCATCATTTAGACTTTCGTCATATGAGTTCCTGTAGGTCGTCTTATACGACGGGTATCAGAAAATTTACTTAGATTTTGGATCTCGTGGGAATATACGGTAAATTAAATTTTACCAATGTTTTTTTATAAATCAATATAAAATATATATGCCGTAGAAACAAAAACTTCATACAATATCCCATAGACAGATTTTATATGTTAATATCGGCTCCTTGACCTTTTATGATATTCATTAGTCATGGATGTTAACCTTTCTACTTTTCTGACATTATTCCTTCCCAGGAATCCGTTTTACTTTATTGCTTTCCATCATCTGTTAATGATGAACCGCAAGTATTCGATCGGATTTCTCCGAAGAATTTTGCTGCCATTCAATTAATTTGGTGATTTTGAACATTTTAAGGATAAATGGCCAATCGTCTGTTTTGCAGAAGGCGAAGTATTATTGCTTTGCCTAAATAAATTCTTTAACTTAAGGAACTTGGTATGAACCACTAACAGCAAAACTCTTGTCCAAGAACTTATAATAATTCTCTGCATCATAATCATTCAAGTGACTTATAATTTTATTGCTCAAAACCTTATCCTGCCCTCACATGTTTTGATCTCTAGATCATGTTAGATAACTATTTGCATGAATGACCTAAACTGTAGTCCAGCCAATCAGGTTCAACCAATATATTCAATACTAAAAAATATTATTGAGAAATCAATTTCCACGTATGTTGTGATGTTAACTTAGTACTTCGGTTATTTTGTGATGTAAACGAATACTCGTTGTTACTTTTGTAATGCTCGTTGTAGTAGAGACTTTGTAATCGCAGATATAAATATAGTAAAGCCGTTGAACAATTCTGGTGCCAGACGCCTTCGAATAGCACTCGGTAGTGATCCGAATAGAGAAATAGTATAGTGAATAGAGAAGCGGTACGTATAGTATAGAGGACAGACTAGAAATTCAAATCAATTAGACACACGCAACCTCCCATATATGCGTTTCCTCTATGGTCAGGTGATCCACTTAATTCAATAATGGGATCACCCGTGTTTGCTCACTGGCGATCTATGTTCAAACTCAAGTGTCGGCAGCGACACTTTATTCCTATATAACAGATTGCTTTTTCCTGTTTTGGAACCATGTTCTAATGATTCTGCGTGTTTTTTTCTCTGTTTACATTAGTAACAACTTTTCTTTGTTCACCCACTTTTTTTTATTATCCTTTGACATTTTCTTAAATCCTTAAAATTTATTTGATTTCAATGTTATATCTTTTTGCAATTTCCAAAGCTGGGTTCCCGTGACTCAATAACTTTACAATATCTTATTTCTATTCTGAGGAGATATAGTTCTTATGATTTACATTATTTACATTATTCGGACTATTGTCCTCATCTTTGTCGCCATATTTATTACAACGTTTCGGCCGTTGTACACTCCGGACTTCTTCAGGTGGTTGGAATTTCGAACTGAACCCTTTATTTATGGCACAGTGGATAAAGGCGTTAGTCAGATCCAGTGACAGGACCCAGGGAGTGTGAATTCAATACCCGGTTAAGGCAGTGGAGAACTTTCAGAGGGAAAATTAACAGGAGATAACTGATAACTGACATCCATTAAATATGGCACGTGGAACAAGAACAGTTAGGGATGTCCAATTTTTCGCTAAAAAAGTGGCATATCCTAATGAAAAAAGGCCCCACACTTAATAAAAACAACGTTTTATCACGAAAAACTTTATGTTATTAATAAGAGTAGAGACCAAAGTATTTTTAATTATTTTTTGAAATTTTTTATTCATTTTTAGCACGTTTAAATTTGTGGTTGAAAATCTTCTTTTTTTTTAGGTCAAAGATCACCTAATATTTTGCATTACCTTTTTTTCACTTAAAATAACATAAATTTGGAAATTATTGTAAAAACCAAATAATTGTCGCAATTTAGTGAAACTTTCAGAACTTATTCCGAAATGACTCAATTTATTTCAGAAATATTTGTCTTTTAGAAAGTCATGGTAAAAATATTCTTTTTACGTCTGATACCCACCTTACTTAATTTTATAAAAACTTTAAAACTAGGATCGTTTTAACTAATTTATTTTTCAATTAAATAAAGGAGACTTTGAGGAATATAAATCATAAATTTCGTTTAAAATTTTGACTCGTAAAAACCCCAATTTTAGCTCTGAATTTAAAATACAAAAATGCAAGAAAACTAAGACATTTTTTTAATGAAAACCGCTTTTAATGTATTTTATAAATAATATATATTAAGGACTTTTTTGTGAAGTCAAAATCCTTTTCGGTAGAAAAATACATTTTTACGAGAATTGTTTTTTTACATCTAAATAAAAAGTGCTAATATTGATAAATGTTTCAAAAATAAAGTACAAATAAAGTACCTCATTTTTTTCGCTCATTAAAAAGATCTATTTTTATAGGTCATAAATTAGAAAGCTTATTACAAGCTTGTTACTCGCAGCATATTTTACAATCATTTTTTTGTTATTTCAAAAAATGCATTAAAATCATATCCGACAAAACTATGGATGTCCATTTAAGAGAAATACAAATTATGCTAGAGTTATACCCCCTGATTTATTGAAAATATCTTTTTAGTCTTTACTACTCGTTCTTTGTGGCATAGCTTTCATTCTGAGCGCACGTGTCCAATTTCCTGAGTGACCATTATCGTCGCATTGTCAAATAACTTTTCTAATAATTTTGTTTTTAAATATAATCAATTTCTTCTTTTTCAGTGAGAGACATACTGCAAATATTAATTTAAAAAAAAAATGAACATAAAATTTTATGTGTAGATAACAATATTGTTACAAAATTTTTGTCTTATAAAATTTGAACTATAAATGTATTTTTTCGTAATTTAAATGTTATTTTTATTCAAGAATTCTCCCTCAAACGTAAGGTAAAAAAAATTGGAAGTATATATATAATAAACTGGTTCACTTAAAGCTAGAACAATTTATATCACTTTTGCCCTACCGTCCGATAAATTCCCCTGACGTAAGTTGTTGACAGATTGACGTACACCAGTTAACACCCCTCAATCGGGCCCAAAAAACAAGCACTACGGTTGGAAATATCTTTTTTTAATTTTCTGATGAAAAAGTAAGTAATGTTTCTTTCAAATTACATTAAATATACTTTAAATTTTCTAATTTTCCTAAACGAACTTTTGAAAAAAGTATAATTGAATTTTACAAGATTTTTAAATGTGAAACTTTACTTTTGTTTATAAAACTGTCAATAATGATTGATTTTATCGTTTTCTGATGACTCAAAAAAAATACTTAAAAACAAGATTTTTAGCTAAAATTTTGAACATGCTAGAAAGGATTAAAAAAATTTTTAAAATACTCTAAAAATACTTTGGTCTTTCCTCTAAATAATGACATAAACATCTAGACAATACAGAATTATTTTAATCAAGTTTGGGGCTTTTTTTATCATCAAGCTGCGTTTTTTTAGCGAAAGTGGACACCCCTAAGTCTACCCTAGTGAGCGAAATAAAGGGTTCAGTTCCACATTCGAACCACCTGAAGAAGGCCGGGGCGTACAACGGCGGAAACTTTGTAATAAATATGGCGACAAAGATGAGGACAATAGTCTGAATAATGTAAATAATGTACATAATACCTCATCTCAGAAATATAGACAGATATTCTTATGATTTGTAGCCATCTTTATATATCTGAAATTTAAAAATAAATATCAATAACTATATCATTATATACCATATTTATTCAGAATAGGATAAACAACACTTGAGTTGTATAATAAATAATAAAGCCTCACATCACCAAATAAGTGACTGGAAATGACATTAAAGAAAACAAATAATTTAAAATTCACCTGGAATATTTATCATATATCCGGAAAGTTTTAATAATATTGCCCCACATAATGAAATCTGAGATAGATAGATAGATAGATAGATAGATAGATAGATAGATAGATAGATAGATATGAAGACAATGAAATAGATAGATAGATAGATAGATAGATAGATAGATAGATAGATAGATAGATAGATAGATATGAACAAACTGGAGATAGATAGATAGATAGATAGATAGATAGAGAGAGAGAGAGACAGAGAGAGATAGAGAGACAGAGAGAGAGAGGCTGGTAGAGAGTCGGAGAGATAGATAAGTGGTGTATCCCAAAAGCCAGAAACCATTTTGAAACTGTAATTTATTTTGGTTTTTATTTTTCCGAATGAAAACTAAAAACCTTAAATGTAAAATGCCCGTCAACTTTTTTTCACATATTCGTTGTACTTGTTGACCTCTGTTAGCAGATTGAAGCGATCTTTCTTTCAATCCATCGTGACGATATTCTTCTAATTCCACTCTCCACCATAGAGAATATCTCATTTCAAGTCATTTAAATTTTGTGATGTTACTTTTCTTTTCAAATGGACCAGAATATCTGAACCAAGAAGAATTCATTAATACAAATTATCTACATGTCCTAGGTATGATGGTAAACTACATCCGACAGCAAGGCCTCTGATCGGGAGGTTTTAAGGAGTGTGGAAGCACCTCTTAACTGTAGCTGTTCCCAGGTCCACTCTGACCTAGGTTGGTAGCACCTGCTAGGGTCCCAGCTATGGGCAAAATACATTTTTATTATAAAATGACTAACAATACATTCTTATGACAATCAATACAGTACTGAAAAAGCATAAATACATTTTTATAACAAAATTTCCAGCAATGCATTTTTATGAAAAATGTTTTTAAAAAGTTACCAACAATACGTTATCATCTACAAACTATATATATATATATATATATATATATATATATATATATATATATATAAACATACGTTCACTCTGAAAGTATAAAATGATATAAAAAAATATCGAGTTGAAAGCATAAAATTACATTCAAAATATTTAGATTTCGGTATTAAATACCCCATAGAGGTGTTGATATGCCGCTAAACAAAATCAGCCAATGAACGAGTTAGTAAAGAATGTCGAATAAGAACGTGAATGATCTTCCCTCGTAGATTGAATAAAGGATTAAGTATGAAATTTCCAAATAATTATCCAAGAAAAATAGACATGTGAAGAAAGTCGAAGAACGTAACAACCGAAATGTTGTAACGATAACAGCTAAGAGAAAAACTTGGAATAATAATTCCTAAATCACCATTAACTTTTTATCAATTTTCCTTTTTTTCTTTTCTTTTTGAAGCCGATGATATCTGTTTAGTCCCAAGCGTAACGGGTGATTGTAAAGATCAATTCCTTTTACCTTTGTTATATATTCACTATTCAGCGCAAAATCTTTTCGTCTTTGCAAATTAAAACTTAGTAAAGATAAAAAAAAAAATTATTGATTTTTCTTCAGATTCAACGAAGAAAAATTTTCCGTTTCCTTGACTATAAGAAATGTTTAACATTAAATTTAAACTATTTACACACGGACTATTGTCCTCTTCTTTCTGGTTATTAGAAAAACGTTTCGGCCGTTTTGCCCTCCGGCCTTCATCTGTTGTATGGCAATCGCAGTAACCTAGAGGAAATTTCGAAGTGTACCCTTTATTCAATTTACGGCTAAATTGTTCTCATTCCACTGTTGATTACCCAGATTGACATATAGCAGATGAAGGCCGGAGGACACAGCGGCCGAAACGTTGTGATAACAACAATAAAGATGGGGATAATGAACATAATGTAAATAAATTCAAAATATTTAAATATCAAGACGAATAACAAGTTCATAACAAATTAATTTGATAGGGGCACAAAGATTGGAAGTTTTATAGGGTGCTTCAAACCTGCGGCCTTGTGCCAGACAGCTTAAAAATATCGCTAGATAAACAAAAGTAAGATAATGCCATTTACTTATTCATATGTCTAGATTTTTCTTTCTCATTCTCTCTTTTTCAATATCGATACCTCTCTATCTATCTCTCTCTCTCTCTCTTTTCTTCCCTCTTTCACTTTATGCCTTTCTTTCTCGTACTCTCTCTCTTCATTTCTCTTTATCACTCTTCATCTCACTTTCTCTCTCTCTCTCTCCCCCTGTCCCTTTCTTTCTCTTATCCTCTCTCTCTCTCTCTCTCTCAATCTCTTTTATTTTTCTTTATCTCTGTTTCTTCCTCAATTTATTCATTCTCCATATCTCTTATTATTCTCTCCCTCGTTCTCACATTTTTCTTCCTTTCTCTTTATTACTCTCTCTTTCTCTTTATGTCTTCTTCACACTCTCTCTTTATCTCTTATTCTTTAGCGCTCCTCTTCTTTCTTCCTGTCTCTCTCTTTCTCCTTATTTTCATCTATCTCTGTTTTCCTTTCTTTATCCCGACCTCTCTCCCACTCTCTTTATCGTTCTTTCTTCCTCCTCCTCTTTATCTTCTCTCTTTCTTCCTCTCTCTTTTTCTCTCTTTCCCTTTTTCCTATGTTAACTCTTCTCAAGAAAATCAAAAAAAGTAAAAATAAAACCATTCCAATTAGCTACCAATATGTAAAAAATAATCAGTGTTAAAAAAATTGATAAGTATCGATGGTAATCAATCATTCGGTGACGTCATCAACTAATATTGCCGATGGCTCGTTTTGTCGACAAAAAAAATCAAAAAGAAAAAGAAGACATTTTCATCCATCTAAAGGCAAAATGAAAAGAAATAAGAAAAAGCCAAACTACCATTGTGCAGCAATCGCGGATTTTACAAGTACGAAAATGACATATTTACAATATTGACAATTCACTTACAAAATAGTTGCCTTTCATAATCCAATTCTTGTCTTTTCTCCTCATCCCAGAATTTTATTTGATAAAACATTTATTTGAGAAGCATCCCTGTTTTAGAAAGATTTCTTTTTTGGTATATTTAATCGGAAATTCATTGCAAATATTTTTACAGAACAACAATTAGTGAGAGTTATCAAAGTTCTACAGTTATTATCAAATCACGCACACACATATATATATATATATATATATATATATATATATATATATATATATATATATATATATATATATATATATATATATTAAAAAGAAGAGAGGTACCGCAAACGTTTTTGGTTGTAATGTGGATTTTTTTTTTAAATATTATGCTTTATTTTCCATAATTTTACTACACGTGTTTTTGGTTTCGCGACCGTCTTCAAGTAAATGGTGGAGATTTCCACATATTATTAAAAATAATTAATTTTTTTTCCTTTATGTTTTTCAATGTTAAATATTCTCGATATGAGACATTCTCTATTTTTGTGTTAGTAATCTGAATGTCTTTCTTAAAATGGCAGTGAAGCGTTCTGAGCGAAGGATCATAAAACAATTAAGGTTGGTTTGAGAAGTGATGAATTAGTTGTCGGTATCTTATCTTTTAATGTTTTAATGACCCCTGTGTGTTCCTCGATCTATTTCCATTTCCGTGTGTTTCTGTCAGCATGCGTGTATATATGCGTGTGCATATTCCCCCCTCAATACATACACTGTCTCACCATGAGGAATTAGTAAACACATTTGTACATATACACACATACATAAACACACACACACACCGGAACTAAATAGATCATGACCCCACACGCAAAAGCACACAACATGCACACATAGTAACCAAATACAGTGATGAAGCTACTCCCATGCATGCACGCACGCTCACATGCGGGTATCTGTGGAACACGCAAAATGTATATATATATATATATATATATATATATATATATATATATATATATATATATATATATACGCGCATATTGACAAAAGCAGGGGAACTACTCACGGGAACTCACACAAACCCCACACAACTTAGGAAGTACGTGTGTATGTATGTACGTATGTGTGTGTGTGTGTGTGTGTATACTCGTTCCATGTAACTTGGGAAGTATGTGTGTGTGCGTATGTGTGTATGTGAATATACACACTTTTCTCTCGTTGGAACTACCATAACCTAATCTTTATATATATATATATATATATATATGTGTGTGTGTGTGTGTGTGTGTGTGTGTGTGTGTGTGTGTGTGTATTTATCTGAGGAAGGCCACTAAAATCCACGACCGAAATTGTGTAATCAAAACAGCAGAAATGAGTCAAAGAACAGATTGAATCAATCAGAGAATAACCGAAATCTTTTATATCAAATTTTCTGACAATTCTCGGAATTGCTTATCTTCGTCAGTAAAAAAAAATATTTTACTGTAAGTTTTAAATTCGCCTGAAGAAGCGCGAAGAGCAGACAAACCGAAAATTCCCGTTCAAAACAACAAAATTGATAATATTAAACAGAATAAACTTAAAAGATTTTTAAACAAAAAATATTTGTACAAATTCAGATGACTTGACGCAAATGTTTTTCCTGATATTTTTTTTTTTACTTCAGTGAATTTTGCCTGCAAAATTAGTGTTCACATCAGTTAAGCAAACCCTCCTTCAGAGCAAAGTGATTAAAAATAAAACTTCACTTCTAATTTTGATGGGCGAAAAATTTTGAAATTCAGCAATAACTTTAATTCCTAAAATAGAACATCGATATGGAAACTGTAAATGTAGACCAACTTCGATATAGAGATAAATCTATGCAACACCGACTAAAGTACAAGCTATCATCAGCTTGCAAAATACAGTGAATATCCGAGTGAACTAAGAAAATTATGAGAGAAATAGGATTTAGTCCCAGTTGGCGGACGAGAGGGGCATATATTTCCCACCGACACCAGCAATTATATTCCGAATATTTTTATTCCCCCTTTGGCGGAATACAATCTTCCTTCTCCATATTTGACCACGTGGTTGACTAAGCTAAAGTCAGGGTGCTTGTCTTTCTCAGGCACACAGCTCAGCTACTGTGGCCCTGTGAGAAACAATTCTATTACATACTAATCAATCATTAACGGTGTTCGAGTACAGGTAATAACAATAGGTTTCAATGATGATATTCAAAATAGGTAGCATCTCTTCCCTCCGCTTAGAGGATTGGCGCAACACAATCTCTATTATACCCGTCACGGTTGAAATAAAACTGGTGTCCTTTGTTTACTATTTGTCGCCTCTTAACTTTCCAGGGAGCTGTCAAGCGAAGTGAGTCGGGTCGTGACCACCGAGAGAACAAGGCCTATTCGGTAGTGACGTGACGTCACAAAAGTAGTCCATGCAGTGAAACAGACAGTAATCATAATGTAACGAATAATTGTAAGAAAAAAATTAGTTTTAGAAAACTTTTAAAAAATACATTGTTTTACAAAACAAATAAACAGAATTGGATTTTATACAGAACTTTATTTCATATTAATTTTTTTAAAATAACCGATAAGAAAAAAAAATGTTGCTGAATGTTTTGTTAAAGGAATTAAACATGTTAGATTTCATTAAATTTTAAAGACTGAAATTCGTTCATTATTTTTTTATTTGTTTCAAATTTGAAAACATTTTTTAAATCATTATCAGTATTGTTTTAATTTGCATGTTTTTATCTTAATTTTAGTAATTATTCTGTAAAGTTACAATATCGTAATTATTAATGATTTTATTCATATACACTCGGACAGTAACAACTCAATTATGAATTAGGAAACAAATAAACAATTAAATAAATAGACGAGCAAATTACATGTAAATGATAAATAAACGATTAAAATAAGAAACAAATAAACTAAATACATGAAAGTAAATAAATTTGATACAAAAAAGAGTTTTAAAATTCAAATAATACTTATAGAAAAGTAGGTTACAGACAATTCATTTTAAGAATGAAATTCATTCATGATTTCAATTGTTTCACATTTGAACATTTTTTATAAATCATAATCAGCATTGTTTTAATTTGCATGTTTTTATTTCAATTTTAATAATTATTCTGTGAAGTTACAATTTTTGTAATCATTAAGAGATTATTACAGTAACAACTGAATTATGAATTAGGGAACAAACAATTAAATAAACAAATTATAATTAAATGATGAATAAATAAAACAATTAAACATAAACAAGAAACAAAAACACAAACAAGAAAATAAATTAGATACAAACAATAAATAGATTTAAAAATCAAATAATACTTTCAGAAAAATAGGTTACTGATACAAAATTTAGCTGAATGAAGTTTTCTTTTTCTGCTTAACTTGTTACTTGTAATATTATTTTCCCTAGAACAAAAATTATTTAAAAGAGCATTTGTAGAGCTCCAGACAAACATTCTTTGTATTTTTTCTATATTGTGACCCTCATCACAAGTGTCAACATAAAAAAGAACCTCATAATCTGCAAAAAACATTCTATGTTATATGCATGGCTTATTTTATTTTTCTTTGATTTACTGAATGGAGAAAAGAATGATTTTTTATCAGCTTATTAATGACTACATAATTATTCAGAACAAAATTTATAGTTTTATCATTAGGATATAAGAGAGAACCTCTATTAATCCCCTGAAAATAGATGCTTATTTCAGGTATTTCTTCCACATTATCTCTTACAGTTCCAGATATTAAATCTTTGCAGCTATTGCATTTAATTTTCTTAAAAACTGCATTACACCAATAACTTGCTAAGTATAGTATTACAGGTAGAACTTCTCTGCAATTATTTACATCATCCTCTTTAACATCAATTCTATATTTATATATATATAACTTTTCCTCCTCTGTCACTTCATCCCAGTTTGGTTCTTGTAAACTCTTTAAATCAATTTTAATGCATTGCTGATTAAATGGTAAGTTTAATTTTAAAACTGATTGCATTCTAATAATTTTTTCACACTCAAACACTTGCCATATCGAGATATTTTACTGATCCCCAGTAAGTTGTTGATATTGACCAAACCTTGCCTCAAGGTGATCAGTTTGAAATTTGCCTGGTAATATGTACAGCATTTTCAGTTCTTCTATGCAATACTTGGTCAGTTCTAGAAATGCATAGGTTGTATGATGCAAAGCAGTGAAGTTTTCCTTTGTTAATTTGCCATTTCTTCCAGAAATGCTATTCCAAGATTCTAACCTGTCACAGAATACAGAGGGAAATCTAAAATTTTCTTCGTTCATTCTAAGTGGATTGCAGTATTTATTTCTAAGCCGAAAACCTTTATATGGCATTTTAACATTCATTATTGTCCACCAAATATAAAATATGTTTATATATTCTGCAAAATTAGGCAAATATATCTGTTTTCCTAAGATCAATAATCCTTGAATAGTGTATTCATTAAAAATTTGCAGAACTAAATTAGCATTTTGCCTTTCAAGATTAGTAGGAGAAAGTGCCTTTGAGGTTAATTTATAATAATATTTTAAAATTGACTGAGATTCTAAGGCATGAAGTTTCTGTAAGGTAGAAAATGTGGCACTTTGGATACTATCTAATTCATGATTTCCATCATGACAAAATTTGGGGAACAGCATGCATTTATTTGCATCTTTTTAACTAAGCCAATTGTTTCTAATGTATTTTAATATATGGACCGAGTCAAAAAGGAAGAAAAGAGGTTGAGACTTTATAACTGAGGGTGGATATACAATGGAAAGCTTTGGAGAACTGCAAAAGAAAGATATAGCTTTTTTATTTATAGCATTATTATCTGTTATGATTGATAATACTTGAAAGCCTATCTCCTCTAAACCAATTATTATATGTTTAACTATGTCAAATAACATCTCAGCTTTAAGACATTTAGTTGGCATAACATGCACAACATTTTATATTGTGAGAATACACTGCTAATCCTAAAAGCAAAAGCACTTGTTGCAGCTTCACTGCTGTTATCAGATAAGCCAACAATATTACCACCCTTATAATGTTTTAGATGAATTTCATCAACAAGTAAAGATAATGTGATGTCCTGCACTAGGAGCTTAAATTTATTTTTAATATACATAAGAAAATTGTTATGTTGCTCAATCAAAGGATTCATATATGTTGATACGGTTAATCTTTTAATGGTTGAATAGCTAGGTAAAATTATATTTTTGCTGTCTCTTAACCAAGAAAGTAACAATGAAGTCTAAAGTTTCTAATCAACTTTGTCAGTCGTAAATGGCTCCTTTAATTCTTCCTCATAAACAACGCCATTTACTATAAATTAATCACACCTCATGAATAGCGTGGATTTTACTAGAACTTTCCAATATTATTCAAACCTGAAGGGAGTCTTTCACATATAAAACTAATACAATTAAAGATTAGTTTTAAACAATTTCAGTAAGTGTTTCCTTTATGACAAGGTGCTAATCGGTGACACGGAAAAAACGTACAGGACCTCCTAGACAAGGTAGTGAAGGAAAGCGAGAATAAGCAAGAAGCATCTAGCAAGTGTTTGAACAGAAGATGGAAAATATGACACCGAAATCCGAAGCTGTATTGGACTAACGAAAGTAGCATTGCTAAAGCGAAGCAAAATACTGAGAAAGAAAAACTTTGTTAAAAACAAAGAAAAGAATGCTGGATTGCTAGGTGATATCTCCCTCCTCTTATATAACAGCGAATGCTGGACAATATCTCCCCACAGATGAGGAGAACACTGGGGGCAGCAGAAATATGGTTCTACAGAAGGATACTGATACCCCCCCCAAGCAAGGGGATTATGCCACTAGAACACAGGGGGTTACAGGGGATAAATGAGAATGAGAAAACTGGGAATGGGGACGTTTGAGGAAATGACAAAAAAGCAACAAGGTTCAAGAAAACAGAAGATGACGATTGACGTTGCATTTAAAATTTTGAAGATTGTAGTTACCAAGGAAGCAAGGAATCTGAAGGGCGTTCCACAGATGAGAAGTGCGAGAAAAGAAATTGTTAGAGCAGAAGTGGCGGTTGCTTTTTCAACAATAAAAGATTAAGACCTAATTGCCAATCTAGTAGCACGCTTAAATTCATGCAGTCGGGACACCAGTGGAAAAAGCTCAACAGAACAACTAACATGAAAATATTTGTAGAAAAGACAGAGAGAGGCCACGTGACGTCGGTGAGAAAGTGACTGCAGTCAAGATGCTAGGTCAGGATCAATTAAATTACTGATCCTTCTTTGGATTTACAGCAGGAGCACCAGACCAGATATAACAGCAGTATTCAATGCACGGACAAATGGTAGATTTATAAATGTGCAAGATAGATTCTGACAAGAAAAAACTTTCTTGCACGACACAGGGAATTAACTTTCCTTGCAGTAGATGTAGCAACTGATTCGATATAGTTGCCTTACGTCATGTCAGTGAAAAACGCGAGGTCAAGAAGGTATAGACTGTTGCCCTCCTGGAGTTTAGCATCAGCCACGCAAACAGAAAAGCTTCTCTGTGGCGATTAAATGAAAACAGATTTGCTTTAGAGGTGTTAAAATTTACAAGTCATTTCTTGCCCCAGTTAACCACTCTTTTCAAGAGCAGCTGCCAAGTTTACTGCGTCAGATCTGTCGTACTTGATACTACGACAGGAATAAATGGTTGTATCATCTGCATAAATGCCTAATTGGGAACTGATGACACCAGGATGATCAGTGATGAAGGTCAGAAACAGTATGGAAATATCTGGAAGCGAGATTGGAGAGGAGAATGAACAGGAAATAACTGACAACTGACATCCATTAACCATGGCACATGGGATTTAAACAGTTAACCCCAATGAGCGAAATAAAATGTTCAGTTCGAAATTCCAACCACCGGAAGAAGACCGGAGCGTACAACGGAGGACAATAGTCCAAATAATGTAAATAGTGTACATAATACCTCATCACAGAAATATAGAGAGATACTGAAATGCCGAAACGTTGTAATAAATATAGCGACAAAGATGAGGACAATAGTCCGAATAATGTAAATAGTGTACATAATACCTCATCACAGAAATATAGAGAGATACTGAAGGGCCGAAACGTTTTAATAAATATGTCGACAAAGATGAGGACAATAGTCCGAATAATGTAAATAGTGTACATAATACCTCATCTCAAAAATATAGACAGCGTGATGAGACAGTCATAAAATTAGAAAATTCTGCAAAGGTAAAATTTTAAATAGTAAATGTGACTGGGTGGCAAGTCTGAATGATGGGGAATTGCGCAAAAGACGAAGGATTTGAACATTAAAACTGATAGTCTTTGTGTAAATTAGATTTTTTCTTAAAGAAAAAAAATCACTGACTCTATGAAAAGTAAATGAATCAATCGTGTCGAAGAAAGGAAATCTACAAAGATTGTTGACAAATTGAAACCACCCAAAGAAAAGTATAGAAAAATAGAATACTGATAAGGATGTTGGAATATTGATAAAACTTGTTGTCACTTGATCCTCAGTGAAAATGACATGTTACTTTGGATGGAAAAAAACTCATGACAATAAATAAGTCATAATTCTTTTTAAATTTCTGCTTTGTTTACAGATAGAACAACTGAAAGAATTGTATTTACCAAGGGAAAAAAATAAAATTTTGCACGTGCTCCACAAAAAAGTATTTCTGACAAATTCAAATATTAAATAATTTTCTAAAAATATAAATTAGTTTCCAATATTTGACAAAATAAACCGCCATCTTCTGGTTGTTGATGATGATGATGATGATGATGATGATGATGATGATGATGATATTATTATTATTATTATTATTATTATTATTATTATTATTATTTATTTATTTATTTATTTATTTATTCATCGTTATTTATTTATTTATTTCTATCGTGTTATTTCTAACCCAATTCAATTCTGATAAATGACTTGTGAAATTAGAATTTTTTTCTGATGAGATAATTATTTTCAGCACGCATGCGCTGTAAATACGTACAGAGTTTTGGATGGAGAAGCAAACAAGCTGAGACGGTCTTCTCACCGCCGATGTTGTATTAAAGATGGTGATTACAAGATTTTTAAAAAGAAAATCTGCATCTCTGCCAAACCCATTTTTATCCCTGAAGGCCATTCTGCGATACGAAAAATATCTTGAGACATTAAAAGTATAAATATTTACTCTTAAATTTATATAGATAAAAATATTACGTTGGCACAAGGCCACAACAGCGGAGCATTTGAAAATGGTATATAAATAATAACCTGTGATACTATCTTGCTAATCGTCACTTACTCTGAAGAAATTCACAGAGCAAAGCCAAGTCTGATAGCAGACAATATTTGGGCACTTAATCAGAATCAGACGTGCTATACGAGCAATGGTACGCTAAACTATCAGGTCATGCCAGAAGTTCGGTCCGGATTTTGAATAATAAAGAACGAGTGATCAAATCTTACATTTTATTGAAATTTATTCATCACTGTAGTTTCCGTGATTATCTATGACTTCCTTCCATCTGCTTACAAGTTGTTTTTTTTTAATCCCACTAATAAAAAGAACTGTTTTGGTTTCGAAAAGAAGAACTCTGAAATGTTAGTTTCGACCTCCTCGTGGCTTTTGAGAGTTAATCCATCCAAATGATTCTGTAAACTACGGAACAAATGATAGTCTCAACGAGCAAAGTCGGGAGAATAAGGTGGATGATTAAATCTTTCCCAACCAACTCCTTCAATCATCTGGGATGTGATTTTTGCAGTGTGGGATCGTGCATTGTCCTCATGAAACACTAATCCTTTCCATTCACTAAAACAGGTTTTTGTTTTCCTCAAAGCCGCTTTCAAATGCTCCAATTTCTGACAGTTGAATTGAGTATTGATTGTTGCATTAGTTGGCAGCACATCAAAGTGAATTATTCCTTTACAATCCCACCAAATTGAGAGAAGAACCTTCTGCGCAGGAAGATCCTTTCTCGGTTGTGTTTGGGCCTTTTTGCCATTACCACTATCTACATTTAACATTTTGGTTAAACAAATCTATTTTTCACTACCAGTCACAAGTCTATCCAAAAAGGACGAGATAAGTTCACGAGAATGAAGATGTCTGCTCGGGATTTGCGGTTGACTTCATGCATATTTCAGCATCACCGAGAAGAAAATGGTAAAAAGGACAGAGGCCATGACACAACCTTGCTTGGTGCCATTTGTGGCATTAAAGGATTCCGATATCATACCATCAGACACGATATTAGCTTTCATTCCTTCATGAAAGGAGATGATGACCTTTAGCATGTTTTCAGGGATGTCGGGTTTCCTCAAGATTTGCCAAAGAGCCTCTCGATTCACAGTGTCAAAGGCCTTCGTCAAGTCGACAAACACTATGTACAACTCCTGATTGTTTACGCGAACCTTCTATGCAACTTGACGAAGAGAAAATATCATGTCTATGGTGCCACAACCCGACCGAAAACCATTCATGATAGATGTCGTCAACAAAGTGTATAATGATTCTGTTTAGAATCAGTCTCGCTAGGATTTTGCCTGCAATTGAAAGTAGTGATATCCCCCGGCGATTATCACAGACACACCTGGAACCCTTGTTTTGTAGAGGTGTTTGATAGAGGCGTCTTTAAAATCCTGTGGGACACAGCCTGCCTTCCATATCTCCACGAAAAGGAGATGTAACTTTTTTACTAACTTTTGGCCACCATGCTTATACACTTCGGGTGGAATAGGATCCTTAGGAGAAGATTTTTCAGATGAAATTTGCTTGATGGATTCAATTACCTTTTGATAATTAGGTTCAAAAGACAACTCCGGAATTTCAGGATTTTGCTCAATTGATGTGATGTCTTCCTCATCAATAACCGAAATGGTGTTTAACACAGTTTCGAAATGCTCTTTCCAGCGATTTAAAATGTCTGACTTATCCGTCAAGAGAGTTTCACCATCTGCTGTGGAGATAGGAGCAACACCACTTTTCTGAAGACCGAAAAAGCCTTTAGATCCTTTCTATCTGAAGCTTCTTGGAGTTCAGTGGCCTTTTCAGACCACCAACGCTCTTTCATGGCTCTGAGAGCTCGTTGAACCTGACTTTTGCACTTCTTGTAAGCGATCTTCTCATCGGACGAGTTCTTGTCCTCAATCCATGCTTTATGAGTGCAATTGATCTGTAAGCTGCTGAACTTCTGTATTATTGTCATCAAACCAATCTTAATGTTTACGATGTGGCAGGCCGAGAACCTCCAAGGATGTAGAATATGTTGCATCACGCAGAGCCTTCCAAGATGATTCAACATCATTGGTAATATTTACAGAATCAAGTGCAGAATCAAGTTTGTCAGAGAGCTCAATTTTCGTTCCAGTCGATTTAAGAGGCAGTACGTTAATGCGCTTGGGCACTGTAGATTTTATAATCATTCGCTTTTGCAGATGCAGTGTAGCTTTACTTCGAAGTAGAGCGTGATCTGACAGATAGCATTTTGTGTAGAATGAATGCGTTATCATAAAATCTTTTATGTCCCGTCTTTTGGTGATGACGTAGTCGATCAGATGCCAGTCTTTTGAACGAGGATGCATCCACGTGGTCTTACGACAGTTGGGTTGCTGGTAGAAGGTATTAGTGATACTAAGGTCAAATTCCAATTGCATCACAATTGCTAATGGGTTTGTGAAAGAACGGCCATCACCCATCGGTCTGCCACTGTGTAGAGCTCCAGTAATATCCTTTACCTGATACTGTCGCCTTCACTTTCTTGGCAGTGGACCTTGCAAGTGAATCTGTGTGGATAAGAACGAATCAAGGTAAACCGCCAGAAAACCCACACAAGTGATTTGATTAAAGTGGTGAAGGCTTGTGCAGAACCATCCACACTTTTCGGAACTATTGATGCACTCAGTTGGTGCAAATAAATGCCACAGACAAAGCAGACAATAGACCTCAGGCTTTTCGTGTAAGAGTTTTCCATCTCCTAGACCAATCGTGTTCTGTAAAGCTAAAGAGCTTGGTCAGCCCTGGTAGACACTATTTGCCCATAGCTGGGACCCTAACAGGTGCTACCACCTCGGGTCAGGGTGGACCTGGGAACAACAGGAATTAAAATGAGAAGACTTGCTGCCGGATGTAGTTTACCGTAATACCCAGGACATATATATATATATATATATATATATATATATATATATATATATATATATATATATATATATATATATCAATAGTTATATATGAATTTCAAACGTGTTTTAAACAGTCCTTCAATATGACATTAAAAAAATCATCTGCCGAATTTGGAATATTTCCAATCAATTCACGCGGAGATCGATAAATTTCTCTCTCGTTGTTTCTTAACTTTGAACATTTTTATTGTAGACAAACCATTTCTTATAATTATTTCTAAACAACGTTTTAAAATGACATGGACGCCATCTCCTTTTTTTCTCGCGCACATATGCAATGCTTTTTAGAAATTTTAAAGTTTAAAAAAGCAAATCGAGAAAAATCAAATGGAGCAACGTTTTCACAAAACGAAAATGGGAGAGTGCCAAAATTCACAGCCAAATATAACAGCTAAACTTTCACAAAGAAAAGAAAAAAAAGCAATGTAAAAAGAAATCGTTTCCCTTGTGCAAGGCTGCATTTCCTGTGTTCGTTTTGTTGATTTATGCAAACAATAGAAGATAACGAAGAGTAAAAGCAAATAGACTAGATAAATTATGACTTGAAAGATAAGAATTTAATGACGACCGAAATGCGACCGGACAATCCTCGTTTAAGTTTATGAACCGGATGCAAATCCGCGACGACTGACAAACTTCCTGAACAAACACACTATTCTCTTGGTGCGCCTGGTGTAAAATCGCAACGACTGATAAACTTCCTCAATGTTCTCAATAATCTCTTCCTGCGCCTCTGCTTTCTCCTTTACACGATTCTCCTCCAACGTTGCAAAAGAGACTCTTTTTTTTTTGTATCTCGCCCAGTGACGAGTGTTCGGCGTTTTTATGGCCCTTTCTGCCTTCCTTCATTTGCATGCGTGAAATCACTTTCCGTGGTTTTACGCGGCCGCCTGCGAGAGGATACGTGACCATTCGCAATATAAGCTTGCTGGGGGCAGCCTTGTTTTTTCCATTCAAAAAAAATAAACCTTGCACGCGGAACATATACGATGCCGTTTGCGATCAGGTGGGTGATTATTTTCATTCCAATTTTCACTACATTTGCCAACCATTCCAATAAATGATATAATAAATAAATTAAATAAACAATCTATTAAATAAATAGTGTTTATTACTTTTGGTGGAAATTCTTAGAACAAAGAAAATGTATAAATTCATTTTCATATGTTTCTTTTTAATTGAAATCACCCCAAGCAAGGCAATGAAGTCACTAAGACAAAAGGTATTAGTGGGTGTGGAAGAATTAGAAAGCAGAAGCATTATTGAGGAGCAAGAACATTAGAAGAAGAATCAGGAAAACAGAAGAGAATGATTGACATTTCATTTACATTCTTGAAGATCAAATTTGACTAGAAAGCAAGAAGCCATAAGAGAATTCCACAATCAAGAAATGTGAGAAAATAAACTATTAATCCTCATCATCCCTAAGGTGTTGGTATACCGCATAGGCCGCTTTCGTGAGTCTCAGTGGAATCACCGTCGCTGGTTCTTTCACCTTAAACAGTCTGCAGACCCGTTCAGCTTTTTCGAACCATTCGACGATGGATGGGCCCATGGGATAGCTGTCAAATTCAGGAATTAACTTCAGGTCGAACTTATCTATAGTTAACAAAAGCCGAAATAGTTTGAACCGGATGCAAATCCGCGACGACTGACAAAAGAGACTCTTTTTTTTTATCCCTCAATTTGGCTGTAGATACGTCTGCGCCCGCAGTGAAGGCATCCACGTGTTCGTTGAGCTCCCTGTAGTCCATCACCAGGCGCACCTTGCCTTTGGTATGTTGTACGACAGCCATTAGAGGAATCAAACCCTTAGAAAGCCCTAGTCGTTCCTGGGAGTATGGCATCAACCAACCGTTCGTGATCCACATTTGCAGTTCCCTCTCGTACTCTCCCCTGATGTTATCGGGTATCTTATATTCTGCCACCTTATTACGAAGTAGAGTTGGTGCATCTTTCAGGGTCCATTTCCACTTGGCAGTCCATATCCTCTTGTTATGATCAAAAGCGGCCTCAAAATCTGGTTCTTTGACGCAAAGGGCTGCACATGCTTGTTTTCCTCCTCTGAGTTTCACGTCTCCGGCTGGCGTGATCGTGACGCCTCCCAGTGCTTGTATCGCGTCAATTCCGATCAGTAGGTTGTAACCGAGAGGCCTCTCTCGAGCTACTAAAAACGTTAACCTCGGCATAATCGCCTCCATGAGTGAGGATCGACTCGGTCCCGACTCCACAACATTCCCGGGACAGTTTATTTCTTTTCGCATGAGTCCTGAATGAACTTTGGCTATCGATCAAACAAATTATGGTAACCCGTTGATTATTCGATAACTACAGGGTCAGAAACATAAAAATTAGGATGCAGGGATTGCTTCACAAACAGCTTTATAAACTTCGTCGTGTTGCATTATAATAAAATAAACAGGAAATCGTCTACATCACTTCAGCGTTCGTGTTTATACAATAGAAAGCGAATTCAGATTCCGTGGGACAAAAACGAAAAGCCATTGTAAAATAACCACAACGGAAATGGTAATAGTAATTCTCAATTACTTTATTCTCGTACCAACACAATAGAAATACAAAAAAATATATCTGGTCCCTGGCCACTCAGCTGGTTATATAAGATTGGACTAGGTAACATATCTGCCTGTAAAAGTCCCCCCCTTGTCTAATGAGACCTTCCATTTATACTCTACATGTCCCCTCCCTCCTCTGACCACAAGATGGATTGAGAATATGTGTGCTGGATAGAGTTCGAGGTGACCGCGTGTTTTGACGGGGGCGTTGACTTGGTGCCCTCCGATATTGGTTTTCTCCAATATTATTTTGCATTGGGCCCAGCGAATCCGTGGTGTCTCGTCAATTTCCATTTCTTCTGGTTCATTACTCGCGGTTTATGTTTTACGTTTGGTGATATCGGGATTATAATGCGTGTCGATCACCATAGAGGTGTCGTATTCTTGAGAATGGTCCTCCGTGGGAAGAATGTTTTTCAGGTGCACCATATGTACAGAACTAAGTTCTCAGGGTGTCACATACTGCCCTGGCCTCCCCAGTTGACATTTGGGCAACTTCCACCAAACCAGTGTACCGATCTGCGTATATAACACAATTTCTACGGTGTAAGTTGAAAAAATCAATCACGCTTTGTTGGAATTTAGGGTTAGACAGCGGCATCAAGGGCTCCGTAGGCGCTGACGAGGCGTTAGAGTTTGGCATTGAGCTCTGGTGTATCGGACGCTGGCATCTAAACCAGTGTGCAAGCTCTTTACTGCAATGAATGAGATGTGTGAAAAAATCCTTTCCTTCGTAGCCGAATTTAAGGTTTCCAGGCCCTATAAGGTCGAAAAGGAACCTGTTAAGTTCAGACGAGTATATTGTTTTCAACTCGTTGCGTATTTCGACTATATATACATATATATATATATATATATATATATATATATATATATATATATATATGTATATTACTGGTATGTATCCATACCAGTAATATTACAATTTATTCAGCGATGTAGCTCAACCAAAAAAGGTTTATGACTAACAACATGGCTATCAAACAAACATGTCTTATGTAACATGACATGACTGAAGAAATGTTGTGAATCATGTGACCAACTAAGTACACGTCATCAGCTGTTGATGTGGGTTCGTAATAGACCATATATATATATATATATATATATATATATATATATATATATGCAATGAATAAAGCATTTTCGTGGGATCTTTCAGAGTATCCAATGTCTCAGTACTGTTTGAAGTGGTTAGTCAATTTGAAATAAGGAACCTTGTCCTTGTCAGACTTAGATGATATGAGAGAAAAAAACTTTCTTCTATATTCCATGACCGGGCGATCTGAAATCGATGTTCCTCCATTTTATGTAGCAGTAAAATGAAGACTGACATCAACAACAGATCAAACAAAAAAATGTGTCTTTATTTTCTATTCTTTTCTCCACAACCATCGCGACAGGTCAATGGCCGTTGGGCAACCGGTTTATATTTAGTGTCCTGCTGTCAAACTAGTTAATTAAAATAATAGTTTTTAGATCTGAACTTAAACCACATACAAATGTTGAAAACAACAGCGATAAAGAACACCGTCTTCTTTAGATAAGGCACAGCATCTACGTTCGATATTTACCCCTCCCTATTTACCCCTCCCTTTTTAACCCCTCCCTATTTACCACTCCTTATTTACTTCTCCCTATTTACCTATTGTCATGTAAAACAATTTAAATATTTAGTTCCTTACAATTTTCTGACGTTTTAAATGTTATACAATTGTCATCTTTCTCACTATCTGTATCTTACTTTGTTTCCATCCCCCTCTCCCACTCCCACCCTCTCTCTCTCTCTACCTCCCTCCCTCTCTCTCTCCCTCCCTCTCTCCCTCTCTCTCTCTCGCTCGTTTTGTAATCTTCTTCCTCGTAATATATAATCAGTATTATATATATATATAATATTATAGTATATAAGTAAAAATTATTATAAGTATAATTAATAATTAATATAATTATATAATTAATTATAAGTATAATTATAATTAATTAATAATAATAATTAATAATTAAATAAAAAATAATTGATAACTAAATTAATTAATTATAATAATTAATAATTAATTACAAGTGTAATTAATTATAATTACTTATAACTATAAGCATATAATTATAAGTATATATATAATATTATAGCATTATATATACAATCAGTATTAAGTTAACTATATGACCATATGGCGAAGTGTTTAGAACGTTCGCTTTCTGGCTATGAGGGTCGATTTGTCATGATTTTATCGGTTTGGAGGAGGCGATCCTAGCGTGAGAAAATTGTCTGAAAAACCATACTACGGGTTGTGAGGGAAATTCGGTGTTGATAGTTGTGCTAGCACGAACTCGCAAGTCATCGTTACCGAGAGTTTGAGTGTGCTGGCCTGGTTCAGATTACTGACGATGCTAAAATAACGCGCACTCTCCCAGAAGCTGTAACTAAGATCCGCTCGGTATAATTGTAGTATAAACTTTGTTGAACAAATACAAATGTGTCTGAGCAGTTGTCTGCAACAGGGATTTGTTAGTAGCTTCATTAAACAGTCTCAGATATAAGTGGCCAGTTAATTTAAAAGCCAACTCCCACTTTTACATATATATATATATATATATAGAGAGAGAGAGAGAGAGAGAGAGAGAGATAGATAGATACATATATATATATGACTATCCCCAACAACAAATCATACAGAAAACAAAACAATCCAATAGACATTAACAAAAATTCCAACCACCTCCTAAAGTATTCAAAAAATATCCATATCTATAAATAAAAGAATTTCAACAAATTCTAGCGGCCTAAAACTATTCAATGAAAATAAAAAAAACTATCAATCAGCCTAAAGAAACAGCGGAGATTCAAACAAAAACGAAAACAATTCAAACAAAAACAACAGAAAAGAAACATAATTTAGTTCATTTAGTTAATTTTTGTAGCTATAAAACAGTTGGAACCTAACCTGAACAAAATAAACTATGAAAACTCCACAAATATACTTAAATGCTTATAACTGATAACAGAAGCCATTGGTTTATACCAATGGCTTCCCATACTTAACACTTCTCGTTTTCACTCTCGCGTGGTCATGGGCCGCGGTGCGATTTTCGCTTCCAGCGTCTCGTATCTCATACTCACATTTTGCTAACTTGACAATGATTCATTACTCAACGAGTTGAAAGCTAATCTGCATCTGATGAAGATTTGGAGATTGTCTGATTATGTTAGGTGGGTGTTTAGAGAAAGTGTATATGTAATGTTGGTTGTTGTCTACTTTTCTGTATGGTTGATTATGGCCTTTGCGGAGGTTATGTAGAATATATACTCTGACAGATTCATGCTCCGTCATAGTTTCCCATTGTTATGTCAAATTATCTTTCTGTTCCATTTTTAACCATGCTGTGAACAAAAGTGGTTGTCAGCACTACCTTATAATTTCTAGTTAATCTGTTGTGCTTTTGTGTGTTCCTTTATTAGGGAGAGGGTTTTATCTAACAAAGATTCAGTGATGGATCAACAGATTTTTTTTCATATCAAATTTGGGGAAATGCACAGTTATGCAGATCTTTACGGATCTAATCTATTATTGATTTTGTCTTTTCACACTTTAAACCTAAAGTTCTTCTCAGTTCATTTCTTCTCTTATAATTTTATTTATTTTTCCTTATTCGATTTTTGCTAAGCTTATAAGTTTGCATCTTGGGTTATGTCTGCAGTTTTCCCTGTGGCCTTTTTGTGTAGTAAGTATTTTAGTTTTAATGAAACAGCGACGCGATCCTTTAGATTGTGTCTTTGTGTGATTTCTTTGGCTTTGAGGTTAATTTCATGGTCTGTTGCTTCGAACCCTTTCCTCTCCCTTTTCGTTGTTTCATTAAGTAACTTATTGTATTCTTGGACTTTTACCTTGTAGATAGTTTTCGTTTGTTTTGATTTGATTTTTAATAAAAGTGTTATGGATGATAGCCCATCACATCGTGTGGCAAATGCGACATAGCAAACAATCATGATCCTGAAATAGAAATTCCTACTAAATCCATCGCATTTTCAAGACTTGCCACCTTGTGCGAACAATGTCGACATGTTCAAGATTCGAGCCTATTCCAGCTTGCATGTAATCTTCTAGTTCGAACTGTCTTTATACGAAACAGATTCTAACAACGTTTCGGTTCAACGACCATTATTCTCATCCTCATACGCTATAATACAGCTGAGAAAGATGTGTCACAATTCGCCGATGACAAGTGACAGTAAGGCACCCCAGCAAATTCTAAGCAGAAATTTGACTGAAGTTTAAAAGTTCAATAAATGTACAATTCTTTCATTTTATTTTGATAAAAAAAACTCTAGATTATAAACCAAATGACATCAATTTCAATTTACAATTCGCGTTAACGCTTTTCTTCTTCCAGACGTTTCGCTTATTCAATTGATGTCGTTAAATATTACTTGGGCTTCAATTCATTTAGATTCGACGAAAATAATGCAGGATGCATGTTAGATTCCAAGTTCTACAATGGTGCCCTTGTCATTAAGGTAAATGGGTTCTTCAGAAAAACTGATTTTGAGAATTACTAGGAAAGCAAAAGAAATAAAATGAAAGAAATTCTAGTCAAAACTTAATAATGGTCGAGATTGTTCTATCTAATAATAAATTGAACATAATATTACTTAAAATACTATCAGGTATAAAATAAGAATTGAAGATAATGAAAAAATGGTTGCTTCCTTGTATCAGGCCGGCAAATACCTGACTCCTTTTGCTATGTGCTATCTTTACAAGAGTCAGATCAAACAAACAAAAAATGGTATATTGCCGCCATATCTGGGCTGGAGCTGCAAAATAATCACATTCCAGCCAAATGTTCCGATGAGTTATATTTATTAGTTCCACCAGTTCAAACAGCTGACCCGCCATGCCACTTACACTGGGACGAATCTATTCCCTTCGTATTTCATTAGTAAGAAAGAAATTACATTCGATCAGCGTCTGCCCAAGAACCGCTATTTTGTGGAACAGACTCCCCAGAGGATGCTACCCGATCACTACAATCTTTAGGATTAACCATTAGCTTAAATATCCTCATAATCTGCATTTCTTACCTCCTCCACCTCCTCATGTAACGTTCATATAAAAACCCTCGACGTCATCCGCATGTGCGTGCGCGTGCGTGCGCGCGAGTGTAAAACGGTAGCTACAGCTGTCTACATCGATGTCAAGAATTTCATATTACCCAGCAATCACACACTTTTCTCATTTTTTTTTCTTTCCTTCACTTCAAGAAAATGAAAACTTTAATTGTACTCAGTTCTCAGCTAGAATACACGAAACGCGTTCAATAAATTAGTTATACTATGAAAATATCGGCCATATTTAACAACTGCCGCCCACTCAACTTCTAAAAATAAAACCTCAACTAAGAGCAGAGGAGATTGACGCTCTAAGTATCAAACACAAACGCTCCTTGTTATTTAAAGCGCCTGGCTCTCACGATTGATTACATCTCCGGTGTCTTCCCAGGCGCTTGGTCACGGGTGATGATTAACGATCAAATCTGGTTGTCCACTGATATTGAGTAGTGTGTTCGATCCTTACCGGGTGTCATTTACTTATGGCCTTGTGCCAAACTAAGCTAAGCTTTATAAATAACTAATCTTTTTATATATATATATATATATATATATATATATATATATATATACTCAGATCAAATTCTTATGTAGAAAGAATAATAAAAGTTCTTTCTTTGGATTCAGTTGGATTTTCATGCATGACCCTTTTTCCCGGAAATGTTCAGTTCGAAATTCCTTGATGGTTACCCGAATTAAAAGACACCTGAAGAAGATCGAAGAATGCACCTTCCTAAAGTATTCATAACAACAAGAAAAATGAGGACATTAGTCCGAATGTAAATACAGGAAAAACGGTAGAAGATTTTATAGTACAAGGCATTTTCCTGTCATTGACAATAAGATTCAATAAGACACATCACAAGTCCATCAAAAAGATAAAAGCATAATGACTTCAAACTAAGAGAATTCCATACATTGTGTGAATGTCAAATCAGAAATAAAAGAATATTTTTGATTCAATAAGCAAGAAACCTTTGTCATTTCATTATTTGTTTATATTAGAATTAAAATCTTTATTTTATAATACTTTCATCCAAAGTAAGGCAATAAAGGTACTAAGATGTAAGAGGTAAAATTCATATATTCTTTTTACTAAATGTAAAAAATATATATATATGAAAAAAAATATTAAGGAGAGAGGGGGACAATAAAAGAACAGAAATGAAAAAGACAGAATCTAACGAATAACATTACATTTTTAAGTAGCCAGAAAAGTTTCTCAAGCAAGAACTGTGTGAAAGAAGTAATTCTTAATGCTTTTATAAACGATTTCACCCCAAGCAAGGCAATAAATCTACTAAGACGCAAGGGATTATTGAGTGTTGGAGAATATGAGATAAATAACATTATTGAAGAGAGAGGACAATGAACGACGAGAAATTAAGAAAACAGAAGATAGCGGCAGGTTTTGCATTTGAGATTTTGAAGGTCAAAGTTAATTGGAAAGCAAAAGTCCGGAAGAAAGTTACACAATCGGGAAATGCGAGAGAAGAAAGTGTTAGCATAGAACTTACGGTTACGTCTAGCCATTTCAAGCGTAAAATGATGAGATCTTGTCGCCAAGTGATTAAATTCATAAAGTTTAGCCACGAAAGAGGAAAGCTCACCAGAATAATTACCATGAAAGTATTTACAGAAAAGACACGTTACGGTGCTGGGAAATTGACTGAAACTGATATGCTATGTCAGGGCCAATAACATTGCAGATTCTTGTTTGCATTTTATTAACAATATCTAAATACATAGAAGAAGCACAAGACCAAGTGTGACAGCAATATTAAGGTATTACCGGATGGTAGACTTAGAAATGTGTAAGATTCTGATTTTGGCGAAAGAAATTGTCTAGCACGACACAGTGAATCAACCTTCCTAACAGCAAAGCAAGCAATTGATTCAATATATTATTTCCACTTCATGTCACCAGAAAACATTAGTTCTAGAAGGCGCAATTAGTCACTTTCCTGGGGGTTAGCATCGGCTATGACTGATAGAAGATAAATAGCTCCATTAAAAGAGGAGAACAGTTCTGTTTTGGAAGCGTTAATATTAACAAGCTATTCCTTGCCCCAGTTAACAATTATAGGTCATTTTTAGCACACCTGCCAATTTAATCTTTTCGAACGATCAAACTTATCTTTAAGATATGAGTAAATCGTTGTGTCATCATAGAATGAAAATATTTCTACATTCAAATCATGCGCATTGTATAATTTGGAAGTTAACTGTATTATTCCAGGTATATTAGCTATAGTTTGTACCTTTTTTTACCATATTGGAAGGCATTTAAAACCATTTCTTTATTACGTAATAATGCTTCAAAATTGTCTACCGTTTCTTATATGCTAAGTTAAGGTATAAGGCAGGCTAATGTTTGCCCCGATGCCATAACTGCTTACGGCCAAATCACGTTGAAACACCAGGCCCCGTACGATCATCGAAGTTAAGCAAAGTCCAAGCTGATCAATATCTAAATGAGTGACCGCTTGGGAATACCAATCTATGTAAGCTTGGATGCCCGGGTGGTGTAATGGACAACGACTCGGAATTGGAATTCAGAGAAGCGGGTTTCAATTCCAGTCGGGTTCGTTATATTAAGTAAGTAAGTACCCTTGGAAAAAATATAAATCCACCTCTTCTCCCCACCCCAATTACAGGTTAATTAGTGCTATGGGAACTTACCCATAATAATAATGGACTATTCCGTACATCATAAATACTGCGCCTCAAGAGGGAGCAGTAGTTCAGCAGTCAGTTCAGAGTCTGAGTCAGTCAGAGACAGAGTCGCGTCAGACGATTACTGTAAGACATTGGAATAGTGATACTGGTCGAGACAACATAGTTCACTCTAACCAAATCTGATTGTCATTACTAATACTTCTACTTCTTTGTACATATTTCTGTTTGTAATGTATCTGTGTTATTCCATACCTGTGTTCGAGTTATTCTTCATTGGTTCTACCTTGCACCATCACCGTGGTACAAGGAACTTGGACCATAACAAGTGGCGACGAGGGAACTCCAAAAAACGAACTCTATACGCGGAGGACATACTTCTTTTTGCTATCTGTCGCACATAACAAGTGGCGACGAGGTAACCCAAAGGAAAAACGAACTCTCTACATGGAGGACATACTTTTTTGCTATCCGTCACACATAACAAGTGGTGACCTGGAAAACACCAAAAGAAAAACGAACTCTCTACGCGGAGGACATAACTTTTTTTGCTATCCGTCGCACATAACAGTGGTCGACGAGTAAACTCTAAAAAAACAAGTTCTACGCGAGATTTCTAAAAAATACAAAAAAACTAGTTCTACGCGAACACATAAAAAAAAGAATTGTTTTTTGGATATCAAATTTTACTGGCAACAAAGGAATTTTTTTTTGCATACACAGGTTTCAGAATATCAGGTTACACTAAAGTAAAATACGTACACAAAAATACGTTAACATGGAAGATTTTAAGTCAACCATTGTGGAACTTATCAAAATCCAATTTGAATAGCATCAAAAGTACGAACAGAAACATCTGGAATTACAAGAATTATTGCTACGTGTAATGTCAAATAAAGAACAAAAATCCGAGAACGAAACAGTTCTCTCACAAGACGCTATTTGGAGTACGATCGAAGATTTCATGTACGCACCCCACGAAGATAAAACCTTTGCAAATTACTTCCGAAGGTACGAAGATCTATATGAATTTTACTGCAAAGATTGGTCAGACGCACGTAAAGTACGTCTATTACTAAGAAAATTAGGCACATGCGAATATACCAAATTCGTAGATTATATCCTTCCAAGAAAAACAAATGAGTTAACGTTCAAAGAAGCCATAAAACTGCTAACAGAACTTTTCAGCCATAATACCTCACTATTCCACAAAAGATGGAAATGCATGAACCTAACAAAAAAGGACAACGAAGATTACATAACTTTCGCGTCCATTGTCAACAAATATTGTGACGACTTCAAATTATCGGAACTCAGCGCGGACAATTTCAAATGCTTAATTTACGTCCAAGGTCTGGTTTCAACCAAAGACGCGGAAATGAGACGCAGAATCCTTACTAAATTGGAGAGTGAACAAGATTTGACACTTCAAAAACTAGCCGAAGACTGCCAGAGATGCATCAGTGTGGAGAAAGACTCAAAAGACATAGAAGAAGTGGCACCGTGCACATACATAAAGTACGAAGACAAACCAACTTTCCCTCCTCACAAACAAACCAGACCGATTTCCCCTCCCCCTGAAGAACAGGTAAAACAAAATTTTCTAACTCTAAAATTCAATATCAGAAAAAGCTACCACCCAGTCCATGCTATCGCTGTGGGACTTGGCATTGGTTTAAAGACTGTCCATACCGTTTTAAAACTTGTCTAACATGCAAAGAAATAGGACACAAAAGTTCTCATTGTTGGTCTAGAAGAGAAAGCAAAAGCAAAATAAGAATCACAAGGACTGGCCAAGCTGATGAGACTAACATAAGAAAATACGTACAAGTTGAAATGCAAAACAGAAAAGTCAGGCTATAGCTGGATTCTGGCTCAGACTTAACTATTATAAACCTACAAACATGGAGAAAACTGAACAAACCCGCCATGTTAAAAACGGATAAAATTGCTAGATCAGTTAAGGGGAGAAAGATAAAATTTGAGGGTGAAGTAATTACAAATGTAACATTTAATGGAATGACGAAAAAACTAAAAATGTACGTCTTAAGAAATACAGAAAACCTATTCGGAACGGACTGGATGCAAAAATTCGAACTGTGGGATCTACCAATAAGTACGTACTGCCAAAATGTAAAAAGCTTACCAACCGAGGCAGACAAATTAAAAGAGAAACTAAAAACGAGTTTCCTCGAAGTATTTTCAGCAGGCCTAGGAAGATGTAAGAAAATGGCAGCGAATATCGAAATAAAGGAAAACGTTCAGCCTATCTTCAAGAAAAAAAGGAGCGTACCGTTTGCGTCAAAATGGGACGCAGGATTCGAAATGTTCGAGAGGGGAAAATTATTACCCCGGGGACAAATTTATGCTGACCGGCGTACTTGAATAATAAAAAAGCAGCCATTTTCTAGTTTTGTTCGTTATTGACAGATCGATGACATCCATTATCAAGAAAGGAAAGAAATACAAACTAAGATTATAATCCCATCCAGATTAAAACACGGAAAAAATGAACATCACACTCGTGACCTTGTGTCAGACTAACTTGAGATTAAATAACTATATTCATGGGGATTACTGACTTTACAAACACGTGGCTGGCCAATTCATTAATGTGCGTGAAACACATATGTTGACTATGTTGAAGAGATTTTATAGAGAGTCTTGTCATCATTATGCAAATGATTCAGAAAACAAGAAAATCCCGAATAATGTTTGGAATTTGATGCCACACATTTTATGCGACTTTTGAAGAATACATTTGAAAAGGTTAACGAGAATACATTTGCTAAGGACGGGGGTATTTAACGGGATTTGATCTCACTATCCTATTTACATTTAATATTACAATATTATGCAATTAGGCTCCGTACAATTACTGGTAGTCTATGGCATCTGGGTGGGATTGATTGATTTCTTGTTTTAAGGCTTATCAATCTTTTGCAGGTTATTTAAAGCCAGAAAATATTTTTTACAGTATAAGAATCTTTTGGAGATAATAATTTACTGAAACAAGTCTTACTAATTGTTATGGTCCAAGTTCCTTATACCACGATGATGATCCAAGGTAGAACCAATGAAGAATAACTCGAACACAGGTATGGAATAACACAGATATATTACAAACAGAAAGATGTACAAAGAAGTAGAAGTATTAGTAATGACAATCAGATAAGGTTAGAGTGAACTATGTTGTTTTGGCAAGTATCACTATTCCAATGTCTTACAGTAATCGTCTGACGCGACTCTGTCTCTGACTGACTCTGACTCTGAACTGAACTCGGAACTGACTGCTGAACTACTGCTCCCTCTTGAGGCGCAGTATTTATGATGTACGGAATAGTCCATTATTATTATGGGTAAGTCCCCATAACACCCCCCTTCCGAACCTTTTGCGTAGCAGGGGTTTTTAATATCTTTTTTTCAGTTGGTTGCTATGCTCTGCCCAACAGATGGCGCCATCGTCCATGCGCGCCGTTCTGGCCTCTGACACTTCGTTGTTTGTATCACTTTTTATTTATATCGGCAAAATGAAAAGATTAAAAAATCTTGAACAAATGAGGAACTTTGCTTTCTACAATAATTCAATAATACGCCATTGTGGACGACTAATAATTGCTTTAATTACAAAACTTGCAAAAAAGATCTCGTATGAAAAGCGCAAAAGTAAAAAAAAATAAAATTCTCTTTCCAAGAGGAGTTTATAAAAGACTGATGTTCACCTTGTAAAAGGTCTAAGAGCCACTCGAGGTACAGAGTTACAGAGTGAGAGGCGCAATTTATAGGAACATGTGCGGAAGATAACGGTTAACTCTAGACTTGAACAGGCCAACATTGTAGCGTCCTCTTCGGATTCGGTTCCACAAAGCAGCTGTTCGCGGGAAGAAGCTGCTCGGGTGGAACTTACATCTCACGAAAGGAACATGAAGGTGGTTCACTACAAAGGGCCTGACATGGCGGATCTTAGTTTTGAAAGTTAGAACTGGTGGAACTAAAGAATTTAGTTCGTCTGAGCACCTTCCATGGAAATAGCAATAGAGAAGCGAGCAACTTGTGATGACTTGTCTGTGAGAAAGAGGTTGTAGGGTGGAAAATAATTCATCATCCACAAGGACGCGGAGACGTTTTTCGGACTCTATCGAGACTGGAAAGTGAAGAATGGCCATATATGACAACAGTACTCCATTTTCGGCCTGATCTAATTCTTGTAACGATATAGGATTGAACACGGACCCTAACCTTTGGTGGAAAATACACACTTCATTGTCAGCCTTCAAAGGGACAAGAGATTTCAAATGCAATAAGTCCTTTGAACACATCAATACATTTTTAGAATGGTATACATTAATGTCCATTAGGGCATCTCGGCATGGCGTAATGGTTAGCAAGCTTGTCTCGCTAGAACAATTACGACTGAGTACTGAGTTCGATCGTCACTGGGTGCCCCATATCTTCGGCCTTGTGCCACATCTAAGCTACGTTTGGAAAATTGCTACATTAATGTCCATTAATGGGTTATAGGAGGAAACCTATAATTAATAGGGGATTTTTATTTTTATAATCAATACCGCATTTTATGGTTGGTATTAACGGATTAAACATGAATCAAGTGATCACGAAAGACGAGTTGATCTTTCAAGATGCTCGCTAGAAATGGAAATTCTGTACATGGTTTCATCTGCATTCATTTGTAAAAATAGACTCGCTTGCACTAATTCCGAACTAATGATGATTTTTTCCCTCTGATTTTTCAATGTATTTCTAAGGTTGGTTATTATCAGTACATCTACACTATCGGGGATATCCGCCATATTGCCTTTATTATGCTTGCTGACCTTTGACTCCTGGCGAATAAAAATCCTTTTCTTTTTGAATAGTAAAACATTTCTAGAATAAAATTGAAATTCACATCAACAGTAAAAGACTATTTCAAAATCATTTGTGCCTTAATTTCTAACCATTTTCTGATCCAATAAAAATCAAATCTCAACAAAAAGATGGTGGAGGGGCGGTAAAGTAAGTGGGTAGTAATACGAAAAGTTAAAAACTTGCAGCTGTTATATGCAGTTGGCGCTAAAATCCCATTCCTTCAGTTGCAAACTTTGTCAACTATCAGCGTATTTTTAGATTAAAACAAATATTATTAAAAATAAACTAACCAAGTACGATAAAAATGGGAACTTTTCTGAACTTCTGAGATGAAGGATTTTTTATCATTCAATGAGTTTTTTTTTGTTTCTGTTTTTGTTTTTTTTTGTAATTCGCATCTTCCATCGTTTTCGTTTTTTTCGTATAATTTCATCGATTTTTCTATCCATCTAGCTTCAAGTCTTGAATATGGGTATTTCTTTCTATTCGAAGGGGTCGTGTGTTCCTATGGATTGAAGTCTATTCTATGAACATCTACATCGGTGGTTCCCAAACTGTGCAACGCGCATCATATGTGTGGCGGAAGAGGATGGCAGGTGAGACGGAAGAGGTTAGCAGGTGAGGCGGAAGAGGTTAGCAGGTGAGGCGGAAGAGGACAGCAGGTGAGGCGGAAAAGGACAGTAGGTGAGGCGGAAGAGGTTAGCAGGTGAGCCGGAAGAGGTTAGCAGGTGAGCCGGAAGAGGACAGCAGGTGAGCCGGAAGAGGATAGCAGGTGAGCCGGAAGAGGTTAGTAGGTGAGGCGGAAGAGGTTAGCAGGTGAGGCGGAAGAGGTTAGCAGGTGAGTCGGAAGAGGATAGCAGGTGACCCGGCAGAGGACAGCAGGTGAGCCGGAAGAGGTTAGCAGGTGAACCGGAAGAGAACAGCAGGTGAGGCGGAAGAGGATAGCAGGTGAGCCGGAAGAGGACAGCAGGTGAGCCGGAAGAGTGTAGCAGGTGAGGCGGAAGAGGTTAGCAGGTGAGCCGGAACTAGGACAGCAGGTGAGGCGGAAGAGGATAGCAAGTGAGCCGGAAGAGGATAGCAGGTGAGGCGGAAGAGGTTAGCAGGTTAGCCTGAAGAGGACAGCAGGTGAGCCGGAAGAGGATAGCAGGTGAGCCGGAAGAAGATAGCAGGTGAGGTGGAAGAGGATAGCAGGTGAGGCGGAAGAGGTTAGCAGGTGAGCCGGAAGAGGATAGCAGGTAAGCCGGAAGAGGATAGCAGGTGAGGCGGAAGAGGTTGGTAGGTGAGGTGGAAGAGGATAGCAGGTGAGCCTGAAGAGAATAGCAGGTGAGCCGGAAGAGGATAGCAGGTGAGGCGGAAGAAGTTAGCAGGTGAGCCGGAAGAGGATAGCAGATGAGGCGGAAGAGGTTAGCAGTTGAGGCGGAAGCGGATAGCAGGTGAGCGGGAAGAGGATAGCAGGTGAGGCGGAAGAGGTTAGCAGGTGAGGCGGAAGAGGTTAGCAGGTGAGCCGGAAGAGGACAGCAGATGAGGTGGAAGAGGATAGCAGGTGAGCGGGAAGAAGACAGCAGGTGAGCCGGAAGAGTATAGCAGGTGAGGCGGAAAAGGTTAGCAGGTGGGGCGGAAGAGGTTAGCAGGTGAGCCGGAAGAGGACAGCCGATGAGGCGGAAGACTATAGCACGTGCTGCGGAAGAGGACAGCAGGTGCTGCGGACGAGGTTAGCAGATGAGGCGGAAGAGGTTAGAAGGTGCGGCAGAAGAAGGTAGCAGGTGAGACGGAAGAAGTTAGCAGGTTAGGCGGAAGAGAACAGCAGGTGGGGCGGAAGAGGACAGCAGGTGCGGCGGCAGAGGTTAGCAGGTGAGCCGGAAGAGGATAGCAGGTGCGGCGGAAGAGGTTAGTAGGTGAGGCGGAAGAGGAAAGCCGGTGCGGCGGAAGAGGTTAGCAGGTGAGCCGGAATGAATGATAAACAATCAAAGATTTAGAAACCATTTTAAAAACTTCATTCACCAAAAATAAATATGATTTCAAAATTTAAAATATTATGGATTACTTGTAATTGCATGCATGAGTCCCAGTATAAATAGTTATAAATAATTATTGACAGATTTTATTTTGTGATATTTTTGCTTTATATCAAATATTAAGAATATAGTGACTAGGGTTTGCAATTTGGAGGAGAGAGTTATCAATGATAATGTTCTGATTTCGAATTCACGGTTATCTCCCTTTAACCCTCCCCCTCTCTCTCTCTCTCTCTCTCTCTCTCTCTCTCTCTCTCTCTCTCTCTCTCTCTCTCTCTCTGTGCGTGCGTGCGTGTGTGTGTGTTTTTTTATTTTTTAATCTACTTTTTATCACATAAAATTTGGTGAGGCGCCTGCAAATTTTATTTCCAAAAATGCAGCACAGAGAAAAAAAGTTTGGTTACCACTTATCTAGGTTTAAACAAACACACTAACCTACTATAAGTACTATTTGCTTAGTATAAATTGTCTCTGTATAGGCGCCAAATGGGGAGAATTGATTAAAAATCATGGTTCCATATATTGGATTTCGCCAACGTCAATGAGTAAATGCAAATGAGGAATTAGTTTCTTATCCCCTAACAACCAGATAGGTCGATAGATTATAAAAGTATTGTAGGTTTTATAAGTTGCACCAACTACTGGTGGTAAGGGAAGACGGTATCGTGTTCCGCTAAATTGGGAGCTGCATGTCTGCTTTGAAAATCAGCATTTGAGATATGAGGTTTTATCTAGGTTTGAACACCAATCGTGAAATATTCTCTAACCAAATTGATCGATTAAACAGATTATTCGAAAATATACTAACGGCCAGTTACTTGGAAGACAATGTTGCGTCAATCTTCCAAATGACAAGATCTGTCTGAAAATTAGCATTCAATATCGAGGCTTTTACTCATCGTTTGCAGAATATACCAGGATAATTTATTCACCAAAAGAACGTCTTTAAAACAAATTAACGTGACTGCGCACGGTGTTTAAAAGTCAAATGAGTAAATTGTTATCAAAGTGAGGATAAAAAAACGTAAATAATGTTTTTAAAAAAAACAGATAAAATAAATGACTTATGGTAATGTAATGATTGGGTAGAATAAGTTGGTGTTTTAGTCAGAGAAGTCTAAGTCAAGAAAAATGAGATGTTTTGGGAGCTTTTTTCTCGGGTATCGTCGACTCGACATTCACGCTAGTTAGCCAAAGAAAGAGAGACATATAATTATGGCGGGAGCCGAGGAAACTACCTGTTGTCAAAGATAAGAAATCCACCTGCCGAACGAATGCAGAAAATGGATGCCTATGTTAGAAAGAGGAAACTTTTACCTTTTGCTTTTTTGATAAATTATTTTTACTTTTGTTAAGAAGAAGGAAAAATAAGAGCAACAAATCCTCGTGAGCTTATTACAGTCACGAGTGAATTACTTTCTTCTATTTTGGGTTTGTCTTAAACCAAAACGAAAATGTTTTGTGTTTTTCTTGTAGCCGTTTATGTATTTATTACTTTACCTTTTAACAGAATTATTTCTTGTGTTCTTTATTTGATTACGATGCCAAGTTCCATTCTCAGAACAGTACTCTGTAGACAAAGCCATAAAACTGATATTCCAAGATTAAATATTTTTGGTTTCTAAAATCATTTTGAATTTTTTTTCTTAAAATCCTCTTGGATCTGGAACAGGGAGGATATCGTTTCAGGGAAATCACTTTGTGTCTTTTTTATGATAGCTTATTCATTGCTAGGCTCCTCTGTTGGATAGCTTGGTGCTTGACTCACTGACCCGAAGGCCTTTTAAGAACCGAGGTTCAATCAGAGAAAACATTAAGCACATCGAATGGTGAGAATGTCCCCAAGTACTGTTAACCATATCTTTCTGTCTGAATTCCTGCGATGAAAAATTACCATTATTTTCATGAATTTGCACTCGAACTGTTATCGCCATATTGTTGTTGTTATCACAACGTTGATGGCCGGAGGGCACAACGGCCAAAACGTTGTAATAATAACAAGAAAGATGAAGATAATAGTCAGAATGGAACTAATGAAAATAATGATATCTCTTTATTTCGTATAAATAGTGACACCTTTAAAATGATACAACGATACAAGCTCGAGAAGAGAAAATGTCAAAGAAAGACTAGGAATTCATTGATACATAAATGTCAGTTCCAGATTAACGATATATATATATATATATATATATATGTATATATATATATATATATATATATATATATATATATATATATATATATATATATATACACACACACACATTAAGTAATTCATTGAGTCTGAAAGAAACCTCAACAGAAAGCACTGGACGCCCGTTTCGTCCTATATTTGGGACTCATCAGCAGTGCGCATCCACTACCGAGAATTGAAACCCTGACACTTAGGTTGTCAAGCAAACACCATACCAACTGTTCCAATGGGCCTCAGTGACGAAGAGGTAGCAAATCAGACTCAATATAGCGCCGCTCGCTCACATATTCCGTGGTGGAACTCAACTGAAATTCTCTGTAACCATAGGACTGTGCCCCCCGGAGCCACGACTACTATTACCAAGCCGCTCAAACTGAAGCGCTATATTGAGTCTGATTTGCTACCTCTTCGTCACCGAAGCCAGTTGGTATGACGTTTGCTTTATAACTCAACTGTCAGGGTTTCAATTCTCGGTAGTGGATGCGCACTGCTGATGAGTCCCAAATATAGGACGAAACGGCCGTTCAGTGCTTTCTGCATTCTGTTGAGGTTTCTTTCAGACTCAATGAATTACTTAATTATAATTATCAAATCCTCCTAACAATTTCTATCATATATATATATATATATATATATATATATATATATAAAGCGAGTATGAAAAGGCGTAATGGGTGGCGATTCGAATAGAGGAATCAGAGGAACCGAGTTCGAATTCTAGTCGAATTCGTTTAAATTCTCTTACGTGCAAATAGCCTTGGTAAAGGTATGAATCCATCTCTTACTATGGGTAAATAGCAGACTGAGTCCTATAGCTCTGGATGGCAACCGATCTAGGAGAAGGAAAAATCGTATGTCGCCCTGGCGTAGCACAATGTAGCTGATAAAAAGATCGTGGAGTTTACAATGGATTATATGAGTTCGACTGCAGTTGCCTATGATAGAGGGAGATTAGAAGTTTTTTTGTTTTTTTACTATTGTTCACTTAATACAAGCCGCAAGATCCACTCAAGGAAGAGTGTTCCGAAAGCAAAATGATGTAATGGTATGCAAGGAAGGAGCAAGAGGTAATATATTATGAGGATATGTAGGACAAACAACTGTTGAGCCTAGACTTAAAGAGGTTAACATTTTAGTGATCGAGGAAGCATTATCTCCGGAGTTTGTTCCACAATGTAGTATTTCTGGAAAAGAAGCTGTCTGAGTGGGATTTCTTACTTACCAATGGGATACGAAAGCAATGAGATTGAATTGATCCTGTGTAGGTAGCCTGGCGAGTCCAAGCTGTCAAGATCTGGATTTGGTGGAACAAAGGAATATAGTTCGTTCGAGCATTTTCTATGAAAATAGCGATAAAGTAAAAAGAGGCTTGCAAAGTTTCGTCTCTGGCTATAAGACTGCAAATAACTAATCACCCACAAGTCCGTGTAGACGCTTTCGAATTTTTTTAAAACTGCAGAGTGAGAAAGATTGAGCAGCTCCAACCCACATATGACAGCGTTACTTTAATTTTGGTCTAGTCCGACACTTGTAAAGATGAAACGCGGCAGAAGGAATCTCACAAGGTTGTAAAGTGAGGATTTGACTGCTCCAGCACAAATATGACAGTACTACTCCTATTTTTGTTGTCTAATCTGGTTCTTGTAAAGATAAAGTACGTAAAAGGAGCCATTTACCAATCTCTTTAGCAATGGATTGTTTATATGTGTCCCACTTAAGGTCTGAAGGGAATTTTAGTGCCAATAGACATCCAAGGCACCGAGCCTCATTCACAGCCAAACCACTCATCATTACTGAAGAAAACACAGCGTCTGCTCTTTGATTATAAAAACTTACTAGCTTAATTTTGGAGGAAATGAATGTTACAAGGCAATAACCCCCCACCCACCCAATTGAACTGTCCGAACAAAATCAGAGGATAGATCAGCTGCCAGGCTCTGGTCATTTAAACTTTTGGGTGGTGCACCCGTATACTAGGGTATCACTTGCATAGATATTTTACTAAGGATATTTTTTTCTTTTTGGTAATATTCTTGGCTTTTACCTGGCATTGAACATGAATATATAGATAGGATATAGGTAAGTGTGTCTCAACTTCAAAGAAATCAATCCAGGCTGACGATATCTACTCTGCTTAGTTTCGAATGACAGGAATATTATGATGTGCAATGTTCTCAAATAGCGACAGCTTACCTGGGCTCGGGCCGTAAATGCCTGAACTAATCGAAAGTACACAATTATATCAGTCGGTAGGCTCTTGGGCCAGCATGTTATAATGTACTTTATATGCAGTCAGTATTACTTCAGTCAGTCAGTTATGTGCCATACGTGATCATGCTTAGGCGATCATGTATCTTTCAATACAGGACTGACGAGGCAGACTTTTTTCCCGCAGTAGGTTGCCATTTTTTCTGCAGTAGACTTGTTGCAATCCAAGGCTATAGTATAAGGGTATTAGCACGTAAGTGAATATAATGGATTCGACTGGAATTCGAACTCGGCTCTTCGAATTCAATCCTAGCCGCTATCCATTACTCCACCGTGCCTCAGTATTACTTACGAAACAGTAACAAACTATATATTACCTTTCCGCAAAATCACATTAAACCGTGCTGATAATGACCGAGAACTAAATGACTATCGTAAATCGACCAATAAAAGAATGATCTCGTAAAATTCTCACCATAATAACAAAAAAAAAAAACGGAATAATTATCGGACTCTATTTAAAAGCACTCAGGATTTGTATCACTCAGGATTTACATAATGAGAAGAAATACACTGAAAAAAAATACTTTTAATCTCTTCCGATACTCGAAGAATTCTTATTCAATTCGAAACAGAAGCTTCATATGTCAGAATAAAAGAAAAAATGAAGCAAGCAAATTTAATGGAACTAAACATATTACCCGACACACCAATTCTATGACAACTTCAATGGAAAAGAATTCATCTCAGCTGAACATAACATTTGTTAAAACAACTTCTAAAACAATAAGAGAGATAATAGAAAATGAAATAATAATAATCTAAACCTCAAACCGGAAATATCTACTTTTGTGGATGAAGCAAACGAAATTAATATGAACGTCCCGGGAAGAGACGGATTATACAAATTGACTCTTGGCCTTGGAATATATTCTTGAGTCGAAATTGGCCAATAACTCAATGAGGTCTAAAAATGTGAAGAGACATGATCGCCTACGTCCTAAAAAGAAGAAAAAGAAAACGATAATGATGATGATGATGATGATGATGACGACGGTGACGATTATGATGATGATGATGATGACGACGACGATGATGATGATGATGACGACGGTGACGATGATGATGATGATGACGATGATGATGATGATGATGATGATGATGACGACGACGACGACGGTGACGATTATGATGATGATGATGATGATGATGATGATGATGATGATGATGATGATGACGACGACAGTGACGATGATGATGATGATGCTGATGATGACGATGACGATGATGATGATGATGATGACGACGACGACGGTGACGATGATGATGACGACGGTGACGATTATGATGATGATGATGATGATGACGATGATGATGATGATGATGATGATGATGATGATGATGATGATGATGATGATGACGACGATGATGATGATGATGATGATGATGATGACGATGATGACGATGACGATGACGACGACTATATCGTACGTTCGACATTTTCCAGTTTATCTACTAAGCTCAGGTAATATTTTACGTGGATCTACTATAGATCGTATTCGATATATCAGAAATATGTAGTTTAGGTAAAATACTTTGAAAAAGGATCAGATTTAAGAAAGTTTCAAAAAAGACAAAAGCAAAAACTCGACTGAGAGGCGAAACAATCGCTAATCCGCATTTTGGTTTGTGATGCAATTTTTCATAATTTTTATTTCTGCTTCGATGACAAACTGTTTTAAAAGATTTTTAAATATTTATTAATAGAGGCATTGGTATAAAGGGATTTAACATTTTTTTTAAACATTTCATCCAAAGTAAGGTAATAAAGCCACTAAGATGCAAGGGGGTTACCGAGTGTTAGAAAATATAAGAAAAAAGATTATTAAGGAGAGAGGACAATAAAAGAAGAAGTAAGAAGACAGAAGATAACTATTGACACTGCATTTCAGTTTTTGACGATCAAAGTTGCCTGGGAAGCAAAAGGTCGGAGGAAGAGGAAGTGTGAGAGAAGAAACTGTTAGCATAGAACTTACGGTTCCATCTAGCCATTTCAACTTTAAAATGATGAGACCTATCTGCCAATCTAGTATTGCGCTTAAATTCATAAAGTTTAGGTACCAAAGAGGAAAACTCATGAGAACAATTGTCATGAAAATATTTATAGAAAAGGCAGAGGGAAGCTACATTACTGCGGAGGGAAAGTGAGTGAAGCTGAGATTCAAGATCACACCAAATAGCAGATTCTTAAGATTTTATAAAGAATCTCTAAATAAATAGCAGGCTCACTGGACCAAATGTGGCATCAATATTCAATGTATGGACGAAAGGTAGATTTATAAATGTTTAAGTTAATTTCTGTCGAAAAAGTTGTCCATTATGACACATTAAACCAGCTTTCCTAGCAGCAGACCGAGCAATTGATTGAATATGGTCTTTTCACTTTATGTCAGCGGATAACTTTAGGCAAAATCAGTTACTCTCCTGGAGATTAGCGTCAGCCATACTGACGGAAAGCCGAAACGGATTATCTCGAAGACCCAGTTAACAATAGATTAACAACGTACAGAAGAACCTGAATGAATGAAAATTTCGATATCGCTATCTATCCAGATCTTTTCATAAAAAATGTTTCCTCTCAATAAAGAATTCACTCTGACTCTTTCGTTTCCTGTTCAAATCTCAATGTCTCTGTTGATTCGCTTCTATTCAGACATGCAAAGGCCACGAATTCCATTGTGTGGTGATATTGTCTTTATTTCAGTCAGGCATGTCTTGATGTCCTCAGAGAATGACCGAAACGCACATAATCGTTGCATCAAAATCAACCCAAACTTTCGCTTATTGTTCTACATGCTAATGAAGTAAATTCGCTTAAATACTGCTTCGGTAGTGTCACTTTCAAGTCTGGCACAGGGCCCTGATTTAGCCTAACTATTAATGGCACTGGAAATGGAATCGGCGAGCCAGATGCAAGTCATGGCATTTTATGTTCACTTCACATTTGTACCATTGATAAAAGGCATGAAACCATCTCTTCTAGATGAAATAAATACTAATAAGGGATAAGAGAAAACTGGATTTTTTTGCAACCAGTCCAAGAAAATGATAACTCTGAATTTAAAGCAAAATCTCTAAAGCTTATGTCAAGAGTAATAAACTACAGACATCATGACGTGCCACCCGATGCGAAGACCGTCAGAAAGAGACTCACTAAACAGATTTTAGCTGTCACTCTAAGCACAATTTACAAATGTTTAAGATGCAATAAATTGCAACAGATTGGCTGGTGTGGATTTTAGCAAGTGAATTTTGGTAATTTGGACTGTGGATTTGCCAACGCAGTTTTTTTTTTTTTGTTTTTTTTTTTTTAAATGGTAAAAATTGTAAAAGTGGGTCCGACCTGCCCACCCCACGTCCCACCCCGTCCCCAAAAAAGGAAGCGTTGCCTACTTCCTCTTCCCCAATTCCTTACTTTATAGCGGGCATGGCTATCCCAGAATTCTCACTTTTGTCCAAAATCACTACTAAAAGAGAGATTCTTGCTAGTTTTTATATTGGGCGAATTTCAATCACTCTTGGCTGTAATGTATGTATTTTTGTCTTAATTTAATATTTTTTCGCCTTGATTCTCTGCAATGTCTTCCTGTCTTTGCTTGAACGTTTATTTCCTCGGTAAATCGAATCGAGTTCTCTCAGTCACTGTGTGTCTATCTAAATATAAATACGCTTAAATTCACCTTCTTCTCTGCCGTGCGCCAACGGCTTCAGGGTAAAATTTCCGACTGACGCGAATTCAACCGGTTTTCGATTCTAGCCAGAGGCAACCGGACGTCTAGCCACACTGATGAGATGTGATACAGCGAAACTGTCAGTCTGTGGATGACTATATATATATATATATATATATATATATATATATATATATATATACTTTCGTACTAAATCGTGTTAATGTAATACTGATTCGCTGCATTTAATGAGGCTTTCTTGTTTTGGTAATTACTGACTGGATTTGCCAATGCAGTTTGAAAGAGTTGGTATTCCGTCTTTTACTAAGGTAAAACTTATTATTGTATTGTATAATCTACTCCCCCCACCTATGTATGTATAACTGTTTGTGCTGGCGCTCCTCTGGGCCACGACTTGACTAGGAAGTGAAACTCGGGTTTTTTTTAATAGGAGTAAATATGCTCTCCTATCGCCAGGTCCATACTCCTCCCCCAACTCTTGAACAGGAGTAGAGACTCAGCCCTTGTATCCCGGTCCCTTTCCTCACGATTTAACAATGGTGCAGTCATGAATTTTTTTTATATGCGTGCATGGTGACAACGTCTCTTCATACTGAGGGTACCGGGTTGACAGTTTTCTGGTTGAGGTTCCCGACTGGTACTTAGGAGCCCGTAGCGTCTTGAGAGGTTACTCTGATCAACAGTTGCATAATATCAGGGTTCTTGTAGTACCATTTCACGCATGGAAGAATGTCCATGCAAGCACCTCTGGTGGGCAACCCCGAGGTCAAATTATGTTGTAATCTGCACCAGTTCCCTTCCCACATCTGTTACATTAGATGACCAACCACTAATATTACCCTAGGCTTTTCCTTTACCAATGTAATACATGACTATAAACAACCAAAGATTTAAACCTTTAACCAGTTTTTCTTTCTACAAAATTCGTACCAATTTCTTCAGTGTGGAATTGTTCCTCTTCGAAAAGTCTCCGGGCATCCCAGCTCTCTGTGAATCTTAACACTTCAATCCACACCTCTGATTTATCGATTCCTGGCTACCTTTCTCTCCTTAGAATGGACTCTAATGTCCATATGCATGGCCTGGGGGGTTATGTCCGTGAACATCTCCCGCTGGTTAGGGATCTCCCTTGAATCTCCAGACCATTCTTACATGTGTCTCCGTCTCTCTCTACTTAATTCAGTCAGCTATCTCTTCTTTCTCTACAGTTTCTCCTCCTCTCAAGACTGTTGCGTGTGAGTATTTCCGATTAGACAAGGCCATCTCTCGACATCATCAATGAGCAAATCACAATAGGACTTTGCTTCGACTTTTCTCTCATGTCAAACAAATCATTCTTCATAAAAATTATGCCAACAAAAACAATGTTATGGTCCTATTCATTTGGATTTCAGAAATATTTGCTTGAAAGGTCCGTTACTCGAGTGGATAAGACAATCTCTTGGTCAGTATAAGAGATCAATACAAAATCCTCTGATTTCTTGATTTTTGTCTGTCTTCCTCTCCTTAGGAAGAACTCTAATGTCCACATGCATGGCCTGGGAGTTTATGTCCACAAATATCTCCCACTGCCTTGGGAACTATCTCTTGAATCTCCAGACCATTCTTACATGTGTCTCCATTTCTCTCTACTTAACTCGGTCAGCTATCTCTTCTTTCTCTACCATTCCCCTTCCTCTCATGACTGTTGCATGCTAGATAGCATTTCTGATAATATAGACATGGTCATCTCCCTACACACATTTGCAAATATATTTGTGTTCGGTGACTTTAATGCCCACCATGCCAAGTGGCTTAAACAATGTCACTGATCTCACTGGCATGCAAGCCCAGATCTTCTCAATCACTCAGTCTCTCACGCAAGTGGTTGATTTCCCCACGAGTTTCCCCAGTAAGCCTGGCAGACATCCTTCTTTTCTCCTCTTTTTTACCTGTATACCTGATTTCTTACTACGCAGCTCTGCCCTCTTGGCAACTTTAATCATGCGGTAGTGTCTTTAAACATCTCCTTCCGATCCCCCGTCAGCAAAGAGCCTCTTCTACCAACAGAATATTCTGTTATCAACAAGCAGATTGGGACTCGTTCCTTGATTTCCTTCATGACGTCCCATAGAAAGAAGTTTTTAATGTTCGAAAATGCGCATCTGAGGTCTCCTTGTGGATGAAAGCTGACATTGATGCTTTCATTCCAGCAAGGAAATACCAAGTTAAACCGTATTCATCTCCTTGGTTCTCTGAATTCTCGGCTGCTTTAGTCCACAGGAATAACTACTTCCGGCTGTACCAGAGCGACACGTCTGATTGCAACAGACGCGTCTCTTTGTCTCTGCTCGTAACGAGTGCAAGTGTGTCCTCAATGAAACAATGTTACTGCTGATAAAATGAAACAACGTATAGCATCTCACAAGTTCAGTTCCAGAGATTATTGGCGGCTCTGCAAGTTTATGCTGAACAATAGTATATCCTCAATCCCTCCCCTATTCAATCAATTCTGACGTCTACACCAGATAAGGTTGAATGCTTTGCTCGGAAATTCTCTTCCAACTCAACAGTCGACTTATTTGGAGTACCCACACCTGATTTCCCTCCCAGGACAGAGGCTCTACTGAGTGATATGCACATAAACCCTATCGTTGGTCTCGGACATCATTTCTAAATTAGACTCCCATGAGACAAGTGGAGGTGACAGGATACCAGCCGTCGTCCTAAAGAAATGTGCTCTCGAACTGACCCAATTCTCTCCAAACTCTACAACTATTGCCTCGCTGCTTCCTGCTTTCCAGCTTGTTGGAAGTCTTCATCTGTAGCCTTCATTTTTTTTTAACTCTGGAGAACCTTCTGACCCCTCTAACTGTCGCCTCATTAGTCTTCTACTGCTTTTTGACAAAGTAATCAGGGCTTTAATTTGATGAAATGGTTAAGTTTCTTACCTTTCACGGCCTATTCTCTGACAGACAACATGGATTCCGTTTTGCTGATCTATCGCTGACGTGCTTACGGCCATCACTGAGTATGTATATCAAGTTCTTGATAATAACGGTGAAGCTCGAGCTGTGGCTCTAGATATCTCAAAGACATACTGATCTTCTACGTAACTTTCAGGGCTACGGTATTACAGAACGATTGATTGATTTAATCCAGTCATTCCTCTCAAATTGTGAAATGGTCGTCCTGAACGATCACGCTTCCACATCCTTTCACACGAACGCGGATGTCTCCAAATGCTCTTTACTGGGTCCTACACTTCATCGATGTTCTTATCAGTTCCCAAATAGGCATTTATGCAGCTGATACAACTATTTACTCCTGTCTCAATAGCAGATCCGCCAGGGCTCACAAAGTTAACCTGGCCGCTGCTCTTGAAAAGGACCTTTAATCCGTGGTTAACTGGGACAGGAAATGCCTCCAAACCTAAACTACTCTCATTTAACCACCATAGAGAAACTTCCCTGCCTGCCATCAGCATGGCTAATGATCGACTCAAGGAGAGCGTCTCACCGCGCCTTCTTGGCCTCACGTTTTCAACTGACTTGAAGGGGAATGACTTCATCGAATCAATTGAATCAATAGCTACATCTACTGCAAGGGAAAGTGGTTCATTATGTCGTGCCAGAAGGTTTTTCTCGTCATATTCCATCTTGCATATTTACAAATCTACCATTCCTCTGTGCATTGAATCCTGTTGCCTTGGTATCTCGACTTCAGTCACTTTCTCACCGACGTGGCGTGGCTTCCCTCTGTCTTTTCTACAAATATTTTCATGGCAACTGCTCTGATGAGCTTTTTCCCTGGTGTCCTGACTACATGAATTTAATCATACTACTTGATTGGCATCTAGGTCCCACCCTTTAACTGTCGAAATATTTAAATGTAATCGCCTCTACTTCAACAGTTTCTATTCTCGCACTTACCGACAATGGAACTGACTTACGCTCACCTGCTTCTCTGATAACTACAAGCTTCTAAAATTTAAATGCGACGTTAAACGCCATCTTCTTCTGTTGACTTGAAGCCCTTTTATCTTTTATCCTTTCCTCAATCCTCCCTATAGCCAGTCTTTTCTCTCACTTTCACTCTCTGTAATCCCCTGAGTACTAGTGGCACTACCGTCTTGCTTGAGGTGAAATGATTAAAAAATCAAAAAAAAAAGCACACTGGGATATTTTTTTACTTAAAGTGTGATCCGCCATTATAAACTAAAGGCCCGCTGAGAGTGAGAGAAGCCAGGTGTTTTGATGTCATCAGGGCCGAGAAAATCAGAAAAAATTATCTTGAGGTTAAATTTACGTCAACTGTTAAAAGAAAGGAAATGACCATGAGATTAAAACCAGATGCGATTAGATTGATAAAAACTGAACAAAAATCTCTTTAGGGCCAAAATGATGGATCACCGTTTTACCTGTCCGTGGAATGAGTCGGTCGTACTTGAGAAAATAGAAATTGGCGGAGATTTGAAATTGGATAGGAGTATGGAAAGATTAGATGTTGGCAAAATTATAATTTGACTAGATGATGCCCATTAATTGAGTAAATATATTTGATTACGTAGTAAATATGAAACAATGTTAAGAGTGATGGTAAGCCGTTTTCCACCTAATGGCTCCACGAGAACATGGAACCACGTCAAGAAAGCTTCGAAAATGATAAATTAGAGGTTTAAATCAAATTAACCCCATCCCAGTCATGCTGCAATAGCTCAGGTTCAGTAGCAATTAGAGTGACTGTTGCGATCTGGTTGTCAGGGAAGATGCTGCAAGTTGACATTAGCACCTCTCGTCACCACCTACTTAACCACGCCTTGTAAGATACTGCGCAAGAAAATTAATTCACTTGTTGGCTTTACTTTCCTTTCTCTTTCACAATTAGTATCTCCATCGAGCGCTTGGCTTAGTCGTCATGTGACTTGTAAGCGCCAATCAATGAAGACCAGACTGTATAGAAAAAAGCTGTTTTCAAGCAGATATGTCACAAAGAAATAAAATGCTTTTCCTGACACGTAGTCTATATTTGTGAGATTTGATATTTTAACTATTTACACTATTTACATTATTCGGACTGTTGTCATCATCTTTATTGTCATATGCCCGAAAAAATAAGGCGTCGGTGACCATATATGGAGAGAAAAGGAAGATCACGCCCCCCCCCCCGTGGGATGAGGTTGAAATAATAGACAGAGAAAATCACTGGAAAATACGAAACCTTAAGGAATCAGCACATATGCTGAGCCACAAAATCTCCCGAGCCGACCAAGCATAGAAATGAATACAATATGGGAACCAGTAATAAGCAGTGCTAGAGAAAACAATAAAAAATTGTAATATGAGCTCTGGTAATAAATGTTACTGAGACTCAAAAATACTTACACTGATGTCCTCAAGGTCCAATGGATAAAAGCGTTGGTTGAAGTAATCCAATGGCTTGACCCAAAGAGTTGTGAGTTCAATACCTGGCCACAACAGAAGTGAACAAAAACTTGGAGATTTGAGTTACTAAAGAGAATTAACTGAAACTAAGATATCCAGAAAGGGCATGGCACGTGCAACTAGAACATTCTGCCCCAGTGGGCTAAAAAAAGGGTTCGGTTCGAAATTACAACGTATATCACCGGAAGAAGGCCAGAGCGTACAACGGATGAAACGTCGTGAATTTAACAATAAAGATGAGGACAACAGTCCGAACAATGTAAATAATGTAAATAGTGACAAAACCTCATCTGCGAAATATAGACAGAAATGTTTGGGTAAATCTCAAGCGGGCCATATATATATATATATATATATATATATATATATATATATATATATATATATATATATATATATATATATATATATTTGGTGAAATCAACAAACTGAATCAATGTTTTTACAGCTTGAGACATTTCCGTTCGCAGACTGACAATCAACTGAAAGGAGTTGGTGACCACGTTTTTGTCTGCAGGTCCGAGATTAAAACTTCCCTGACTGACTACCAGACACGAGTAAAAAGCACTATGTTGTGACTAAAATCAGTCGCAGTCATTTAGTCGGATACATATGCATAGGAATATTTCTTGGGAGGGTATCTCGAGTCAAACCACACCCCTTAAACCAGCCAACATTATGAAGAGAAAGAAACAAGAAACTGACACGATGGACTGACCATCCTAGTTCTTTTCAGATGAGACCCTTCCGTTTCTCAATTCTCGAAATGAAAACGATTTTGTAGTTGAAGACTAACTTGCCAAGAATTTCACATAAAACCACTAAAGTCAGGTATGGAAAATGCTTCAAGTAAGGTGGGAGGTGTCTTCACCAATACACGTTTCTGGACAATTAATTCTGAAAACTACTTTAACTAATTGGAATATCTGGTCATGTTTTCAGATGGGCAAAGGACAGCGATTTATTCATGGAAGATGGCGAAATACTCATAGACAAAGATAAATTGTAAAACAAAAACTATAACAAATACTTTAAAGGACAATTATAAAAACAAAAAAGCCTGCATTGATTAGATTTCAGCATAAAAGCTATGAAATATATTTAAGAATTAATCAAATACACAAGCCCAGTTTAACTAAAATACCGCAGGTGAAGATCTTATATTTGTTGTAAGAGTTTCGCAAATAACGAAACACACGAAATCAAAACATGATTTAAATTTATAAAGTTCTAAACAACAAACGTCATAATGGCAAAAAAGTAAATAAGTTTTTTCTTCACTTTTAACAATTACAACATGCTTTGTTCTTAAAAAAGAAAAAGAATGCAGTGGAAGTAGTCGAAGATAAACTGATGCGGGCTACAAGCAAATATCGTATAAATATTTCGTAAAGGTAATGTGGACGAAAGCCAGAGAAAATCATTAACCTACACAATGTCTGAAACAGGAAAAGAAACCGCAATAAAAAGAAAATGTTTCTAGTATAAAGACAACCGAAATAGGAAATGAAACTAAGCTTAGATCGGCAATAATAAAAGCAAACAGATTTGCGTCCAAAGGCACAGGAATGTAACTGTAACTCAAGGTTTTTTCATGTTAAGATCACAATTATCAGACGCGATTATATCACGTGTAACAGCAAAATTGTCCAATTGTTAGATTAAGTTTTGAATCGTTGTATCATAAAAACGATTAAAAATATCTTACTGGAATTCTCCGAGGTTTTTATAACACTATTGGACCCTGCTTTGAGCAATAAGAATGTATAATTACTCTCTAAGCTTAACAGAAGAATCGTGATGTAATCGATCATAAACGAAAATGATATGTTCATCATTAATTAATCATAGCTAAGGATAATGAAGGATTGAAATTAAGTATATATATATATATATATATATATATATATATATATATATATATATATATATATATATATATATAGGTAACTATACTCGTATCGAAAAACCTTCGAATTCTTGATTTAACAATAGCCAAATCAATCTCGAAGGGGAAAAAAGGTTTTAAAAAAGAAAGAGCCAGGAACATGAAAGTCTGTCGAAAATAATCGCACAGATACAGGTTCAAGGCCCAAAGAAAAAACCCTGATACGAGTAAACAACTAACTAAAGAGCTCGATACAAACGTAGAGCAAACCTAGTCAAACCTAAAGCCAGACAAACCTACCAAGGTTTCACTTAAGCAGATCGTCAGGGTCAATGAAAATGGAAAATGATCCTGGAATATATATATATACATATATATATATATATATATATATATATATATATATATATATATATTCCAGGATCATTTCCCAATTTATTCAATATGATCTTCGTCCTCTCTAAACTTCTTTCTCTCCTGGAGTAACAAGGCGTCTCACGTACGATTTCCTTTTCAAGTTTTTTTTTCACTTCTCTTTGGACTGTCATAGCTGAAACTCCTCTCTCACGTGCCAAACGTCTTTTAGATAAAGTTGGATCTTTCCTAATTGATCTCTTTAGCTCTAAGTTAAAATGATGATCCTTCTTCTTGGTGTGACCTCCTCATCCAATTTTCCTCTTTAATATTCACTCTCTTTAAAACTTATTCACCGTTCTCTTGATGGTTCTTGAATGGACTTTGAAGATGGAAGCCAGAGTATGAATGTTGGTACCATTACTGAAGGCGAAATGATCTTTTTCCTCTCACCATTGTTCATTTGGGAGGTCAGTGGGGCTGACACAAGACGAGTTTAACCTGTTCTCTTTCTAGACGAATAACTCAAAGAGGTTTTTAGTGATTCTTACACACATATATATATATATATATATATATATATATATATATATATATATATATATACACACACACACACACAAAGATTCGCGATACCTAAAATTTAAAATGATTTTTTTATGAAAAATATTTCTTGAAGCTTTTATTTTAGTTTTAATTTCAAACTAATAGATTAAATATAATATTTCCAATAAGCGAAATACTTTGCTGTATTTCAAAACTAATTTAAATGGAAGGAGTTTTCGTTTTGAAATCAATAACATCGATGGTTTTAGCGCCATTTTTAGCCATCCGTCATCGTTATGTAATTCTCTTTATTAAAAAAATATTTCAAAAATAAAATATGCGTTTCTGAATATTTATATGAGGAATATTAGCTGATTTAAAGTTTAATTAATCTGGCTTTAAATAAATATTACTTACTTTAAGTTTAAAATATCGCAGAAATACATTTTAATACGGCGGTAGTTGTTTATTATTGGTGTTCACAGGTTGGCAGTATGAATGACAGAGGGAATTTTATTTAATGTTTTCTACGGTAGATATATCTTTAAAATTTACTTCAGGAATATAACGTGAGCGCCTTTTTATATAATTTTTTAACTACCTAGCAATTTTTAAAATTTAGGAAAATATTCTCTGTAATCTAATGTTTTATTGAATTTTCGGTACTCTGGCTTTAAATTTACTATAGTTATCACTCTTAATTTCTGATAATGTCGTATATGAACATTCGTATTTACAAAGATTTGACACGATTATACAGACAAAAAAATCAGAATACTTTTTTAAAAATTGGTGTTTGATGAATTGTTCTAAACTGTTCCATTTATGATCAGTAAATATAGTTTTTGTTTAATATCACCTAACCAGCACACAGCAATGCAAAATTTTAAAAGATTTAAAAATTTAAAAATTATTCTAATTGAAATTTAACAAAAATGAAAAGAAATCGTGTATAAATTCATTATTCATCGAAAATATTTTTTCTTAAGACAATAGTATCCATAATACATCTAATTATAAAAACAATTAAAAGCTTTTCTAACTAAATAATGTAGTTTGATTGCATTTTTTATTTTACGATTCAGAGAAGATTTGTCGGTAACTGGTGTTCTTGTTTTACAGAAAGAAACTGATGATTTAAATTCTCCAAGGAGTTTTCTTTTAGCTAATATAAATATTTCTCGTTTAGAAATTATTTGCATAAAAATTATTTTACATCTGTTATCTACCACTCATTTAATTTTATGAATTTTCAATAAATCTTTTTTTGTAGCGTTTTAATATTTATATCCTTGGAGAATTTTAAAATTATCAATTTTTTTCCTCAATCAGGATCCCCAGTATAGAAAATCTGCTAATGCAATAGAAATAAGACATTATTTAATTAGAAAAACTTTTAATTGCTTTTATGAATAAAATATTTTATGAAAACTATTGACTAAATTCTTTTCGTTGAATAATGAATTTTTATAAGAATTGTTTTTATTTTTTTTAATTTTATTTAGAATAATTCATGAACTCTTTTAAAATTCTGTATTAATTTATAGTGGTCAAGTGATATTGTTATTAAATAAAAACTGTATTTGCTAATCATAAATGGAAAAGCTTACTACAATTTAGCGACCCTCGGTATTTTAAAAAATAATGTCTGTGGGCATGCATGTACAAATGTGCCTATTTTTGTAAATACGGACGTACGTACAGGACATTATCAGAAAATAAGAGTGATATAATAAATTTAAAATTTATTGGTAATTTCTTCAACATGCGTTCAATGAAAATATTAGAATATTTTATTTTTTATTTTTATCGTATTATTGGGTATTTATAAAAATTATATAAAAAAGACGTTTACGTTATATTCGACATTTAATTTTATTACAATTATATAAATTAGTATAAATTAGTCAAACATCAGGCTGTAGATAAATGTGTCAACACCGCATAAAAATATGTTAAAAAAATGCTTTCTGTGATATTTTAAATTTAAAGTAATATTTGTTTAATCCAGAATCAAAGCGTGTTTCAGAAAAGTATATTTTATTTCTGAAAGATTTTTTGATATGTTGCGTTGACAGATTTGTCAATATGGACGATTTTATAGATATTACTGATAATGAGAAAAAACATTCCAATCAATTAAAACTTGGTTTGAAATACACTGAAGTATTTTACTTATTCGAAATATTAAATTGAATCTATTAGCTTGGAATTAAAACTAAAATAAAAGCTTTTTTGGAGATACGTATATATATATATATATATATATATATATATATATATATATATATATATATATATATACTCAGCTTGGTCTAGTAGAAGGCCGTTTGAAGACAAATATCAATGAAATTGTCAACGATATGAACTTGTTAAATATTAAGCCACAAAAGTTGTCCTGGGTGAATTATTCTTAGAGATAAATTGTTTTGAATCCATTTCTCAATGTATTTGCTACGTTTCATCGCTTCCATTTCAAATATTCAATAATTTTCTGATTTTCCAAGGCTAAATCGCTCTCCAAACGTTTCACAAGTAAATTGTTTGCTGTGTTTTTCAACAACGAATGATTTTCACGCTAATTCGAAAGCTAATTATTTCCTGCGATCTTCAATAAAATCTTTACAATATTTTTCATTTTTAAGATCCAACTATCTTTAAAACGATCAGCGAATCCGTGAGAAAATTTCAATTTTATCAAAATTGAGTCAACTCTTTTTCACTTGAAATCCCTGGAACGCAAATCAGAACATTTGTTATGAAAATGCGAATCAAATTTTAAATTAAAATTCACTCATTTCTGCTATTTTAAAAAAGAGAAATCGTGAATAAAATAAGTTAATTATATATCAAAATATGCTAATTGTATCTATTTTGTCATATTTGGAGAGAAAAAATGTTTACATACACAATATCAGATTTTATTATGTAAGTCAATGTTTTCAGAATGAAATCAATATTAATCACGTGATATTGATCATTATATATATACCCCTAATTAAAAAATATTGATAACTTGTTTAGTATGTGTGAGATTTCATTAAGCAAATATAACATAAATTTTTACTTATACATGAATCCAAAAATATTTATTAGATCAACACAATATCCCATATATATAGATGTGTGTGTGTGTGTGTGCGTGCGTGTGTGTGTGTGTGTGTTTGAATAAATTATGTTTTTACATTTTAATATACCTCTTTGACATTCTATAACATTCATCAGTCTTTCGTTCCTTCATTATATCAAGTTTTCTAGATTTAAACTTTAACATTACCTGCAAGGAATGTTATTACTTCCAAACAAATATTCTTTGCTTGAATACGCTTTTCTATTCTCCTATATATCTTTTTTAAACAATAGGCTACAGCTTTTCTATTGCATTATTATCTGGGGAGGCCGGAAGCCATTCTATTAGTTGTCTTCGAAAGCCTTTTGGGGTGGGGGCTGAGCAATATTCAGCTTTTCAAAAGGTGAAGGAACATTGTCATGTATTGAAAAGCATTGTCGTGCTTTCATAGTTCAAGGCATCTTGGCTGTTACCTGTACCAATGAAAAACTACACTTTCCACTGGACTTATAATAATTCTAAGCATTTATTTTTTCACTATCATCCTGTACGAAGAGATTTATAGTTTCATTGCCTCTAATACCAGCCCCCAAACACTATACAACATTCCACACTCTTGTTGCTTGACGATGTCAATGAAGGGCTCAAAATCCAGCCCAGTCAACAGGGTCATCCAATGTAGCTCTATACTCATCACTAAAACTTACTGTTGAGAAATGTTCATCTACTGCTTCGCTGGATTCATTTCTCTTGGAATGTTTACTCAAAGGTTAAAGACATCAATATTCTTCATTTTCGTAATCTTTTCATTCGCAACACAAAATAGATTTTTAATTTTTCTCCAGATTTTTTTTCATGATTTTGTGAATATTTTCAATTTTCTTTTTATTGTTCTGAGATCGACGTTCAAACCTTTTGCAGTTTTCAATGTTGTATTTCAATCGCTCAATAATTTGACAATATCTTGTTTCGCTTTTGAGGTTATAGCTTTCCGACCATCTTTATGTACTTCCTCAAATGTACATAATTAAAAAAATAAACAAAAGAAATAAAAACGAAATTAAATAAACCCACACATACACATCACACCTCGCCTACGTGACAACACTCTCTACCCACGTCACAATATTAATCAGTTCGACGAAACTGACCATGTGTCTCTACCTACCGTGATGATAACTTAAAAACGTCAAGAACGTGGACTATATTTTTTCCAAAATGAAATTTGGACAATTTTTGACGGAATTTCCTCCTTATCTAAGAAGGAATATCCGTAATTTGGAAATGTCGATCAATAAAATTAATCGACACAAAACTTTCATCGTCTTTAATAACATTTGCCTTCATATATATATATATATATATATATATATATATATATATATATATATATATATATATACCCAGGTAAGATGAGAACGAATAGAATACAATTCCAACGTTCGTAACATTTAATTTAAAATAGGGCTCAAGACAAAGTAGAGATATATCATTACATCGAAAACATGTCAAAATGCGCATTACAATCGCCTGATGAGATGCTTTTGATAAGCATCGAAACACGACTGCAATTGTGTAGCGATTTTGACATGTTTTCGATGTAATATCCTAAAATAAATCATATATATATATATATATATATATATATATATATATATATATATATATATATATAATGGACTCTCCCGTCGGTTTCGACGTATGAGGATTTGACAACTTAGTTGATTCAGTTATGAAATTTTGTGCGATAATCTTGTGGCATTTAATACCCGCTAGTGATTTACAAAGGAGGCCACATATGGAGCAAGTGTAAGGATTGTGAGATGATATCACTGTTAGATTGGCTGACCTTTTAGATTTTGCCCTCGCTTCTTGAAGATTATTCAGACAAGCAGATTGAAAACTGCTGAGTTCACTAAAACATGTTGATCTCCATTCTACCCGCTAAGCGCTCAAGCGTGTTATGTGGTATATTGACTGCTGTATATATGTGTGTGTGTGTGTGTGTGTGTGTGTGTGTGTGTGTGTGTGTGTGTGTGTGTGTGTGTGTGTGTGTGTGTGTGTGCAGCATATCGTTATTCAAGCATGTTTGGTTGAATAATCTAGACATATCATGTCTATTTTCATTTTAATCCTCTCAAATTCACGGATTATTTTCTTAATGTTATTATTAAACTCATTAAGGAATGTGCTGTAGTCTTTCTCATTCCTTTTATTTTCCCGTAATTATTAATGTATTAATATAATTGATCATTCTGAAATTTCTGTAAATACATATGAAACGCGCTCTGTCAATTCAAAAATTAACGTCATCTAAGGGAGGTGACTTAATTTATATTGTAAATTTTTTAAAGATAGCCAATTTAAATATTTTAAAACATTGCTGTTATAGACATTTTAAAACATTGTTGCTATACTCATAATTAATCTTATTTAGTGTTGGCTATAATTTTCTTATATAGAAAATATAGAATTTGAAGTTTTTGTTTTTATTTTCATGTTTTTTTTTATTTTCATAGATTTTCAATTTCAGTTGGTTAATAGGATTTTTGCTGACTTTTTCAAATTTGGTTTTGATCGTCGAGTATATGTTGTAATTTTTAATTTTAAACAGATTTATTTAATACGACGAAGATATTGGTTTTATCTGGGTTTTTTTTTTAATTATATGAGTCTGTTTACGTAGCTCCTTGGCCGGAGTTTTGAATTGTTTCGTTAGGAGCTTGAAAATCAACGAAATAATCACAGCCAACAACGAACCAGGATACATGTATGGAAGTATAAAAATACATAAATCTATCTTTCCGCTCCGTCCCATCATATCCTAAATCTCCAGTTCAGTTTATCAAGTAACCAAAATCATTAACCAACTCATTACACCATACATACCTAATAAACACAGTATTAACTCAATTCACGAACTAATCCAAATCTTAAAAACATAAAGACTTAATAATGAAACCATAGCCTGACTTGATGTTGAATGTTTATTTACCAATTTCCCAGTTAGAGAAACGATTGATATAATTATAAAGAATATTTACTACAATCCACTTCTCCCTCCATTAAAACTTAAAGCTAACATATATGACGGAAACTACTCTTGATTTGTACTTGGGAAAATAAAATAAATGAGAAAAACTACGGCGCCTTCCTTAATGAGTTTAATAACATTAAGAAATTGATCAGTGAATTTGAAAGGATTAAAATACAGATAAATAAACAGAATGTGTCTAGATTATTCGACTAAGCATGCTTATATATATATATATATATATATATATATATATATATATATATATATATATTACAATGAATCATTCATACAAAAAGTAGATTAGTAAAGTTAATGATATAAAATGGCGAAATCCCTTCGCTAACAAAATTTTAAAGGTGCATTAACCTACAAATCACTAGATGAATGCTATGATCCTTGTTTAAAAAAATTATAAGCTGTATAAGGTCTTTCTTTAATACGCAAGTATTTTCGACTGCACATTCAATCATCTTCAGGCATGGAAATTATTTTGTTTTTGGTAAAATTCAGCTAGCATTCGAGACGAAAAAATATTATGCGAATCGAAATATGCTTTTTTCTGAAATGTGTTATTGATAACTGATACAAACTTTTGGAGCGTGCAGTCGCAATGCTAAGGTTGAATTGGGGGGGGCGGGATTTAAGAGAGTGCGTTTTTTTACTAATATGGCAATTTGAGAAATTTTTTTAGGAGTTTATCAGTCAATGTGGCATGAACTAAATAGTTCAATAAATAGAGAAATGTCTCAGTTGTTATTCCGAAAATTTGCACGTCGGATGACTGAATGTACAGTTGAAAGTACTTGCGTATTAAAGAAAGACCTTATACAGCTTATAATTTTTTTAAACAAGGATCATAGCATTCATCTAGTGATTTGTAGGTTAATGCCCCTTTAAACAAAATTTTGTGAAGGGATTTCGCCATTTTATATCATTAACTTTACTAATCTACTTTTTGTATGAATGATTCATTGTAATATAAATTGAACTGCACCACATATTTGAAATATATATATATATATATATATTATATATATATATATATATATATATATATATATATATATATATATATATATGAGAAACAACCTTTGAGTTGCATGATAAAATCGCACTCCCAAAATAAGCTATTGTACATATTTCTCATAAAAACAAATATTATAAACTGAAATTCACATGGCTTCTTTATCATATATATATATATATATATATATATATATCCAGAAAAGTTAAACAATATCGATCGCCTAATATCATTTCTCTTGTCAAAATATTGACTTACATAATAAAATCTCACTTGATGTAATGTTTGCTGTAAAGATTTTTTCCTGATTTTTTGTGTTTTTTTCGCCGGAAATATCAATTATTTATCAGCATGAAAAGCTTTATTAGTACATACACAGTCAGTAATTGTTTTCTTTAATCAATACCACAAATAGAAATACTGTATAAGAAAAAAATGAAATCCGAAAAACATACTTGTAATCAATATTCTATTGTAGCAAGACAAAAACCTTCTCTATCAAAAAATCTTGTCTTAGATATCTCAAAGGCCTTTGTCAAGATATGGCATGGGGAATTGCTACACAAGCTCTCCAGCTATGAAATCTCTTGAAAATTTTTCTCACTTATCAAGTCAATCGTAACCGGTATAGGTCGATGAAGATCATTATTAACGGTCAGTTTAGTGAAGTTCAAGAGGTCAATGTCGACGTTCCCCAAGGATCCCTTCTCCGTCTTACTCTCTTTCTGCTTTATAACGATTTTCCTAAAAACATACTCAGATCTATGCAAATAATACAAGAGTGTATGTATGGGTGCACCACCCAAAATCTAAAGCTTTGGCCATATCACGTTGAAACACCAGTTCCCGTACGATGGCCGAAGTTAAAAAAAAAACGTTCAGTGGACGCACATGTTTCTTTAAACAGTGCGAATTACGTTTACCAAATGGTGCATTCAAGAGAGACTTAAGCTTTAAGTACCCGTAATTCCTAGTTATCAAATTATTTCTTTTGTTGCTTCCTGACTCAGTGAGGGTGTGAGGCACATTATGTTGCGCAGTTATAGTTCGGGTTTCGTGGAAGGAAGACATCTCTTTGTCTTCATTTGTGTATCCTGTCACCCTACTTGATTAACGAAAGTACGTTTTCATTATTTATATATTTTTTTACATAATCTTAAAAAGAAGATACTCCTGTGTAAGCCTCTTGTTGGATATCGGTAACTTTGTAACAAACTCTTAGTGAGAAAAAATGTTACCAATATCTAGAAAGAGGCTTGCACATGATCGTTTCTTTTAATTTTGAATTTGCTGTAACTACACAACATTTCATTTTCATTTATCATCGTCGGATGACGAACGGCGTCGGCAAGAACTAAGAAATATTTTTCAATTGTCATTTATATATATATATATATATATATATATATATATATATATATATGAAGAAATATAGTCTTAAAGTGTGCTATATTTATGGGATAAAGTGCTCAATTTCAGAGATAGAGCGCGTGTAAATATAAAAGTGAAACAGACTGGCGTCTCTAAGTGTTGACTTCTATGTTCACTTTTATATTTATATATATATACAGTGTAACCCGGATATAAGAGAGTTGTCGGGACCGGAGAAGAAGTTTCTTATATCCGGGTTTCTCTTATATCCGGATTTGGTCTATTTTGTTTTATTAACACAGGCTCTAATTTGGGACCAGAGAAAATCTCTCTTATATCCGAGTTTCTCTTATATCCGGGTCTCTTATATCCGGGTTACACTGTATATATATTAATGTATATTTTGGCAACAGTCTTTATTTCAAACATCTTTCATTGGATACGGCTGACAAGGAAGAAAGAATTAACTTTTTTATTAAGCTTTTCCAGCATTTTAAAAAAAATTTCCGTTTGTAGGAGTTAAGGGATATAAAAATTATGAAAAATTTCCTGCCATGACAAAGTGACCCAACTTTCCTTGCAATAGATGCAGCTTGTGTTTTGGGTTTATATTATATAACCGATTTCATTTAGATTCTTTTCCTTTTCGTTTTCATTACTTTTGTTATCGGATATCTTACACTGTGATAACAGAAGATCTGCTAGGAATGATGAAATATTTAGAGCCATGCCGCAAATTTACTGTGACTAATCTAGCGATCATTTTCATCTTAGCGAATAAGAATTTCACTCAAAGTAGCATTATTCATATAAAAATTGTGGTCAGTCTCGTTACGGCGAGCAACTAATGCATTTGACGTATTGTTGTGTAAAATGTCCCTTTTTTATTCATATAATCTTTTATTTAAATTTGTTGAGATTTCTCCTATGTAATTTTATGCATATTAATATAGGGGGCTGCAAAAGTAGGTCTACAGTCACTATTATACCAGTTTTTTGTTGCTTTTTTACCGGTTTTTTTTTTGTTTGTTTGTTGTTTTTTCGTACTTTCGTTTAATTATTGTTAAAATCCATGTTGAATGGTTCATTGTTTAAATGATTGATGTTAATTTAAACATAGCTTGTAAATCGGCTATGTATTTCCCTCTAATTGCGTTTCATTTTTAGTGTCAGCATAAAAAAACAAAATGCTTGTTTACCGTTTACCGGACACGCTTCGGAATAGTAAATTATTGTCCGTATAAGTTAATTTTTTTAAACGAAGGAAGTGAATTAAATTTCCTGTCTGGATTGGTGGGGGCGATTTTAATTTATTATTCAAGCATGATATTTTTATTCATTCAGTATTCAAATCTAAATGACTAATTGACAACTCTGGGGTTCATGAGGTTATCTAATTTACTGGGGTATTTGCCTGCATATGAAGCTGCAAGAACAACGCCAAAGACGGCTCTGTGTGTTTGTCATGCAGACTTATCGAAGAGAAAAAAGGACAAGAATGGTGACCATTTGTTGCAATTCTTAACTCCATTAAGCCTGGAATGCTTTAATGCTATTAAAATGAATTTATTCAATTTAGAAACAGCACATTAAGATTATTTTTTGTCTATTTTTTTAATCTTTATCCTTAAAATATCATTTTTAGAGCTTTTCTCCAGAAATGCAAAATAAGCATTAGAATAGCCCTTTTAAAAACTGACTTTTCTCGTTTCTTATCTGCATGACGTGTACATTCGTGCCATTTTTCCTGCCATTTAGGGTCAGTGATTGTTTTAATTAGAATTATTTTGAATACATTTCAATCCAGATTTTAAGATGAAAATATATCAAGAACTTGAATGAAAGTTGAAACTTTTACAAAAGTTAATATTAATATCTACATTGGAGACAACTTTTTTGACACCATTTAAAAACACGAATAAAAAAAAATCTATGCGGTTTAGTCCAATGTTTCTATTCTCTGATCTGCCACCATACAAAAATCTCAATAGGAGCGGATAGATTTGCTTCTCACCCGGTTCACACTTCTTCCCAGTCTTTTGAACAGGGGCAGAAGTTTATCCCTTGTTTCCGATTTAGGATTGGGTATCCTGTCCCTTCCTCTAAAATCTTCTCATTCTCTATCACCCCTAATAACTCTTACTGGCATTATCGCCTTGCTTGGAGTGGAATTATATATATATATATATATATATATATATATATATATATATATATATATGAAAGCCTTCCCTGCGAATTGTGCGGGTTGGTCAATGGGTCGCCACTTCATGCCACACACACTTCAGCGGACACGATCGGCTGCGGCAAACCAGGGCTTCATACGCAAGTTCACGATGACAGCTTGCATCGGGCTCTATTTACATTATTCGGACTATTGCTCTCATCTTTGTCGCCATATTTATCACAACGTTTCGGCCGTTGTACGCTCCGGCCTTTTTCAGGTGGTTGGAATGTCGAACTGAACCCTTTATTTCGTCACTAGGGTAGACTGTTTTAGTTCCACGTGCCATGTCTCATAGATGTCAGTTATCAGTTATCTCCTCTTAATTTCTCAAGGACACATGGCACAGTGGATAAAGGCGTTGGTGAGATCCAGTGACAGGACCCAAAAGGGTGTGAGTTCAATACCTGGTTAAGACGGTGGAGAACTTAGAGAGGGGAATTAACAGGAGATAACTGATAACTGATATCTATTAGACATGGCACGTGCAACTAGAACAGTCTACCCCAGTGAGCGAAATAAATGGTACAGTTCGACATTCCAATCACCTGAAGATGGCCGGAGCGTACAACGGCCGAAACGTTGTGATAATATGTGTATGTGGAACTGAAATCATACACATGCAGAAAAAAAGAAAAATACTGGATTTTAAAATTAAACACATATACACTAGGGTTAAACAAAGACTTGTGAATTTTAAATCTGTATAAATATTTCAATAGTTAAAACAATTTTTTTTTTAGATATAGTTAAAAAAATCTTTTTAAACAACATCTAAAATATTATTATCGTTGGATTTACGTTAGAAATATTCAAACACAGTTGCATTCCACATCACATGACACCCGCGTCTCGCGACGGACACTACTTAATGTAAACAAACTTCTGAATACAGTTATCTCTGATGAAAGATCGGGGCAGATCTGAAATATCAAATATATATATAAAAAAATATAAATACTTTCACAAAAAACATTCAATTTTTTTTTATTTGCAACATTTCAGTTGTTTTCTCCATATTATATATATATATATATATATATATATATATACTAGCTTATTCTTACCGTGAAAAATGGTAGCAATATTTAATTTTGCGATTGTGCTGATTATTTTCTAGAAGAGTAATGCCAGATTTTTCATTCTACAAGTAACTCTTTTGTTACAAGTCAGAAAGATTTCTGCTAGTTATATCATTAAAAGCAAAAATATCCATAAAAAGCTGATAGGAAACAAAGAAATGAAATTCATTGCCTTATCAGCCGGATCTACTCTACTTAGTAATGAGATATCCCGTTGTTAAGATGAGACATGTTGGTTTATTCGCGTCGAGTAATACTATTTTTTAATCAATTCACCCCAAGCAAGGCAATAATACCACTAAGATACAAGGGGCTACTGAGAGCGAAAGAGAAGGAAAAACTTTAGAAAGAACAGGAAACCCAATCCTAAACAGGAAACAAAGAATAAACCTCTAATCCTGTTCAAAAGACCAAGGAGGATAGTGAACCGGACAATCGCGTTACTAAAAAGGCGAGATCAGGATGTATAACCGATACATATACTAAGTCATATGGTGTTTTATATTATAGATATGTGAAATGGGGGTAATATTTCATTTTTCATGATGAAATGTTGAGTACACTTGCATATGTAACCACAGATTGGTAAGGAATTCTACGGTTGTAGACTCAATATATAGAGCGAACAGACTAATGTTTCATTCTTTTATTATTATTATTATTATTATTATTATACCTTTACATTGTACACTTACGGAAGAACGAAGAATAGTTCGGTCGAAAAATCCTAACAGCAAGAAATAAAACTAATAATCAATAATCAAAATAATTATTGAAATAAAAAGATTCAGAATTACAACATTGAAGACGACAAAACTCCAAAATATTTGTTATTGGGGAACTTAAAGGTTTCTTTTTCTGCTAATTAAAATTGACCTCTAAGAGAACGCGTCCAGGCAGCTTTTTAACTCGTCACTGAAAGATTTGGAGAATGCTACTGACGCGTTTGGCTTCATGATTAAAACGATTATCTGGTGGTCGTTTAAAAAAAAATCCAAACTCTAGATTGATAAAGTTTATTACCATAAAATGACATAACCGAGGTGAAGGAAAAATTTCAGACTTTCTTTCTCCGAATAAGCAGAACAATGCTTATAAAATCCACAATATCCGCAAGAAATAAATACAAAATATATATTTAAATCAATTTGTAAAAAAGAAAGCAATGTTCTGCTTGGGAGGGCGGAAAGGTATTTTCGTGCTTCAAAAGCAATTAAATTGAACGACAATACCGGAGCCGGGTAGGCTGTGTGTGTAATTAGCACAGGTTATCAAGTATCGACAGTCTGTTCAGAAATATGACAAGATTCAATTTGTCTGATTTGGACAACCACAGGGGGGGGGAGAGGAAGGGAAATTATTTACTATCTCAATCATAAGAGTTTTATGCAGGGTGATTGAAAACTAACTCCCTATCTTCTAATTAATTATAGTTATTTTTTACAAGACGGAAGAGTCCATCTTACATAAAATAAGGAGTTACTTTTCAATCAGCCTGAAGATGCACGTTGAAACAATGGATTCAGGAATCGGAGAACAGAGTTCGGATTCCAGTCAGGTTAAACTATAAATATAGCATACCATCTTTTCAAAACTATATTTTATGATACATATACATATATATATATATATATATATATATATATATATATATATATATATATATATATATATATGCTTAAATTTATCAGTAAGTCTGTTGCTTACTCAACGTTAAAAAGTTATTTATTTCAAACAAGATATTTTTTTGCATAATTCCATCAGAAAGGAAAGAGATTACTTGAGTAATTAATATTTTAGAATGAGAATTCCAGATTAAAATTCCATGGAATAACCTACATGTCAGTCTAGAGACTGATTTGCTTTTCTGCAAAAAAACTGTTTCGTAAATAAAACAGTAAATGGTGAACAATGAAATTTTACTTCATTCCCAAGTTTTCAAAAGTATTTTTGGAAGAATGTATTTCACTGTTGCCAATCAACGTCTAGTTTTAATAAAGAGTTTCAAAGTAGAATTTGATTTTATGTAATTCAATACCAGGACGTTGTTAAGACTTTTTATGAGAATAATTTCCCGATTGTAAACATTAACAGTTGCTAAGCTTAAAAGAAAAGGAAACAAAATCTTCCAGAAAGGGTTGATAAGCATCGGCCAGCGTCTGATTTGCTAATAAACTCTTTATTCACTTTTGACACAATCGACAGAAAATTACTTATTTTCCACCTGCTGTCGCAATTAATCTCATTTCTTTGTTATAATAATGGGAACACTTTGCAGCAAAACGTCTCCTGATTGACAAGCACCTGATGAAGGTCGGAGAGCACAACGGTCGAGTCATTGTGATAATAACAACAAAGATTACGACAACAGCCCGCATGTCAATAAAAGCAATTTCTATTTTACTGTTGTCATTATCTTATTTCTGGATGTTCTTCGTTGATGAAAGTCAAAAACTTTAAACACTAAAACTGTGCTTTACTCGTGTTTTTTTAATTTTTGCGGTGGGGGGGGGGGTCCAGGAAAATACTCCTTGAAACCGTTCCAAGATTTTATGTCTCTATATACCATTATTAATATCTCTTTTATATTTTATTATAAAAACCAAGGATTTTCCAACACTAATAATATTCACTGTCTGATTTTAATGATAAATGATTTCTCAACAATAAAACTAGCAAGATCATCTGGTGTTTCCCGAGGATAATTAGTTTTTCTACTCATTTGTCTAATGCATGTGCACATTTTTCATATTTATAATCGAATTGCAGTTAGACTTTTACAATAAATGAACAAATTGTGCATCATAACGAGTCTTGCCTTTCAACAGGACGTCAAATGCACATCAGAATTCAAGTAAAACAAATCCAGTTGTTTATAAATTCAATAAGAAACAGACGTTATTTTACATTTGTTTCAGAGAAAAACGGGACTTATTACTTATGAATTCAATAAAAAAACATTATTTTACTGTTAAAAAAGGCGTCTTCGACAATGATTTTTTTTTTCATAATCACTATTTGGGACACAGGGGAAACAATTAATACCCACCTATTTGTTTATCATTTTATCCGGAATCAAAATGTTTTGGGGCTGGGCAATTATAAATAATCAGAGTAACTTTCAGTCCCGGTTAACAAAAAAAAAATGCCCTTTTCTGAATTCAAACATAGCTTGTTATTTGTTTAGCAATATACAGGGTGCGATGGATAAATTGTCGTCTAAAAGACGCAAAACTGAAAATAACACCAACATCTTATTTTAACAGATATATTTACCAAAATTATGTCTTGAAATACTAAAGAGTAAATTCATTCAATAAAATCGCCATTGACTTCAACCACGGCCTCCAGACGACTTCGGAATCTCCTGTAAACGGTCTCCTTGATTAAGTTGGTGAATACTGCCATAATCCTTGCCATCTGTTCATCTTTGTTGTTACAAGGAGTTTTGTTGGTCTCTCATCAACTGCGCCCCCACATAACAACCAAGGTGGTGCAGTCTGGGGAGTTAGCTGGCCAGATGTAAGGGGTGAGATGTGGTCGCAGAAATGGCCTGGTTTCTCCTACTTGTGTGGCATTGTGCAGAGTCCTGTTGCCAGACATGTGGGGTCTGCTTGCAGCCACACCCTCTTGACCCAGAGCAGCACTACCTTCATGTAGGTCTCCGTGTTGAGTCTGAGGCCAACAGGTTCAGGAGTTCTTTTCCTATCAAAACGATCAGAATGAGTTTTCCGAGCTGCCGTACCTTCGTAATCACCATTAGACTCATCCAACTCTTACCAAATCCTTTGCAGTGTCCTCAGATTGACACCCAAACATTCTGAAACGTTCGTATTGGAGCTTCCGGTGTGAATGCCAAGCAGTACAGCATGCCGTTTCCAAATTTCTGGCAGAGTGAATTGTGTCCTGATGATCTTTTTCTCACTGATGGTGTGCAAAATTAAAATGACAACAATTTATCGCAGCCTGCATATTACACACAATATTTGTATATATATGTTTATATGTTTAGTTATAGCTATATGCATAAGTCCACAGCCTTAATGATAAAAAAGCATTTAAAATATTACAAATATAAAATTAAACAAAAATTACTCAAAAATGCATAAATCACTCTTTCTTGCAGAACCCCTAGTGACCTCTTGCATAGCCCCTAGTGACCTCTTGCATAACCCTTGTGGAAGTGGTTGAGAAACACAATTTTAGAATATACAATAGATTAATATTTCACCGTTACCAAAGAAAGAAAGTCAAATCCTGACCTTTTTTCAAAGAATGAACTCAATTGAAAACAAAATGCAATATTAAGATGGACAGCATCAGCATTACCGTTTCCATCTATATTCTGTTTTTTCTGAATTTCTCAAATCGCACACGATGTATTTCAGTGAAAAAATGACAGTCTTTCTTGTTTGAGATAATAACATTTTGACCAAAACATTCTCTGACCTTCAAAGTGCACACTCTGCACCAAGTGTTCTAAGAATCCCTTTTTAGCCAATATGCTTTCTAACCAAATCCAGTAATCTTCCCAATGCATATTCTATAACTTGGCCAAAATGAAGCTTAGTTTACTGGATCTGGTCTGCACCTTGCAGAGAATCCATTGAGAAATTTTGTGCTTAAATTACTGAATGCAGCATATGCACTTAAACACATTTTGTCTTATGCAGTCTTTGACATATGCGCCCCAAATGCACAACACACTCTGTCTTCTAAGAACATTTTGGCCAATATATAACCTCTAACCTAGGCTTAGAAGAAATATTTAGAAAGACAAAGTTTATTAAGAGGTACAAGGGACAGAAAGTTGTGGAGAGCCATAATCGCCTATGCCCTGAGGGGACATGGAACATAAACAGGAAGAACCTACCACATCCAATAATGTCTTTATAGAATCCTTTCATCCATTAACATTTACAAGGAATTTCAAGAATCTTTCAAATTAGAAAAGTTGACGGATCCAACCAACAAAATCTCATCTTTCACATTGATTTTATTTTGAAATATTCTGAGTTATTCAGGGTGAAAGTTTTTAGAAAAATTACAAGTCAGATAAATTAGAAAATTCTAAAACTACTTGTTACAATTTCAGAAATCTGAAGAATTTACAAATCCAAAAGTAATGAGCAAAAACAATTCCAGGCAGTGTATACAGAAATTTACCTTTTATAGGTTCATATGTATAAAAAAAAAGTCACACTCCAATAAATGCTACACAAGGATAACAGTAATACACTGTTGTATCTATTGTCAATCTTGACAGGGACCTATATATATATATATATATATATATATATATATATATACATACACACACACATACATACATACATACATACATACATACTTTGTAATCCCTGATAGATGAATGTATGCAAGTTTCTTGCACTAATAATATTCACTGTCTGATTTTAATGATAAATGATTTCTCAACAATAAACTAGCAAGATCATCTGGTGTTTCCCGAGGATAATTAGTTTTTCTACTCATTTGTCTAATGCATGTGCACATTTTTCATATTTATAATCGAATTGCAGTTAGACTTTTACAATAAATGAACAAATTGTGCATCGTAACGAGTCTTGCCTTTCAACAGGACGTCAAATGCACATCAGAATTCAAGTAAAACAAATCCAATTGTTTATAAATTCAATAAGAAACAGACGTTATTTTACATTTGTTTCAGAGAAAAACGGGATTTTGACAATGGTTGTGTTTCTTTTTTTCTTTCTTTTTAAAAAATGCAATCCTTTCTGGGTACAGACAAAACAAATAATAAAATCTGCTTATCATTTTATGTGAAAATGTTTTTTTTTTTGGGGTGGGGGATGGAGGGAGGACAATTATGAATAAGTACAGCAACTAAAAAAACAAAAAAACAAAAAAACGTAAATTGACATTTTCTGAATTCAGACATAGCTTATTTGTTTAGAAATACATATTACAAACAATATTTGTGTGTGTGTGTGTGTGTGTGTATATATATATATATATATATATATATATTTCAGTATGTTTAGTTATAGATATATTCATAAATCCTAAGCCTAATATTGAAAAAAGCATTTACTTTACACAATAATTTACCTCATATAACTTCTTTCTTTGCAATGAAATTAATTCAATGATGAACACGCCTCTGATGAAACATTATAGTGAAGATTTCAGATGAAAATGATGTTCGTCTATAGACATATTAATCCACTCTTCTTTATATCACTAATATGTAATTATCAGTATTTCTCATATAACTAATATATATATAAATTGTGTGTATGCATGTGTGTGTGCATGCACACACTACATCTACCAGCATTTAACCTTTTGCACACATTTGCTTGGCAATTTTTATCATTATCAAAGACAGGCCAAATATGCAAATCCTTTTTACAATAAGTTGATGCTGCCTTTAAAAATAAACAGTATTTTCTTAAATCTTGTTATCGAAAATGAATAAAGTTCCAAGTGAAGAATTCCAAGAGACGGGTGAAAGCAAATATAAATCAGTGTCATCTGAACATGAAGTAAATTATAAAGATGACCATTCTCAAGATGGCAGATATTTTATAACTTCATTAAAATCAGTGATTTTTTTTCATTTGCATTTAATTTCAAATAAAAAAAGTGAAACTCTATTGTGCAAATGAGAAAAAAATATTTATAAATAAAGAATTACCTTTGCTTTCCTGAACAGAATTTGTCACCAAAATGCTAGTTTCATTTTAAAGGCAAAAAATAAATTCTCTTTTAAGAAGGAACTTTTTAGGCAAAGAAATTAAAACTGAATAATAGTTCTGAAAAGAAATCAATGAAATCTTCAAAGCTTTGAACATATCCATTGATATTTTACGAATTCTTATATGAAGAAAAGCTACTAGAAAAGAGTGAATCTCAAAACAAAACTAATTTTCACTTAATAGAAGGAAGATTTTACACATGAAAAATTATTTTGATTTTAGAAGTATATAAACTGCATAATACATAGAAACAATAATGTTCAATTCTTATTTTTTCAAAGTAAATAAAATCTTTACATCAAAAACACGTGTGAGTGTGTGTGAAAGTGTGAGAGAGAGAACAACATCCGAAAATAAAATAAACTGATGAAAAAATTTCAATTGAAAATGAATCAGCTACCATGCCACAATTACTTTCTACCAGTGAAAAGGAAATTATTTTAATTATAACTTTTTTTATTACCAGAATGAAGACAGATTAAAAATATAAGAAAAGGAGAAAAACATAAATGAACACAATCGTAAGATTATAGATGCATAGATTCACATTATATTTTACAGATGCCTTAAATGAGTAAAGTACATTATTTTTTTATTTTTGACTGTTCATCCAACACAAGGCTCAAGAGCCACTCAATATAGCAGGTTACTGAAGTTGGTTGTTGCAGGAATGATAAGATGTAGGGAGGTGCAGTTTACGAGGTTATGTCGGAAAGATAATGGTTAACCCTAAACTTGAAATGGTTAGAGTTAACCATTATCTTTGATGCCTATCCTCATAAGCTGCACCTTTACAGTTAGCACTCACACAACTGCCTGCCTTCAGTAACCATCTACAGCTCTTGGGCCTTTTATAGGGTGAAGATTTGTTTTCAATACTTCTTTATATATGAAGCAATTCTCTTGATGTAAATCCTTTATAATAGTTATATCATCAGAATTCTCAAAATAATAATTTCTCTTGGAAATTTTATAATATGAAGAATTTTATAATATAAACAAATATTCTTAGCTTGACTCACTTCACAAAATCTAAGGATCACAATTTGTAAAGAATGATATTTTGGTTTTTCAATGTTCTCTCATTTTATATATTTAATAATTTCTATAAAAATCTATAACCTGTATAATATACAGTATTTACATTAGTCGGACTATTGTCCTCATCTTTGTCGCCATATTTGTCACGTTTCGGCCGTTGTACGCTCCAGCCTTCTTCAGGTGATTAGAATTTCGAAATGAACCCTTTATTTCGATCACTGGGGTAGACTGTTCTAGTTCCATGTGCCATGTTTGATGGATGTCAGTTATCAGTTATCTCCTGCTAATTTTCCCTCTGAAAGTTCTCCACTGCCTTAACCGGGTATTGAACTCACACTCTTTGGGTCTGTCACTGGATCTAACCAATGCCTTTATTCACTGTGCCATGTGTCCTTGAGGACATCTGGGTATGCATTTCTGGGTATTATAAACCTAATAAACAACAAATAAATCTATTATAAACCTCTCCTGAGCTGACCAAGCATAGAAATAAATACAATATGGGAACCAGTAATAAGGAGTGCCAGAGAAAAGCAATGATAACAAGAATTGCAATATGAGCTCTGGTAAAAACATGCAATGATAACAGCAAAATTGCAATATGAGCACTGGTAAAAAATGGTTACTGAAAACATTAGGTTTATAATAATATAATACCCAGAAATTCATACCCAGATCCTATATATTAGTACAGCTGGACACTTGTATTCAAGGATACCATCTACTAGGGCGGCTAACCAATCCCTATTGCAAGCACTTCCTCAGGTGCATTTGTATTTTATTCAACACCCACAGAGCCCACCTGTGGCTTATATTGCAACTATGCTGAGCAGACCTTAGTTACAATATTATCTAGCATGATCAACAATTTGAACAAGGCCAGCACATTGAAGCCCTCGGCTACGATGACTTGTGACTTTGTGCTAGCACAGGTATCGACAGCCCCCAATTTCATTCACAAGGCTTGGGTCAACCCATGGTATGGTTTTTCAGCCACTTTCCAAAGGTGCTGCACACTGGGATTGACCCCCTCCAGTCTGATGATTTCAGGAAGTTTCCTTCCTGGCAAATCAACCATGGTGAGATTCAAACCGGAGTCTCATGGTCAGAATGCAAATGTTCTAATCACTCAGCTAGGTGCATATATATATATATATATAGAAATATAGTCTTGAAGTGTGCTATTTTTATAGGATAAAGGGCTCAATATCAGAGATAGAGCATGTGTAAATATAAAAGTGAACATAGAAGTCAACACTTAGAGGCGACAGTCTGTTTCATACTAGATGCAATTGTCAGGCAATCGGTGGCCTGACGATTGCATCTAGCATGAAACAGACCGTCGCCTCTAAGTGTTAACTTCTATATATATATATATATATATATATATATATATATATATATATATATATATACAGGGGTTGGACAAAATAATTGGAACAGGTGCAAATTCCACTCCTATATTTCAAAGACCTATTATATTAAGAACTTTAACTAAAACTTCGCAATTGGTGTTTATATCTATTGTAAATATGTTTATTTATCCAATTTACTGTCTTTGTCTTCTTTATTTTTAGAATTTAGTCAAATTTAAGCTAAATGCGTGACCTCTCCGAGTTAGAAAAAGGGCAAATTGTTGGAGCTCGCATGGCAGGAGCCTCGATCACTAAGGTTGCTGAACTGTTTCGTTTTTCAAGAGCAACCATATCAAGAACTATGATGCAATTTGAGAAACAGGGCAAAACCTCTAGCAACCATAGCAATTTAGGCCAGACTTGCAAACTTACTGACAGAGACCGACATGCATTGAAACACAATGTGGCAAAAAATCATTGGACTACTGCAGCCAAAGTGACTGCTGAGTTAAATAATCATCTGAATAGTTCAGTTTCTACTAAAACTGTTCATTGTGAGCTCCATAAGGCTGCATATCATGGAAGAGCCGCTGTGAGGAAACCTCTTCTCTCCACTTGCAACATTCAGAAGAGGTTGAAATGGTGCAGAGATCCCAATGCCTGGTCTGCAGACCAATGGAAGAAAGTCATATTATCAGACGAGTCCAGTTTTTCTCTTTTCCCAACTTCAGAGTGAGTTTATGTGTGGAGGCAAACCCAAAGAAGCTTACAACCCTGACTGCCTTCTTCCAACAGTGAAGCATGGAGGTGGATCAGTGATAGTTTGGGCCGCCATATCATGGAAATGTCTCAGTCCAATAGTTGCCCTGCATGGTAGAATCAACAGCAAAGATTACCTGAACATTTTGGGAAATCATGTTCATCCAATGGCCCAGACTTTATTCTCTGATGGTGACTGCATCTTCCAAGACAATAATGCTCCAATACATACCGCTCGAGTGGTTAAGAATTGGTATGAAGAGCATGAAAGTGAGCTAGAACACATGGAGTGGCCTCCCCAATCTCAAGATATCAATATTATTGAACATTTGTGGTGCATTTTGGAGCAACAAGTTAGGAGCCGCTATCCTCCACCGTCGTGTCGTAAAGAGCTGGAGCAGGTGTTAATGGAAGAATGACTGAAAATTCCTCTGGATGAAGTCAGGAAGCTGTATGATTCCATTCCTAGACGTATGAAAGTTGCATGTGAGGCTAAAAGAGGACCAACTCCATATTAAATAAATTTTCTTTGAATTAAACAAATGTTTCAATTATTTTGTCCAACCCCTGTATATATATATATATATATATAATAAAAAGGCATATTCTTACTCTGTCCTGGACATTGAGTTCTACCTGGATTCTATCCTCTTGGAAATTTTTATATATATATGTATGTGTGTATATATATATATATACATATATATATATATATATATATGTGTGTGTGTGTGTGTGTGTGTGCATATGTATTAGCCACTAATATTATCTATATATATATATATATATATATATATATATATATATATATATATATATATATATAGTTCCTTCTAAGTCTTTTCATTTTCTTTCACTCCCAGTGGCATTATCACCTTACTTGGGGTGAATTGATTTAAAAAAAGATGCATATATGAATTCTTGTACCTCAGTAAGAAGGAAATGTTTCTTAAATCAATGAAAGTTTATAAACATGAAATATTTTAAAGATCCTTTGACATTTGAAAATGATTTTCTATTTGGTCCTCTTGATTGGAATTCTTGGAAATAGCAACTTTGGTTTCCTGATCAGATGATGACATTTTCTTTTTTACACTTAGGTTTGGTTTTTTTTTTCAATAACAGACACTTTTTTTCTTACCAATGTCTGTCACAATTGTTTTCATTCCTAACCACAATCGACAAGAAAAACTTACGAAAAAGAAAAACAGAATTCTTAACAAAAGTAAAATATAAGCAAATAGTGTCGAGAATTTTACTGAATAAAAAATAAAAAATAAAATAAAATATTTTCTGATCAGAATTTTGAAAGTGCAAAAAAATGACATGCTAAATGTTTTGAAATAAGACAGCTTGCAAAAGAGATCATTTCCTTGTGAAAATAATCATCATCACTTATCAGTTTTCAGACTAAATTTACACAATATCTCGGCTGCCTAAGAAAGAAGCAAAAATAGTGAAAATTGTGTTGTGAAATTGATGTTCAGTGATTTATACGAGAATTGGAAATCATAATAAAACAAAGAGAAAATAGTCAGGATGAATTTGAAACAAATTTAGACAAATCAATGAATTAAAAATTGACAAAGTCAATTTGCCCAACAGATAAAAGAGTAATTATTATATAATATATGAATCAAATTTGTTTTTCTCGAGCTTACATCATTTGAATGTATTTATAAATAAAAATTGATGTTGCCCTTTGCATAATAAAATCTGACACTCACACAAAAAGTTTTCACTAATATTTTTTATAAGAACAAATCCTATGTCCTGAATATTAGTAAATCTGATAATCTGAAAAAGTTACCAACAGTGTCAGGGTTAATAGCAGTTTTCGTGTGAAAACTTTGACTTGCGTTATAAAATCTGATGCATTATATATGAAGATAAATGTTAAAGGATGATAGCTTTGAAATTATTGAATGCATATTCAGTTATTATTTTAGAAAACATGAAATATGAAAGAGACATTAATTAAATGATAAAATTTTATGTAAAGCAAACTCTGGTTTTACAAAAGGACAAAAACAAAATATATTTTCAAAAGTAAAAATAGCAAAAGAATTTCAAGTTTAAAGAAAGTCATATTACCAAGAGTTTATACTTTCAAAATATAAAGTATATATAAAATATATGTTTATATATATATATATATGCATATATATATATAAATATAAAATATATGTTTATATATATATATATATAAATATGTTTTTATATATATATATAAATATATGTTTATATATATATATATATATATATATAAATATAAAATATATGTTTATATATATATATATATAAATATAAAATATATGTTTATATATATATATATATATAAATATAAAATATATGTTTATATATATATATATATATATAAATATAAAATATATGTTTATATATATATATATATATATATATAAATATAAAATATATGTTTATATATATATATATATATATATAAATATAAAATATATGTTTATATATATATATATATATATATATATATATATATATATAAATATAAAATATATGTTTATATATATATATATATATATATATAAATATAAAATATATGTTTTTATATATATATATATATATATAAATATAAAATATATGTTTATATATATATATATATATAAATATAAAATATATGTTTATATATATATATATATATATATATATATATATAAAATAGATGAGACACGAGAATTTGAAATAAACCTGTCCATTTTGGTTAATCATATGATTTCTGAAAATCATCTGTTCAAATTTAGTATGTCTGTTTTCTCTTGCAATTAATGACACACACACATACACACACACACACACATCTATATTTACCAACAACGATCAATAAAAGAGTTTTTCAATATGTCAGATGTATTTTACAATGTATGTTAGTGGTGGGGGTGAAAAAGTTCTCAGCCAGACACTTCTAATCCCCAAAATCTGACCAAACCGCCAGAATCTTTTTTTAGTCCCTTTACGTACTAATACCCTTGGGAGAGGTATGAATCCTCTTCTTCACCTGCCAGCAATGGGTAAATAGCAGGACAGACTGGATTCTATAGCCTTGGATGGCAACTGGTCTTTTGCAGAAAGAAATGGCAACCTACTGCAGGAAAATATCTGCCTCGTCAGTCATGTATTGAAAGATACATGATCGCCTAAGTGTGTATCACACATGACACATAACTGACTGATTGGTCAGACCAAGAACTTTTCAGCATACGTATTTTTAGGCAATTCGTAAATCTTTTTAAAATCCAACATTATTTCTATAGCCATTATATTTAGTCAATATACCTGCATCCCTGTTTTTGAAACAGTGATATTAATGTCTACTGGCCTAGGGATTGAAATTCTTAATAAAGAAAATGTGCCTCCAAATCTGTATTCCTTTTTTAATCAGGAAAACTATTTTCAAGCCGACAGAGTCATTACAGCAAAATAGGGTAATTGAGGTTTGCTTCCCTTTGCTGTAAGGGCTCTCATCGCTTAACGGTAAAGCATACTTGGCTTGAAAGCAGTTTCCATGATTAAAGAGGAATACAGGCTTGATTCCTGTTAGGAGGCACATTTTCTTTGTTAAGACTTTTCATCTCTAGGCCAATAGACATTAATTTCACTGCAGGGATACCTCCTCAAATACATGTTCCCAATAAATATAGTGTTCATAGTAATAAGAAATATATATAAATATGTATTTTATTTATATTGCAACAATATAAAAAGTTTATTGCATTAATGTTTTCCATGCAATAATGGCATCTTTGAAAAGCATGAAACATTGTAGATTTTCAAAACTACAAATTCTTATTTCAACTGATGAGATATGATTTATTTAAACCAAAAATTGTATCTACCAATTGGCCAACTGACTGACTGAAAAGTCTTTTGTGTTTTATTACAAATTCTACTGAGAAACGCATTTCAGCTACCAAAAATATAGTTGAAAACATTGGTTACCAATTACACATATTAAAGTAGAAAATATTAAAAGAAAATCTTTTATATTTTTAGTAAATATAAACAGTAAAAAAAGGAAATTATTGTTTTCAGTTGTGTAACGATGATATTTAAGTAAACGATGAAAGATTTAAAGAAAAGGGTTAAGTTTGGTATTGGTATTTGTGAAAATAAAAAGAAATATTTTCATTTTTTCGTGAAATTTATTTTTTTTTAACTTTTACAATAATAAAAGAACACAATGAAATAAACTGAAATTGCTGATTGAATATTAACCAATAAAAGCAAAATAAATCTTACTTTGAAAATAAACACTAAAACCATAAGAAAACCAATTAAATATTTATGGAAATTGTACAAACATTTGTCAAATTTGACATGTATTTAAAAGTTTATAAATTTCTTTATTATGACTTTTCTAGTTTTTTTTAACTGAACATAAATATGTGATGAAGGGGTGAAATCTACAACAAACATTGTTACAGAAAAAAATCTGATTTGAACTAAAAAAAAAAAGAAAAGATTGAAGACTTCACAAATTCTACAAAAATTAAGTTTTTGAAGACATAGATTTTCATCAAGAAAAAAAATCATGAAATCTTTTGGATACCTTTTTCTTTCTTTTTCTTTCTTTCTTTTTCTTTCTTTTTCATTCTTTTTCTTTCTTTTTGCATGAAACTTACATTGATAAAAATGTAGAAATATAGTCCAATGCATTTATCTGTACTTTAAAAATAAACAGGATTAGATCTTATTTTTATTTTTCATTTAAATCAAAAACATCTGATGTTGGAGATACAAATATTTATAAGTTAATATGTCCATATTATTAAAATGGCCAACACATGCCAAAAAGGCCGAGAGGAAAAACCGAAAAAATTCCAAAGATTATTTCAGCATATCCTGAAAAATTGGAATATTGAAAGAAATAAAAAGTCAAAATGATATTTTATGATTGAATATGAAAATTATTCCATTGGTTATTTCCTATTCCACCCTCATTTCATCTCTGCCTGATAATGCTTGAAAAAAATTCTTTAACTCCAAGGAGCACTTCATTGGAACTGTCCCCCTCATTCTTCTTCATTCCAGACAACAGGAACAAAAATAAACTCCAAGAAGCCAATAAAAGATATGTATATTCATAAATAAAAGGCGTCATCCAGTCGTAAAAAAGGTGGCTGTGTGCAGCCTAACACCCCCCGGCGTAAGGTCGATGCAATACAGCAGCGAACAGTGATCAAAAGAATTAACATGGCCAGGAAGATTTGCAAAATCGTGCCTCAGGAAAACAGACCTGTGTAGTCCAAGTCATGCAGAGAGCAAAACATTGGCTCAAGTGTCAGAGTTTCCAGCATTTCTGATGAGAAAAAAAGAAAAAAAATACATTGAAAATTTTTTAGTGCTTGAAAAAATGCAAGCAAAAAATGTAAGGACGAAAAATAAACAGGTTAAAATTGGTTGGGTGATTCTGCCTGTCTCTAAGAGAAGAGAAAAACTGGGTAGGTAATTCTGTTTGTCTCTAAGGGAAACGTGATAAAGTTAAAATAGGGTGGGTGATTCTGCCTGTCTCTAAGGGCAAAAAAAGAGTAGAGAAATTGGATGGGTGATTCTGTCTGTTTCTATTGGGAAAATGTAGGTGATTCTGCTTGTCTCTAAGGGAAAAATGATAAGGGTAAAATTGGGTGGGTGATTATGCCTGTTTCTAAGGGGGAAATGAGAGTGGAGAAATTGGATGGGTGATTCTGTCTGTTTCTATTGGGAAAAGTGATATGGGTAAAATTGGGTGGGTGATTATGCATGTTTCTAAGGGGGAAATGAGAGTGGAGAAATTGGGTGGGTGATTCTGCCTGTCTCTAAGGGGAAAATAGTTCAGTCTGACAAATTATTAAATGAGAATTACAGATGAATACATTTGAAAAGCATTCATGTATATCTTTAATATAAATGAATGCAGAGAAAAAATTGGAGATGAAAATTTCAGAACTTAGATGACAATTCAATCAGACGGAAAGTAATTCATACCAACATATCAGTAAGTTTGAGAAGCCAATTTCAAATGTTTTAATAGAAATGTAATCATTTATATCTTAAATATAAAGAGGCAGGTAATGTGAAACAAAAACTGTATTCAATGAAAGAATCTTCAGATATTATGAAGAGTTTTTAAAGTAGCTTCAGAGAAAAAAACGAAAGGTGATTCATATCTTAAGAAGATGTTTTTAAATTGCATTGTTGCAATGTTTTACTAAGATTTTTTTAATTGGCTTCTAGAAACAAGTATAGATAGGAAATTCAGAGTTAGGGTTTAGATCTTAGATAACCCCCCATTTTTTAGTGTTATGATCCCTCAGAACATAGATGATCATCACTCACCACAGAATCCCTTTTTATTTATTATCTGTGAATTGCCATGACTAGAGTGCAAACTACCTTGCACTATTTAAATCTAAGTGAGATGGAGAACAGACAGATTCATACTTTTCCCAAGGCTATTAGTGCAAAAGGGAATACAAGAGATTAGCTTGGAATTTGAACTTTCTATCATAATAAACATTACACCAGCCAAACATCCCTTCACTCATCTGAAAAAAAAAAAAAAATGAATTCCTTTAAATAAACTTTTATTATCCCTTAGAATAAATAGTTTTTTTGTTTTTTTTAACTAATGTCCTCTCAATACAAGGTTAAAGAACCAGTCTGGGTAGAGGGACTTGCTGGGAAGAAACTGTCTGAGTGGAACTTCCTCTTTACCAATGAAATATGAAGACAATGAAGATAAGTTAACTTAGTGTTTGTAGCATGACAGCTACTAGTTGTGAAAGTCTTGACTGATATAAGCAAGAAATGTAGTCTGACTGTAAAAATAGCAGTAGAATAGCCAAAAAGGCTAGCAGCATTTTGTAACTGATTACAGTAGACAAAATTAGGCTTTCTTCAACTCCTAAAAGGATAATTTGCCTTTGAAAAGTCAATTCCCAATTATTCAAAGGAACTCATTGAATGTATCTAGAAACACTGTTGGAAGAATTGGAATATAATCATGAAAATATAAAAACGTTATTGAAACTAAATCATTCGGTGCTTCAAATTAAAAAAAAAATATTAACTCGGTACTTTTCCAGTTTAGTTTTCAGTTTCACTTAAGAACTGTAAATGTTCTGTTTTAAAGCAGATGACAAATATTGTTGTTGACAAAAGAATGAACGATGACAAAATAAGAATAAACATTAATGAAAACAGGTTGCTTTTTCCTCGCAACAAAAATAAATGCAAAACTCAGTATGAAAATATAGAAGTGAAATCAAAATTATCATGTCAGTGAGTTTTATTCAATTGAAATCACCAAAGAGAAAAGAAAACTGTATTATAATCAAAGCCCTTTCCTAAAGCAGTCAGTCTTGTTGGCACATTGTAGCAAACTACCCTCAATCCCTTCATGAGATGTAAATTTCACGCAAACAGCTTCCCCCCCCCCTGCTTTGTGAAACTGACTCCCAAGAGGATTCATCCTTGAACACTACAGTATTAACCTGTTGAAGTCTAGCATTAACAATTATCTTCCCTACATATCATCATATAAACTGTGCCCCTTGAGTAAGATGTAAGCCTCTACCTCGAGTGGCTCTTGGGATTTGTAGAGGGTGAGCAATATTGTAAAAAAAAAATTATGTGCTTACTTTCAAGATGGCCTTATTGCTAAATCTTTAGCTGACAATACTATCCTTTCAGAACCTTTAACAAACATGACTTCCGTTCTTCTTTTTAACTCACTTTATTCGTTGTTTATTTACAGTATTTTTATGGTTTCATTATCAGATCTTTTTCAAGTGAAATATTTGACTAGAGTCAAGTTTTTGTTGATATTTGTATATAGAATTATTATCTCAGATTGGCAGGCATATCATATAACGTCAAGGAGTTGAACATCCGTGCCTTGCATAGTTCACTCCCTTATGGAATACGTGTAGACAGAACTTAATAGCTTTGGTCGGTAGCCTGTCTAGGAGAAAGATCCCTGATTTCAAATCTGTGGCACACGGGATTCCTTAGTCACCTTATTGACAGCCCTTGAAGAGGCCAACAGCTTCATTTTTGTGATGAGGGCAGATGAACTGCAGCTTGGTAGCCAGATTTTAAGTAACAGACAATTTGGGAGCCATTGGAGTCATTTTTCTTTTTTTACCCCAGATGAGAATCATGGGCAAAAAGGATATATGTGGTTGGTGTAATGGAGAACACCTCAGAATGCAAAAAAAAGAGTTTGAATTTCATTCACTTAAGCATAAATATCCATTGGAAAAGTATAAATCCATTTCTTCTCCCCCATCCAGGGGTTAAATAGCAGATCAAACTATGCTCTCTAGTCATGGTTGGTTACCAGTCTAGGAGAAGAACAACTCTGAATTCAAAACCATAAGCACTGCCTGGCTATATAGACCCCCAACAATGTAAAATGGAAGAAGCAAAGTAAAATCATTTATATTATCTGACACATCAGATTTATGATTGCTGCAGGATAAATTACATCAAGATTCGGTATGACCAAAAATTCCACCTGAAGAAAACTTGGGGAATGAAAAAAAAAAAAAAAACAACATGGTATTTTAAAAAATTCATTAAACAAAAATTCCATAAATATTTGATTCTGATTATAAAAGGAAATATTTTAACTAACATCAAAGAAAATATTAGGGGCTTATTTGTTTCTTTTCCCACTATTTTTCTCATCAAGGTAAGGGAGAATTTTGCTCTAAAATACTTAGTAAAATATCAAAATAATACACTTTCTTGTAAGTTAAAACTTTCAATTTGTTGTTGTTGTTATTGAAGGATTGGTGACTAAACCAGCACCCACCCCTAACCCTGCTTCATATGGTGAGTTAGGATGACCTATATGACTTATCAATGAACAGATGAACTGATGAGTAAACAACCAGCTAACTAGAGGTAGTGTCTCAATATTATTACTGCCAAGACAATTCATGTCTATACAAAGAGGGCTTCGAGAATTTTACACTCACAGGACACATTGAAGGCAAAAAGGAAACAGTGAGTGACGTACTTAGTGACCTTATGTAAATGGCTAATAGAATAGGGATTGGGACGGAGAGTAATTTGGAAAATATTACTTAAAGTTACAAAGGATATGAAGATGTGGAGAGCCATGATATTAATGTTCTGAAGGGACACAGCACATAAAATCAGAATATTGTTGAATATTGATAAATAATGTTAAGAATTGAATATCGATCTTTAATTTTAATGATACAAGTGAAATAATAAAATATAAAAACATAAAAAGTTTCTACAAACAAAACTGCCAACTTTTTTGATAGGGAAGCAAATTTTGTTTCCATAAAGAACATGTTTTTTGTTTTTTTTCTCTGAACTTGCAATAAATAACAAACAATTTTGAAAGTTTCCATTGCTTCCACCAGGGGGCCCACTTAGCTTCATTGGGCACCCATCAAAAATTATTTTCTATTTGTCCAACAGGAACAATGCTATAGTGTTGAGAAATGCCATGCAAAGGCAGACAAACTAAATCCACAAAGGCTAAAGTGCATTCTTCAGACAAAAGGCAAGAATAAAACTACAACTCAGCACTGAATTATTTATTAGAAAAGATAAAACCTCAATGAAAAATAATTTGGCACTATTAATGAGAAAGTAGAAATGGCTTTTCAATGAATGAAAATAAAAAGTGACTGCTTCAAAGACTCCAAACAGTCATTACCAAAATATTCACAAAGAGACGAAGACAATAAAAATGCAATCAGGGCCAAAGGTCAGAATTAAAGATAATCTCAGTTTTTAGGGAAATTTTTATCTGTTGTTATTACAAAAGTGTTTCAAACAATCTATTCCTCAGCCTCCCACAGATAATATTGTATCTAACATCATTTCAAGGTCTCTATAACAGTTCCCCACCATCACATCAGCAAGAAGTAGAAAGCGTCCCCACCCAAGTACCTACTCTGATGTTTACAAGGAAATCATCAAATGAGACTGAAAAAACTGGCCTGCCATGGAGGCTTTCATCACACAACATAAGCACTTGAGGAAGGTTGAAAAACATAATAGATTGTGCCAAAAACAACAAAGGGGTTGGAGACACTTGTCTGAAGAGTTGTGCAGAATAAAGAAAAGAATTTCAAAATTTGACGAAATCATTTGGGGTCGGATTTCTGGATGTTCTCATTGATGACTAGAGAATGCATTTGCTGAGTGCGAATAAAAGTTAGTCTAACAAAAAGGTTACAAGAGACAGGCACCCAGTGAGGATCAAACTCACCAACAATATCCCACAAACTGTCACTGCATGGTGGCCTTATTAAAGGTTGCACTATGATCAAACCTCGTAGGTTTTTACAAAGAAATCAACAATTTTTCTTTTTTTTTTGAATAACAAAAAAAAACAGAATCAGAATAAGCCCACCAAGCAGTTTTCATTCAGTTAAAATACAAATCATTGGTCAACAAATAATTTTGTAACTTTCTCCAGATATAATCATTAACATTTTGTACTCTGAAGGTGACTTCATTTACAAAGCAAAAAGTTTGTCCCACCACAGCAAATAATTCCAATTGCCAAACAATCTTTCTCAAGTGTATACTGTGATTAAAGCCTTCAATTAGCAAACAAAAGTGTGTTTGAATTGTGTTGTCATATCCTGCTAGGACAACAGGAAAATGATATTGACTCAAATCAAGAACAAAGAAGGGACCAGCCTACACAGTGGAAGAGGAAGTAATACTAGTGTCTAAGGCAATGCAGAGTGATATACATAACGTGAATGGAGGCTTATTCTTTCAAAAATGAGTGAAGAAGACAATGTTTGATAGTAAAGAATTATTTACATTTTATTTAGTGGGTGGGGGTAGAGAAAAAAAAGTAAATACATGAGGAAATATTGCCATGCCCCCACCTCCAATGTTTTTGCACGGAAACTGCTCCAAATAAATTGTCATATTTCTTTTGCTTCTTAAGCTTTTAATTGAAAACCTTAGAGATCAAAGTTTGATTTGTCTTTAATAAAACTTGCATTAATAAAAGACTGCTGCACAGACATGCACAGACATGCAACAGAGACGGGAGTGAAGATGCATTGTGCATGTCATAAACAACGGATGATTTCACTTGACATGGTCATTAAGTCATTACCTGTTTTGGGGGAATTTTGTGGGATGAAACAGAATTTTAGAGACACTTAAGTGCATTATTTACCTTCTTTAGTGATAAGATGAAGACACAAAGAAAGAGCTATAAAGAAAAATGTAAACTTAGCTTCCTGATTCAGAGTTTCACAGAAATAATATCTTCTCATCATTAGATATTAGCATTAGATAGTAAAAATTAATTTATATATAGATATCGTATATTTCTTAATTAATTTTTTACATTAGCTTATTTTGCATAAATTTGCTCTTTCTTAAAGACGTTATTTCCATGACAATCTAATTTAAAATTTTATCCATTTATGTGTATTAAACAATTTTTATCTAACATTTTCTTAATCACTATAGAGATCTTTTTCTGCTTATCATCAGTATGGCTGATGCTAACCTCCAAGAGACTAATTCATTACACCTTCTTGAGATTAATTAATAGATCTACTGTTAGGATAGTTGGCTCACTGTGACGTGCCAGACAATTTTTCTCATCAGAATCCATCTTCACACATTCATAAATCTACCATTCACCCAGGCACTGAATATTGCTGCCATATTTGGTCCAGTACTCCTGCTATATATCTCAAGATTATCAACAAAATTCAAAGAAGCATCTGTAAGGTAATCGATCCTGAACTGGTATCTCTACTTCAGTCACTTTCTCACCAACATGATGTGGCTTCCTTCTGTCTTTTCTATAAATAGTTTCATGGGAATTGTCCTGATGAACTTTCCTCTTAGGTGCCTCACCTGCATGAATTTAAGTATGCCACTAGATTGGTAATTAGGTCTCACCATTTTACTGTTAAACTAGCTTAGATATAACCATATATGTTTTATTACAATAGTTTCTTCTTGCACACTTCTCGTTTTGTGCTTCCCTGCCACCAACAATCTTCAAAAATTTAAATTAAACCCCAATCGCCATCTTCCAAAATCATGAATTTGGTTCTTTTATTGTCCTTTCCCCCTCTATTCCACTCCCATTAAACCCTTAGTCAAATTATTGTCTTGCTTGCAGTGAAAAAAAATGTATACAAATGAGTGCATATAAAATTTAAGTAAAATGCCAATATATTAAAGGGTTTTAATTATTTAGAGTTTATTACATATAATCTGACTTCCCTAAATATTTGTTAAGAATTTTCAATATATTTATATCATCATAATATTAAAAGTCATGACTGGCTGGATGTAATATTATCACAGTTTTTATTATTTATATTATTTTATATTCCATACCAAATTCAAACTCTACAAACACCGGTCATATCCATCTGCTTCTACACGTCTGAGACTTGGACATGCCTGGTTATGGCGTTAATAAGGATCCAGGCATTCGAGAACAAATGCTTGAAAAAGTGCCTCTGCATCTCCTACTGGAAGCACAAAACAAATGACTATGTATGAAGCAAGGTCAGAGGTCTTGTGAGCCAACAGGAATCTCTCCTTGCTACTATCAAGCATAAGAAGATGTCATAGTTTGGCCACATCGTATGTCATAAGAGACTCTGCAAGGACATCATGCAAAGCACTTTTTGAAGCTGGTTAGACAACATCAAAAAGTGGCCAGATATAACAATGCCAGAATTCCTGAGAACCACTGCCAACAGTTCATCATCCTGGTGGAGGTTGTTCCTTCTTGCTTTAGCTTCTCCCCCTACCATCAGTTGAAGCAGTCAAAGAACTGATGATGATGATAATGATGATGATGATGATGATGATGATGATGATTGGGTAAAAATAATTCTTTTATTTATTATTTTTTGAATTTTTAATTTATTTTTTTTGTTTTTGACTCCAAAATATAAATAAAGGCAACAAGTGGACTCAATTTTTCTCCCAGTTTTTTTTTGAAAATTGAATATACAACTATATATATATATATATATATATATATATATATATATATATATATATATATATATATATATATATATATGAATATACAACTGTATTTATAAAAATGTTTATTACTTCTAAGCCTGTATGCATTCAGTTAGTGACAAAATTCAGACACTTGTATGTTTTTTTACTAGGATAAGAACCTCGGTATTGACGGACTTCATATACTTTGAAGCTATAACCATTAAGTGGGATAGAAACTACATGACTGTCATTTGATATATAAAACTCAAAGTTTCTGCATGTGTGTCCATTTAAAATGTTGAACATTATTAGATATAAAGTCTTCTGCACATCATATACCATATGAAGTAAACAAAGATGGCTGGAGATCTGCTTTTGAGATAAAAATGCTGGTTAACTTGACATTTTTATGTTTTCTTTTGATGACTTGGAAATTTTGAAACATTTTTTGTTTTTCCTCACCCATCATTTTGATTGGTTCATTCTCCAGTGCTCTCAATAAGTACAAGGAGAAAAAAACAACAAAGATGGGGATCATCCAGAAACTTCCTTCAATATTCCTATAAGGATGGTTGATACAATTTCCTTAGTGAGTATTTCAGATTTTAAGAGTGCCTTTTGTACTACATAATCATTGTCTAACTTGAGACCTCAACAGTAGGTCTGTTAAAATGCTCTTGCTTCATCGTCACCACCCTGGATTGAAAAATGCCATTAATCAAATCACACATTTTTGTGTATAAAGACGAATGTTATAGTCTTTTTTTTTTAATGTTTATCAATTGTTTTGAAAATGATTCAGATCAAAGAATTTTGGATTCTTTTATGATAGAAATGTCATTAGAATAAAAGGCAGACCCTTCTATTAATAAATAAATGGTTTTCCAAATGTCAAACAGATAAGATCTGTACATTCTTCAGAAAGGAAATTTGCATGCATCACCAAGCAGGAATATTCTGATTCTGTCTCTAGAACATTCTGTTTAAAGTTTGTATTTTTTTTTTTTGTTTTTTTTTTTAAGTTTAGATCTAAGTTCATTTTAAATATTGTTTAAAGTGTGCTTTTATTTATTAATGAAATGTGCCCAATTTCTGAGACAGGGCGTATGTAGATAAAAAACAGTGTAGGTATAGAAATTAACTTGCAGCTTTAGGCCTTAAGCACTCATCACTTATTATTAATTTGATAATTACTTAAAGCATGAAAGTGCAACACAACGAGCCGTGTTGATTTCTATGTCTATACTATTTATATATAAAACAATGTATATGTATGTGTTTTGGTATTTTGGTAAATTTTCCAGCTTAAAAAAACAGTTTTGGCAAACTCTGAATCGACAGGTGATTGACAACCAAGAATTAAATATTCTCTGGACACATGCAAAAATATTACAAACATTTTGGAAAATTCATGCAAAAATAACAAGAAACATAAATAAACTAATATCATGAGGTATGGATAGAGCTTAAGAAACCAAGAGAAATTCCCAGGACCCCAAAAATGTTTATCAATGATTTTAAGAGTAAAAAGCTTTATCAACAGTTTTTCCTTTTTTTTTTCAAAGTAACTACACATTTTGCAAAATAACCTTTTTATTTGATATAACCTTGGGAAAATAAACTAAAATATCTTTGATACCATAACATGATTGAATCTTTTACCTGATATTACACAATAAAACATACAAACACAAAGATGTTAAAAAATAATGTCTGTTCAATTTTAATTTAAAAAGTATTTATTTGAAATCCTATTTTTAAACCATAAAAGCATCAAGAAGTTTTATGAGAAAATTGGCAGAGTTACCTCCTCTTGTCCTACACAAGATCCTCTTTCAAAATGGCTGCCATTCTGGATCCATGAAGAAAGCAAAGAGCTGCAATAGAATTTCTTTTTTGGAAAAATAAAGTGTTGTTGTAACTCACAGGAGATTAGTGAATATTTATAGAAAAGCTTTACTAGATTTAAGCAAAGTAAAGTGATAGTAAAGAGATAAGGTCAGTAGGGTTAAAAGCAAATCCCAGAGAGAAAAGCAGCCAAGACATTTGTACATGCCCTCATTCCAAGATGTCATACCAGAATAAAGAAGAAAGGAAATTATGTTAACAAGATTTGGAATCCTGAAATTTTGGTGTTCATTTTTAAATGTTTTGTGGGATTCTATTACTAAATCTGTTGCAATTAAAAAACAGGAAAATTCTAAAATGTAAAAATAAATCTACTAAGACCTAGATTCCACCATTTCATTTAAAATAGTCCCCCTGCTGTCTGTGTGTTCAACAATCTACAGAGTATAGCAGCAATAGTCTAAATTTAATTCATGCACACTGATGACATTTTTGTTTGCACTTATAAGAAAAAATATGGAATCCATGTCAAAGTTGGGAATTTCTCCAAGAAGAAAATTTACAAAAACTTTTATTATACTCAAATTTTAATAAAAAAAAAAATGAAATAATCACTCATTTTTAACATTCATCATTTTTTTTCAATTCTGTTAATCATATTACAATGCTTCTTTTATTCTTGCCAAACTGTTGCAATTAATGAATCTTTGCTTTGGAAGTGTCTTGAAGTTCACTTGGTTTCTTCTTTCCAAACAAATATTCTTTAGAGTCAAGCTTTATAGAATTGTCCATTCAAAAATAAAGTCAGAATCTTGGAATAGATTTTCATTTCAGAAAGTTCCCAAGCATTATCCTATTGTCAGATTGCCATATTGAAATGAGGAAACTGTTTGATGCAAGGAATGCAGTGTTTCTTTAAAATTTCTTCCTTAGAGTAAATAACAAAGATACTTTCATTACAAAGAATCAGCAGAGTTCCAAGATGTTGACTGATCAAATAGCACACACTATTCCACTGCCAACCAAACTTCCTTTTTGGTTGTAGACAGTGCTTCTCTGAAGATTTCACTTGATCTTTTGACAGTAGGAAAAACTTGCGTTCACCAGAACATCCTTGTCCATGTAAAAGTCAAATTTCTTTCTAGTGCCAAATTTTGGAGAGTTTCTAGAGACATTTTCTAGAGACATTTTCCTTCACTAGAAGTAAAATACTTGGGCAAAGAAATGATTACCTGCTTTCTGTCTTTAAAAAAATGTCATTCTATCTCATCTTCTCTCATCTCTTGGGAGCCTTTTTGCTTCCAAGAACCATTTTTTTCAACTGCTGAACCGCTTTCTTGATTCTGTTAATCATAATCAATGGAATATTTAGATTTTTTTTCTAATGCTCCAATCTTCATCTTAAAGCAACTTCTCTACTTGAAGACGGACAACTAGTGGATCACCACACAGTGGCGGGCGGGGAATGGGTCATCAAGCCTAAAATGAATATGGCAAAATCATTTCACAAGATCATAGTTTCCTTTTCTTTGGCAGATAGGCAAGCTGGGGCCTGAGATGTGCTACCCCTTAAAAGTGTGACCAATAATAAAGCTGGCTACAATTTCATCTTACAAGCTGAGACCAGGTTTTATGGAAATAGCAGATTGTAATAAACTGTAAGGATTTTATTACATTTTAACTTTTATTCTAGACTAGATATTGTTCATTTTACCTCATTTAGGTTCACTCGGCTTGAAGAAATATTTTTGTCTTATTTTTTTAAATTCCCTAAAACCAAATCCTAATTAGATATTAACAAATTTTCAAATTTTGACTAAAATGGAAAAAATTAAAAATATAATCTGTTTAGATTTTTTCAAAAATGAAAAAAAAAAATGTTAGATAAAAAAATGTTCTACAATAACATTTTATGTGTTCCATTGTAAAAAGGTAATCATTTCTTCAAATTCTAATGTGAAATATTATCCGTATTTACCAAATATCCTCATCTTTGTTATTTTGATTATTATATTGGATTTTTAATTTGTAAACAGAAACAAATGGTTCTATAGTAAAAAGACCAATGGCAATTATGAAGATTTTACAAATACAAAGGAAAAGGAAGAAAAAATTTCAAATAATGCATGTGGTGTTCTAATCTTTGCATGGTGAGAATGTGAAAATATAAAATACTGAAAAATATGAAATGTGACAGACAGCTGAAGAAAGCCAAAAAACTAACAGGATAAAATAGTATGATACAAACAACAAAAATGAGGATACTAACCTAAATTGAAAGTTAATTAAGTTGCTTAATGAGCCCTGAGTTTTTTACCTTTAAAAGAAAAGAACAGGTGTTCTAAGAAGTCTTCATTAAATGCTGTCTGCTGTTCTGGAAGCAAACATGTCAATCAACATTTTTGCCTGGAATTCATCAAATGATGACCAGAATCATCAGATGAGGATCTTTACCCAGGCAACAAATTGTCCGTTTCTTAAGACAAAACAAATAACTTTATGTTAAATGTGCTTTTGTAGGTTAGAAATGACTTTAAAAAGTGGGGAGGCGGTATCATATTTCATCAAATTGTATAAAGGGATTCTATAACTGAAAATGACAGTAGAATGAATCTGCTGAAATGCTGTGATGACGACAACAACAGCAACAAAAAGAATGACTTCATTAAAAAAAAGATACAAGTGGGACTAACAATTAACATCATGAAAATGTCAAGCATGGTTCAAATTCTGATAAAACAGTTTGGGTTGACTTTAGCCTAATGTCTTTAGAAAAGACATGAACCCTTTCCTTCTCAGCACCAGCTATGAGATTAAGTAAAAGGGTAGACTGGGTTCTCTAACCTTGGAGATGGACAAGTCTGAATTGAAAACTGAAGAAAGAAATGGGAGAGCCCTAAAGAAAGAGCAAGGTAATGCACAAATTACAGGAAAGAAAGGAGAGCTATGAAGAGCCGTAACATTTAAGGAGAAATCCAAGCAACTTTTATAACTTACAAAATAACATCGCAGCAATAAGTGAATTTGTTTTCATCATAAAAAGGGTTAAACTGTGACCAAGAATAAAAGATCAATTCAGATTTTTAAGAACTGTCAATCAATCAAAGATCACTTTCATATTTTATTGTCATTTTCATTCAGTTTGCAAAAAAAAAAAAATTTTAAGTGTGGATGCCAAAACTATAAAAAAAAAAAGAAATTTCTGCGGTTAAAAAAAAAGTTTTATTTTGAGTTAAAGTCAAAATCTTAAGAACTAAGTTTCGGGTTCATAAATCCACTTTAATCCAAATGGAAGAATTTATTTTAAATTGTCTTGCTTTTGTTTTGGGATGTGCATTTCTACAAAACGCTTTCTCATTATTCATAAAGAAATGAATGCAATCACTCAGATAGTACAACAATAGACCAAAGACTGTGAGGCTTATTGTTGCTATAATGACAGACAGACCACAAATACACATCAGTCAGAATGTTTTAGAAATTGTTTCAACAAAGTCAAGATTTAAACCAAACAAGGAATCTATCTTTGACTCCCACAGATGACTCTTCTCACAATCGACACTCATTTTCCTGATGCTAAATTCAATGAGATTTGGCTGCATGGAATTAAGAGCCGAGTTCATTTAACGGCCATTTGCAAGGTAAAGATTAAATGTTACGTTTTAGAAAAAACCTCCAAAGCCATGAATATGCAATAGTGCACATTAAAGCATTACCTACTGAGGAAGGGAACCACCATAGCCTCTTATTTCATTCCTTATTTAAAACATTTCATTCCTTCATTTAAAACAGTTTATAAAGAAAAGTAACTCTTTAACCTCCTAGCCATGCATTACTATGTTCACTGAAGCAACACACACCTTTACTGAGGAAAGGAACCCCCCCATAACCCCTGATTTCATTCACAGCAGGAAATTGGGTAAAATGAAGACAAGAATATCATAATCAGGAAAAAATTCTATTCCCAAGTTTATTTTTGCAGTGAAGAATAAACAAATTATGAATAAAGAAAATTGATTAAATTTTGTTCCAATGGCTAAGAGGTTCAAAGAGAGAATTGGCTGGAGTGTGGAGGAAGAGAAGCACAAGTTTGGAATTACAGGCCACAGCAACAGTGATAAGAAAAGGACAGGGATGATACTTTATAATGGTGAGCCAGAGGTCACAGGTCATTCAATAGCTCAGTGTAAAGTTAATTACTTGGATAGCAAAAAGGATGCCTTACAATTACATACATGTTGGTCGTTAGATCTACGTTTGTCTCGTGGCTTCATTCAAATCTCCAAACTCCTTTACTAGCCTAGAATAAGGAAAAAAAGAGGCAGAAATCAACATTATTACATTAAATGGAATTCAATAAAGTGAATGCATTTAAAAAAATGTATATTAAGAAAACACTCTCAGGTTTCAGAAAAGAATTTTGACAATCCATTCTGATACCATTTCAAATGATTGGTTTATTTACAAGTAAATGTCTTGAATTCAGATGAAAATTTCTCACTGGTCACATCTTCCAGAGAAAAAGAAAGTAACAAAAAAAAAAAAATCATTGTTTTTTTTTCTATTTGTTTCATTAACAAAAAAATTAATAAATAAATCAAATTCATTTATTTCTCAATCGTTTCTTTTTAATCTTAACAATTATCACAAGCGAATTTTGTATGACAGAAAAAAACAATAAACCCTAAAACATTTACAGACTCTTGGTTTTTTTTTTTTTTTTAAGAAATGATTGTCTCTCTTTCGATCAATTTAAATGCAACTCAAACTGCTCAGGGTGCTACTTGTTTCACTTATTTTGTACTTTAAATTTCTTCCTGGGTACAATGGGTTAAACAATTATTTTGTACTAGAAATTGACATATTGTCGCCAATGATGTAACTGACCAATCCATCTTCAGATAATGGACCCTGGAAGGCCAGAAATTCTTAGAGGAGGCATTCTTAATATGAATCAATTATTTTGGCCACAGTTTTCAGGTCTTTTAGTTTTAGACAACATATTACAGATGATCCACACTCTAGCCATGAAAGATGGATGGATTGAAATGCGCCATAATCAAAAATGAGGATGCTGTTCCGATTAATTCATGAAGTGATATGTCCCTGAAATTGGGATTCTTTTTCATCCTTCTATCTTCTCATCTCAAACCAGGAGTTGACAGCAATGCTGCCAAAAAACATAGCAGCAGCACCAGATTTTTCTCTAGATTAAAAGATGCAAATATAAAGAAATGTTGCAAAGAGGCTTCAAAACAGAACTATTTACAAACTCCAAGTACGAATTTAAAAATAAAATAAAATAAATTTAGTAATATTAAATGAAGATGTTTCTGCAGGCAAATCATTACAAGGGAAACAAGAAAACCTTCAGTTAAGCGCAACACTTTTCCTCAAAAACTTTTCCTGTTTCTGTCAAATTCAGCTTACAATATTTGTCTTTTGAGAAAATTGAAAGCTTTTTAATTTTAATAGGAAAAAAATAGCAATCTTTTTCATAAAAACCAAGACATAATTTTTTTTTTTTCTTTTTTATGGGGGAATATTTTTGCTGACAGGATGTAGAACCCAATTTAGAGAAAAAAAATTTTTTTTGAAATGTCCATGTTAACAGGAAAAAAAAAAAAATTTTAAATCCAGAAAAATTGAATTCCTGAAAAACAAAGCTTTTGCTCAGTACTACTGACTAGTGAGTGCGCTACCTTCACTTGGTGCTCAATAATTATGACCTTGTGTCAGACTAAGGAAATAAGCTGAAAAATGAAGCTTTGTTACACTTTTCAAGAATTAATGTAATGACTTTGAAATTAGCTTTAACATCCCACTTTTAACAAATTTTAACCAAGATATAAAAAAAGATTTTTTTTTTTTAAAACTTGAGCTAGAATCCTCAAAAATAAATTGTTCATGATATCTGAATATTTTCAACATTAAATGAGAAATAGATTCAGAAAAGGTTTTAATTTATTAGTAGCCAAATGAATTCTAAAGAATTAGGATGAACATTAATTTATTGTGCCTAACAAAAGGTGAGACTTGTTTATTCAAATCAGAGTTGGTTAAGGAGGGGAAGAGTTCCAATTTAGTTGGTGAATGCTATAAAGCATTTCATTAAAATATTTTTTTTCTGCTAATACAAAGTGTAAGAAATATAAAAAAAAGTGTGTTGAACACATTTTATGTGAATTGGAAAACATATTTCAAATGACATTCAAGTCATTAAACTTTGTTTAACAAATGCTGATCTTCTGAAATGGTCAAACATTCAGCATAGAATACAATATTGTTTTAGTGATGACCTTCACAAATGCTTCAAGGACAAAATGAAAAGTGCAAAAAATATTTTATTAAAACACTGTAGACTATTTTAAGAATAGTAAAAGACAGATTTTACTTCATTATAGTCTAGAAATCAAAGGTTGTTATTTTTGGTTTGTTTTTCTTATTTTTGTTTGCTTTTGTGGGGGGGATTACACTCACAAAATTAGACATGTAAAGTCAATCAATTAAAATATATATTTTCCTGTTTTTTCCAAACATTTTTAAAAATTCAATGCTGTCTCCTTAAGTGAAAAAGTATCACTCAAAATGTATGGAAATTTTCATTTGGATTAGAGCAAGAGACAGGAACTCAGTAGGTTTTTAGATTGAGTGTTTTGCTATTAAACAATGCAAGATAAACTAGTTTTAAAGCTGTACACAAGAGATTATTTTCTACTTGTAAAATCTATAATGTCCACATAATGGCAATCAATATTGGACAAGGAGAGAGAGTGAGAGAGAGAAAATGGCAGACTACTACTAGTTGGGAGGGTTCAATAAGTTTTTAAGCAGATAACAATTCAAACTTCTTAAAAAAAACAATTCCACTTTTTGGCATTGTCAGGCTTTCTCTTTCCAAGCACAGCTGCCAAAATGATGATGCCAATAAAATTCCTTCAGGTACTACTTACCAATTCATAGTACAATGTACCTGAATTACTGTCATGTAATATTTGCTTTGTACTGAATAGCAAGGGAGATAACTGATTGTTTAAGACAATCAGAAGAAATGTGAACAGATAGTATTGATATTGAAAATAATAACAAACTTTTTGGAAAGTCTCAGATTTAATGGCATACACCAAAATGGTAAGTAAAAAATAAAAACCACAAACAAGAAAATCCTCACTTTGCTAATTCAAAGCCAAATAGTAAACAGTAATGAAAATCACTGTGTTATGCACATATACAACAGACTTTATAGAGGCACACACACACACACACACACACACACACACACAACAAACTTTATAGATTGTGTTGCATTGCATGTCATCTTTGGATTGTGATGGTCTGTTGAAAATTCCTCAGTAGGAACCCCAGTGCTGCATCAACAGTCTGAATCAATGACAGACAATTTTCCTCTGGTTTGTTTTTAATCATTTTTCTTTTTGTGAGGATATAGTTGACATCATTTCTTGGAAGCAACAAAAGAGAGACGGGAAGAACAGCTGTCAACAAATCAACCAGTTACTATCCTCTCCGCATATGTCACTTGTCTCCCGACTGAAACGACACGCATGCAAAGCCATTCAAAAGAGGAAGGCTTGTTTGAGCATTAGAGCTCTTCTCTCAAATCATCTACTGCTGCTGCAACCATACCTCCCTGTTTGGGGAGCATACTGCAGACTTATATCAACATTTAGACAAAAGACAATCTATCACTGCCACAATTCCACACTCACAAGCTTCAAACTGCCCCCAGTCACTTTGGACCAAAGTTTCAGACCAGTACAGTGGGGTCTGGAATTACATTCACTACAGTAATCATTTTAGCATTTTTGTTTAGCCCGTGTATCCTGTTAAAGATGTTAATCAACAAATTATTCTACTAGTATCACCATAATTGTTGTCTTGGAGATATTTCAGTCAAATTATTGCAATAAAAATGACCTTACTCACCCAAACAGATATTCATTAAACTTAATTATTATAGATAGATAAGGTACAAAGTATAGCAGCTGATATGAACAGTCTAAGATAGAGAGAGAGTGTGATATGAACAGACAGAGAGATACAAACAGTGCAAGGGAAAGAGAGGAAGACAGATATGAACAGACAGCGAAAGATATAAACAAGAGTAACCCTTCATATATTTTCTTTTCCATTATATCATATATCATTTATATATAAGTGATGGTAGAACTAGATTGGTGGCAAAGTTTCATCATTTTACAGTTGAAATGGCTGCTAGATGTAACTGTAAGTTCTATGCTAACAGTTTCTTTTCTCACATTTCTTTCTTGTGAGACTCTCTTCTGACTTTTTGCTTCCAAGTTAACTTTGATCTTCAAAAATTTAAATGCAATGTCAACCATTATCTTTTGTTTCCTTAAATCCTGTTCTTTTATTGTCCTCTCTAATAGTATTTTTTTTCTCGTATTCTCTAACACTCAGTAACCCCTTGCATCTAAGTGGCTTTATTGCCTTTTTGGGGGTGAAATGATTTTTTTAAAAATAACAACAGGAGAGATATGAAGAAAGTAATTGTTTAGCAGGTAAAATTCTGCCTAAAGAAAAAGAAATGAAGAGATTTTGAAGCAAATGCAAATCGAAACTAAATAATGTGTTCTCTCATTTTGTTACCATCAATTTCTCCACTTAATTACATCCTCTCACCCAACTTGCAAAAGACAAACAGTTTCTCATCAACCCTGAAGCGCTTTTTGACTTTCTTTTCAAATCATTTTGTTAATAAAATCACAAATACACATTATCATCTTTTTGTGCTAACATTATCTGACAAATACAATAGCAACTGCAATTTCTTAATTATCGTTTTCCTCTTCTTTATTTAACTTTAAAGATTTGTAATTGCAGCCTGGCAGGAAAATGATAAAATGTAATTACCGCTTTCTACTAATTTCGGTTTCACATTTGTTTTACTCCATTCTCACAATCGTTAACAACTTGCTAAATTTTTTTCATTAGTTATGCGTCCAGTCACATAAAAAAGGAAACGTAATGTCTGTCTATAACTCAAGAAGGCTTGAAGATGTGCCCCCCCCCCGTGCATTCTGTAATCAAGAACAATGTGACGAAAGATCAAATGACAACATTTTATAGGTAAGTAGAGTGAAAACTATTTATTCTTATTTGAATTCTTAAGGAAACAGCAGGAAGCGAGGTTACATTTTGCAGTTTTTAATTCATCTCTTTGTTGGGTTTTTTTTATCACTGTTTAAATTTGAGGATAAAGATTAAAAATAAAGCAGGTTGAAGAACTGATCAACCAAAAATGCTATAAAAAGCAACAAGTCTGTCATTCTTTAATCAAGATATATTCTTTCTTATTTTAATAACTATATAAACAAATTCATATTCAATTGATGTTAAAGAAGTAAAAAAACTTTGCTTTTTCTTCCTGCTAAAGAACTTATTAACTAGTTAAACAAATCACCAATTTTGTCACAAAGGAAATGTTGCCGTATCAACATCATTCAAAGACAATTTTATTCTAGCAGAGATGGAATTAAAAGGGAAAAAATGTTTCAGATAGAAAGTCTTGCACCAAAATGTCACAAAAAATAATTTTGTAAATTATTTTAGCATAATGTCAAACATTATTCTACGTCATTTCATTTGTCGACCATTAAAGACAAAGATCAATCATTTACCAAAGTCCAATTTTACAAATCTTCTTTCAATAAAATTACAGAGCACTCTCATCATTAAAGTAATTGTCAGTTAAAGATGATAAAACTTTCAGAAGAATGGTACGATTCCTTTTACAATCTCTCAACGAGTTACTTTCTATCAATGGAAAGTAGAAATTGAAAATAGAATACTTACGAACAAATATTAAGTTATAAAATTTGTATATTTAATGAACTGCAAAATTCAAAGACATTTAGAAATCTTCTCTACATAGAGGGCATGAGACACCTTGCCATGGTGTAATGGCTAGCAAGCTTGTCTCGCTAGAACAATTACGACCGAGTACCGAGTTCAATCCTCAGTGGGGGTCCCATACTTTTGACCTTGTGTCACATCTAAGCTATGCTTAGAAAAATCACTAAGTGCCACAATTTTGTCATTTTACAAAATAAATATTCTCTACATACAGGGTAATTGTGTGGTGTTGTATGTGACTGTAAGAGAAAGCAAGAAACGAAAATCATGTGACTGTAGAGGAAAGATAATTGCTAACCCTAAACATGAAGAGAGGTCAAGATTATAGTGATTGAGAACACGTTCTGCCAAGAGTCTGTTCCGCAAAGCAACAGTTCTTAAGAAAAAGCTGTTCAAATGGAACTTACTATTGGAATATGAAAGGAATGATTCATCTTTGTGGATGTGGCATGACAGGTCCCAGTTGCAGAGGTCAGGCAAAGGAATGGAGTTCATGAGAACACTTGCCATGGAAATAGCGATAGAGTAAAGGATAAGCTGGGGGAAAGGGTTGTAGGGTTGAAAATAATTTGTCACCCACAAGGACATGAAGAACGCTATCAAGACAGGCAAGTGAAGTCTCGGCAGCTCCAACACACATATGGCATCAATGCTCCATTTTTTAATTGATCTGGCTCTTGTAAAGATAAAGTATAGCAGAGGGAGTCAAATACTTCCTGTAGCTGTAAAATGAACTCTGATCATGCAGAAATATACATGTTATCCTGATTTACAATTGTTTAGGAACATTTCATGGTACACTGGTTAGAAAACTAGTCTGGCAAATTACTACTATGTAGTAAATTCAGTCTTCACTAATCACTAAATACTTGCTTCCTCATGCCAGACTTAGGTTAATATATACCTATAGAAACTTCCCAGTGAAAAGCGAGTGATTTTTACAGTAGAGGAAAAGCAAAGAATTGCCCAACCAAAAACATTACTAATAAAATAAAAAAAATTTTAAAAATAAATTAAAAAAAATTAAAAAATAAACAAAATCAACATTGTGTGACATCATTGGAACAATTAGTGCAATAAAGATAATGCATAATCACTTTAGATGCTCTTTATCAACACAAAAAACAATTTTAATATCAAAAATAAAAATGACAATTCCGCATAAGAAATGCTATAAAGAGCATCAAGCAATCAAAAAGAAAAAGAAAAAAGAAAAAAAAACTCATTTGCAAAAGAAAACATTAAAAGCATTGAATTAAAAACATCAAAATACAGAATCATCCATATTATCTGGAATTTTATGAGATGAAGCATTGTTAGCCATTATTATTAATTTTTCACTAGTATTTACTTTCATCTTCATTTACTCAAACTGTCAAAATCTATAGCAGAACAAGGTTGGAGGAGGGGATGAAACTAAAAAAAAGAAAAAAATTCTCAGTGATCCTTCATTTCTGACCCCCAGGTGCTGTCTACTCACTGAAATTGATTGATGGCCAGAGTAAAGTTTCAATAAAAGGGAAAAGTAAATAATAATCAAAATTAATAATAGAGAAAAAAGTTCACATTAATTTCATATAAATAGAGAACAAAAGAACAATGAGAAAGCTCACCTCTTTTGAGAATTTTCATAAGAATTTTCTCTGCTATTTTAGAAAAAAAGTCTATGCAATCTGTAAAGGTCTCACCACTATGACTGAAAATGGAATTGAATAAAAACAAGAACAATTCTAATAGGGCTTTAGAGATATAAAATCTGTATCATGATGTAACAAGCTCTAGGGGTCTGGAGCTGCAGTTACTTCCATTCTGAATTTGAGCAATTTAGTTTTTGAGTCCATTTTGGGAAATAATGTTGAATTCTGAGAGAAAGAATAACAACTTGTCTCACTGCAAGAAAAATGTATTCCTCAATCGATTATATCATTAGCAACCAGAAATATAATGAAAAAAAAAAAAAAAAAAATGTATGAAAATAATTCTTTGATTTCTTACTAAAAGAATCTTAGATTCTAGAAGTTTAAAAATAACTATATTATCTAAGCCTAAGCTCTACTATGTAAGGTCTTGGTGAGCAATTAGCAGAATATGGCAAGTTTCATCTTTTATAAGTTCTTAAAATAATGCAAGATGATCACCACAGATTTTGTCAATAACTTAAATAAGTGAAAAGAAAAGAAAAAAAAAGTTACATCTCTTTCCAGATTTGGTTATTCTTCATTTGTAAAGAATGACAATTCTACAATCAATAAAGAAAGAATGAAATCAGCTCATTAGTTGCAGACATTTTAATAGAGCCTCTTAACTCATGTTTAAGCTAATCACAGAAACATTTTCTTAAAGGCAAAAGCATGAAAGAAATCAAGTCAACGATATCAGAATTGTTTTTTATCAAAATCCTAAATTCTTTTAATAAGTAATAAAAAGAATTATTTTCTTAAAGAGTTCCTGATTATATTAATCTATAAATTGGCCATTTTCCTGACACACATCTGAATGGATCTTCATTCTTTCTGCCAAAGTATTTGTTCCCAAATTTAAATTCAAAAGATCAAGGACCAAATAAATTAATTTATATTTTAGACAAAAACTCAAAAGTTTATGCAAATTGTAGTCAAATATTTGATATTTTTATTTATGAGTAATTATTTTTTTAAAATCAGTATCACCCTAAGCAAGACAGTACAGCCACTAACTCACAAGGGGTTGCAGGGTGTGGAGGAATTACGAACAGAAACATTAGTAATGAGTAAAAAGAGAAAAGAGTAATCAGGAGGACAGTAGATAGCAATTGACATTGCATTTAAATTTTTGCATCTTAAAGTTGGTTGGAAAGCATGGAACCGGGAGGGAGTTCCACAGGTGAGAAGTGTGAGATAAGAAACTGTTAGCATAGAAATTACAGCTACATTTATCTAGCTCAACTGTAAATTGATGAGATCTCACCACTAGTATAGTATTGCACTTAAATTCATATAGTCTAGGACCCATAGCAAAGTGCTCATCTGAACAATTACTATGAAAGTAGTTGTAAAAAAAGGCACCGAGAGGCAACCTTACAGTGGTGGGCAAGTGACTGAAGCCGAGCCGCCAGGCTAAGACCAAGAATATTTTCTAATATTTTTCTTTGGATCGTATCAAGGAGCCGACCATATGTGGCAGCAATATTCTAAGCATGGATGAATGGTAGACTTAGATATGCAAGATAGATTCTGGAGAGAGAGATTGTCTCACTTGATGCAGTGAACTGACTTTATTAGCAGCTGATGATGGAGGATTCAATGTCGTCCTTCCACTTCATGTGAGCTGAGAACAGTAGCCTGAGAAGGCGCAATGAGTCATTTCCTTGGAGGATAGCATCAGCCATGATTAATAGAGAGCAGTCTAATTTTGGAAGCATGAAAACTGACATCTTCTTCCCCAGTTAATGATAGTCTTGAGGTGGTTTTGTATATCGTCTGCCATTTTGACCTCTTGTCCGACTCATCAGCCTTATTACCAAGGCAGGAGTAAAATGGTAAATGTCGTTAGTATAGATACCGAGTTAAGAGTTGATGTCATCAGAAAGGTCGTTAATGAAGATTAAAAACAGGGTAGGACCAAAGGATCTAGACGAGTGACTATTCAGGTTTGATAAGCACGACTGGATCAGCTCAAAAATGTACCTGGAGATACGATAGCTTTTCTGCTTAATGAGTCCACATGCTTTTTGGGAATCAAGAAAGCATGGAAGGGGTTATATGTATATCACTCAACAGAGACTCAGTTCTAAGTGGGAAGTTAGGCAGGGATACTCCAGATGAGTCAAGAGTAGAGTTTGAGGAGTATTTATGGGCAAAGCATTCAGCTTTATCAGCCGAGGATGATAACACCTCAAATCGATTGAAGAGGGGGGTAGAGACTTTGCACTTATTTAGTACTCCCCTATTACAGAGACGCCAGTAGTCATGAGAGCTAAAGTTTTTAGAGGCTATGCTGTGCCTCATTCTCTCACCAAAAGGGACTTAGCTAGATAAATGTAAGCGAGTCCTTGAAGAAGCTAAGTCAACTATAAATTGATGAGATCTTGCTACCAGTCTAGTATTGTGCTTAAATTCATATAGTCTAGGTACCATAGCGAAAGATCATCCAAACAATTACTATGAAAGTATTTATAAAAAAAGGCACAGAGAGGCAACCTTACAGTGGTGGGCAAGTGATTGAATCCGAGCTGCCAGACTAAGACCAATAATATTGCTGATTCTTCTTTGGATCTTATCAAAAGTTCCGGATAAATAGCAAGGGCACCAGACCATATGTGACAGTAATATTCTAAGCCTGGACGAATGGTAGACCTATAGATATACATCAACGTAGAGCCTTACCCACTTATCAAACACTCAAAGCAGGTTTTATCATTTCTACAACAAAAATCAATAGATTAAAAAAAACAGCTTCATCATTAAGAAAATCAAATCAGGGATGAGCAAAAAAAATACAGATTTGATTCTAAAATGATTGGGAAAGCAAAATTATTTCATAAATCACAAAACTTTGAAGTGTTTTTCATGTCTTCTCTCTCTCAAATGGTTTAATAAAAATGATTTTCTCTAAGCTGAAAAGCCTCTGATGACATCCAACAAGTTAGATTCTTTATTATTTTTACTAAAATCTTTATTTTGATCAAGGTATTTGGCCCACTACATTATTCAGTTTTCCTCAGGTTTATAATTCATGAGAGAATATTTTTCTTTTAAATGATGCCCAATGGTTTGAAATGTAGGTATCAGAAATTCTGGCAGTCAGTGGCAATCTAGTTGTCAGTCTAATAGTCAGAAGGAAAGATCAAGCACCATATGACCAGAGTAGAGTTTCTTCTCTCTGCTAATTTTCTTCAGTATATGGGAAATATTAAATAGTAGCATTTTTAAAATCTTGATTGTTTATTTGGAGTTTTGCTAAGCCAAGACATCCACATCGTTGAATAATTTTGACCTTGCTTATGCTGACCTCCAACATTTACAGATGTTCAGCCACCTTTGGGTGTGGGGATTGCAACCAATCAGAGGTATTAAAAGCAACCACTGGAATGCATTCACATCTGAACACAAAAATTAACAAAAACGAACAGTTTCAATATCCTTTTTTGTTTGACCCTAGAACACTAACCATGGGTATATAGTACCCAGCACAAATTTTCCTATTCTTAATTACAATTTTCAGTACCTGATTTTCTTACCTAAATAATGTTTTTCAGTTCCTATTAATGTTAACTCAAAGTACAAAGTTTGAAGTGCCTGCATGTAAAATATTTCAAATAAAGATTTATATTTAATATTTATTTTGATATTTTCAAAATCAGGTATGATATAGCCATGGTTAGTAGTGGTGTAACTTTAATTGATGTTTAGTGTTCTAGGGTTAAAACTTCCCCCCACCACTTTCGATAAGCATCATGCATATATAATTTACAAAAAGAAAAGACAAATACTTAGCTGATATGTAATGATTAAAACAAAGACGGGTAAGGAGACCAGCATTGCCTGGGCAAAGTCAATTTCTTTACTTCTCTGCCATTGAATGATTAAATTACAGCAGTTCAATAAGTACAAACCTTTTGGCAATCAGTTTCTACACAGTCCATTATAATGTACAAATGGTGTTTGATATTCTAAATATCACACACATGTGATTGCAAAAAATAAAATAAGGTCAACACTGCTTATTTCCCTTTAATCCCAAATTGAGATTCTATAAATAAATAAATGCTTAAGTAATTAAAACTTTCATAATAGAAAATGGCTACTTTTTTCTTTTTTAAATCTAAATAAACTATAAAAGCTATTGCCAAAAGAATTGCTTCTTTATTAAAAGATCACAAAAGAAATGAATAACAAAATACTGCTATTTTTAAATTATGTGAATTGTTTTTTGCTTAAACATAAGTTGGATAAAATATAACATGTTAGTTGCATGCACACACAGATAAACAAATTACACAGCACACACACATTTCTATAATATACAACAGTGAGTTTTCAATCTGTGCTCGACAAATGCCACATGCATGGAACTCAGCGTTGTACCAAAAGATGAGAAACAAAATGTATATTCATTATTAGTGTGTGTATGTAGATATAAAACTTTGACCAGACACACAAACTTTGAATTTTATACACAATTCCTTATACAGATCATTTCTCTAATAAAGAATTCAAAGGACGCTGCATCAAAAATAAATAAAATAGGTAATGAAATTTTTACTTGTGATATGATACAATGAATGGATGCAAGAAAAAGTATATTTAAATGTCTTTTAAACAAATCTGAATGAGGTAACAAAAGGAAAGTATTGTTTGCTCTGTATTCCCTCATAGTTGCTTGTTAAATATGATTGTAAAAACTAAATGGCCATTTTACCAATTTTAAACACTAAGACCTGCCATGCCACACAGATTGTAGCAAACCACCCTCATTCCCTTCGTATTCTTTTGGTGAGAAGTAAGTTCCACTCAAGCAGCATCTTCCCATGAAACACTACTTTGTGGAACCAACTCCCAAAAAGATGCTTCTCTCATCACTATAATCCTAACCTGTCCAAGTCTAGGGTCAATCATTATCTTCGCCACATATCCACATAAACTGTGTATCTTATTCTGTAACCTTCTACCTTGAGTGGCTCTTGGGCCTTGTACAGAGTGATCATCATTGTATAAAGAAAAAATATCAGATATTTACAACATTGGCACAAGATCAATCATGGAATTGCATTAATCTTTCAAGTTAAGAGAGTGTGACAGCCTTGGAAATCAGCATTTGAAACACTCTTGTACAGGTGTGAAACGAACTATTACAGAAGTTGGCCAGTCTACGCTATAAAATTGTTTTAATATTCAATAAATATTTCTTACAAATATATACTTTCTCGCTAATCAAAAGTGAAAGATTAACACAAAACACAAATATGCTCTACAGTATATCCATTGAAACAATAGCTTTGCCTCTATTGATAGACGCAATCATTTAAAAGGGGGCCAAACTAATTCACTTTTTGGTAAGTTTAAAAAAAGAATATCCCAATAAGAGAAATTCAAATATACTGAGATTTTATCAAATTTGACAGGATTTCTTTCAGTAGTCAAATGGCCATCAATTAGTTTCTCTTGTTTTTGCAGTTTAAAAATAAAAAATATGTTCCTTGTTTTATTTTGGAGCTGAGCATTCAGTAAAACTTGTTTCTGGAGGTTAAAACCAAAAAGAAACAAAAAAAAAATAATAATAATAATAATGAAAGTTGGAAATTCTAGTTGTTTTTTTTTGTTTTTTAAATCTTTATTGTTTCGTTCCTTAAGAACCAGTAGAAGTCAGATAAAAGACAACTGTAATTCAAATTTGGGAATTTTCAAAATTTCACGTTTTGGAGAAATTCTTTCAGCAAACATCCTTCAACCATTCTTGAGTGTTTGTAGGATCCTGTGATCTTTAGAAATTTCTCTCATTTTTCTTTTCAAAACCACAGATTAAAAACAAATGGAAAAATTAAATTTAAAAAAATACAGGAAATGAAAGGCAAACTAATCAAGGCGGGGAGAAGCAGAGGGATTTTTTTCTAATGCTGCTAAAAATCCGTCTCATAAATTATCATAGATTGACAGAATTCCAGAATTTTTGTTTTTGTGGTATGCCCATTAAGTTCAAAATTATTTCAAAAGATCACCAAATGAAAAACAAAGCAAAACAAAAATACAATGACCAAAGACACAAAACAAAAATAAAAGGTAAGGAAGTGGGGTATGAAAATGAACATTTCTAGAATTTTAATGATTGAGACTAACACAAGACTCTTCTTTGGTGCCCCACCCTCAGACAGTGCCACCTTCTAACTCGCTCACACCCATCTTGATTTTTTTTTTTTTTTTTTTTTTTTATATACTCATGATATATTGTAGTAACATTTTCAAATTCTTTAAATAAACTAGAATAATTATCTTTTGCTTGTCAATAAAAATATTCTTTAAGAAATACCACTTTGCAAACCAAATTAGCACAGATTTCAATACAACCAAAGTAAAAAGATTCTTCATAACCAGCATTATAAGAATAAAACAATCAAAATATATACGAGTTTATCATATTGATATAATTTCACTTTATGAAACTATTTAGTCATAGAAGTTATAACATGTAGAAAATTAAAATCCTTGTTTTATAAATGGTTGAGGGGCCTAAAGGATAATCCAGCCCTGGGCCGTAGGCTTCAGCCTAAAAGATAATCTAGTCTTGTCTATTAGAGAAGAAACCATTTGAAAAGGTCAAGGCAGATCTATTAGTATTATACACACACGTGTTGAGGGATTTACTTTATCCACGTGCAAATATATACATTTCGAAAGCGCTATCATTAGTTTAAAAATCCTCTCACTCCTCTTCCAAAATTCCTCTATAAACAAAGACACTATACAGTGTTACATTAGATACACTTGTATTATGTATTAACTTAGTTTGAAAAATTTGCTTACAACCCGTCTCTTGATATTGTGCCAAATGGACGAGGGTTGGTTATGAAAGAAAGCGGAGGGGAGAGGAGGAGGAGGGGGGACATTAGTTGAAGGGCGAAATTCAAGCATATGAAATGTTCAGGTCAGTACAAATCTTAGGCTTGACTATAAAATATGCAACCAGAATTGAACTTATAATGCCAGCTCCATTTTCTCTTGTTAATTACAAAAAGTATTTTTCAAAAAACTAATTGAAATGTGACACTGGACTTCATTTCCATAACATTTGACTAAAACAGTTTTAATTACAAAAACAAAAGGAACATAGTGTACTCCAAATCTCTACAGGGAGAAAAGTAATAATTGCATAGAGACACACAATGTCAAAATCATTGCTCGTCTCTGTAGTCATCATTTATAATCAAGAGAATATTGAAGTCATTTTCTCAAGAAAAGATGGATTTTTGTTTTTTTAATTTTCCATACACAAATTCAATCAAACTAAAAGTTCCACATTTTTTATTGTTCTTAAGAAGGTATGGCTCTTCCTTATTTCAGCCAATATCCCTCATGCAGAAGACAAATTTTACTAAGATGGGACATGGATGGACCAGACATAAGCTAGTTTATTCATCCTGACCCCCCACCCCCACACTCAAAATACATGAGACATAAATCCCCAATTGGTAACAATGGGGCACACTTGAAAAATATTTGCAGAACAAAAATTTATTGCACTTACAAATTTCATGGGCTATGTATATATAAAAAAAAAAAAAAAAAAAAAAAAAAAAAAAAGGAACAAATTTTTTTTTTTTATTAATAATTGCCTTAAAATATTGCATAAAATCATTGTAACAAAAAAAAACAAAAAAAAAAAAACAAAAAAAAAAAAACAGAATTTCCTTTGCCCATTTTGAAAATGTGGCTATAATGTCAGCAACGTTCTACCCACTGACCTACAAGTAATGGTGATTAGGATTTTCAGTATAGAAAATGGCTTTATTTGGAAAAAAAAAAAAATCAACTAAAAAAGTCATCAACAAAATGATGTCTTATTTATAAAGACCAAAAGACAAGATAGGTAAAATACTGACATTTTTAAATAATTTGATTTTGAATGCTGAATTTTCAAACAAGTGAAAAATGTTTTATTTTTAATAAATCAGTTGACTTTAGTTAAAAATGTTTTATTTACATTGTAAATATTTTGCCATCAAATGAAAAAATAATTTAATCTTTATTGGTTCTATTCACAATCATATAGATTAAAATACTTAATGGGCAGAATTGATAAACATAAAAATACTACATATAAGTAAAATAAAAATATAAGTAAATATAACTCTACAAGTTCAAAATAAATTAAAGTCCATATGAGACACAAATATCACTAAACAGGATTTTATTTAAATAACAAAAGTTGATATAATCGAAATAAACATCATCTGATGAAATGAAAAAAATAAAGAATCTTTACGAAGTACAGTATAGATAAAATTTCGTTTTTTTAGACAGAACAAACTGACACATGAAACTCATCTTAACAAAATATTTGCAGGATAAATTGAAAATTGAAAAAGAAATTGTATTCTGAAAATGATTTTCAAATAAGACATTGAATGTAAAAATTTACACAATGACGTTATGAAATTTTAAATACTTCATATTCAACAAATTCTCATCAAAAATTGTTTTTTCAGTTTAAAATCTTAAAGATTACGATAATGCAAGGGAAATAACTCAATAACATTAGAAAATTATCTCCCTTAACTCATAACTGCGAACCATTTTCTGTTCTTTATTTATATCTTAATATGATTATTTTAAATAAAATAATGTTGACATGATGCAATTGAAATCTCTGATCAGATTTAAAACATCTGCAAATAATTCTTTTCACATAAGTACGAAAAAAAAAAAAAAACTGGTTTTATCAACTCTTTAATAAATTTGACAAAACTTTTTGTACACAGGGTTTACATTTTTATTTAAAGTGTTAACAATAGAGAGGACAGTGCTGAAGGAGCAGAAGATTAGCGTCGTCTTAAATCAGACCCAAATATTTTAAATAGATTTTAATTTAAAATTTGAATTTTGTATGTAAATGTGTTTGAAATTTAATCAGGCACAAAGCCACTGAGGCTCACTCACCAGTCATTGTGGTCTGTAAAGACTAATTCATTAATCATTCCTACAATAGGGTAGTGCCAAAGTAATTTGTAATCTCACAAAATATAGAGAACCAAATGAAAAGTGCATGTAACAAACAAAATAAAACAAAATGAAAAATATCAATAAAATGTAAATATTTTTAAAAGAAAAAAAAGAAAAACTAAAAAAAAACACAATCATTTGTTTAACATCTTAAAAATAAATGATTTAAGAGAAAGGAGTAAAAAATGAAAATATTATCAATAAAGAAAACTTTATAAACTTCTTTCAAAGGTAAAACATTTGCTCTTAAATTAATTTTGTAATTAGATGTTATGGCGAACCTTAAATTGATTTCTAATAAAAAATACAAAATGTGTCATTCTCAACAAAAACAAAAAAAACAAACTTAGAAAATATAAAATGTAAATTTGTTTTAAAATAAAAACAAAAAAATAAACAAGAATATTGGCGATTATATGTAATGTTTATAAAAATGTATATGTATGCAACTGTAGTTAAATACTGCATATTTCATGAAGACACATACACATAATCCATATATATGTAACATTGTATGAAAAATCATTAATTTTACAAAATAAAAATCATTACATTAAACCCATTCTGAAGAATTTTACATGTTGACTTTGTTTGGCAACTTTTTATTTTGTTCATAAATTCCTCAAAGGAATAGCAAATATCAGTCTTTAATTCAAAAGAATCATTTTTGTAATCTTCAGATTTTTGGTCAAAACAGATTCTACACTAAACCCATTATTTTCTAAGATTTCCTCAATTTTTAAAACAGATAGAAATGCTTACTTTACCAGTTTCTACACAAAAATGTATTTAGATTTGTCAATATTGTCAGAATTAAATATCAATAAATGACAAAATTGCAGCCAAATATTTATGCAGGTGTTAATTGTAGTGAGCCAATTTCTGTTTACCTGCACACTATCAAAATTTGTTTACCTGCACACTATCAACATTCAAACATTATCATTTACAACAGAATATTAAAAAGGTAAATACAATAAGTTTTGCTTAATGCTTCATGTTCATTTGGGCTTGCAATTTTGTTTCCAACCTCAGCAAACTTAATAGTTATTACCCCCTTTTTTTGTCCTTCATGATAATATTTCAAATTTGTTCAGTATTTTGGTTACTTAATTCCAACAGTAACGGCAAGATGGTGATAAAAATAAAAAAAAAGAAGAAAAAATGCAATCAAAATTTTTAGAGTTCATTTAGAAGAAAATTTTAAAAAGAAATATTCATTGCATACATATTTTTTTCTTTTTGTAATCCTTTGGCCATGCACAAATCCCTGCCAAGGTAATGCAGGACAATAGACATCAACAGTTTTTACCAAAATATCAGCAGAAAAAGTGAAAGGTGTCGTCCATTTTGTTTTTGACTCAACTCACATTTCTAAACTTTCTTTTCTTCCATGCAAACAAAAATCTTTTGAATTGTGGAAAATAATTACTCAAAAAAAAAAAAAAAAAGAAAAAAAAAGGATTTTTCTTAAAAAACTAATTTGAAAATTGTTTCCTCTAAGCAATTTTCAAATTGCATTTAGCATAATTTGTAGGCAGAAAATCTAATATTCTTAACTCTGACTTTACACAATGAATGGTATAAAGTGATCTTTCTTTGCATTTCTCAATCAAGTTATGAACATTCTACCGTGAGTGTTCAAATGAGTTTTCTACAAACTTCAAAATGAATTAACATCGTTAAAACTTTAGAAAGAGGAGACAAGATAGAAATCATCCGAGAAAGAAGTAAAAGAGAAAATGCAGGAATATATAAATAGATATTAAAACAACACGGGCATGAATATTCCAGGAAGGAATACAGGTGAATAGTAGTAACCCAGTGTATCTTCAACAGTAAGGAAGGAGGGACACTGATAGATTTTAAAATAAAAAAGTGAAAGGACACATTTCAATCAGTGACATCCATGTCATACAAGTTGATCAACAAACTTCTTTCTTCAGGTAAACACAGACAAAGAAAAATAAAAAATAAAATAACAATTTGCTTCAAAATTATAATTCAGATAATATTCTTGCCTAAAGATACAGATGAAAATATCAGTAATTGAAAAAAAATAATGTACACAAAAAAGAAAACCCTGAAAAATGAAATCACTAAAAATATTTAACTGCTAATTATTAAAAACAATTTTTATAGGATAATGATGATGATATTTATTCAGTTGAATCAATTTAATGAGAAATGAAGACAATATATCATTTTCAAACAGAAATTTTATAAAAAGCAAAAACTAAAAAGAAAATATCAAATAATAATAATAATAATTTCAATTTCCACTCAGTGATCTAATAGGCAAAAAGAATAGTGCAAAATGTGTTGATGTTGTTTGCAGTCTCAAGTAGAATCCAGGTTAAGAAATAGAAAATATTTCCAATTGTTGAACTCTGCCTAAATTGGATATTTAAAAACTACAAAAAAGTTAATATTTTTCTTTTTGACAATGTTAGGAATTTATCTCAAGAGATAAGTAATGGGCAAAAAAAATAAATAAATAAGCAAAACATTCAAATAGCAAAAGACTATATAAGAAAAACTGCTGCTTTTAAAATCAAAAGCTGTGTGTTATGAATTAAAGCATTGAAATAAGGAAGAAGTTTAAAAAGGAAAATAACTATCAAAGAACCCTCCCCCCCATTTAATTTTCAATAGGAAATTTCAAATGTTTTTAAGAAAAAAGAAGAAAAATTCACATTACAAAAGTATATATAAAATCTTAAGAGGAAAACCTAAAATTCTATTTAGTTTTTAAAAGGAATCATAATTCAAGATCAATATTTAATATCAGTGATCAACTAATGAAGAAAACTTAAGTGATTCAGTGAACAATATCATTTTCAGTTTTAAGGCTTACCCTCCCTCTCTCTGCTTAAAATAAATGAATTAGTAAAGGTTTAATTTTTTTGTGTTTTCTCCCCAACATCACCAAAATGTATCTTGAGTGCTAAAAGGTAATTTTAATTCATATTTAAAAAAGAGCTATATAAAAAAAAACGAACAGCTTTTTGCTAAAAACTGTTATCTATACTAAAATATATATCTGTCAATGTTAATAAATTGTTAGATTTTAAGAATGTGAAAAAGACAACCTGGAAAAACAAGCAGGCAGTGATAAAAACTAGAATTGGACAAGTGAAGTACATACCAAAACTGAAGCAACAATATTAGTTCGACATTGCTGAATAATACAAAATAAGTAAAGAGGGAGATGACAGATTCAAAGGAGTATTGTTTTTTTTTAACCCTCATGTTACCAGAAGTAAATATACAAATCTGACAGGTGGCATTGACAGAATATAAAAGACATTTTTCCAAGTTTAAGAAATATTTAGCTGAAGAACTTTACAAAATAAAAATAAAAAGTAATTAGTGATCTTCTAGTGAAAAGTATCACCCCCTCCAAAATCAAAGCCGCAGTAATTATTTGTTCTTTGCTTTCTACTACTTGGTAGCATTTATCTACATTGAAGAAGACAAATTGTCAGTTAAGCAAGTATCTTCACTCCCAAATTCTAAATAGCAATACAACTATCATGAAATATTAAAACGCTTACTGATATTTTCTCTTAATAAATGTTTTCAATGTATTTTCCCTGTGTGTCTATTGAATTGACACTTAAGATTAGCAAGCAAAGAATAAATTTAAAAACAAAACTGTTACAGTAACTTGACTAAGATTATTATGAACTGAGAAGAAGAGATATGAAAAGTAGATGTGAAATGATAGCCTAAATAATCCATTGCATATTTGGATGTGTGTGTGGATCTGATCAGAGAATTTATAATTAAAAACGGTTAGCATATAGGGAAACTGATATGTGATGACTTTATCACTAGTTGAGAATTTACTTAATAATAATGGTAATATTAGCCAGTTCTTTATGAGCAAACAATTGGCATTTGCTGACCGAGCAGCCAGTGCCACTCGAGTTACATTTCTCTTTGCTCTCTGGTCATTGGATTGGGATCAAAGTGTAATATCTGTTCTTTGAATAGTAATATTAGCCATTTCTTTATAAGTAAACATTCAACATTCATTGACTGAACAGCTCGTGTTACTTTCAGTTGAAATTTATAAAATCTTTCTATTAAATGAATTTCTCAAGTTCAGTAACTGTTGTCCATTTCTGCCAGTAGTGATACAAGCTTGCTTCTTTGCCTTTTCTTTGAAGTCGTATGGAATGGGGCACCCATTAGGTCATTATTTTATTAAAGCACCAATATTCTTATTAGATAACACTTCAAAACGATATCCATCTTATTGGGGTAAGCACTTTATTATTAACATATTTCTAGAACAATAACGGAACACATTTCGGACCAAAAGTGTAAATCAGAAACTTTCAAAACACTACAGAAAAACAGGATTAAAAAATTTTATTAAATTTCAAATAAGAATAACGTGTCTAATGTGTTGCAAAGGTGATTTGTTTCCATTTTTTTATTTTTATTTTAAGAGCCAATTTAATATTCATATAAAAATGTGTTCAATTTTCTGGATTCCAAGTTAGGCTTTTAAGAAATCACAAATTAAATTGTGTAATATATAAATTAGTAAGTAGTCTTACACGAGAGTCAACATCTGACAATTTGGGTCATACTGAATACAACAAAATAAATATTATAAAATTGTCCTTTCTCTACTTAAATCTTAATCTTTAATAAATGAATGAAATTAATTTAAACAATCAATAATCTTTAAACACAGAGACCATTGAAAATATCTGCATATATACAAATTGTAATTGAAATAATCATCTAATGACACTTATTACTAAGGACACAGAATGATATATACTCAAATAGACAATTACATGATGAAAAAGCAGACAAGTATTTTGTAGATTTTTTGGAGGAGTAGCTGAAAAGTGTTTAGAAATTTATCACAAAAAGAAAATGATATTAATTCATATATGATTGCTGAAAGGTTACTAGCCTTACCAAGGAACATTAAACATGCACACACTCTGAGGTTTGATTTGAAGTGGATGAAGCTGAGAACTTTTCAGTACTGCATCATACAAAACAAAGAAAATACTTTTTCAGTCAATAAAATTATACAGTTTAAAACTTATTTTTCAACTTTTGAAAAAAGAAATATTCCTTAGTTAATAAAAACAGTAACTGAGATAAGTTACACCTTTTGATGCAGACAGATTTTTCTTTTTCTTTTTTAATAGTACTATTTCTATATGACATGAATTTGGAATTTAACATGTACATAGATTAAACAGATGAGAAACTAAAGTGGGACTGAAATATAAATAATTATCGAACAAAGTATCAGAAATTGTAGGATTTGTTTAATAATTGTGACAGGCAAATATGAAAATAGACATTCAACAGATTATGTAGAGAACCATCTTTAGTTCTTTTTTAATTTAAAACTGAAATTCATCCCCACCACTTCCTCTAAGTGTATGTTGCATTTAGAAAATAGTTAATAATAAAATAAAATAACTATTTCCCCAAGGTCACCTGAAGACAGCAGGAAAATGAACCAGTTAAAATTAGTTTAAAAAAAAAAAAAAATTACTAATCTGTCCAATACATGGAATTATGATTCCAAAATTCTTTCTGATTAACATCCTTGACAAAAGTCTGCAGAAAAACAAACCATTTTAATAAATTTATTTTCAGAGTCAAGAAATTCATTATTAAAAAAAAATCCAATTTGATTTAACAATGTTTTTCATGACCCTTAGGTTGTAATAAACACCTTTTCACCACTCAATGTTTCTTTATTTATGGATAGGCACACCTTGACATTAATTCGCCACTAGGACTTAAACTTAAAATTAATTATTCCTAGCTAAAAATAAATTTATTTGTAAATCTTTTTATAGTTTATATGCAATCATGCAAAATAATGTAAAATTAATGTCGTGCAGTAAATATTCTTTGCATTTTTGTTTCAAAATTAAAACATAAGACTTTTCCTTTGCCATACAGTTTTAAATTCTTAGACCTTTTATTCAAATTTACTATCAGACTGCTATAAATAGAGTCCAGAATTTATATTCACATATCACGAATATCTTAAATTTTGCAAATACAAAAACTGTTTATACTAAGTTCAAATTCCACTGTTGTAACACTTTAAACCAATGACTTTCCCTTTGACCCACGGATAGAAAGTTTTGATTATTTAACTAAAAAATGATAGTTACAGAATCATTCTAAAATAAAGTTAAAATAGAAATAGTAACATGTTTTGCTATTTTTTTTTTTATTTGATTGGGTGGGTCGGAGTACCTCCCCCTCCCCACATAAAAAAGGGGGACATTCTTAATATACTTGAGATCATTTTTATAGAGTGCCTATCCTACTTTTGTATATCCCATAAATTCAAAAATAGTTGAAAGATGTCATCATTCATTGCAGTAAATCAGTTATTTTCATTTCATTTTATTATTATTATTATTATTAATGATATGAGGTAGCATAATGGTTATCAATACAGAAAATGGAAATGGAAACCAAACTCAAATTCTAGCCAAGGTTGTTTTTAATCTTCATAGAAATACCCCCTTCACTACATATCTTGACCAAAAAAGCCTTGTTGCTGGAATGACACAATGGTTAACAGAAAATGGCTGAACAAACATGTGAAGAAAAACAATCACTTCCTCATAACTAGCATTCCTGCACAGGCAGTAACAGTAGCTGTTAATAATAAAATAACTATTTCCCCAGTTTAGTTTTGCTATGTTGTTTTAGTAAATGAGCAAACATTTAGAACTTGAACTGCCTGTTTCCACAACCATGTTCAAAACAATTTTGAATCTACAATGAGAAATGTCATCGTGATAGAAGAGCTTCAAACATAAACGTCTTTTTTCAATACCACTCTCCATTTGCAGAATATTGAAGACATATTTTTTAAGATAACATCTCTTAAGATTAATAAAAATCTATACTTGAAATTTCAACAACAAACTTTTGTCACTGCCATATTGGATTTCCTAACATGAAAGGAACAAAATCCATGTTATGATTGTTACATAGTTACAATCAATTTTAGATAAAAGATCACACATCTCTTTGCTATCTCAGTGTCTACTCACTCACAAATAATTAGAAAGACAGCATTCACAGTCTAATAATATTAATGGCTAATTTATTTCGTAGATATTTGTAACTTTCAACTGAACAGGATACAAGAAAAAAATAAAATGCATTTACACTAAAATAGTTTGGAATAAAATAAACAAAAATTACTTTCATTAATTTCACTTTATACAACTTCATCAAAATATCTATATTTGTATGCATGTGTGAAATTACATTTCAATAGAGATGACTGCTAAACTCGGATTAGATGTACTTTTGTCTTCAAAGAAAAAGTTGCTTTAACATTAACCCCTTCAAGAATTAAACAAAAAAATTCTATTTTAATTACTCTTTTATATTAAAATTACAAAGTCATGCAAAAATTAATCTTTGTTTGAGAAACAATACAAATTAATTAATTTTTTTTTTTTTTAAACTAATTACAACTTATATTTTTGGACATACATACTAATAAATATTTCATTATAAATTAAGATTTTACAAGTATAAAGTGGGAAGCAGCAAATAGCATCTGTTCAAAATCTGAATGGAGAAGTTTAAAGTTATTTGTTCTCATTTTAGGACAAGCAATCAAATAGACTGAAATCAATGTTATTTTAGTATTGTTCATTTACATGTTTACCATTACAAAGTTTAGGAGGAAAGCATTATGAAATCAACAATAATTAAAAGATTTCAATTTGATTTTAATTTACCAGGTCTGAATTTAGATGAGGCGGAGTATTTTTATCTCTCTCACTCAATAATCATTATCAATCTCAGTTTTAAAATCACAATCCTCAGTGTAAGCACACATGGTGTGGGAGGTGCAATCTACACAGATTTCAATAATTAACATTTCATGAAATAAATAAATGTATATTTTGATATTTCAATGCTGCACATATTCAGGATTAAGGATCCAAAGAAATCATTCTTACTCAACAGGAAGAATGATTTAGTAAATTAGTCAAAATTTGACCTGAATAAAAGTTTAGTATCACTGACCAGAAGAGCAAAGTTTTAATAATTTATTACCAATTTAAAGTGACAATGCAAGTAATCTAGAATTTTCAACATATTTTAAGATAATTTAATCAAAACCTTAGTGTATTACACAGTCCAAGTAACGCATGTTGTCTTTTCTTTGCCTTTATCGAGCGAGTTCTCTGCTTTCTTCAAGAAATGCAAGAAAAATGATAAAGTTCTGTTCTGCTTACAATTACATTATTATTATTATTATCATCATCATTATTATTATTATTTTTTCCTCCTAATTTATCAAACTGATTATTCACTCTGTAAAATTCCAAATATTTCTTAACATTAATTCAATAAAAGGTGATATGTAATAGAATAAATGAAGATATAACAAACTTAAAACTACCAAACTAACCAAAAAAGAAAAAAAAAAATAATTTCATAAGCTCTCACTGTCATATCAGCAAGAAAGACACTTATAAGTTACACATCTCATGGAATCTCTACCAAACCATACACTTGGTTTCTTCAAGAAATGGACTACGAAACAAATGATGAAAGCTAATTTGGATGGAACAGGAGACTGAAACGAAAAGGGGAGGAGGAGTTACAGGAACTTGTACTAATTAAAATATATATAAGGAAAAGAAAAAAGAAAAACATTAGACTAAGTTAATGACTAGCGATTCAATCTACTCAATTCAGCTATATGTTTAATGAAACTTCTTCAAAGTAGCGGCATCAGCAAACCTCTACAGACAGTTTCTCTGTGTAAAAGAAAGAAAGTCCAAGAGAAAACTGTCAACGTTGGGACACTTAACTCCCACTATAATATCACCCTGGTGTGCTATGGCACATAAACCCTCAGTTTAATAGACAGAGTTGGTCATGTACATGCTGCACTTCTCTGGTGCAGGCCAGAAAGCTATTCTACATACCTGCAACATAAATGGAAAACCCTCCTAAATATTCATTCAAAATGTCAAAGAATTGTGGCACAAGGCCGGGGTAGAAGGTGGGGGCTGGATTTCATTAACTATCCTAGTCAATCAAATTTGCAACCTATTCATTCATTAGAATTTTCTCATTCACCAAAAGGACTTATCCATCACCTCTCGATCCTGCATACACCAAAATACCGCATATTCACAGGGAGACCTACAAAACACCATATGAGATAGTGGTCAGAAAGAATTGCTGTTTGTGTAGCAAGTTTTGATCCTAAGTTCACTATACTTATTTTTCAACAAAATTATATTCTTTAAGTTTAATGCTAGAAACAGGACATTTTCATCTTTTTCTTCTAGTAATGCTAATTGCAATTAAATATCAAATATCCACAGTAATTAGAAAAAATTTGAAACAATTTCAAAGAATTTTTTTTTTTGCTTATTTAAAAGAATATTTCTCTAGAAGTTATGGTAAAGGATTCTCAAAGATAACTGGTTAGATTACAACATTATCAAGGAATAAATTTATAAATGAAGACCTGTCCTATTTTGCCAAGATTGTTTTAGTTTAGTAAATGCACAAAACAAGTTCCAATGAGTACTAAGGACCATAAGGAAAATATTACAAACTGGAGGAAGAACAGTAGCAAAGCAAAATTTGAGTAGTTATCAAGTGTCAAAATGAAAATAAATTGCATATATAAAAAGAAAACATTTAAAGCAATGATTTTGTCTTTTACTAGTTTCAGAAAAAAAAAAATTAAAAACACTTGCAAAAAATTAAAATAAGAAAAAAACCCAATCATAATGAAAGGCGAAAGAAAAGAATTTCAATCAACAAACATGCTGGGAAAATAAAAGAGTGCAAAGCATTTTGGGAAAGTAAAAACTATTTATTGTTGAGCAAAAAGAAAAACAATGTCATTTTCTTTTAACTGAATTATAGTGACTCTTGTATCACTGTTTGTGAAGAAAAAGATTAAATAATTGCTGATCAGCATCTGACATGTTTACAGACGGGGATATATGGACATTTCAAATGGCCCAGAAATTAACAAACCTAAACTGGTTTGATAAGAAATCTAACAAAAGATATTGTGAGGGGAGGGGAGGGGGAAGAGGGTAAAAAAAAAAAAGATAAAAAAAGATTTTCTCCTTTCATTTTATTTAATCTTTTGTGAAGATGTGGGGGGGGGATGAATTTTCCTGAGAGGAAATAGAAGTTCTCAAGTTAATGCATGTACATTGTTTCTCATCTGAAGATGTTGCCCTGGATCTCTTTCCCAATGTCAGAAGATGAAGTGGGAGGAGGAGGGGGAAGTAGAGAGGAGGGGGAAGGGGGGCATGTATTTGATGAAAGTGATGGGTGGATGTGAGCATGCTACATTTGAAGAGATCGATTGAAAATTTTCCCAATTGGGTGGGGTAAGAATGTTGATGTCGGAGTTGTAGTCTGATGATATAGCTGGAATGAGAAGAAAAAATTTATAGTTTTATAAATATCAACCCAAACAGTGGGAGGGAAGGAAAAGAAAAAAAAAAGGCAGAACAGAAGAAAAACAAGGAACAACAAGCAATAAATAAATAAAAATAAAAACTGGCTACAACAATAAATGTGACGGAAGGAGGTGGGAGAATATCTAAAAAAAAATTTAAAAAAAAGATTTGGATAATGTGCAAAAAGGAAATAAATAAAAACAAATGAGATGCAAAATGAAACTAGAAAAATAAAGTCTCTACAAATATTGGACTAATTGTTAGCAAATACCTTCAGGCCTTGTTTTATAAACTTGCAACTTTTCTACTTCAAAATAGTAAAAGTCATTTAAAATTTTATAAATACTTAGCATATATAGTGAACAAACTTAAGGATTGTTTATAACACTGTTCTTGATAGACACTGAAAAATTATTAAAAGTTACCAAAAACTATGATTTTTTTCTTTTTCTTTAAATAGTTATTTAACAGTGAAAAAAAATGGATTACATATTCTAAAGAAAAAAAAGAAAAACTTAGATTTCCTATAGTATATACATTTAAGATTACTTCATTTTGCTTGAAGAAATTTTCAGCTTCAAACTACAAAATTTCAATGTCTAAATCATGAAATATTCCATGTTTCTTGCATGATTTCCATCACTAGCTCCATGAATGACTTTCAAATTCTTGTAGTCATTAACTGTTGGTTATTAACAATTCTTCTGTGAAGTGTGTGTGGGGGGGGATAAGAAAATGACTGAAATGAACACTGAGTATTTGTTATGTTGTTAAGTATGTAATCACTAGAGTGAATAAAATTTTGACATATTTCATTTAACCAATCCAATCCTTGATAGAACTGGTTATATTAACAACTAATAGTATTAATAATAATGCAGTGATTTGAACACCAATCATGTGCAGTCACTAGCATCAGTGATGCAATCTTGTCTTGTGGGACAAACATTTCTGGCTATTGCAGGCAACTAATCAGACTTTGAAGTCTATGATAAATAAGAATTCTTATTAACAGTTACAATTCCAATCTTAGAGATTATGAAGAATTAGGATCTAAATAATAAAATACATTGAATGTGGAAAGCAAAAATCGAGAGTACTAGTAGTCACTGGGGCACTGGGATCTATCAAGAATGAATTTAATCATTTTGATCAAACCAAGAAGAGGATTCATACCTTTCCCAAGGATATTAGCACATAAGTGAATGTAATGGAGTTCGAATTCCAGTCAAAATCCGTTACATTCACTTTAATACCCTTGGGAAAGGTATGAATCCTCTTCTTCTCCCCCCAGCTATGGGGAAATAGCAGGACAGACCAGGTTCTATAGCCTTGGATGGCAACTGGTCTACCACAGAAAGAAATGGCAACCTAGTGTGGGACTAACTCTGCCTCGTCAATTAAAGAAAAAAAAATAGGTAAAGCACAAACATTAGAAAATTACCAAAGGTTGTGCAATTAACATAAAAGGTAAAAGAAATTCTTTGCATCATGTAAGACATGATATTCTTGCAGATATTCGGTGACTTTGTAAAAAGCAAGAAAATAAAAATCTGCAAGATAATTAAATACTTGCAAGTAAAGGGAAATAATTAGACTTAAATGCAACCGATTGTGGTGTATACTAACAAAACGGTTATCCAACACTCAGATTTTAAAGAAAGAGGCAATCTTCTTTAAAATTAACTCTTACTTGTTTATAGAAAATTTTCCAAGGTGAAAGACATAAAAAAAAAAAAAAAGCTTTACATTCACTGTACAGTTTATTAGTTAATACATAGCATACTGTACTGCCCACCATTCACTAACACATCAAATGAAAATGGGACTGTCTATTTTGTTTTAATAAATAAAATCACCAGAAAGTCCGAACAGGTACCTAAGATCCATCAAAAGGTAAAGATTGAATTATTATGACAGTTCTAGCCACCCACATGTCTATTTGCAAAAATTGAAAATGTGAATTATAATGCATGTGTAATAACATAACTCATTTTTTGATTTGCTTATTTCAACATAGAATATAACAAATATTTAAAGTTTACAAAGAGTCTTTTTCAACAAAAGAAAACTGTTCCTTAATGACATCCTTACTTCAAGGAGAAATTTGTATAAATAAATTACAAGTAAAGAAATAGTAATTGAAACCAATCTAACGCAATTTATTGTCCATAGTGAAGACTGATCTTTAAGACATAGCAAGAAAAATGTGAAAACAAATAAGTTAACAGCTTTTGTACCAATAAATTGTAAAGAGATGACCATTGGAAGTATGTTAAAGCAATTTAATAATTAATTTACAGAACAAATTTGAATAAGTAATTTTATTTCCTGCAAATTAATAGCAATGAAGCCATTTTCACATTTTTAGTGAGTCCTGATAAAAATAAAATATAGAAAAGAATTCAAATTAAAATAAGGCATTTGTGCTTTTCTTTAAAACCTTTATCTCTTTCTCTAAACTTCTCTTTCTATACTTCTCTCAATTAAGCGAGAAGGCAACCCTAACCCTCAAATAAAAAGAGAAAGAAGAAAAGACTGGACCCAGCAAAAAACACCAGAAGTTTGCTGAGCCTTTCTTCTCTTCTCTCCCCTTTTTCTTCCCTTCTATCTCTCTTTTTGCTTTTCTCTCTCCTTTTTCATTTCTCTTCTTTACAAATAAAAAGATGAAGAAGAAGAAAAGACTGAAACCAGCCATAAACACTGGAAGTTTGTAGGGGAAGAGCCTACTTATGTGTGACTGAAAAATGCCAAAAATCAGGGAGGCTCCACACATAACTTTCGTTATAAAAACCAAAATGAAAAAGAAAGGAATGCTGGAAAATAAAATAACTTGGCCAATCCAAAAAAAATTAACACAAAGAGGCTTTTTGATATTAGCCAAAACCAATGTTTGCACAAAAAACTCAAGCCCAGTCAAAAGGAAATAAACCTGACAGATCTAGGCTAGTAGCAGAACAGACAGCAGGAGAGGACAGAACAAAAGAATGCAGCTATGCATGATGTATGAAGAAGCAGTTAAGAGGTCATCTGCTAATGACATTTCCATCCTGTTCAGGTCCCCCACCACAAAAAAAAAAACAAAACAAAAAACAGTAGATTGACCTAATTTCTGATATTACTACTACTCCTATCATGGTCCGACTTTAAACTACTGAAACGGACATTTCTCCAGACTGCTACTAATATTCTCCTTATTAACAAACTTTTTGATGCACAGAATACCAAAAGGACTCGCTCATCACTCTAAAGAAAATAAACAAAAATATATTATTTATTTTATCATTTTATTCCCATAGTTTCCAATAAAATAATTATCCTACTACCTAGTAACACTGGCAACCTTCTGATGTGAATCACACATATTTAAAAAAAATCTTTTATCATTTTATTATTAACAAAGAATCACAAACAATCTTTCTTTTTGATCAAAGAAAAATCAACAAAAATATCTTGACAAACACCAAGTTAAAAATGTTTGCAATCCATTTGAAAATGTGGATTATTGCAACAGTTATAAATTTAACTGATATTTCCAGATGCATTAAGAGTGTGTATGTGTAAGCAATTAATTTTAAGTATATGAAAATCTGGAGTCCAAAATGTATTATAAAGTACACTCACTATAAAAGGTGTTTTGGCTTTCTTTTTCCCTCTAATCAAACCGAGACACTCATTGTAAGCATGTATAGTAAACATTCATTCACCATTACAATTGTAGTTATTTGTAATTGAGGAAAAATAATGTTGCTTTAAAAATAATTGCAATAATACTTTCACTAAAAATACATACACACACCAAAAAAAGTAGTTATTTGTAATAAAATTTTATTTGTAGAAAATAAAATTATTTCTTCCTATACTGATATAAGTATATTCTAAATCACCCTTCTTTATGTGCCGTGTCCCCTTAGGATGTAGACAATCATGGCTCTCCACAATTTCCTGTCCTTTGTAGCTCTTAATAAACTTTGTCTTTCCATTATTTCTCCTAAGCTCTGTTCCACCACTCATTTACTCAAGCTCATCAAGTTTTATGTGTTGTTTTCCTGACCTTCTTGCTCCCCATCCATCCTGTGAGTATCAGATTTTCTAAGCCCTCCTTCCTCATTATGTGCTCCAGAAACCTCAACTGTCTCCAAAACATTGTCATTGCTCACATGTTTAGTCCATGGTATCCTCTGCATCCTTCTGTAGAACCACATTTCTATCTTCATCTTTCAGGAGATTATCCAGCACTCACTGCCATACAGGAGGACAGATATCATGTAGCAATTTAGTACTTTTTTTCCTTGTTTCTAGTGAATTTTTCTATTTCATAGTACTTTGCCTAGTTTTTGGCATGCTTCCTTGGCTATCCCAATACACCTTCAGATTTCAGTGTTATACTTTCTGTCCTCTGTTAAAACACTTTCCAGATATTTAAATTTCTGCACTTGTTTGATTTTGGTACCTCTGATTTGTAATTCACACTTTGGGCTCCACCTTTTGCTAACAGCCATTCATTCTGTCTTCTTGCAGTTGATGTTTAATCCTTTCTTCTTGCTTTCTTTCACTACCTTCTGTAAAAATTTTTACAGATTTCTTTCTGTGTCTTCTATCAACACTGTGTCACCTGCATACTTTATGTTGTTAAGATTGTGCCTGCCGATAATTAGCCCTGGTAGGACTTCTAATTCTCGCAGAATCACTTCACTATATAGGTTGAATAAGTCTGGTGAGAAGACACAGCCTTGTCTTACACCCCCATTCTATTTTTGCACATCTGCAGAACTTATTTTCTATCCATATGCAGGAAGTTTGCTGCCAGTATAGGTTCTTGATTATTCTAATATTCTTCCCAAACATATTAAAGTTGGTGAGCAATCCCAACAGATCCATGTGGCATACTTTATCGAATGCTTTTGCATAATCTGTAAAACACAGGTGCACATCCTTCCGCATTTGTATTGCTCTTTCTGATAATCATTCTGTGTATAAATATTGCATTCCTTGTTCCAGTGTCTTTGACGAACCCACACTGTTCTTGTCCTATTTCTGGTCTGATTCTGCTGTGTGCTGTATTCATCAAAATTCAGATGATCAGTTTCATTACACGACTCATTAAGCTGATTGTCTGCTGGAGTTTGCATTCTTCTACACCTGGCTTCTTAGGCAGTGCTATGAAAATAGATCTAATTAAGTCTTCCATGACCACTGTTGCAGATTTTATTTATTATTTCTGTAAACTCGTCAATGCCGAAATCGTCTAAGAGGCCTACAGCATCTCTATTACAATTCTGTCTGGCTCTGAGGCTTTGTTTCTGTTCAGTTTGGTCAGTGTGGATTCCACTTCAGGTTTTAATATTTCTGGTCCATCAATATTTCTGTGTACTGCTGGTTGTTCTCTCATCATGAAAGTGTTCTTCGATATATTTGCTCCATCTCTGAAGTACCTTTTCTTTCTCTAATATCATGAGCATGTCTTCTGTCCTGTTAATTCTCTCACTTTTTTTATACATATCTGTTTTATCTGTGATACTCATTCTATTTCTGCACATTTTTCATTGAGCCATTGCTCTTTAGCCTGTTTTTTTTTTATTACTTTTTAGTAGTGTCCTATATTTTGTTCAGTGTCTTGGCACAGTGTTTTGTCTCTTTCTCATCATGTCAAGAATTTTGTCTGTCATCCATTTTTTTTTTCCCCCTTCATCCACTTTCCTTTGGACTGATCTTGATTGCTGATGTCACTAAAGCTTCTCTTAAAGTGTTCCACTTCAAGTGTCCATTTCCTTTTTGTGCCCCTTTTCACTTGTATCTGCTTTTCACACTGTCTGTATATTTTCTCTTTAGATTCATCTCGTTCAAGAGCCTGTCATGATGCAATCTGAGTGCTGCAACAGACCTTCCCAATTTCCGTAGTTACACTCTAAGCTTACATATCACTGGGATGAGATGATCACTTCCACAGTTGGAAAACTGCATTCCTGAATCTCTTGTTGATAGTTATATAGCCAATCTGTTTTTTTGTTTCTCCATGTCCGTATACATCTTGGACATTCTTGAAACCAGGTGTTGGCAACTACCTGGTCATTCGCCATACACCATTGGACCCATTTTCCTCCATGTTCATTACAGGTTCCTAGTTCAAATTTGCCAACTATTTCACCATCCTTCTTGTTGCTGCCTTTAACATTCAGGTCACCCATGACAATTATAATTTCTAGTAATTTGCAAAGGGCACCCTAACATAACTATATCAGCTTATGAAGGTTGTTGGGTTTTACATAATATTTTGTTTAGAGCTATGTGAAAGCATTTTGAACTTGGAAGAAGCTGAAAAGTCTTGTCAAGTATGAAAATATATCTCACTTCTATCAACTTTAAGGCTATCTGTGCTTCAAGTTGAAAGAGAAGAGAATAGATAAGGATTTATGACTTAGGGGGTTCAAATAGAATGGGCACAAAGAGAACACTACTCACTTTCATCAAGATGGACAGCTTTAAAAAGAAACTAACAAAATAAAATATGCCTAAAACACTTTAAATAAAGTGTACAAAAGTTAATGTATCTTTAAGCTCCAGAATTTTAAAAAGTAAAGAAAAGAATTGTTATAAAAATACAAACATACTTTGTGAATAGGAGCAATGACGATTCTCTGAAAGTCAATACTATCCTAACAAAAAATAAATTTCACAATAAACATCACTATCACTTGTAAGAAATTGTGAGCCTTTGTTTTTCTAGACTGTATTAAAACATGAAAATTTTTAATTAACTTTTAGCTAATAAACATAACTATTCAGTAGTTAATTATTACTCTTAGTAAAATAATAATAATAATAGCAGATTTGAAATATTTTCGCCTTCAATTTTATTTATCAGTAAATCAGGATTTAAAATGAAAGAAACCAAATTGAAAAGATTAAATAATAGAAAACAGAACAGACAATAAAAAACAATTCACATAAAAAAGAAAACTGACAAAAGCAAAAATTAGAAATAGAATAGAATATATATTCCAAATATTCAAAAGTTAAAAACTCCTAAAAGTGGGGAGGAGGGGAGATGGCTTTTAAAAAGTGACATATATATATATATATATATATATATATATATATATATATAGAAGTTTCCATAAAAATCTTTCTAAAGACCATACAATACCATTAAATATAAATAGATGAAATAATTTTTTTTAAATACTTAATATTAAAAGGCTACACAGGTTTACACTTACATTTTTGAAAAAATATTTTGCAATAAGAAAATTGAAAGACTAACAGGAAGAAAGAGAGAGAAATAATAGACAAAGATATAGTTGAGCAAATAGGATTAAAAAAGGAAGAAACATATGTATATATGTACTATTATATATAAGACATTCCAATGCGGTAAGAATATTTCTATGGTTGAAAATCTTACACAATCACCTTAAAGTATTGAATAAATCTTTTTGTACTTTTTAATAAAAAGCAGTTTTTCTTTTTTCTAAAATAAAGACACTACATAAAAAGACATATCTGAAGTTATTGTCATGACTTAAATGAAAAATCCATCTGATGAGGTTAAATAATTAAATTGATTTATACAGAAAGAAGATTTTAATACGTGTAGATAAATTGATTAAATGAATAACTGAGTTTCCAAATAGTCCAACTTCACACTTTGCTGATGTTCAAATTAATATTGACCCAATAATAATAAAAGGCGAACTCAATTTCACATAAGGCAAATAGCTACAGGCCTATATTTTATGCACAGGCTTAGAATGGCCCAACAATCAGGCCATTTTATTATTACAGATGCTGCGATCTTTAGAATATGGTAGTGAAAAATATTGCTGCTAAAAGATGTCATGAAATCAAGAAAATTGTGAATATGAGAAAAGACAAAATGCATTTTATGAAAAGAGAAAAGAAAATTCGGAACTGGCAAACTAAAAAGGACACTGGCTGCTTAAGCTTTGATTTCTTTATTTGTCAATTGGTGAAGACAAATTCTAATCAAGATAAAGAAGACTCGGGATTCCAATCAATGAAGAAGGGTATCTCTTGAGATATAAACTTTCTGGGAGGAGAAAATAGGTTTGAAGTAAAGTTAATGACGGAAATGGATATCCAATATTTTTAAAAACTTTTAAAGAAGTCCTCGACCAAAGATGAACAGAAATTTGCCATCCCAAAGTGTAATCTCTATTTCTTCATGGAGAATGAATATGAGAGGGGTGTGTCACAAACTCTGACTACTAATGCAGCAAATAATTTTGACCCCTTAAGTCAAGATTCCTAATTCAGGATTCTTTACTCGGGCCTAATTCCAATAAAGGTAGCCAAGTTAAGGTTACTTTGAGCAATCAAGTCTATTCTTTACAGCCTGCAATTCAGTGTCTCTACTCCACTGAGACGTTATAAAGAGATTTACATCAGTCATTTGTTGATGTTCAATAAAAGTTGAGGGACACACAAGACCTAGTGAGGAGAGGTTAAAAGATTAGCCTTTGGAGATGAGCAATCAAGTCTACTCTTTACAACCAGTAATTCAGCATCTCACGCTCTCTACTTCAGTGACATGTTATAAAGAGATCACACTCAGTGAATCACTTTTTTCGCTGTTTGATAAGAGTTGCCTTTTCTTTAAAATATACAGTTTCCTAATTTTTTTTCTACAAATCCTTTAATAGTGAAATAACCCAACTCCAAAGACTGAGGCATGTCCAATAAAAATAATTTTCTTATTTCCACCAAGAATATATCCATAACAGCCTTCGTAAAAATATGAAGTAGAATTGTAAGTATTATCTATTTATTTGAAAATAAATGATTCCCACCCCTTTTTTAAAGGAAAAAAGTTGCTGAAAGTGGAATCATTTAGAAAACTCAAATAATCATGTTTGTGTGTGTGTGTACATATTACATAACATCTTAAAGATAGAATTCTAAGACTGCTTTTAAAAATTATTTCCCCCAGGTTTAAAAAAAAGAAAAAGAGAGAAACAAAGAATTATAGAATGTCTGTGATGATATAAAAAAAGATAAAAACTGAAGATGATCTTGTTAGCCTCATATCTACAGAAATATAAATAATTGTAGAAGAAAAAATGTTTCACAGATGAGCAAAGTTTGTGTTATGAAACAATTGAGAAGTAAATGATACAAAAAAGAAAATGACATTTCACAGAGATGCCAACCAACATTGGGAAAGTTGAACATGTCTTTGCCTTCATTATTTTACTTCTCAACAATAAAAAGAACAAATTTCATTTAGTGACTCATTGCAGTTTTATTGTTCTAAATTTAAGTACATGAAAAAGATGAGTGTAGAAATCAATATGAAATGCAGTCAATGACTAAAATGTAGGTGACAATAAAGATTGTTTTGTTTTAAATTAACAGATCAATAATTAAAACTAATTTATATATATATATATATATATATATATATATATATATATATATATATATAATAGCTGGCCATTTGTATTCAAGGATACTCATCTATATTGCAAATGCTTGCTCAGGCACATTGTGTTTGCTCAACACCCACAGAGCCCACCTGGGGTTTATACTGCAACTATGCTGAGCAGACCTTAGTTACAGTTTCTGGGAAAGAGCATGTTATCTAGCATGATCAACAATTTGAACAAGGCCAGCACACTCAAGCCCTCGGCCACAATGACTTGTGGCTTTGTACTAGCACAGCTATTGACAACAACCCTCAAGAGTTCTGTCTACTCAATTTCACTCACAAGATTTGGGTCAACCCATGGTATGGTTTTCATGTAATTTTCAAAGGTGCTGCACACTGGGATCGACCTCGATCCATTCCGATAAAATCAGGAAGTCTCCTTGCTGACAAATCGACCATGGTGAGATTCAATCCCAGGTCTCATGGTAAGAAATGTTATAAAAGCTCACATAGACCAAACAGTGAGGCAACTATGAAAAACAAAGAAAACTGAAATGGAATATTTTTCTAGGCAAATGAGAAATTGAACCTAACTCAGAAAAAAAAAAATGACGACCTTACCACAAAAGAAAACAACACACCACACCCACAGCACAACCAATGCAAACACCAAACAAACCACACACACATACACCAACAGACAACCATCAGCACCACAACTAACAATAATGACACCAACACCACCATCAACAATAGCTAGAACCTGAAAACAAACCCACACATACAAAACAAACCACAAACTTGCGCAGACATCCTTAAGGTGCCATACAAAAATACACAAACCAAAACACAGCAAGCCCTCAGGCAGAACACATAACCCTACCAAAAATCCCAGACCACCCAGATTAGCCCCTAGTAGACAATCAATAGTCAACACTCAACCTGAAAAAAAAAACAAAAAAAAACTGGGTAAGCCCCCAACTAAGACACTTGAAAGAAGGTATAGCATACCTAATAGGGGACATGATGCAAGCTTTTGAGCTTTTACAAAAGAACTTTGTCATGCTTGCAAATACAAACATGACCCATACAGGTAAGTTATAAATCTAGGTAATAGTAAATTCTTGCTTGAAACATTCAGATAACTAAATAAAGGACAAAGCTTTTGCTCTTGTCCCCCAAGATTTGATAAAGACACCTTGGCAAAAGACATAAAATCCTTCTTCAGAAGAATATGGCTAAAAGCCCACTATGGAGACAATAACCACATACCTTCCATACTCGAAACATTAAAAGAGAAGGCCTCTATTAGAAATGGCAGTAACAAATGACAAAGAAAACAACAGTATATAAGCTGCCACATAAAAATATGACTAAAGGGGAATGGGCGGCCCTTGACACAGAGATGACCTAATCATTACACAAGCTGACAAAAGGGGTACCACATTAATCTGGAGAATCAAAGAATACCTTAAAGAGGCCAACAATCAGCTAGCTAACAAAAAACATCTACAAAAGCCTACCCAAAGACCTCTCTCTGAATACCCCCCAAAAATTAACCAGCTCGCTAAACATGATGCTTCAAAATAAACTAATTGACAAGGAAACATGCACAACACTTACACCCACAAACATCACACCTGCCCCCTTCTATCTCCTTCCTAAAATATTCAAAAACAACTCAGGAAGGCCAGTCATTTCATCATTTAACTGCTACACAACTAAAATATCCAAATACATAGACCCTAGCTAAGGAAGTAAAATCCTACATCAGAGACACAACAGACCTACTAAACAGAATTAATCATATACAGTGCCAGAAAATGCAACTCTAGTAACCATGGATGTTAGATCCCTTTATTCAAACATCAAAAGGACTAACCACCCTTAAAGAAGCACTTACTAAAAGAACAAAACAAGAACACCCCCCTGCAAGAAGCAATCATAAAACGTATGGAACACATTCTTACATTGAATCCTTTTGATTTCAATGGAAAACACTACCTACAAGTCAAAGGATGTGTGCCATGGGCACCAGTGAAGCTCCACCATATGCCACAATCTTCATGGGAAAATTTGAGGAGACCCATATTTATCCCTTCATCGGTAATGACTGCATATTCTATGTAAGATATATCGACTGAATTTCTTATGACCTTAAATACGGTACACAACTCCATTAAGTTTGACCGCAAAAAAAAAAAAATCAACAAGATCAGTAACATTTTTAGACACCTGCATCTACATCAATAAAAACAGAAAACTACAAACGACAGTACAGACTATAATCACCGACACCCACAACTATCTACACTTTAAGTCTTCCCACCCAAAACACCTGAAGGAGAACCTTCCCTATTCACAAGCACTTAGACTCAGAAGGATATGTTCCCATAATGAAGAACTAAATAAACACACTCAAAATCTCAAGCATCAATTCACAACATGTGGTTATAAACAACACCTAATCAGAGAACAAATAAATAAAGCAATTTCCACACCTAGAGAAGACACCCTAATGTATAAAATTAAAAATAAATCCAGACGTATCCCTCTAGTAATCACTTTCAACACCACTCTTCCTCCAATATCTCAGATAATCAAAAGTCGCTGGGAAATACTACATTTCAAAACATACCTAAAATTTTGTTTGAGGAACCGGCCTTCTTGCATAACGTAGACTTAAGAACCTTAAGGAAATTATAGGTATGAACCAAATTTCAGATGATAAGGTAACTCGTAATAGACCAAAAATAAGAACAACAGGATTTTTCCAACCCTGTAACAACAAAGGGAGCCTATGTTGTAACCACATAAGATATACCAATTCACCACTAGCTCAAGTCACTAAATCTACTTTCAAAATCTACCAGAACTCAAACTGTAGAAGTCATAACATAATTTACTTATTAGAATGCACTCTATGCCAGAAACAATATGTAGATAAATCTGAATGGCCCTTTCACTACAGAATTAATAATTATCGGAATCAGATCAATTGCCTGTGGAACATTTCTGCCTAGAAAAACATGATTTTACAAGGCATGGAAAATTCACTATAACTGAAAAAATAGGAATAGACAGAAAAGATAACCTTAGAAATATACTAGAGGAACATGAAGACACATGAATCCTCAAAACAATTTGTCTAGACGGATTTAACAACAGAGATAGAATTAATATATAATCCCATAATTCAAGCCCTACCGACATTTCTCAACCACACAGACATACTTGCAAAGGTGTTGAGGTCTCACACATATACACACACACACACACACACACACACACACACACACACACACACACACACACACACACACACAATCCCAAAAAACTAAAAGATAACAAACTTAACACACACATCCCCTTCCCAGCAACCAATAAAACTGTCAAAATGACCAAGGAAGGAATTCTGATACTCAGGAATCTCCCAGCCTCTATTTTAAAAACAACTTGAAAGAGGCTATTTACCAAAATTAACGATAAAAAAAAAACAAATGAAAACAACAGATAACGTTCACTTTCTTCAGTGACATTCATTCACTCTTGTAGTTCACTGCTACTAACAAGCAGGAATTTTTTTCTCTTGATGATGGCCATGATGGCCGAAACTAGTCGAGGAACCTAATTGGAATAATAAAACAAAAAAAATATTAATATTCAACCCAGTGTGTCTGAAAATTTTAATTTTTTAATATTTTTTTTTGTTCAAAACATATCTTGATCAATGCTTAGCACAGGAGACGCAATTTACACCGAGGGTTGGAGCGAGGAGAGAAGAAACAGGTTTGTCAGGAAGAAGTATGCTTGAAGGAAAGAAAACGACACAGTGACATACATTCATTGCAATAAAGACTGTCACTACCATGTGGGTCTATACAGACCTAACAAATGGTGTGCAGTCATCAGCAGCTGAAACATAACACTTTGGGTGCAGATCCAAGGTCTCTTGAGACTGACGAATGCCATATAGATATGAAAATGAAATATAAATTTTTATGAATCAAGGACAATTTTAGAGAAAACTATGACAAAGCAGAAATTATATAATGTATATTTGGGCAGCAACCTTTCTTTTGAACCAGTTTCTTTGAGATTTGTCTATATTTCCAAGATGAAGTATTGTAATTATTTATATTGTTCAGACTGTTGTCCTCATCTTTATTGCCATATTCACAACATTTTGACTGTTGTACATTCAAGCCTTCTTCCAGTGATTGGAATTTCAAACTAAACCCTTTATTTCGCCCACCAGGATAGATTGTTCTAGTTCCTCCTGCCAGGCTTCTTCCAGATGTTTGAGTTATCTCCCTTTAACTCAACTCTCCATGTTTCTTTGAAGATGACAGACAAGGAAAATTTGATGAATTTTTTTATTTAGTATTTTTAACATTCTTACATTTTTCCATTTACTGAGAATAAGGGAGTGCAAAAATTGTCTATATTGTTCATTGTTCCGAGTGCTTTCAGCCACAGGGGTTTGTTTTTACGTGTTATTAATTTCCTTTCATTTTTGACTGTTTAAGATGTAGTTTTTGTGCTGTTAGAATAGTATATAAATAAAATAATGTACCTTATAAAGAGAGTGCATTGTTTGAACATTGTTCAAATAGGAAAAAGCTTTAAATTCTTAGAATCCATCAACAGAAAAATCATTCTGACATCCAAATATGGGCAACCAACATTGTTAAAGGCTTAAGTAAACACTCAGCTTGTAGACTAGTTTAAAGAAAGTTTCATCCATACTGTGTGCATCACTATTACAGCGCTCTGTGCTCTACTAATCGAGGCTCAGATAAGAAATCCAGTTCATCCGTTTTACATTCAGACATTTTATTGCAGGATGACACATGCACATTAAATAATAATTTGCAGACTTGCATTAAACTCTAGATTGTACTAATCACTTAACATTTCAATTCTTCTTATATGCAGATTTGTTTGGACTAATGTTTTTATGTTGGGTTTTGTTATTACATTTCAGCCACTGCATGCCCTAGCCTTCTTCTCTTTACAATTACACTAGAGTATTAGAATAATGAGGTGGTGACAGATTTTAGAACAGGGGGGGGGGGTCTAATGTTCTTTCTAAAATTAAAAGTTCTCATATGGTGTTCATTTCTATACAAGGTTGTCTTCTTCATATCATGTGTCATATCCTTTCAGGAAGTGGAAGATCATAACTCTCTCCAGAACTTTCTAACCCTTGTGGCCCTAAATGTTTCTCCCTTTGTCAAGCCTCTACCAACCCCCACCCCACTCCACCATCCAGTCACATAAGTTGGTCAGATGTGTGGCTCATTGCTTTCTCCTGTCTCTGAGGGTTGTTTTCCAAGCCCTCTTTCCTCATTATGTGTCCAAGGAAATTCAGCTGCCTCTTTCTGATTCTTAGTCTAAGTGTTCTTCTTTAAGACTTGTTTATTCACTCGGTTCATGGAATTCTCAGTATCCTTATGTAGAATCACACTGAGGAGATTATTAGTGTTTAACAGGTGCACCAATTCTTTCAATCACTTTATTTTCTAGTGAGGTTCTATCATTCAAACTTTATTCCACAGGGATTTATGACGTCATTTTTCTCTCTATACATGATCAGCTATATGCTATTTCATCATCTACTACTCCACCCACAAGATCATGTTCTTCCAACCTTATTTTTAGAATATGGAATGTATGTAATTCTAGGCCATGTTCTTTTCTGAATGACACTTAGTTTAGGAGTGATGTCTCTAAAGGGTGAAAAAAAAACTGCTTTTATATATTTTGCCCTGGTGTTGAATGGACAATATGTTTACTATGTCTTTTCTAACACGTCTCCAACATTGGGTAGATCGACCAAGACAGTTTTTCCAACAATTGTCTTCAATCTTTATATCTCTGTACATGGAGGCTGCTATATTAATAGGAGAGAAACAGGCTTTAGAAAAAACAACTAATGCTGATCATCTCATGTTGATATGTACCTGGGTCAACAATTATGCAATTTGCTTGATGTTGTAGAAGCAACAGATAATGCCTTTTTTTCATACTGTAAGTGGCAATTACAATGCTAGTATTATCCAGTGTATGTTGGCTTATGATAAACAAAGGGGTCCTCAGCTCATACTCTGTGCATGACATTAGCATATCTAGAAAGGCCAATTTATCTTCCACTGAACATTTTCCTGTTGTGGTTATTATGTTTAAGATTCTACATACAATCTTTGAGCAAATGACAGCAGAACAAAAATAATCTACCTTTTTGGAGTAAACAAAATGTTCAATCAGAAATTACACAGAAGATTGCTAACAAAATGCTGTAACAATACCAAGAGGACTTTAGTTAGAGAAAGTCAGTGTATAATAATGATATTAAAAAGCATTAATTCTTAGAGAAATAAGAGAGAATAAGTAAATACCAAAAGAAAATATAATTACCGGGACATTTCTAAACCACAATATTATTTTAAAAAAAAAAAAAACATTTTGCTAAGAAACAGAAGCAAGTTATTTATTCATTCCATACTATATTAAAATAGCAAAACACAAAGATGATATTTGTAACAGAAATTCTTGTATTGTTTCACTGCCAAACTATATATTTTCAGGGGCTTTTAAAACTAAATATCAAAACTGAAAATGGTACAAACATAAAAGTACGATAGTAGATATTTTCTATCTTGCATCAGAGAAGCGTATTTCCCTTGTCAAGTGTTTAGCTGATAAGGTAAATTAATGCAGTCAAAACATAAAAATTCAAACTCATTTCAAAGATTCCTCTTCTCTGTATGTCAGCAAATAAGCACACAATTAATTACTGTTCTTCTATAAAGACCATTGCTGCTATGTAACATTTCTACATCAACACTTCTAATTCACAGGGGCGGGGTCACATTAACAAGTAACTTCCATTTGCCCTCACTTTATATTATACCTTTAATAAGGAAATATATGCATTAGACAAGATTTATTTCATCAATTCAATCTTACTTAGTGTGCACACACACACACACACATATATATATATATATATAAAATCAGGGCCGCCCACACCGCCTTTGGCCGACTCAGCTGCCGCATATTTAAAAACCATGCACTGACAATGACCACCAAAATGATGGTCTTCCGGGCAGTAGTCCTCTCCACCCTTTTATACCCTTGCGAAACATGGACCCTATATAGAAGCGAGGTAAAAATGCTAGAACGCTTCCAGCAACTGAAACTAAGGCAAATCCTCAACATCTCTTGGGAGAGCTACACTACCAACACAGAAGTGCTGAACAGAGCCTCAGTGAGCAGCGTCGAGGCCACCATCAGCCATCACCGCCTCCGCTGGGCAGGACACGTCCACAGGATGGATCCTTCCAGGCTCCCCAAGAAAATCCTATATGGCGAGCTGGCCATTGGGACTAGACCACGAGGAGCACCCAAAATGCGCTACAAAGACCAACTAAAGCACACCCTGACACTTACCAACATTAGCTCGTCCTCGTGGGAAGAAACTGCCAGGGACCGAATAATGTGGAGGAGATCAATACGCAATGGCATCGCGGACTTCGAGGAAAAGAGGAGGGAGAATAAAGAGGCAAGACGACGAAGGAGGAGAGAGTGATGTGAACAACCCCGTCCTCTCCCTACCCTCCCCTGTGAGCACTGTACGCGACTATTCCACCATCGACTGGGCCTCGCAAGCCATGTCAAACATAAACATCAATTGCGAAGATAGGACTCATGACAGAACCCGATACTCGGACATGATGATTATATATATATATAAATATAAAAGTGAACATAGAAGTCAACACTTAGAGGCAACAGTCTGTTTCATGCTAGATGCAATAATCAGGCCATTTGTAACAGAAATTCTTGTATTGTTTCACTGCCAAACTATATATTGGCCTGACGATTGCAACTAGCATGAAACAGACTGTCGCCTCTAAGTGTTGACTTCTATGTTCACTTTTATATTTACACACGCTCTATCTGATATTGAGCACTTTATCCCATAAATATAGCACACTTTAAGACTATATTTCTTCATATATATATTATATATATATATATATATATATATAAAGAAAAACAGACCACTTTAAGGCTCCACGTAAAGTGAATAAATAGAAAAATGTTCAGATGAAAAAAGTAATACTTCAAGGTTTTTTTATGGTCACTAAACCAAATCAAATGTTGGCATCTCTGCTTAAAAAAACTTTTAAAGAAAACTTAGAGGCAAATAAAGATGAAAACTGTAGAAGAAAAATGGACATGTAGAAGGCAATAATAATAATAGTTAAGAGATTGAAATTATATTCATGTATGAATAGAAAGAATAATTTAAAGAAGAAAAAAAACTTACCCTAAAGAGGTAGGGCTGAATATCTGGATAACTGGTGTCAAAAACAAGATCCAAATCTTGCAAGTTAGGTGTCTTTGGTACATACTCATGTTTATTCATAGCTTCAATAATATGAACAACTTTGTCTGATAACACTTCTCCGAGCTTTTCTCTCTGTTCCTGTCGATCTGAAATTGAAAGATTTCATAAAAATGAAAAGGCAATGCAGGACAAACAGCTTAAGAAATCAAAGATACAATAACCATGTCTGAGAAACTGCCATTTTGTTTTGAAATTCTTAGATAGATATGTAGAAAAAAAAAAAGAAAACCAACTAAGTATAATATAGTGGAAAAAATAAATTGTTTTATGCAAAGAATATATCTTAGAGAAAAAGTATCATGGCATTGCTCTGGATTAAAATTACTATAAAAAAAAAAAAAAATTAATTAAAATTTCATCATACTAATACTTTTAACATGATGCTGATCAAAAGTAAATTTTAATATGAATCAAAACAAAGAAATGTCAATTTTTTTATGCCAACTCTTGTAAACTGAAATACTTTCCAAGTTTCATGTAGGAGAGAAAGTGAAGTATGTTGTAGTAGCATCAACAACAGAGCATAAAAGATGAGTAGACATGACATAGTTCGAGATTGAAATCACCGACAACAAAGAAACAACTGATCAAAATAAAGACAAGAGCAAGAAATTCTAATGCACTTGCCTGATTCTTTATCTAATACAACCACTTCAAGTTTTATCGTCCATATTTCCCATGGCACACATTCCTGCTGGAATAACCACCGACTTCGCCTCTTTTCATAAAACTCTAATGAAATCTAAAAAATACAAGTAAACACTGTTAGGAAAAGAAAGATGAGAAAATCTCCAAGTGTTAATCTTGATATTAAAACAAAAATTTTTGATTACTATAATGTTATATTTTTGGTAAATTTTAATCACACTATGTACTTCAAATATTTTCTATCATTCTTAAAGATGGCAATGATGTTTTTAAATTTAGTTGAAAGTAAAGTCTTTCATGAAAAAAGTAAAGAGAAAAAAAACTTGTCATGTTTGATAGAGAAAGAAACTATTATAGTCTATATTTACAAAAGTCTACCTAAAAGGGGGGGAAAAAATCAATCAATCAATATTGATATTAACTTCATTGTAGAAATTGCATAAGATTTCATTATGGATTAGGGAGAGAGAGAGAGAGGGGTTTGATAATAATTCCATAAATGAAAATATTAATTTGAACTTCATTTCTTATCCAAACACAGTACGACAAGTCACTTTGATTATAGCCATGTCATTAGAATGTTTTAATACAAGACAAAAATGAAAGTTTCCTTTATTATGGCCAGATAAATATAGAAGCTACAATACTCTACAAATAAACACAGGTATTGAAAATGCATAAAAACTTGAAACCATTTCAAACGTACCTGCCCAGTTGTAGGGCCACTTGCCTTTCTCAAGGCATCTTTAAAGGCAGAAATTTCTTTTTTCAAATGTCTGTCAAGTTCATCAGATGAAACGCGTACCTGCATAAAAAATTTTAAAACTGTGAACATTTTACAAATGAACACAATTCTTATCTATGTGGCTGAAACTGTTGTTTTTATAATTAATGATAATAAATTTATCTTGTCTGTTGCTATAAAAACAAATGGAAATACTTTTTATAAATGCAAGCAACAGAAAAGACAAGAAAAGTTTCAAATCATTTTGTATCTTCCTATATAAATAAAATTCATTTCAATTTTGTGAGGTGTAATTTTGATGGAACTTTGGAGACTTTTGGACCATTAGCCTTATAATTATCATCATCATGTATATAATGTTGGAATACAAAAGAAAGAAGTAAAAAAAAAATATCAAGAATTATACAAAGCAAATATGCAGCACAGATTGGGTAAATGGTTTTTAGCAGCTGCTTAAAACTGGTACCAGAATTTTATTCAGTTCATTGCAGAAAGGATTCATTTACTTTTGCTAAATTTATGCAAAATCATCACTTTGACTAATAAATTTATATGTTTTTTAAATAATGGCAGTCACTTTACAGGTTTTCTGTTAAGGGAAACGATTGGAATATATGCCGAATTGAAGTTATTTGTCTCCCTCACTTCCAATTTCTAAGGCTGTCTTTACAGAGTTCATAGAATTTGACACTATATCTGTGGAATTTAGACAATATGATGTACAGAGAAAGAGACAGGATCTCTATGGATAGGTCCTTTGGGTCTGTGATGAACAACATTTTTTTGATTTTACAAGCAGGATTTACTTGCTCATATTGAAAATCTTCAGCATTATTTTTCAATATGTTGATTACATCTTCAGTGCATTTGATAGTGACGAGTGGTCAGAGATTTTTCATGGATTGTTAAATGAATTATACCCAAAAAGGAGAACAATCAAATTTTGTTTTGTCTGTATGTGTTTGTGTGCAGTACAGAATATGCTCGGTCACACTGTAAATCTATTTTTACTGGATCATAGACTTGTTGGAATTCTTTTTCTTCTAAACAAATTGAATCTCTTCAAAGCTCTGGTCCATTGTACCCTAACATTTTGTTCTAAGACCAAAATATTGAAATTGAATTTATTACAAAAGGTTTCATTTGAAAATGGCTCCCCTCTTGATATTGCTCTAGATAGCATTCAAGCTAAAATTGTATAATTTAATAAACCCAAATTATCCAGAAAAGTGTCCTATTCACAATCACTTTGAACTGATGAAGTTAATACAAGATTTCCTATGCAAATCCCTCAAAAGTCTGTAGCTTTGTTATTTTTCAGTCAATCTGTGGCTTGTTGTCAATTTGCAATCTATGTTGAAATCTATTCATGAAGATGTTCTATACACCCACCATGTTAGCTCATTGATTTATAATTTTAAACATCAATGCGGATATATAAGCAGAACTAATCTGAAGCTGAAAGCAAAAATGGATCAGTATGTAACAGCTATGATCTGTAGAGGGCATTATGTCAATTTACATATGCTTGTCAATACAACCGAATCTGTGATTGCAGAACACATAAAAGGTAATTCAATTTGAGTGTCTTTCAGAGATATTTTTATTAGTCATCAGCAGAGCACATTCCAATTACCATTTGAAAGTGTTTGTGACCCTGTATATCAAATCTAAGTAACCATTCTTTCTGCAATCAGAAGGAATGCTTGCTAGGCCCTAATGTAATCTCTTAGCGATTCATAGTGCTGATTCCCTGCTAATATCCCCCCCTACTCCAGTTTGCCTTTATTTTTTTGCCACAGATTTCAATTTAGCACTTTATGGTGAGTAATATTTTTTTAAAAATGTTTTCTCCTTTTTTCACAATAAAAAGATATATCTGTTTAGTTTTATAGGTGTTTATTTTACAGATGTAAATATGACAAAATATCAGAAAAAAATAGGATCACTGATCGGCAAAATGCAAGCTGTATTATGGTTTCAAACAAATGTTAAAAAGATTTCATTTTTTTTAGATTTGTATCAGAATAGTTATTGAAGTTATTTTATTGCTTTCTGGCGAAAAAATATCGTCACTTCCAACTGCAAATTTGAATCTTATTTCTCACAGTTGCAAATAAATAACACAATATGCAGCAGCACATCGTTTTCTTTTTTATCTGCCAAAAGAGATAATTCAACAATGTTCCCAATACATATTTAACATACAAAGTGAATCTCACTTACATAGGTAAAATCAACAAAGTCGCAGTCTACATCAGTCATGCCAACTGTGCCAATTGCATAGCCATCTTCCTTCCAGGTGAACTGAAAATAGAAATGGATGCAGTGCAAACTTTCTTTCAATTGAAAATATTAAAAAATGCAAACATAATGAAACTTCTTTAAATGAATTCTTGCTGTCTCTCACATGCACACACATATGAATGCCATATATATTTGTTGGTAGCATAAGGTTTAGTAGCTTAGAAAAAGAAATCAGCAGCAAAGTTGAGTTGGAATTCCAGTTAGTTACATTCACTTTAACACAAATCCCCCTTGCAAAAGGCACATATGTGTCCCTTCAGTTATGCTTTAAATAGCAAGACCTACTGGGCTCTCTAACCTTGGTTGGCAGTCACTTTAGGAGAAGGACAACTGAATTAAAACCTGAAAAGTGCTATCTATGCATCATTTCTCTCATTTTGTTTCAAAGTGTGGCTGGGTCTAAAAAGAAGCTTTAAGGACTATAATCACATCATATGTGTAGGTATTCCACTTAAGTGGACTCTCTCTCTCCATATATATATATATATATATATATATATATATATATATATTGTTACGAACTTGTAGCATATAGAATAAAATAACCACGGGTTCAAAAAGAAAACGTGGGATCCTTTCTCAGTCTTCACTCAGAAATGAAAGCAACACAAGGGAGTCAACGAAGAACAGACGCAAGACGATGGTTCTCAAAATAAAACATTTATTTACCAATATACAAACAGGTAAAAAAAAAGAAATACATTTAACAACGAGGAAGGGACCTATAGGAGAAAAGAAGGCGCGAGCGAATACATATACATATAAAAAAAAGAAAGGGGATCAAGTCAAAAGAATCAACTTATCTGACCGTTGAGTTGACGTTTTGCATAAAGTTCAAATTCGCCGAAGCAAGAGTTTGTATTTTAACACAACGTTTTGGTCGGCCGACAATTTTCCAGAATTTTTCCTTTCGGGAATGTTCAACGTTCTGCGGCATCACGTATAGGCATTTTGTTGGTCGATACCGTTTATAGCAGCCCTTTCGCTTCTAGTCGACAGACTTCGTTGTCTTCCTCATTTCAGTGGGCAGTCCACTTTGGAATCGGGACGATCGCGTCCAACGATGTTCGTCTGCCACTCATCGGACGGAAACTGAAAACCCTTTTCCCGCTATTGCTGTCCCCAAAGACAGTCACGTGGGTTTTTCTTCGTCCTTGACCGGGCACACGGGAGGATGGGGCAGAGATCATGCATTGTTTGCGTGATGGCCGAAATTTCAATCGGCCCTTAGGATGGCCTGATCACGTGAATGACTGGAATTCACTTATGGTCGACCGCCTGATAGCTGTGAGGTTTCGGAACAACGTCATTTTCGCCTCGGGTCGCTTCAAGGTCATGGACCCATGGTGTGTGGGTGGAAGAGTAAGCAAAGAGGGAAAGAAGTTGTGAAGAGAAGAGGAGGGTATGAACATATTCGCTCGCAAGTTGAAAGCATTTGTAGATTCTTATCTATTTTGATTTATTTATTTATCTCTCTCTTTTTATACCTAACTAATTTTCATCTAGAATTTGGGATTTCTCTTCCTTACGCCTAGGTGGTTAATGGAAATGGGGGCTACGTCACAATATATATGAGAGAGAGATTGTTTTAAAATTTTTTATAATCATGGAAGAAAAATTACTTGATATCAGAGATAGCACATATAGACAGTGTGGACATTTTATGCGTCAAGGAGTCTTCAGACTACATCCACACTGATAGATATGAATGTGTGTTGGGTGGAGGTGTAATGACGATGAGCAGCTCAGAATGATAACTCAAAGACCCAAATTCGAACTCCAATTTGTTACATTAACTTCCATGCAAATACTCTTGAGAAAGAAAAGAATTAATCTCTTCTCAAAGCTATGAGTTAAATAGTAGGACAAACTGAGCTCTTTAGCTTTGGTTGAGCTAGAAGGATAACTTTGAATTCAAAACCCTGGCAAAACTGTTTCAGTACATTGTGGTACACTGTATTCAGTTCTTCCAAAAAGAGTGGATGGTTCTGCACAAGCCTCTTCACCACTAGAATCAAATTATATGTGCGGATAGAGTTTGACTGTTCAGTTCTAGGGGCTGAACAGGTGGACCCTCATATGTCAAAGACAACAGGAGAGTCCATCAAATAGATGGATAGGACATTTTTACAATGCCAAAGCCATAGGAAAGGTACCTAATATTGTGTAGGATTCTCTCTCAATTCTACAAATGGTGGTAAAACTTCTGGAAACATGTTGAGCAATAACATTTTGGTAATTGTTCACAGTTGCCCATGTTTACATGTTATGCTGTGCCCCTTGCCATCATATCCCATAAATGATCGGTTGGGCAAACATGGTGACTACACTATTAAACAGTCTCCTCAAACCATTTAAGATCCCAATGCATTTTCCTACTGGAATGACCTCCATCATTGTTGTGGGGGGTACATGGAATTCATGAATAAACAGTGAAACATAGCGGTCTCCAATCAATAACGTGTTTAGTTAGACCAGCAGTCCCAACCCATACCACATGAACACACTCCAGACCATTATGAAACCACCACCAGACTTCACGGCCTCATGCAGTTTATACAACACACAAACCCTACTATCAATCTGAATGAACTGGAACCGTGACTCATCAAACTATACCACACAAGTCCTCCAATTAAGGCACTATTTCTAGCGTTAAGATGAACACTCAGGTGAATCTTCTGTTCTCATATCCCATGGAAGCTAAAGAATGCCAGACGTGACCCGATTGTAATTAAGCCACAATCAACTACTTCAGTGCACTGCACATGTGATGCCATAAATCAAGAATGTGTCAAATGTCCTCACAGTTTCATAAATTAAATATCCTTTTCCTTTAGGATCCACTCAAATGTCCCATTCAAACTCCAATAATACACATTCATTTGCTAGGAGTCACCTAGCCAGTGTTCACCAATTCACCAGATGTCAGCTCACAACTGATACAGGTCTCTTCATATTTCCATGACATCAAAATAAGGTGGTGCCACCTACCATTCATTAACAATGACTTTTGACACATCAGTGTATATTCTTGCTTCAGGCATAATGTTATTTTGATTTGTATTGATTAAATTCCTTCTTTTTATACATAATTGTAATAAATTTTATATCTAGATTGAACACATTCTTTTTTTCTTTTTTTAAAAATTATAGCCATTATGGAGTAGAGTATGATATGCAGAGTTTTATCAAATTGTTTTGTTTAAATCATTTCACTCCAAGCAAAGCCACAAGGAGTTTTACTGAAAGTAAAAGAAACAGGACAATAAAAGAACAGGATTCAAATGTGAAGATATAATTGACATTGCAAAGTACAAGAAGTTTTGAAGGAAATTTTTGAAGTTTACAGGAAAGTAAGAAGCTGAAAGAGAATTCCTTAAGTGAGAAGTGTTGTGGAAGAAACTATTAACAGAAAACTTACATTTACAACTAACAAATTCAATAGTAAAATTATGAGACCAAGCTGTCAATCTAGTAATATTGTGCTTAAATTTGTGAAGTCAAGGTACCAATGAGGAAAGCTAATCAAAACAGTTATCATGAAAATATTTATAGAAAATGCACAGGCAAGCTATGTGACAGCATTGGGAAAATGACTGAAAAGAAGATACCAGGTCAGGAATAACATTACAGATTCCTCTTTGGATTTTGAGTAGAAGCACCAGACTTGATGTGGCAGCAATATTCAATGAATGGTAGACTGATAAATGTGCAAGATAGATTATGTCAAGAGAAACTGTCTAGTGAACAGACTTTCCTAGTAAGAGACTTAGTAATTGATTCAATATAATTGTTCCACTTCATGCCAGCAAAAACATGTGGCCAAGAAAGTGGATAGAGTTGTTCTGTTGAAGGTTAGCATCAGGTAAAAAAAAGGTTCTGTAAGGAGATTAAAAAAAAGAACAGCTTTGTTTTGGAAGCATTAACAAGCCATTTCTTGCCTCTGTTAATAACAGATTGAAAGTCATTTTCAAGATCAGCTGCCTTGTCATTTTCTTTTTTGTAAGCTTTCCTCTTCATGAAAGAATTAAGATACTGAAGAAGTTAAAAAGCATCTTCATTATATTTTTCTTTATTTTTCGGTAAGACATTGAAGATGACAAATACTAATTGATCTTGAGTAGAAACAATTATTCTGGATTCTATTTTATTGCTGTAGTGGGAGTTGAAGTTTGAGATCATTTTGGTTTGTGAATATTCTGCAGGTATTTAGTTTTAGATGCTAATTAGGGCAGTTCAACATGATATCAACAATCACTAATATATTATTTGTTTTTATTTTTTAAGGTAAATTCACTTGTATGTTTTTAATGCTGTTTAGTTTATTTACAAGATCAGCTAATATTGCTTTGGATGAATATATCAGTAAGCATCAATAGATCAGAAATATGTGAATTCTTTACATAAAATATTTGGGAAAGGACAGCTTCTAGAAATTCCAAGAAAAGCATTTTGAGAGGGGGCTTGTTTTCTGTGAAAACAGAAAAACAGATGAGAAAACAGAATGGCCTACTTGAAATGGAAATCACAATTTGGAAATGGAAATTTTATCCTAACAATCAGATTTGCCTAACTCATTTGTCTGACAGACATCAAAGGATAAAATCAGTAATGTTTTAATATGTCCCCCTTACCTACTGTCTCCCTACGGTTAACAGATTTAGGAACCAAGTTTTATGAAGTTGGTTTCAATTAATGAACAAAAAATATTTTAAAAAAGGTGGGGAGGGGTAACAAAAATGTCCTTTTTTTTTTTTAATCCTTTCTTTTTCCTATAACACAAGATGACTGAGGTGGGGCAGTTTGTTATTTCAGAAAGCCAAATTTCACAAATTTGTTTTCTTTCATAATTTCATTAAAGCGACCAAATGATAGTGTAGCTGTTTGTCTCTAGATGACTTCTCAATAATTTATTTATGGGAATTAATTTGTTGTTAAACATCTTTTGGCATCTTTACTGATTTCAACCTACTGGCAACCCTGCACACACACACACACACACACACCTAAATTAGTTTTACTCTTGTAAGAATTTAAAAAGAAATAACAAAAAAAACAAAAAAAACAATACATTTTGACTGCAGAGATCTATTTTTAAAAAAGCCATGTATGGAAAACTTGAAGCCTGCACTGATAAAAGTGATTTGCTTTTTTTAAACCTAACACGGAAAAGCAACAGACTGCTTTATATAACGAACACACAAGCTCAGCCTTGAAAGATAGACTTTCCAAAAAAGAAGCAATGGTGAATGACTTCAGTTTCTAAAATTTGTGCATAAGCCAGAATGGAACAATTTCCAGAAACCTTTTATGCCGATGACAATGTGCTTTTCTGCAAATTTTGTCATCATAGTGTTGATCTTGTTAGGGTGGATACTATAAAAGGACTATATGTCTAAAAACCATTTGATAAAAAAGGTTTCTAAAAACAACCCACCATGAAAACAGACTACTTACTACTATAACAACTTTGGTGAAAAGTAAAGATATAAGAAATGATTGCATCCTTGATTTTTTTTAAAAATGTGCATGACATGTGACATACCTGTCAATTTTAGTGACAAGTTGAGACCTTTTTGTTAAAGTATTGTAAGGAAGGTGGTGTAATTCCTAGTGCTAAAAGGTTACATCAAATTTTCAGGATGTATTCAATACAACACTTTTAAAGTTGAACAAATGCTTGGCATATGAGTTTTACAAATCAGCTCATCTGTTCAATCCCAGACAGCTACCATTTATTAGCCATGACATTGGCAGTTTTGAAGCCACCAAAGATTTGCAAGCTCCATTCCACCGAACTCTTTGAAGAATTTCAAATTTATATAAACTACAAAGATGACCTATCAAATTCCTTTAGTATTTTGGAGTGCCAGTAAGAACAGATTTCCACTAAAATTATGTGCATACTTCTTACTAGTGTTACTAGATATTGAATGCTCATTTTCTCCATATAAACATTTGTTCAGTGACAGATGCAAACTTTGCTCAGTGACAGATGCAAATGTCTAAGTCAGGAAGACACCTTATGATGCTGTAGCTTAATGGAGATTTGGAGAACAGATTTTAAACCTTGCCAATTTCTCGGTTTAGTGTGATTTTATTTTTTCATACAGTAAATCAATAATTTTAATTTATACCAATACCTCTAAAAAACCGTTTGAGCAATTGATACTTTTACTTTAAAAATATTTGAACTTAATATATTTTTAGAATGATTAAATCATGTTTATTTTAATTGTTGCTCATTTAGACATTCTACCTCACACTTGAGACCATAAAATAGATTAAATAAACAGGTTGCTTTCACACTAAGGTTATTTGAAGTAATTGGAATCTAAAAAGGAACAATACTGTCATAATTAGCCTTACCTTTCAATATAGAAACTTTTTCATTGTGCTTACAATTTTATTTGACTAAAATGTTTACAAAGTATTTTTGTTTCTGAGATGAAATATTCAATCATTTTGGATTTTATTTATACTCAACTCTTAATACTTTCAGTGGGGTCTGTGGTGATAGTTTTCTGTAGCTTTTGCCACTTTCATTTAATTCTTATTTAGGATTGTAGCATTCTTTGCAAGGGTTGTCCTGGAAACTCATCAAGTTAGATTAAGGGCAGAAGTATGAGGTACAAAACCCAAAGGGTAGATATTTCAGCTATAGTAAAATTTTTGTATTTTTTTATTGTTTTGATAACATTTATATATTGTTACACTTTCTCACTAAATATTAGAATGAAACAAAAACAGAAATCTATACTAAAAAAAATGGAGAAAACAAAATTCCCTAAAACCTGAAACAGAATTAAGGAAAATTTGAAACGGAAAATCAGTCCCTCTACATTTTTTAACTGTTTGTGTATAAAGATTAAATAATCTAAATTAGCTACAAATTTATGTTTTATATTTGTCTTAATTTGTTGACAAGTTTGCTGGAATTTTTAATATATGAGAGGTTAACTGTTTCAAGAAAGGAAGGGTTCAAATTTTTATTTCCACTAATCTATGGGGTGCATTGCCAATTTTCAATATGACTGAACATATAGGATATGCTTGAGTAATTTGAGGCTTGATCATTTTGATTATCTTTTATTCTCAATATCTACATGATAAAGAAAAAAAGTAATGAAACTACTTTTAAATTCTGTCAATATCTTAATTATTACATCATGCCTTTATCTTTACCCGAATCATGTGCAGACATGTCTGTCTGCACGTGATTCGGGTAAAGATAAAGGCATGATGTAATAATTCTGTCAATACCAGTTACATCCGTGTTTTCCAGATTAGCATCAGAACAACTTGACATCTCCAAATATGAGCATTATTGCAACTTGTCTAGATCTGGTTTGTTATCAACTGTCTCCTGTTGATAAAAGCAATGGGAAAATCAGCAGTCAGAAGTGGGTAGTAGGTGAGACTCGGTGTCTTGTGAAGTCAGTCCCTTAGATATTTTGTTCCTCAAGTTGTGTGCCACTCAATGCTGTGATTTCTGAAACAATGTTGTTATTGCTCTCGCATCTCTTTCCCATCTCTGCCTGTTAACCCATATTTCTTGGGAGAGTAATTGATTAGGAACTTCCCCCTGTAACCTAGACACACCCTTGCCATATTTTTTATATAAACTATAGCTTCCATTTGCTGTAGTTTTCTCTTCTTGTATATCGGATTAATTTCATCAATGAAACATTATTTTACCTGAAGATTTCACAACAAAAAGTGCCAAGCAGATATTTTGTAGACGGTAAAGACACACAAAAAACAAATAAGCAAAGTGACAAGAGCTGTTCTACTCTGCCGTCGCTACACAGAAAGAGATTGCAAGATTCCTTTTCTCAGCCGTTACACAGTCATGAAACGGACACCCAAATCAAACGTACCGGCTATAACTGCCTCTTAGTACGCACGTCTGACTCTGTTTCACGAAGTCCACCGAAAGACTGAACCTATCTGTGCCGCTAACGTCTCCTTTTTATGGCACTCCGACACTGCAAAATTTGCATGTGTTGGTACGCAATCTCGTTCTGAACGAGACCGGCGCGCATAAAACGCGTCTTCACACGCGGCCATGTTTCTTGCAGGATTCGCCATGCAGGCAAGACACGTTCGTACACGTTTTGAGTTCCTGGGTAAGTCATCACACCCCTCCCTGATTTCATGATCACAAAAGTGGCAGCTCGGCGGCGGTCGTTTCCGACGGGTGCTTCTGCGTAAGGGCAGGGCGGGGGGCTCTGATCTCACTCCCACTTCGGGTAGAGCATCAACGGGGGGGATCTGCTACTCTCTCTTCAGATGGATCGACGCATTCCACGCTCTCCTCAAGCAGCAAACTTTCCGCCCCGCTCTCAGACGTGTCGTCGGTATCTTCCTCAGACGCATCGTAACTGCGGCGCAGGCGTAAATCCTTAACGTGGCAGGGTATTCCGTCCACCAGACATGACTGCGGGTTGATTACTTTCGACACCTGACCCTCGTTGAATTTGGTGGTGCACCAACTCATAGGCGCCTTGACCCACACGCGATCCCCGACTTGGTAGGAGCCGTTCCCAGGGTCTAAAGTCATCGTAGGGGCGTCAATCCCTTTCACCCTCAGTTCGTACTGGTGGATCCTGTTGGCGGGCGCAGTCTGGGGTGATGTACCGACTTTTGGTGTGACGTTGTACCAGTAGACGGCTTCCTGGATGGTACAGCGCATTCTTGCCGCAATTCGCTTCACTGTACGGTGGCATCACTCCGCTATGCCATTCCCAGCTGGGGCATATGCACAACGGAACCGCAAGTTGACGCCCCACCCGTGCGCGAAGGCTCCGAATTCCCTGCTGCAGAAAGCTGGGTCATTGTCCATGAGTAGCTCACGGGGTGGGCCCCGCTCAAGGAACACTTCATTTAGCTGGCGAATGACGGCCGCCAAGTCTTGTCTTGCCAACTGCTTCCGGAGTGAAAAACGCGACGGGCCGCAATCCGTCAGCGTCAAGAAATGATGGGCACCATAGTGGGTGATATCCATCCCCAGTCTGTGCCAGTTCTCACATACCTCGAGCTTTCCCTTTTTCCAGCGCACTGGTGCGGGGTCTATGGACTGACATTCCTCACATGTCCGTACAGCTGATCTGACGGCTGCTTGGTGGACAGATTCTCCTTGCAAAGTAGGTGGTACGCCGCACTCCTGGGTGACCACTGTTCCTGTGGATGGACATGATTTGATCTGCATCCAGTTCATCCACATGGGTGGCGCCAATCATTGGCCTGGGCCCATTGCTCGTCTTCATCGAGTCAAACCACCGCTGCGGTACTCTTGTCAGTCCATCAGCTATATTCAGCGCCGAAGGGACCAGTGTCACATTCACGGTCAGCTGATACTCCTCCACGAGCTCCTTAAGAGTGCTCAGCCGCCTCCTGATGAGCATTTCATTTGCCGCCTTGGTGTGTACGCGCGCTCGACCAGTCAGGGTGTCCGACACCCAGTGGTACACGCAAACAGAATCCGTTTTTAAGTGTAGCGTCTTGCTCTTCCACTGGAGTGCTAGATTGACACCTTTCAATACGGCATCCAGCTCGGCCAGGTTGATGTGCTGAGCGTCATCTTTCGGTCGCAACCAGCAAGCGTCCTCCAACACAGTCTCTTGGCTCTCCAATGCTACCCCGGTCGCCAGGGAACTTGCATCGACCCACACATTCAGCTCCCGGGCGTCCACACACCACTCCCCACGGGCCGGATCGTACCGCTGCACAGAATCCACGGTCTCAGACACCATGCGCAGGAGAAGGGCATCATTTGTTTCATCGTCCCAGCCCATCGTAACTGTACTTGCTCTCCTCTTGAGCATTCCACATGCCACGTGGAGCCAACCACACACTGGGAGGTGCCCAACAAGCCTTCTGCACAGCGAGAATATCTTCTGTCGCGTAACGACGTCAGGGGCGTTAGGAATCACACTTCCTCGTTTCCACCGCAATCTTCCCTGTTCCATCGTAACTGCCAATCCCAGTACCCGTGCGCCATCCTTCAACCGCTCTGGGTCCTTGCATTCGAGCCCGAACTGGGCTAGATGTTCTTTAACGCGGGTCGCGGGAACGACATCTTCATTGACATAGACATCATCAATGTAGGCAGATGCCGCACGACTCACAGCTTCTTCCTGAGCCAGCACCGTACTGATGATCGCCTTCATGATGAGGGGAGCCACGTTTAACCCAAATCCTAAACGTGTCAGGCAATATCTGTTCCCATCGATTTCCACGGTCTGATATGGCCAAAGCGATTTGTGGACACGTATTTGGAGGTATGCTCTCCTGAGATCCAACAAGGACACGTTGGATCCCTTCTGCCGCCATTCTCGCAGTTTAGCTGCACAGACATCTGCATCAGCTGTGAAAGCATCAACGTGATGGTTGAGCTCTCGGAAGTCCATCACTGGGCGTACCTTCGACTTGTTTTGCTGCAGTACGGCCATAAGGGGAATTAGCCCTTTGGGAGGTCCCAGTTTTTCTTCCGGGTACGGTATGAGCCAGCCATTGCTGATCCACGTGCGGAGCTCCTGTTCATAGCCCTCCCTGATCCCTGCTGCTACCGGGTACTTTGAAACACCATTGTGCAGTCTTTCAGGCGCACGGTTCTCTGACCACTTCCATGCTACAGTCCAGGATCGACTCCGGTGGTCGAAGGTGGCAGTGAAGTCTGGTTCATTCACAGTAATGGCTGCGCACTTGGCTACTCGCCCATTGCCAATCTGCGCCCGTCCCGTAGGCCCAACAGTGACGCCTCCCAATGCTGCTATGGCATCAATCCCCAATAGCAGGTCAAATCCTAGCGGTTTGCCGCGTACCACTAGCACGTCGATCCTGGCAGAACCGCCTTCCTCCATGGATACAGTTACCACTCCCACACCGCAACATGGACGGGACATGCCTCCAATGGTCATGACGTCTACTTTTGCTCTCCTCCAAGACCAGCACCGATCTGCATCCACAATTGTCCGTGAACAGCCGGTATCAATCAGTGCTGAGCACAAAGTTCCGTCAACAAGGACATTTGCCACTGGGAGTGCCGTATTTACATCTTGGTTGGGGAAAAGGCTGGCGCTGATGCCTTGTCCCCTGTGACGTTTCCCGAACAGTCTCCGGCCCAGTGTCCAAACTCCCCGCATTGATAGCAGCGCGTTCTGCGCTTCCGGCAGTCTTTCGCCATGTGGCCTTTAACGCTACACCTGTAGCATGTCAGACTGGTGTGTGGGCCGCTTTTGGTGGGAGACGCGCTGCGACTACGGGGTGGGTGCACTGCCGCAACAACGTTATGACTTTCATCTCCGGTAGTTGTCAGAACTCTCGCTCTTGCTAACAATTCCCCTACAGTCAGTGCTTCAACATTCGGTGCCTGTCAGAGTTCGAGGGAGATCGCATCAGGGAACCCCATGACGAAGGCTAGTTTGGTGAGCCTTTCCATCTCGGTGCCTTCGAATCCGGTCAATCGAACCAACTGTCCGACTTTATTTGCGTAAACGTCTACGCGCTCCCCGGTCCACCTGAACAGGGTTAGTTTTCTGTACACTGAAAACGAGTCGTCCGCGAACGCCTGCTTCAGTCTGGCTTCGATTTGGTCGATATCTCCTTGATCTTCCTCCTCCATTTCCATGTAGAGGGAAAGTGCGTCCCCCTCCAAGTATAAGGGTAGCAGACTAGCCACATCGTCCACCTGCTGAAGTTTCGCCACCAGCCTAACCTTTTTTAACCAGGCCACGACATCACCCTGGCCAGAGAACGGTTTTATGATATCGCTGCTTATGCGAACCTTCGCCATAATGCACCGAAATAGCTTGTAGACGGTAAAGACACACAAAAAACAAATAAGCAAAGTGACAAGAGCTGTTCTACTCTGCCGTCGCTACACAGAAAGAGATTGCAAGATTCCTTTCCTCAGCCGTTACCCAGTCGTGAAACGGACACCCAAATCAAACGTACCGGCTATAACTGCCTCATAGTACGCCAGTCAGTTCGCACGTCCGACTCTGTTTCACGAAGTCCGCTGAAAGACTGAAACTATCTGTGCCGCTAACGTCTCCTTTTTATGGCACTCCGACACTGCAAAATTTGCATGTGTTGGTACGCAATCTCGTTCTGAACGAGACCGGCGCGCATAAAATGCGTCTTCACACGCGGCCATGTTTCTTGCAGGATTCGCCACGCAGGCAAGACACGTTCGTACGCGTTTTGAGTTCCTGGGTAAGTCATTACATATTTTCCATCTTGTGATTTATTTCTTCCCCTTGTATATCTTCTGACAGAGTAAAAAAAAAAGTAAAGGAGGTGAGATTAATTCATCTTTACATTGACTCTTAAGAAAGAGAACTAAACAAAAAGAAATTGCTTGAAAATAAAAATTGTTTTTTTTTTCAAAATAATGAAGTAAAGAATTGTAAAATGTCCAAAAATTGCTAACATGTTCAATCCACCTTCCAGTCAAGATCTAAACTTTTGCTGTTTCAGCATCATAATACTACTACTACTAATAATAATAATAATTATAATAATAATTATTATTATCTATTTTGGGGCGGGAGATTGGGTATCCTGTTTAAAGTCTGGGAAAATAAAATTCATACAAAGCTATAATTATTTGGACAATAAGCCATACTGCATGCATTGTTTATGATAAAAAAAGGTCAATTCTTTTACAATGTAGAAAATTGTACACTTTGATAATTGCTTTGAATATTTATATAAACTGTGAATATATTTTTTAATTTTCATTATAAAAATGAGAATTTTCAACCAAGTTGGTCTTTAGAAATTTGAAACAAGTGAAACCAACAACACTTACCTTGCCTAATGTTCTGTGAAAGAGCAAAGCATGGAATATACCTGAAAATGTTTTAAAAAAACTATCAGGAACTGAATTTACCAGAAAACATACACACACTGAAATACATTTTATGAATACTGCAAACATTTTCAATAATAATTCAAATAAGAGAATTCAAAACAATAAAAGGATAATTGATATTTTACTTCTTTAAAAAGTAAACACCAACAATTTTAGGTCTTTAATTATTTCTTTATTTCTAATAAGATTTTACTGATATTCATGCCAATGTTAGAGGAAAGACAAACCACTGGAAAACACTAGACATTATTCGCTATCCCCATCTGTTGCCTTGATCACAACTTTTTAATCAGCTTCTTATGAAAGAAGCTTGAACAGAGTCCTTGCCTCATTTAAGACTATTCAATTATTATCAGATAATACCATTTACACGCAAAGAGGGTCAGAGACAGCACCAGCTGAAATAGAGTAAACGCATAATAATGTGAACAATTGGTAGAATAATAGCAAAGTACTTCATCTCAAAACTTTATAAAATATGACATAAAATTTATAAACAGTAAACCACAAGAGAGAGAAAAACATCAATTCAAATAAAATGAAAAAAAATCTGTTCTGTCAGTAGCCTAATTGCTATAAAATACTCAATGAGAAATACTTATTAATTGTACTTTTATGAAAGGTTAGAATCTGTTGACAACCCTATTTTCAGTATGCAATGAAAATCAGAAAAACACTAGTTGAAAACTAAAACTGATCATAAAATAACAGCTATGCTTACTATTTAAAGGCTCAAATCTTTAAAAGAGTTTGTTTTTTATAAACATGATGCAGATGCAATTCAAATAAATTTAAGAATTCTTTAGTCAAAGACAAAACAAAATCTTTGTTATTCTTAATTTGGGCTTGTATTCTAAATAAGAGAAGCACACAAAAACAAAGCTAGTTTGTTTTTTTTTTTAATCTGGTTTTTTCTCACACACATTCACACACAAATTGCATCTACAAAAATCCAATATGTGCATAAAAATAAAAACAAATTTTTTAAAAAGTGCCCAGACTAAATAAGAAAAGCAAATGACATTAGATAATGACAGAGGAAAAAATTAATTGGGTTCTAGAAAGTATTGTTTTTTCTATAAATTCAACAGAGTTTGTCAAATATTAGATTTTTAAGTGCTAACATAAGTTTTCATTTCATAGGGTTTAATTTAAAACCATCTAAAATATAAAAACTACAGGCAAAACCAAGCAAATGAGTTGTTGGTAAAACATGCATTTTGAAAATCATTTTCTAATGAGTTTGTTAAAATAGGGAGTGATTGATTAGTAGAATATTGCTCTGCCAAGGTATTCAATAAAAGTACACAATGAAAGTAAAATTTCCTGCAACCACATAAACAAAGTTGTGTGTATGTGTTTTGCATTTGAAAGAACAATGTCAAAATACAAATCAATATATCATTAAAAGCAGCTTACTGTAATTACTATCTTTATAGCTAACAAACAATACCAAACAAAAAAAAACAACATTTTAACAGTAATTAATAATAGTAATAGTGTATAATAAATGTTTCGTTGCCTCTTGCTTTCTTGCTTGTTGGAAATCCTCATCTGTTGTTCCAGTTTTTAAGAACTCAGGTGAACTGTCGAACCCTTCCAATTATTGGGCTATTAGTCTTCTACCTCTTTTATGGTAAACTACTAGAGGCCCTAATCAATGCTAAATTTGTTAAGCATCTCACATCACAGGGCCTTCTTTCAGACAAGCAATATTGCTTTTGCTTCCTTAGATCAACTGCTGATGTATTGACACTAATTGCAGAAAGAATCTATCAAGCTTTAGATAAGAATGGAAGCTCAGGCTGTAGCTTTGGACATCTCAAAACCTTTTGACAGGGTTTCAATTTGAAAAGTTAAGGTGTCTCTGGACAAATTTTTGAACTAATCCAGTTTTTCTTATTAAATTGCGAAATGAAAGTCATCCTAAATGGCCACTCTTCTAGATCCTTTTGTACTAATGCTGGTGTCCCCCATGGTTCTATCTTTGGTCCTTTCTTTCTAATTTTCATTAATGACCTTCCCAATGACATCACAGCTCTCAACTTGGTATATATGCTGATGATGTAACCATTTACTCCCATCTCGAAAGTCAGTCAGTCGATATAGTCATATTGGTGGCTGATGTCAAAAATGATCTACAGTCTGTTGTTAACTGGTGCAAAGGATGACTTGTTAAGTTTAACACCTTCAAAACTAAACCTCTCCATTAATCATCTGAAAGACTTCTTTCTGCTTTCTATCAAGATGGCTGATGCTAACCTCCTGGAGAGTGACACTTTGCACCTTCTTGGGCTAATGTTCTCAGTTGGCATCAAGTGGAAAGACTACATTTCTAGGTCAGCTGCTAAGAAAGTTGGTTCACTGTGTTGTGCTAGATAATTTTTCTCTCCAGAATCTATCTTACATATCTATAAGTTTACCATTTGTCCATGCTTAGAATACTGCTGCCACATATGGTTTGGTGTTCCTGCTATATAATATAATATAATATAATATAATATAATATATATATGTATATGTGTGTGGCCTGGTATTGAACTCACAATTCTTTGGGTCTAGTTACTGGATCTAACCAACATCTTTATCCACTAAACCATGAATCCTTGAGGACATCTGTATATGATGCTAGATCCAGTGACTTGACCCAAAGAGTTCTGAGTTGAATACCAGGCCACAGCAGTGGTGAACCCAAAAACTTGGAGAGTTGAGTTAAAGGGAAATAACTGAGACATCCTGAAGAAAGCCGGAGTGTACAACAGCCGAAATGCTCTTAATATGGCAATGAAAAAGTGGATAACAGTACAAATAATGTAAATAATGCAAGTAATATACATGCACACACAGAGAAAAAAAGAGATCCTTTATAATATCCAAAGAAGAATCAGCAATATGATGGTATATCGACTTCAGTCATTTTTGCACCACCATAAAGTTGCTTCCCTGTGCCTTTTCTATAAATACTTTCATGGTATCTGTTGGGATGAGCTCTTTGCTATTGTACCTAGACTTTATGATTTTAAGCGCAGTACTAAACTCATGATAAGGTCTCACCAATTTACAGTTGAGGTCGCTAGATGTAACCGTAAGTTCTATGTTAACATTTTCTTTGCATGCACTTCTCACTTGTGGAACTCTCTTCCAACTCCATGTTTTTCAGGTCAACTTTAATGTTCAAACATTTCAAGGCAAAGTCAATTGCTAGCTACTGTCTTCCTGATTCCTCTTCTATTGTCCTCACTCCTTAGTAATGTTATTTTCTAATTCTTCCACACCCAGTAATCCCTTGTATCTTAGTGGCTTTATTGACTTACTTGGAATAAACTCTATAAAATATATATATAACACATTTATTATTGTAAGACTTGAAAGAGAAAATGGCACATAGTGATCCTGTGCTACTTTAATGAAAGCATTATTCATGTGATCACCGAGAATGAAATTATATTTAAATAGCAGTAGGCAAAATGTCAAGCACACTGATTATCTATCCTAAGACTACATACAAAATAACTACCATAACAAGCATGCAGATGAGCACACATTGACCACAATAATGTCTTATTCAACTTGCACTCTGACCTTCTTCAGGTGATCCTTAAGGACACATGGCTCAGTGAATAAAAGCATTGATTGGATCCAGTGACTTGACTCAAAGAGTTGCGAGTTCAATACAGCAGTGGTGAACAAATAACTTGGAGAGTTGGGTTAAAGGGAGATAACTGAGACATCCAGAAGAGACATGGCATATGGAACTAGACAACATAAAGAGTTCAGTTCAAAATTCCAATCACCTGAAGAAGGCTGGAAATGTTGTGAACATGACAAAGATGAGGACAACAGTCTGAACAAATGTAAATAATGTAAACTGTAATGATGAATGTATCATTCTAAATAATCGTTCCTTAAATATTGACAAGAGTAAATCTGCACAACCAACCTCATGGAATTCTATGGAAGAAAGGTAATAATGTGCATGTTTGAAAACAAAACAAAAAAAAAACAAAAAACAAAACAGCTAAAATATTCTCAGATATAAAGATGCTTTATAGCATTTAAAGATAATGAAGGCATTTAATGAATGTCTACTAAAAATGCACAACCAATCATCACTAAGGTGAGCTAGTTCCTACATAAATCTTTAATAGTAACCTAATATAACTACTTTTGATAAAGTTTGATATATGCAATTCCATTTAACAAATTTAATTCTGTGTATAGCATAACAAGAACAATAATGACGAAAATGGAAAAAGAATTTAAAAAAATAATTGAATCAAGTAATTTAATATCTACAGTAATAGACATTCACATATATTCCAGTATTACAGAATAACAATAGGTTTATCAATAACGGTAATAATGAAGCAAGAGACAGATGAGTCACTTAAATTCTTTTGGGTTGGTATTTTATGACTCACAAAAAAGAACATCCGTCCGAATGTAAAAGTTTTGCTAAGTTATCTCCCTTAGAATATGTTTATCCCCCCACCCCCGAACCAATTTTGAGTGAAGTTAAAACAACATACGTTTACCATTTAGCTTATTACAAAATTAGTTTAATGCAAATACGTTCTTGAATATAAACTAAAAAGAAAAAATACTTACTTGCAACTGCTTCTTCAATCTGACGGCCCTCTACTTTCTAAATAAAGAAAAAGAATTTTGTAAATGAAATTATCAGCACATTGCATGCTAATCACAGATATCTGCACTCAAGGTCCTGGCTTTCAATTGTTTATTACAAAAAAATAAATAAGCTGTATACAAAACATTTCAATAAGTAAAGAACATACACAGCAAAGATAAATGACAAAACAGATTTATTTTCATTTTTCTTTCATGATAATTAGTTAAGAAAGAAAATGAAATATCTTGAAAGACAAAAGGGAAGTTGCTTGAATTTTTAACAAATCAAGGAGAATGATCTTTTATCAATTCTGCCTAATTAAAATAAGATCCTCCAAGAAGAGGTTCTTTAGCAAAGATTAGAGCCAACTAACATTTTTCTTTTGTAACAGAGGATATAAGGGATTTTTTCTGTTTAAATAGATTTTGCCAAAAATATTATGTCAAGAAGATATTCTAAGAAGAAATCAAGAAAACCATTATAACTCTGAAGTTGTCTTGGAACAAAAACATTCACTTACAAAAAGGGTGGCTCAAATTTCTGAATTTTTTTTTACTTTTCATCAACTTTGCTCGAAGTGGCCTATATTCTAAATCTTGTAATTTTAGTACAATGTTAAGTTTCTAAACTAAATTATGCCAAAAACATCACAGTGAGGGGAGAAACAGGTAAAAGAGGCCTGATTGACATAGGCATGAAATAACTAACAGAGCTATAACTTATAAAATTCATAATGGATGTGTGAAATTTACAGCAGGTTACCAAATTTCAAGAACTGACAACTGTCAACACTGTTCCCCTAAACCCACACTGTAGCATGGGGCTCAAAATCTAATTTTAACTAGCCTCAATAAATACTAAAAAGAAGATAAACTATCTATTCAGCCCCTGTCGCCATCATCTCTACAATGAGAGGACAGAGAGTTTTTATTCCCATCGTTTCCTTCACCCTATTTCAGGACAGCAAGTAGTTGCTTTGAATCTCATTAAAACTGTTGATATCACTTCAGAGCAAATCATTTTTTTGAGAGAGAAAATCATTTACTTACTAAGCAGAGACCCATAATGTCACACATTTATGACAGCTGTCAAAAGCCTCAGCCACAAACATATTTCCATCTATATCACTTAATAAGCTTATGACAGAGATTCTGGAGAGAAAAATTGTCTAGCACAGCACAGTGAACCAACTTTCTTTGCAGCTGACCTAGCAATGGATTCAATATTGATGCCAGCTGAGAACATTAGCCCAAGAAGGTGCAAAGAGTCACTCTCCAGGAGGTTAGCATCAGCCATCTTGAGGGAAAGCAGAAAGAAGTCTCTCAAATGGTTAATAGAAAGTAGTTTAGTTTTGAAGATGTTAAAGTTAACAGACTGTAGATTGTTTCTGACATCAGCCACCAATTTGACATTATCAAGCTGATCAGACCTACTATCAAGACAAGAGGAAATGATTGTATCACCAGCATTGTTAAAACAGAATCTTGCTCAATCAACAGAATAACAGCACTTCACCAAACAACAGAAAATGTTCCCTGAGGAGAAATTTAAAAAAAACTTAAATACTGCCACATGGTTAAACCCACTTTGGCAGGAAGAGAAATAAGCTACTGCTACTTCTTAAAAAACATCCATTAGTAGGAGTATAATTTGTTAGCCAAGTTCAATCCTAGGTAGGAGTTAGCATAATTAACAAGCATATATACCAAGTTGAGAGATGATACCATTAGAAGGTCATTAAAAAAAAATTAAAAATAACTAGGACCAATAATAGAGCCCTGTGGGGACACCTGCATTAGTACAAATGGATCTAGAACAATGGCTGTTCAGGACACCATAACCAGGATAGAGAAAACAGATAAAAAACACAGAAATGAAATTAAAAAAATGGAAAAGACAAAACATCACGAAAACAGGATTTTTATACTAATAATAAAATATTCTGATGGTAAAACAAAATTACTGAGCTGGAACTCAACAGAAACATTATTTTGCATAAATTTGCAATATACAGTCAAATCAGTCACTTATGCACAAGCGCTACGACCTATATTGCTGAAACGTCATTCTATAAGTAACATGAGGCCATAAGCTAATTCATGATATTAAGCTGGCCAAAGTGGTCAACCTTGGTCACCACAGGACAAATACTCACATGCAATATTAGCAGATGAGTAGTGTGGCACGCTCCGTCAAAAGCAGTAAAAATAAAAGTTAGATTTTTAAATGCTGGTTCGATTATCTTTCATGATGAGTAAACAAAAGACTAGCAAACTTGGTGGGTGTGCACTTTCAGCAAAATACAGAGCTGAAGAGCCAGTTTCCCGTGATGATTTTTATCATGATGGCAATAAATTATTTTGCAGTTTTTGTCAGCACACCATAGATTGCACTCGGAGGGACATGCTTGTGGATCATCAGAATTTGCTGAAGCACATAAAAAATAAAAGATACCTATATAAGTAGGCTATATATTTGTATATTTTACTGGTTACACACAAGTATCTATTTTTCATGTGTTTTTAGGATTTTGAAACAAAAACAGATAATTGAAATTTACCATCACAGAAGAACACGAAATTTGACATTTTAGAACATGGAGAACTTGCTACTCTAGCATAACTTTTCAACTTGTGAAAAAGACTGGTATGCTAGACCTTGCCAAATGCTTTCAAGATGTCCTAAGCAACAGCCCAAGCTCCACCATTTTTATATAAAGCTTGATAGACACTTTCTGTAATAATCCTTAATACATCAGCAGTTGACCTAGAGAAATGAAAGCAATAATGCTTGTCTGAAAGAAGGCCCTACAATGTGAGATGCTTAATTAATTCAGCTTTTATTAGGGCTGCTGGCAGTTTAACAAAAAAAAGGTAGAAAGTGAACAGTCCAACAGTTGGAAGGGTTGGATTGTTCACACAAATTCTTAAAGACCAGAACAACAGATGAGGATTTTCAACAACCAGGAATGCAAGAAGCAGCAAGGAATTTATTATACAGTTTAGTGAGAACAGGAGCCAGTTTGAGAGCACACTTCTTAAGGAATATTACATGGATACCATCAGGTGCACATGCTTTGTGGGGATCCTGATTAGAAATGATAGGAGAAACTATGGAAGTGGTTATATGTATATCATTCAACAGAGACTTGGTTCTAAGTGGAAAGTTAGGCAAAGATTCTCCAGATAAGTAGAGTTTGAAGAGAAATTACAGGTGAAACATTCTGCTTTATCACAAAATGTTCCAAAAATGTTGGAATTTAGTTGATAAGATGACATATACAATCATAAAGGTTTTTTAGAAAAAGCAACATATTAAAATGATTGATGATCACAAAGTTTCAAAAGATATGCAAGCCATCATCCATGGGAAGACTACAAAGAGTTGTTGTAACTGTGCTCTCTTCTTGATGGTTGTCCTGAAAGCATCTTCATATTCAGGTCTTCTTCAAGAATTTGCTATCAAGTGAGGTGGATGGAAAAGGCCTTATACACAATAAAGATTGAATGATTTCATCAACAACTGTAGTTATCTGGTCAAGAAATGAAAGGAATAAGTAACATATTTTGTTAGCCTTGTATATGTTCATTTTTGGAATGAGGCAATTGTAAGCTGATGAGTACCAAAAAATAATCTGGACACAATTTCACTTTTAAACTGATACTCTGAGAGAATTGTCAAAGTGTTTTTTGAAAACAGCTAAAAGACACTTTTTGTATGCATCAGAAACATTTATTGTATTGGGAAAAAACTACTTGTGTTTCAAAGAAAATGCCTTAGCAACTTTGTCACCTACCAGCACACAAAACAATCTTTGAATTTTTGGTCATGGAAAAGTCAGTGATGTAAAAAAATGATGTACTAAGAAGCTTCACTAATGCCCATACAGTGGTGAAGGAATCTGCAGAAAGTAGCATTGCCCTGATACAAGTCACTCTGGATTGAACAAGGAAAAAAAAAATTTCTGTTGACAATTGTTAAACACCATGTAGAAAAGCTGTCACCAAACAAGCAGAAGCAAGGATTGCATTTTATAAAAAAAAAAAAAAAAAAAAAAAAAATAGTTAACATTACAATTATAAACTGAATTATCTTTGTTTTTTTGGGTTTTTTTTTTGTTTTTACTTTTGTTGGATGAATTGAATAATAAAACAAATTCTGTCTTCACTGTAATTCTACAAGGGACTATAAATATAAACAGCTACTAGATAGAAGCACTCACTACCAACTGAATAACCCTGTTAGAGATTGTCTGTTCCATGGCCCACTAATATAATACTAGTTGGCCATGTCTGTTCATGCATTTACAGCAAGTTAAGCTTTGCTGCCAAGTTTCATCAAGCCCACCTGACTGATTCTTGAGATAAAGTTTCAGCCTCCCTTCATATTATCATATCCAATAAGAACAAATAGGTGCCAAAATCAAGCAAGTACAAAAATTTAAATATCTATGAAGTGTGAAAGTGAAATCCAAAGGCACATTGGAATACTGAAAGATGCCTTCCAAAAGCTAAGCAAAGTGTTAAGAAACAGAAAAGCTTCATTAGAAACAAGAAAAGAGTACTGAACTAATATGTAATATTGGCCCTCCTATGTGGTAGTGAATGTTGACAACATCTCCACATAAAGAAAAGACTTGGAGCCTCAGAAAAATGTGGTTCTGCAGAAGGATGCTGAGAATACCATGAACTGAACATGTGAGTGAGCAATGGCAGTTTTAGAGAAGATGGAAGCAAAGGACACTTATAGCCTACATTAGAAAGAGACAGTTAAAATTTCTAGGGCAGTTAATGAGGAAAGAGGGCTTAGAAAATTTGATGTCCACAGGAGGACATACTGAGGGCAAGAGGGGACAGAGGAAAACAGCATATATAACCGCTGCCTAACGAGCTTGTGTAAATGGTTAGCAGAAGAGGGATTAGGAGACATAGCAAAAAGGCAAAATTTACCAAGAGCTGCAAAGAATAGGAATTTGTAGAGAGGTATAATTGTCCACGTCCTGAACGGACACTGCACATAGAAGAAGAAATGTGCCAAATGAGCAACCTCTCTAGTTTAGATATCATCCAATATGATAGAAAGTACCTAATAAAAATACTGATCAGATAATAATGTTAAGATTAAGAAGATTGCGTCAAAAAATACACAAGGCCAAAAAGGAGGGAATGGGGCTGAGGCTGGTCGTCACTTATTATCCTTTTTATACCTAATCAGATTCACGACCCATTAATTCGTTACAACTGACATATTCACTACAAAAACCCATCAAACGACAATCAATCCTCCATATACCATAATACCACACACTCCCAAAGGGAACCTAAAAAAAAAAACACATCAGATGTTTTCTTAGTTTTCAAACAAGAACGCCACGTCACGTGTTGTTAGTCATTTTTATTTTAAATGACTACAGTTTTTGTTTTTGACTATTTTAATGATAAATAAGGTCAGTGCATTTGTAATTTTCAGAATTTTTTTAACCTATATTACAATACATAATTCATTAAAAATGGACATTTAACTAAAATAAAATCAAATTTGTAATTTAATTTAAAATAGTTCGTTTTTGTTGATGTATTAACAAAAATAAAAAGCCTCTTACGAAAAATAAATTTACAAGGTTTTTATTTTTGGATATTTGCTAAAATACTTTTTAAAAATCAACGTAGAATAACTTTATTTTATTTTTATTTACCTTGATTCATTTATGACTAAACAATTTTTCCTTTATACAAAAATTCCATACAATATAAAATTAAGTGAACTTTACAAAAATAAATTCTGAAGCAGTTTAATGACAAAATAAAATTGAGAAGATTTATTTATAAAATAAAAATTAAAATTATTTTTAAAATAATAACAAAAATAAAAACAAGCGACTATTTATTATTTTAAAAAAATAAAAAAAACTGACTTCGGTTTGAGAATTATTTTTTTTGAGTTTTTGTTTCTTAATTCAAAACTCTTTTCGTCTTTTTACGTCTTCTCTTGTATAAATTATTTTAGTTTTTAATTTGGAAAAATCATGACTTGACGAGAAAGCGCCATTTGATTGCAAGCAAAACAAACAATTTTTTTTTTTTTCATCAAGTAAAAAAGCTCAAAAATTCAATGAAAGAATTGTAAATATTTTTAATGCTTTTTGGGGAGGTGGAGGCTTAGGTATCGTTTTCCAAGGAAATCGGGAATGAACATATGGTGTAAAAAATGTAAGAATTGAACACTAAATTAATATTTGATAAAGTCTAATTCTTTCTTTCTCTCTCTCTCTCTCCTTTTCAATATTATTACCTTTTGTTTTTAAATGAAAATATTATGATCTTATTTTCATTTTTATATAACCATGGTAAATAAAGCTCTATTGTTTAAAAATAAGATTGTAAATTAAAAAAGAAAAACTTGAATAAATAAACATTCAAGGCTAAAATAGTAAATATACAAAAACAACATAAATGAAGCTAATATAAATTTTATGACTGCATTTCAAAATCGAGGAATGAAACGCCACTTGACGTAATTGATGATCTAATTTGAAAAATAACAATAAACAGAAAAATTGATTAAGAATAATATTAAATCTATAAAACTTCAGCTTAATTTTTAGATATTACTTACCAGTTCTACGACCTGTGTCCGAGCATTCATCCTGTGTAAAATATAGAAGTTACTTCAAAATACATGTTTACAACTAGCTCGCCATTTTAAGTGATCATCCTTTACCGTAAAGCAAACTATAACTTTACAAATAAACATGTATGTTTTATTTAATTTATAATTATTTTCCTGGAATTTATTCACTTCAAAGTACAACAAATTTTATGCTCTATCTTATTATGCTTTTTATAAGATAATTCAATAATTTTCTTTTTTGGCAATACTTAATGTCGTTATATTTCTGCTATTGCCGTAGGTTGTAATTAGCAGTCAACTGCGCATGCGCGAACTCATGACATCGCAAGCAGACGATTTTCACTGAGGTATTCAAAGAAAGACTTACGTAACTAACTTCATTGAAAATCAGTATTTGAAATAGAGTGTAGCAATAGAAAAAGAAAAAGATCACTATTTAAAAAAAAATAGAAAGTTAAAAGTTGACAAGTCATTTTGGTTTGCCATAAAGAAATAAAAACAAAAAGATAAAAAGATAAAGAAAAAAAAAGAGGCCAAATAAAGGTTATCATTCCTAAATGTAGATAAAGAAATCTTTTTCTTTATCTACATTTAGGAATGATAATCTTTAAAAAGGGGTTGTCGTCAAAAGAGAACCAATTAAAATCAAGAACAATTCGGGAATGAATTATATTGTCTTAAAAAAAAGTGTTAAGACAGTGACGGACAGGCAAACGGACCAGACCAGCCGCTGAAAAGAATTTCATCCGCTGTCCCTGACCCTCAAGCTTCAGACACCTAAAAATTCCACAGAGGGTGTCAAAAGAACTACTACTATCAAGAAATACTTACATATCTACATACACATTAACAAAGACACACACACACACACACACTCTCTCTCTCTCTCTCTCTCTCTCTCTCTCTCTCTCTCTCTCTCTCTCTCTCTCTCTCTCTCTCTCTCTCTCTCTCTCTCTCTCTCTCTCTCTCTCTCTCTCTCTCTCTTGAAAACCTTTCAACATCAGAACTTTCTGATAAGAACTTATGAACTCTTTGATTGTCAGTGACGTGAAAAGGTCGAGGCGGAGATGGAGTATTATTTTTGTTACAACAATAACAATAAGGAAGAAGATACATACTTTTTTTTAACAAATAAACTTAAAATTAGATATAAAAAATAAAATAAAATAGTTTTTTATTTTACTTTTAAACATGAGAAATAGTAAAATAATATTTGTGTGTGTGTGTGTGTGTGTGTGTGTGTGTGTGTGTGTGTGTGTGTGTGTGTGTGTGTGTGTGTGTGTGTGTGACAGACACAATTAATTTGGAAAATCTTGCAAAAATAAGAATAATTGTCGGATGTTAATGGAACTTTCAAAAACTATTCACAAATGATGGAAATTATTATAAATATGTTTTCTTTTTTTAAAGTCATGGGAAAAAATTTTTTAATATATTTATTACTCTTACCCTAACTAATTTTATGAAAACTCTAGAAATTCAGTCACATTCAATTTAGTGATTCTATCCTCTGCCAGCCTGATGGAGAAAGCATTACCTCGAACCGTCGCCAGTGAGACACGCTGCAAGAGCCACTCCGTTTCGCGAGGCTCGTTCCTTAATCGAGACGCAATCGCGCCAATCCTCCGAAGGAACACCATCGAACGAGGGCCAATAATCCCTGAAGTCTCCACTGCCACAGGAGTAAAAAAAATCTATCAGCAAGAGAAGAATATTTAGCTATTTTTTTTATCTCTGCGTCTCGGGCGGCGAACCCCGGCTTAACCGCGGACCTGATCAAATTACCGGCCGAAAATGTATCAGCACAGGTCGCATCCCAAATCAACGACTTACCCATTTTAAAATGGAAGATGGTAATGCCGGCCGCTTTCCATCACCACGGTCGAGGCCTACGGGTTCGATTTGGGAAGGGAACCCAGCTGCATCCAAACCTCTTTTGATGATGTCGTTAATTGTTGCATGCCGTGGAAAGCGGCTGACACTACGACGACAGGAGAGAGGATGCAAAACAAACTCATCGATGGAGGCTCCACATCTGCATCTGTGAAGCTCACATAATTTGAGACCAAGACGGATCGCGACTCCGACCCGAGTGCACTCATCATCTAAAAGGGTACCGGTAGATGAGGAGGGCACTGCGTTGAGCCAGGCGCCACTACTCGGTTGTGAAGCAGATAGTAGACAGGCGAGGCGATACTGATTCAGAGAGAGCCTCAAATTAGCAAAACTGGCCTCGCATTTTATTTTATCCCAGCTTTAGTTAAAAGCACAAGGCTTTGAGGAAAGCAAATCTTGTATTTATTTTTTTTTTAATTGGACCACCCACCATCCGAAAATCAGCTCTGAATTGTAACATACAAAACTCAATAAAACGAAGATATTATTTAATTTCAAATGCTTTTATTTTATTTGGTTTTAGTTGTTTTTTATGAATATGGACAAATATTTTCTGAAAGCAAAAAATTTTTTCGATGAAAAATGAATATTTAATGCAATTATTTGTTATTTCTTTAAATTATAATAGATTTTTATATTTAAGTTGGTAAAATGTTATAAAATTAGTTAAAAGCCGCATTCAGTTTCGTAAATGTCCTTTTGAGATTTTTTTTAGGGTGTTGTAAATACATTGTATCGTTTGGATAATCAGAAGACCCGCAGTAATTAAGAAATGTAATTTTGTGTTTATAATCTGGCTGTAATTATAAAGTACAGAAGACCAACCAGAATACAATTAAGTTGCGTTATCTGAGTTAAGCATTGTTCTCCGCTGTTAAGGGCTTTACTTTTGCGAACCACGTGTGGAGAAGTTAATTTGATTTTTCAATTTCAACTGAGAAGGATACCTACAAGTATCAGTATCACCTTATGAAATTTATATGATCTTATTTCTATATTAATCTCAGTTATGACATTTTTCCATAAATGAAATATCAAAATTAATAATAAAATGAATGGAAATACAAATAACACAGTAAAATGTAATAAATGTACATAAAATTATAGTGTAACAGAGAGAGGTTGACGCACACACCCACATGAATGCAAACGCGCAAATATAACGTTTATTGATTGAAAATGGAAAACACGATCTTCCATGAAGTTGCAAACTGTGTCAGCGCTATTAATAGAAAAGAATCTAGAACAATGATATATGAAACTTAAGACGGCTGATGAATAAAGAGTAAATTTCAAATTGGGTTGGCGAAGACTTGTTTATAAACAAATGCAAAGGGCAGGAGGCGATGTTTAATTTGGGTCATTAAAAAAAAATAGACGAAAATAATATTTTTGATAAAAACATATTGAAGTAAATTGGACCGGGGATTAAGATCAGTGTATGTTTACCGCTAGCGAAATCTAATCTAAACATAAGTTGTATCCGCTGAATTTGGTCATCGAAAAGACAATTGGAATGAACGAATTAATTTTATCCACTAAGAGATTTGAAATAGATCTGTGTAAACAACAGAAACTTTGCAAATACACGTGATTATGGCGACACTCGTGTTAAGCGCGTGAACAACCTAGCTTATAACCTTCGTTTGCTATATAAACGCGAGTTATGCTGAGTTGGAGAGTTACGTTGGGAGTTACGTTGGGAGTGACGTCGATGAAACAGAGTCGGGGTAGAGAGACTGTTGTCGCAGTGAGTCGGTCCAGTGATGAGTCAGAGATAAGGACTTCAAGAAATATCATCGTCGTTGTAGCAGTCGCATTGAAAAGCCGCTGAAACCTAACGTTTGTCATTTACGACAACAAACTGAAAAGCTACACTTCCACGTAGGGCTGGAATTACGAGCCACACATCCTACCAAGTCGATTGGAACGAGTTAATCACACACACACCTCTCTCTGTTGGAAAATTGGTAGAGGAGTAGTCCTCTTTTCTTATGTTAATTGCTTTTCTATCCTTTCTGTAAACTTTTCTACTGTTGTTGTTTCCTTATATAAAAGACATCAATATTTTACCCATTGTTGTTCGGCTTCTGCAGATATTACTTCCTTTTTTTGCCACATTCTAATTTTCCTGCCGCCCACCCTCACAGCCGTGCCTACATCCCCAATCGACCGTGAGCGTATAGACAATACCCCCCGCCTACTGGATGTAAAATTTAACACAACGTGGCTGCAGGCGGAACTTGGCCAGTGACCGGTCGAACAATCTACGGGTACTCAGGGAGCGTGCGGCCAGCTAGCCCTGAGTTCGGTACAGACCGAGTGGGCGCCTCAACCCAAAGAGGAAGACGCCGGAGGTTGAGGGGCTGAAGGGACGGAGTGGTAGAATAGTATTTTAGGTACACTTCTGATAAAATTTCATAAAGTACCTATAAATTAATTAGATACCTTTCTTATGAAATTTAATCTCACTCTCAACAGTCTTATTTTAATTTCTTTATAATATATTTTCCATAAAGCATCGTAAACGTAAAGGTGAAAGCTAAGTACAAAAAAATAGAGCGCTGAAAGTTTTCCTTAAAAATAACGAGGTAAATAATTTGTTCACTTAAATCTAAATAATTTCACTTCTCTCCTTCCGTAGAATAAATTATCCTAACGTAATTTGTTAATACGACTTGAAACTGTCAAGTGACGCGAAATGTTATGACCTACTTTGTTTTATTTTCAAATTACATCTTTTCGGTGCTAAGTTAAGGCTGGTTTCAAAATATTTTAAATAAACATTATAATTTCTGATTTTCTTAAAATAAGTTTTGAAACAAATTATAAAATTATAATTGATTTTTAAAAGAATTTCAAACTGAGATTTTCATTTTTTTTTTTTTAAATGGAAAAAATGGTTGACATGATTGATTATCTGTCAATTTTGCTGACTCAAAAAAAAACAAGATTTTTAACGAAAATTTTGGACGTGCTAAGAACGATTAAAAAATGTTAAAAAATACCCCAAAATACTTTGATCTTTCCTCTTAATAATAACATAAACATTTAGACGATAAAGTTTTGTGTTCGTCATGTTTGGCGTCTTTTTCGTCATGCTATGCTCTTTTTTTAGCGATCTCATGGAGGTACCTATTTTAAAATGTCTATATTTGGCTGTTGGTAGTGCTGATAATTCGGCCAAACCTGTGAAGAAAATTTCAGATAGGGTTCATATGACGCCAGCTTGTTTAAAAAATGTCTCCAAAAAGCGACGACTGGCGATGGGGATGGACCCCACTTACACACGGTGATCAATTTGGGCTGGTCATTAAGTATACCACGAGTTACCCCCTCCACCTTAATGTTTGGTGAGTACCTACATGAATCCAAAGTTTTTTCGCACCTATGTGAGGAGTCCAAGACTTTGTCGTTAGTTCTTTCATTTTCATTTTTCATGCTTGTGAACTGGTAGTGAAAAGAAAGTTCAAAAGATATAAAGCCTGGGTGAAGAGATAGAATGCCATAAAATCAAAGATTACTTAAAAATGATTCTTGGTTATTATTGAAACAATTATTTACATGTTCATTCTCGTAGAGTCAACTTCTTTTAGACTAAAAATTGAAAAAGGAAATTTGACATCAACATAAATGTAAATGTGTCTATCTCTGAGATGAGCGATTATAATTATTTACATTATTCGGACTGTTATCCTCATTATTCATTGCCATATTCACAACGTTGCTCAGCTGATTGGAATTTCGAACCGATTGTTCTAGTTCCATGTGCCATGCCTCTTCTGGATGTCTCAGCTGTTTACTTTTTAACTCAACTGTCCAAGTTTTTGGTTCACCCCTGCTGTGGCCTGGTATTGAACTCACAACTCTAACCAACGTATTTATCCACTGAACCATGTGTCCTTGAGGATATCTGTGCATGAATTGTGGGTCTTATAAACCTAATGTCTCAGAAATCATTTTTTACCAGTGCTCATATTGCAATTTTTGTTATTATTATTGCATTTCTTTTACCAGAGCTTATATTACAATTTTTGTTGTTATTCATTGCTTTTATTTAGCACTCCTTATTACTGGTTCCCATATTGTATTCATTTTTATACTTGATCGGCTCAGGAAATTTTTGTGGCTTAGCATATGTGCTGATTCCTTAAGTTTCCGTATTTTCCAGTGATGCACTCTGTCTATTATTTCAACCTCATCCCACAGTGGGTGGTGATCTCCCCTTTTCCCTCTATATGTGGTCAATTTCGCCTGATTTTTCTATTTCCCTTTGTGTTACGGATTTACGATGTTCATGTAGCAGTTTTACCTTAAGGAGGCGGCCTGTTTCTCCTTCGTATTTCTTACCACAACTGCAGAGGATGGCGTACACACAGTTCTTAGTCATGTTCTCTTCTAAGGCGGGGGCGGTAGGTCTTACTCGGAAGAGGTGTCTGCGAAGTGTTGCTCTGTTTTCATTGTAGTATTTTTCTTTACTGTAGCTACCATCTGCAATGAGGGCTTCCATTTTTTTGGGGTGGGGGTGTATATTTTGATTTGTCCATCAGTACAGTTGCATTGCTTTTGTCAGCTGGTAGCATGATGATGCTTTCATTCCTCTGTAGGATTCTGATTGCCAGCCTCTCCAGTTTCGTGGTGTTTGATTTGGGTGGCTTAGCTTCCTCCAGTGTCTGTCTCACTTTCCATCTTAGTTCATCCACCTGAGACTGAAGAAATTTCAAGGCTATTTCCTCGATCCGAGCAATGATTGCCAAGTATGGCATCCGGCCGATGGTTGTGGCGAAGTTGAGACTCTTGTTTAGCACTAACTCCTCAGAGGTACTCAACTGGTGTTGACTGATGTTGACTACTGCCTTTTCTGGTTGGTGATGGACCTTGTGCGTCACATTCTGACCTTTCAACCTACTTAATTTTTCTACTTGGCGGGCCTTGACTGCATCGAATTCATGTCTGAAGGATTTATCCAGGTAGTGATGGATCCTCTTTCGGTCTTCTTCATCGGTAATTCTGTCGAAGAATGCCTCAAACCTCTGGGAGATATCAGATTGTAGTTTCTGTTTTATCCAACAGTTGTACTGGATCCTCTCGGACAAGGGCGTGTCCCGCTTTCTCTGCGAACAGAGAAGCTCTCCTTGAATTGAAGGGGAGTCTTGGTGCCAAGCCTGGATGAATGAGTCGTAGGTCTCTGCATCGATGTAGGAATATGAGATGGTTTGAAATTCGTGCCGGCTTCTGGTGAAACTTTTCCAGTTGTTTCCATATTTTTGGTATATCGGGTGGTCCGTACAGATTCTTCAATATTTGTCTATATCTCCGAGATGAGGTATTATGATTACTTACATTATTTATATTATTCAGATTGTTATCCTCATCTTCAGTGCCATATTCACAACGTTTCGGCCGTTGTACGATCCGGCCTTCTTCAGGTGATTGGAATTTCGAACCAAACCCCTTATTTCGTCCACCGAGGTAGATTATTCTAGTTCTACGTGTCATACCTCTTCCGGATGTCTCAGTTATTTCCCTTTAACTCAACTCTCCAAGTTTTTGGCTCACCACTGCTGTGGCCTGGTATTGAACTCACAACTCTTTTCACACCAATAATCGATTTTATCCAATTTTGGGGCGAATACCGAATGAAATGAGCGAGTAAATCCAATGTTTCCTAAAATACAGTAGAACCTCTTTTATTAAATTTATATTTACAAACTTCTAAACCAAAATCCAAATAAAAGTTGAGCTAAATATTATTATTATTATTATTATTATTATTATTATTATTTTTATTTCCTTTGATTTCTGGCGTTTACACATTTCTTTCCGGGTCCCGCCCAGGGACCTAAGGTTAGAAATGGTATCATGAAACTTTCCACTGAAAAAAAAATAAAAAAATAAAAAATAAAGAATAAAAATAAAAGATTTACATAGATAAAGCCCTTCGTAAAGTGTGGGCTGTACTTGTGAGAACAATTTTTTGTATCTCTTTGAGGCATGGACTTCCAGGAATCCCTTCAGTTAGTCTGCTGGAATCTTTTCCAACCAATCCTAGGGCTCCAACTACAACAGGGATTGTTGCTGTTCCCATGTGCCACATTTTTGGGATTTCTATTTCAAGGTCCTTGTATTTTAACAGCTTTTTGAATATCTTCAAAGATACATTGCAGTCTGCAGGGACTGCCATATCAATAAGGAGGCATTTTTTTCTTTTGGTCTTTAATAACAATGTCTGGGCGGTTAGCTTTGATTGTTCTGTCTGTGTGTATTGTGTAGTCCCATAGAATTGTAACAGGCCCTCTCTTCATAACCGGGTCTGGGTGGTGTTCATACCAGATTCTTTCAGTTTCCTTATTATTATTATTATTATTATTATTATTATTATTATCATCATCATCATCTATGTCTTGTTTTTCTTTCTACAGTAAAAATATAAACTACTATTAAATATATTTTATTGACAGTACCACCAATAGCAATAAACGCCTAAGTCTTCATAATTAGAATAAAAGAACGTGAAATTTCTTTGATAGCATGCTTAATTATATTATGCAACTGTAGAAATCCTCATTTTTTCGTTGAATGTTAAAATTCGGAGTGTCGAGATTCGATACAATAACAAAATATTGTTGCTGGGTCGACTGTTTAGAATAATCAAACGATTTTCATTGAAAGAATAAAATTCAGTAGAAAAGACAACGGAGCTTCAACAAATAAACTTTAATTTAATATAACGACAAGAAGACAAGTATTTGGTCATAGATTGGAAAGTAATGTCTGTTAGTTTGGGTTGATAAAGTTCTGAAATAAAATATAAACTGTCTTTGTGTACGTATGTGAGAAACAAGGAAATGTTTGCATGAAAAAGTCAACACCAGTGTGCGTGATTCATAGTAAAGAGAATGCAAGAAGAGATAGTTAGAAATTGTTTCTTACTGTTGGCGGTGTTGCCGTAGTCTGAAGTTTATCAACGCTGTCGCTTTTAGCATAGGTCGTGAAGATCACAAGCGAGTGTTGCGTGGAGCTTAGTGACAGCTGTGTGTATCCTCTGTGGGACTGGATTTACACTTTTTCGTAACAAAATCAGTTCCTGAATTAAATTATTGATTTCTTCCTAATTGGCCCTAAAAACTCACGTAGTATGTCTTCTACTACGTCCGCACGAATATTTGGGCGGTATCTACCTAAAAATAAAGATGACTAATACAACACACTTTCTGATTTGTATTCTATGATTTTATTGGTGTGTTCTAAGATGTAAGTATTTTCTTGAGTGTGATTGGTTTATAAATATTGTATTTGATATTTTTAGACACAACCATCATGTAAGTTTGTTGTGTTAATGTGGTGGCCATTTTATGGGAAAAAATGGGGACTTGTTTAAATCATTGTTGTTCTAACGCCCCACAAAGTTCGGTGCAAAGGATAACAGTAAACAAGACATCAGAAAATCTGTAAGACAATATCCACCATTAAAATAAGTAAACTTTATTGATTTGTTTGTAATGCAAGTGTGATTCTCTTAACAGAAAATATTTCATTTTTTGGTAATTAATTTCCCGCGCATTCTATTCTATGCAAGATCCAACTATTCTATAATATTATTAATGGTAAGTAAGCATACATTAAAACTGATTTTAGTTAATTATTAATAACCAAAAATGTCACAGGAGACAAAACGAAAAATTCAAGAATTTCAAAACAAATTTAATTTTAGTTCAAAATTGAAATGAAATATGTTTCTGTTGTGGTGTCCTACCTCTAAAGAGTCTATGTTAGACTCATCCGCCTACTATAATATTAGTAGGAGAGAAGGCCTTGGAGGAACAATCGAATAGATTGAACGCTGGCTCAACCGACACACACTCACTAGTTGTGTAATACTCTTCTGTTGTATTTACTGTTTAATATATAATATATCTGCAACATTTGTTTTATTTCTTTAGCCATTTACTTGGTCACAACACTTTTAAAAATTAATCTTTCAGCTTCTGTTTTTGAGAGTACAAAAGTTTCTCTTTGTGTTGCCATATTTCACAAATTCACAGAAAAACTTCCTCAAAAGATTTTGCAAAACAAATATTAGACAAGAAATATTTACGCAAAACTTTACCTAAGATGAAATTTTTTTTTTCATTTATTTTTATCAACTGTCAGTTATTAGATTTTTTTATCGGTATGCTCAACTTTTTGTAGTTTTATTGTTAGAACAATAAAATACGGTTGAGAAATGTTTCACAAACGAAGCCTTTTGTCAACCTTATTTGTAATCTATAAATAAATACATCTGTAACACTTGTTTTGTTATTTCTTTAACCATTTACTTGGTCACAACATCTTGGCGACGAAGAATTCGAAGAAACAGACTTCACGTTCAATCATTAAAAAAATTGCCAGTGTCTACAACAGTGATGAAGAAATGAATTCTAATCAAACTCTACGACAAAAGGGTGTCCAGTGTTAATTAAAACACTTTGACAGAGAAAAAAAGAAACTCCTCAAAACAATAGAATTTCTACAATTTCAATTCAGTGGCTGGGAAGAAGGTTGGTGAACCTTGTTATTTTTCCCATTCCAAGTCAGTAAAAGAATTGTACATGTCAAACAGACTTGTTTTCGCTAATAGGGTAAAGTAAAAACTTAGCCCCTCACCCGCTTTTAAATTTTTCAGTAAAAGAACCGTACAAGCCAAACAGACTTATTGTTAGTTAAGAGGGTAAAGAGAAAAAATCCCCCTCTCATTTCTTAATTTTACGTACTGTACCACCGCAGTAAAATGAACGAATTGAAAAGTGCAATGCTAGAGTTGATGAAACACCAACAGGAACAACAACTACTGTTGGAACAGAAATATCATGAAAGACAAGAGAAATTTCAACGAGAACAAGCAGAATACCAGAAAAAAAATTGAAGAATTGCCCCTAGAAATTCAGGTTAGACAACAGAAACTGGAAGAAATGCTCCTTCAAACACAGAATGAGCAAAGGCACTTGTATAATATATCCATCAAAAGCCAAAATGAGGACAGCGAAAACACGTTCTCTCAAAATGCTATATGGAGTGCTATTGAAAACTTCACGTTTGCACCTGAATAAGAAATTACATTCACTTCGTACTTTAAACGTTACGAGGACTTATACAATACGGATTGTGCAAGTTGGACTGACCATAAAAAGATTCGCCTACTCCTCAGGAAATTAGGCAGAGCAGAATATACTAAGTTTGTTAACTATATTTTGCCTAAGAAAACCAGTGACTTGAAATTTAAAGAGGCAGTTCAATCATTAACAGAACTCTTCAGTCCAAAAACATCACGGTTCCACAAGCGTTGGAAATGCATGAATCTCACCCGCAAAGAAGACGAAGATTATGTGACAGAGAGAGAGTCTGGGAAACACACACACACGTATTTTTTTTTTTTTTAGTGAAATTGGAATAGATTTGGATAGCGAAATGAAATCAGAGCATTTTGTTTACTGATGGGGAAATCTGATCTTGGGCAGAAGTTGTACCCATTGGATCTGGGTCATCAGAAGACAATGGAAAATGGTCGAAATAATTTTTATCGATTAAAAATTGGAATAGAGCTGAGTAAGCTAGAAGGAACTTTGGAATTCACATGATTTTGGTTGAAGTAGCCAGAATCCCGTGATAATCGCGTGCGAAGTAGTAGGGCCGAGGGTCAGTTATAACCATCCGGGTTTATCTATATAAACACGTAGTTATGCTGAAAAAGGGAGACTGGAGAAAATTCTTGAAGAGAGAAGAGAGAATTGGCCCGGGCAAGCGTTGGGAGGAGGAACGCCACTATAACTTTAAGCCCCGCACAGAAATCTTTATCCCTCCATCGCAAGAGTCATATATCGTTGTGAGACGATTTAACAACAAGTTAATCACCTACACACTCTCTCTCTCTGTCTAGAATCCAGTGTATGAGTTATTTTTTTAAATACTTTTCTTTTCTGTAAACCGTTTCTTTTATCTACTATTCTTTTCTGCTATATAAAAAACATTAACAATTCAACCACTGAATAGTTTTTTGTCCAGCTTTCTGCAGATGCTAAGATTCAAATTTAAATTAAAAAAAAATGACATCCATTAAGAATTGGATTCTACATCTTCTACTTTCTACTGATGATAATGAAGCAGAACCAGGATAGACTTCTTCAAGCTCTGCTGAGGGTCAAGAAGATCAAAGTGAAAGTAAAACTGTATCTCTTTCAAGCCTGTTTGATGAATTAGCTTCAAATAAGCCTACAGTAACAAATCAAACTCAGAGCAGGTAGAGGCTGAGTTAAACCTGGAGACTGCAAGTACAACAGAAATACAAGAAGCACAATCTAAACTCAAAAGGAGTAAATCCTTATTCATAAGTGCACAAAAGAACTTGATCATTATGTAGCTTTACCACAGAATGAGGCTTTGTTAGTGGATGGACGGGATTGTGTGAACCTCTCTCTCTCTCTCTCTCTCTCTCTCTCTCTCTCTCTCTCTCTATCTATCTATCTATCTATCTCTCTCAGTGTATGAGTTTTTACGTTAAATTCTTTTGTTGTCTGCTATATAAAAGACATTAACAATTCAACCTTTAAATAGTTGTTTGTCCGGATTTCTGCAAATATTAATTTTTTTATTTTTTATTTTTGCTGCATTCTAAATTTCTTAGCGCAGACTCCCCAGGTGTGACAACATCTTCAGTCGACTGTGAATGGACGGACATCACCTGCTTTCTGGGTCGAAAAAATCACAACGTGGGCAGGAAGCAGGATTAAACCAGTGGACCGATCGAATAATCTACGGATGCTCAGGGGACCTATGGCCACTCCCTTAAGTTCGGTTAGGACCGAGTAGACAGCTCAACCCAGCGAGTAAGACGCCGGAGGTTGAGGGGCTGGGGCGAAAGTGCTAGAATTATACTACTTTCGTGAGTGTAGTCAATAAACACTACAATGACTTCAAATTGGCAGAGTTAAGCGCCAATAATTTTAAATGCCTGATTTTGTTCCAGGGTTTGATTTCAGCAAAAGACGCCGAAATACGTCGTAGGGTACTTTACAAGCTTGAAAACGAGCCCGACTTTACTTTACAGCAAGTTGCCGACGATTGCCAACGTTTCGTGAGCGTCAGAGAGGATTCGAAAAACGACGAACAGAGTGGCGTGGCTCACATTAAAAAATACGCCAAAGAAAAATTAAAAAGGGTCAACCAAAATATAATAAAGTTACTTTGCCGTCAAGACCATGTTTCGGGTTTGGTCAATTACATTGGTATAGAGATTGTCCTTTTAAAGATAAAAAATGTTTTAATTGCGATAAATTGAGACACAAAAGTTCCCACTGCAGGATTAAGAACACGGCAAAAAAGTTTTGTACAAATTACCAAGTCTGATGAACCAGAAAGTCGTAACATCAGGAAATATATTAAAGTGCAAATGTTTAACAAAAATATAAGGATACAGTTTGATTCGGGTTCAGACTTATCCATAATTAATTATCAAACCTGGAATAAAACTGGGTAAGCCGACTTTGTTAAGAACGAACCGAATAGCTAAAAGTGTAACTGGCGACCCTATTAAGTTTATGGGAAAACCTATAACGAACGTGTTATTCAAAGGTAAAACTTTAAAACTAAAGGTGTATATTATGAAGAATACGGGTAATTTGTTCGGGACTGATTGGTTCAAACAGTTTCAACTTTGGCATATGCCTATTAACCCATTATGTCAAAAGTCGAAAATTTGACTGACGAAGCAGAAAAGTTGAAAGGTGAACTTAAAAGAAAATTTCCCGGCGTTCAGTGGAGGACGAGGAAAATGCACAAAAATGTCTGCTATATTTAAGTTAAAGCCAGACGTAAACCCAGTTTTTAAGAAAAAACGTAACGTTCCATTTGCTTCGTTAAATCAAATTGACGAGGAGTTGAATCGACTTAAGGAAATGGGAGTTCTGACAAAGTTTGAATATTGTGAATGGGCATCTCCCACAGTTTATATTAAAAAAAGAGCAAAGAAATTCGTGTATGTGCTGACTTCTCTACGGGGCTGAACAGCACCCTAAAGGATCACCATTATTCCCTTCCAAGTTCAGAGGAGACATTCGCTAAGCTCAGTGGAGGAAAATATTTTTCTAAGATTGACTTAAGCGACGCATATTTACAAATACCCGTGGACGAGTAATGCTCGAAGCGCCTTTGCATAAACACCCACAAGGGTTTATACAAATTTTTGAAACTTCGGGGTTAAAGTCGCCCCTTCCATTTTTCTACAGGTCATGGACACGATGTTAACATCGTGTCCAAATGTTCTGGATTTTGCGGTGGCCTATCTCGATGCCGTCCTAATGAAAAGCGAGAGCATCGAGGAACACAAATCGCACGTCTGGCAGGTGTTCATGAGAATCCAGGATTACGGATTCAAATTAAAAGACGGGAAGTGTGAGTTTTTCTTAGAGAGGATTAAGTACATGGGGCAAATAATTGACAAAGACGGAAGTGGCTTTTTAGGTCTTGCCAATTATTACAACTTTTTTGTCCCAAGAATGCACAGTTTGAGAGATCCACTTAATGAATTATTGAGAAAAGATAAAGAGTGGGAATGGACAACCAAATGCCAGGAAGCATTTGAGAAAATAAAGGAGGTCCTTACATCAGATCTGTTCCTGACTCATTACGATTCAAACCTTGACATCATTGTAACCAGTGATGCTAGCTCCTACGGCATCGGGGCGTGCATTTTACACAAGTTAAATGATGGATCGTTAAAGCCAATTGCTCATGTATCTATGACACTATTACCAGCTGAAAGGGGTTACTCACAAATAAAAAAAAGGAAGACTTGGGAATCATTTTTGCGGTGACTAAATTTCATAGATTTATTCATGGAAGGTACTTTTTGTTGCAGACAGACCATCGTCCACTCCTTACTATCTTTGGATCAAAGAAGAGTCTGCCAACACATACTGCTAATAGACTACAGAGATGGGAAACTATTCTCTTCAATTATAACTACAAAATGGAGTTCCTCCTATCCACTAAAACCTGTCATGCAGATGGGTTGTCTAGATTGATACCTAAGTATGCTGAACCCCTGGAAGACAGTCATTGCTGCCTAAAAATAGAGGTCGAAGTAAAAAGTACCTTGTGCAATACTGTCTGGGAGCTTCCTATAACAATTGACGAGATAATCGACAAAGCGTCCGATGATGAGTTCATCAAGGAAGTAAAGGACAAACTAAATAGTAAAGACCAGAATATCTCAGAAGTTTACTCATTCTGTGACGACATACTAATGTCCGGAGACAGAGTAGTAATCCCATCTACACTACAGAAAAGAACACTAAAGGAATTCCATGTTGGCCATCCGGGAAATTCAAGAATGAAGAGTCTGATGAGGAGTTACGTCTACTGGACCAACATGGACAAGGATATTGAAAACACTGTAAGATCGTGCAAAGGGTGTGCTTTGGCTGCTAAAGCATCCCCGATAAAATTCACTCCCTGGCCTAAAACTGACTGTCCGTGGTCGCGGATACACATTGATTTTGCTGGCCCACTTGATGGTTTTTACTACCTTGTAGTAGTCGACAGTTATTCCAAGTGGCCAGAAATATTGAAATGTAAGAAGCCGACCGCGGAGGTGACAGTAAAGTTTTTGCACGAACTATTTTCCCGTTTCGGAGTTGTTGACTGTATCGTAACAGACAATGCCACACAGTCCACATCCTGTGAATTTAAGGATTTTTGTCAGTCATTCCCGATCGAACATATTACCACGGCGCCATATCACCCAAGAAGTAATGAAAAGGTAGAGCGTTTTGTGGACACTTTCAAGAGAGCACTGAGGAAGGCGAGAGGTATTTCCACTGATACGGCTATACAGCATATATAATAGCAGTGATCCATCTGCCAAGACGCCAGCTGAGGTCATGTTTGCCGGGAAAATAAAATCGGCATTTGACAAATTCCTTCCGAATGAAACAAAAGCGGGAAATAGGAATAAAGTGGTTAAAAAATGCGCTTTAAGATTGGTGAAAGGTTTTTTTTGTGTGTGTGTATTTGGGGATAATAAAGCTGACTGGGAGATAGGAACAATAGACAAAAAAATTGGTAACATGATTTACCGAAGGGACCGAAGTTTATACACAAATGTCGTGTAAACCAAATTAGAAAACGGTATGAAAGCGTAGTCGACAGGGATCCCATAGAAGATGACACTATGGTCGTCGTCTTTGACACGTTTGCGGTCCCAATACTGCAATCAGTTCCAGAGCTCACAAGGCCTAAAAGAAAAAGAAAATTTACGGAACCTTTAGAAATTAACCCGAAAAGAAAAAGATATTGAACATCTTTCATTTCATACCATGTCTACAGAAAAAGGAAAAGACTGAATAAAAAACTCATCTCCTCACTTACCAGAAAAGCAAAATACTCATTGGATTATTGGAAATTATTAACATTATAATTTACAATTAAACTTATCCAATTTTTCATTATTCAGAAATAATGAATAGAGGACTTAATAAAAAAGGGTCTGTTGTTAACACTTAAAATGGTTGTCGTAAAATTAAGAAAAAATTGTGAACGTAATTCTTGTATATAGCTTTTTCAAAGTGGTTGTTTCTGGGTTTTTTTTTGGTGGGGGGCGTTGTGAAAAGGGTTTATTTGGTTGAATAAAAAGTATTGTGTGGTAATTATTAAAAATAAAGACTCCAAACGGAGTCAGGCTGAAAAAGGAGGGGGGTGTTATGGTATCCTCCCTCTAAAAAGTCAATGTTGGACTCTTCCGCCTACTATAAGATTAGTAGGAGAGAAGGCCCTGGGGGAACAGTCGAAAAGATTGTTCTACTGAGACTGTGACTTTCCGTAGCTGATGTCTAACTTTCTGCCTTTGGGCAGAGAGGAACCCGGACGAGGCTTTGCCGAAGGACAATGTTTCGTCCGGGGAGGTAAGCAGACCCTGAACCCGCTTATGCGGGTTCTAAGGGAATATTTTTGGCCGAGCCTACGGGCTAGGAGAGCCCACGGTAAACTCGACCTTCTGCCACATACATCCCTCGTGGGGGGTGCTGTTAAATATTAACAGTCAAAAAGATTGTTCTACCGAGGCTGTGACTTTTCACAGCTGCTGTCTAACTCTCAGCATTTGGGCAAAGAGGAACCGGGGCGAGGATTTGCCGAAGGACAAAGATTCGTCCGGGGAGGTAGACAGACACTGAACCCCTTTATGCGGAATATTTTTTACCAAGCCTACGGGCTCGGAGAACACACGGTAAAATCGGACTTGTGCCATATACATCCCTCGTGGCGGGTGGGGGTGCTGTTAAATATTAACAGTCGAATCGATTGAACACTGGGTCAACCGACACACACTCACTTGTCGTGTAATACTCTTCTGTTGTACTTACTGTTTAATATATGATATATCTGCAACATTTGTTTTATTTCTTTAACCATTTACTTGGTCACAACATTTTTAAAAATTAATTTTTCAGCTTCTGTTTTTGAGAGCACAAAAGTTTCTCTTTGTGTTGCCATATTTCACAAATTCACAGAAAAACTTCCTCAAAAGATTTTGCAAAACAAATATTAGACAAGAAATATTTACGCAAAACTTTACCTAAGATGAAATTTTTTTTCGTTTATTTTTATCAACTGTCAGTTATTAGATTTTTTTTATCGGTATGCTCAACTTTTTGTAGTTTTATTGTTAGAACAATAAAATACGGTTGAGAAATGTCGCACAAACGAAGCCTTTTGTCAACCTTATTTATAATCTATAAATAAATAAAATTTGTCAAATTTGTATAATGTGCTAACGTTATTCTCTCTGATTATGATAAAACTTTGTGAACAATGGATCTGTCGAAAAGAAAATAAACTAAGTATACTGTTGCGATTTTGTTTGTAGGGGTCGCCAGTCACAATCTTCGACCTGGGCTCTACCCGACCTTTTCACACCACTGATTCTTGTATATTTTATTTTGAGAGATATAAATGTTAATCAGTACATGCAATATGTATCTTTGTATTAAATAACTTTGTACTTTTAACAATAATAAATATATTGTTTAATTTATTATTAAAAGCCATAACTTGGTGCATATTTTTGGATTACGGACGTTATCCGAAGAACCACTTGTAAACAAGTAAACCTCTACACTAACAGACCACCACACTAATTCCAGTGAACCCCACATTGGTAAAATCCGACATTCCTGACGAGTATATAGACACATAAAAAGTACAATGTTCGACAGTGAAGTAGAACCGGTACCTTCCAACCAAACCAGCTCCATACAGGCGATATCAATTAAATCACATGCATTCATCGTATCCAAAGTGCTAGCGTGGTTTTCCATAATGGTAGCCCAATTTAACATCACGCACATAAAGGAGACAAAACAAAGATTTTACCACATATCGGCTTCTCTACCTCCCAGATATTGTCGGGAAACTGCAAGGAGCAGTATTACAACAAACCAATTACGAGATACTAAAGGAAATCGTCATTACCTCGAATGGAAAATCCAAGCAAGAGATGCTGGACAAATTGATGTCAACACATCACAGGGCGTCCGTCCATATATTTAAATGAACTGATGTTTCTAGCAAGTCAGATTGGCGTTGGTAATGACATAGTTCGACATAAATTCATACAGGCACTACCAGCATCGATCAAACCAGTTTTAGCCGATCAAATCGATCTTGACACAAATCGATTGGGTAAAATGGCAGACGATCTTCTTTACTTTAAACAAGAGAGTACCCAATGCCTACAAGTATACTAAATACGAGAAATAAACAAGACCAGAGTTCCGTCTGCGAAGAATATCGAGTGCCTGCCCAGTGTCCTATCATTCAATAACGATCAAAAACCAAAGATCTGTAGGGTACATCCATACTTTACGGAGCGCGCGAAGTTCTGGAATTCATTTTGCAAATGACCGGATAAAAAGAATGTTAAAATACAGCCTACTTCCCGCCCTCCTTCATCAGTGACTAGTATGATGTCGAAAAACTAAACCGGCGGGGTGTGTTAGCCTCCACCCATCCGCAGCTTCTTGACTAGGGGTTAGAAAAATTAATTTTGTTGTGGACACATGATCTGTGATATCGATCCTACCAAGGAGATATTTACGTGATGTAGTGATCTACCCTACGAATGTCCCCGTTGTATCAGGTAACACTCAAAAGATCGAATGCTAATGACAAGCTACATTAAATTTGGTGTGACACAAATTCACCAGTACTTTTGTGATTGCAGATACTGAAATATTGAGGGAAAATGACACGTGTTATATTTAACGAAACAAGATAAGGAATTTATTTACAAATGTATACATTTGAAGTTTTAGTAGTTTGTTTCAGAAAAAAGAATCAAATATTTATCTATTTCGTAGTTTCAATGAATTGTCAAGAAGAAAAAATGTTCAGATTAAATCATCGGACACAAAGTAAAATTCTAACATGTTTAAAACAAATTGAAAGAATTCGTTTTTCACATACGGTTGTTTTCAACATGAATGAAAAGATATATTTTAAGGTACTTAGCGTTGGAGTTGAATAGAGTTCATAAAAATTGCACTTTGTTCTCATTAGACCTTGATAACAAATTGAGAGAGTTCGTTTTTCACATACGGTTGTTTTCAACATGAATGAAAAGATATATTTTAAGGTACTTAGCGTTGGAGTTGAATAGAGTTCATAAAAATTGCACTTTGCTCTCATTAGACCTTGATAACAAATTGAGAGAGTTCGTTTTTCACATACGGTTGTTTTCAACATGAATGAAAAGATATAGTTTAAGGTACTTAGCGTTGGAGTTGAATAGAGTTCATAAAAATTGCACTTTGCTCTCATTAGACCTTGATAACAAATTGAGAGAGTTCGTTTTTTACATACGGTTGTTTTCAACATGAATGAAAAGATATATTTTAAGGTACTTAGCGTTGGAGTTGAATAGAGTTCATAAAAATTGCACTTTGATCTCATTAGACCTTGATAACAAATTGAGAGAGTTCATTTTTCACATACGGTTGTTTTCAACATGAATGAAAAGATATAGTTTAAGGTACTTAGCGTTGGAGTTGAATAGAGTTCATAAAAATTGCACTTTGCTCTCATTAGACCTTGATAACAAATTGAGAGAGTTCGTTTTTCACATACGGTTGTTTTCAACATGAATGAAAAGATATAGTTTAAGGTACTTAGCGTTGGAGTTGAATAGAGTTCATAAAAATTGCACTTTGCTCTCATTAGACCTTGATAACAAATTGAGAGAGTTCGTTTTTCACATACGGTTGTTTTCAAAATGAATGAAAAGATATATTTTAAGGTACTTAGCGTTGGAGTTGAATAGAGTTCATAAAAATTGCACTTTGCTCTCATTAGACCTTGATAACAAATTGAGAGAGTTCGTTTTTCACATACGGTTGTTTTCAACATGAATGAAAAGATATATTTTAAGGTACTTAGCGTTGGAGTTGAATAGAGTTCATAAAAATTGCACTTTGTTCTCATTAGACCTTGATAACAAATTGAGAGAGTTCGTTTTTCACACACGGTTGTTTTCAACATGAATGAAAAGATATATTTTAAGGTACTTAGCGTTGGAGTTGAATAGAGTTCATAAAAATTGCACTTTGCTCTCATTAGACCTTGATAACAAATTGAGAGAGTTCGTTTTTCACATACGGTTGTTTTCAACATGAATGAAAAGATATAGTTTAAGGTACTTAGTTTGGAGTTGAATAGAGTTCATAAAAATTGCACGTTGCTCTCATTAGACCTTGATAACAAATTGAGAGAGTTCGTTTTTCACATACGGTTGTTTTCAACATGAATGAAAAGATATATTTTAAGGTACTTAGTTTGGAGTTGAATAGAGTTCATAAAAATAGCACTTTGCTCTCATTAGACCTTGATAACAAATTGAGAGAGTTCGTTTTTCACATACGGTTGTTTTCAACATGAATGAAAAGATATATTTTAAGGTACTTAGCGTTGGGGTTGAATAGAGTTCATAAAAATTGCACTTTGCTCTCATTAGACCTTGATAACAAATTGAGAGAGTTCGTTTTTCACATACGGTTGTTTTCAACATGAATGAAAAGATATAGTTTAAGGTACTTAGCGTTGGAGTTGAATAGAGTTCATAAAAATTGCACTTTGCTCTCATTAGACCTTGATAACAAATTGAGAGAGTTCGTTTTTCACATACGGTTGTTTTCAACATGAATGAAAAGATATATTTTAAGGTACTTAGCGTTGGGGTTGAATAGAGTTCATAAAAATTGCACTTTGCTCTCATTAGACCTTGATAACAAATTGAGAGAGTTCGTTTTTCACATACGGTTGTTTTCAACATGAATGAAAAGATATAGTTTAAGGTACTTAGCGTTGGAGTTGAATAGAGTTCATAAAAATTGCACTTTGCTCTCATTAGACCTTGATAACAAATTGAGAGAGTTCGTTTTTCACATACGGTTGTTTTCAACATGAATGAAAAGATATATTTTAAGGTACTTAGTTTGGAGTTGAATAGAGTTCATAAAAATTGCACTTTGCTCTCATTAGACCTTGATAACAAATTGAGAGAGTTCGTTTTTCACATACGGTTGTTTTCAACATGAATGAAAAGATATATTTTAAGGTACTTAGCGTTGGGGTTGAATAGAGTTCATAAAAATTGCACTTTGCTCTCATTAGACCTTGATAACAAATTGAGAGAGTTCGTTTTTCACATACGGTTGTTTTCAACATGAATGAAAAGATATAGTTTAAGGTACTTAGCGTTGGAGTTGAATAGAGTTCATAAAAATTGCACTTTGCTCTCATTAGACCTTGATAACAAATTGAGAGAGTTCGTTTTTCACATACGGTTGTTTTCAACATGAATGAAAAGATATATTTTAAGGTACTTAGCGTTGGAGTTGAATAGAGTTCATAAAAATTGCACTTTGCTCTCATTAGACCTTGATAACAAATTGAGAGAGTTCGTTTTTCACATACGGTTGTTTTCAACATGAATGAAAAGATATATTTTAAGGTACTTAGCCTTGGAGTTGAATAGAGTTCATAAAAATTGCACTTTGCTCTCATTAGACCTTGATAACAAATTGAGAGAGTTCGTTTTTCACATACGGTTGTTTTCAACATGAATGAAAAGATATATTTTAAGGTACTTAGTTTGTAGTTGAATAGAGTTCATAAAAATTGCACTTTGCTCTCATTAGACCTTGATAACAAATTGAGAGAGTTCGTTTTTCACATACGGTTGTTTTCAACATGAATGAAAAGATATAGTTTAAGGTATGGTGATGGGGGGTAGAGTTCTCGTTGTTAATTGTTGCTTGTATCAGAAGGTAGATAAATAGTAGCAGTCCTTCGGGACAGCCGCTAGTTTGGCCTAAAGGTTCAACAAGCAATCAAATTGAGGTCACCATAACATAAACAAAATAACATACGAAAGAGAAGGGTATATCAAAAACACTTTGTATTTAAATGCAACATCAATGAATAGTACAATGTTTCTTGATTTACACGCACAAAGTCCGTTACAAAATGTTCATTCATAGAAGAGAAATCCGATTATTAAAAGAATATAAGTGTCTTTTGTTAATACTTAAGTTCATGACGTGCTGGTCACAGGAGATGAAAGGTGAGGTCAATGGGTTGGTAGGAGTCCTTTGATATCTCCGTTGGTGAAGGAAGGCTGAAGGCATCGGGTTTGATGGGTGAGAAAAGCGTAGCGACATTCACTGACGGTACTTCAAAGCTTTCTCTCCTAGAAGTGAATTTATCGCTCTATTTATGTGTGCCCATCGGATCAGAGTCAGTCTGCTGAAACAAACTGTTGGGTATGGCGCGGAGCCGTTTAATTGGTGGAAATTGCTTATTATTCTTTTTATTTCTTTTTAATTTTCCCCCGGAAATTCTGCGGGGAGCCGGGTGCGCAAAGACCAGTATTGGTCATTTGCTGTCTAAACCTCCGAGGGTTAATATCCGGTCCTTCGCTTGCTCCGTGCCACCACAAAGGTACTTAGCGTTGGAGTTGAATAGAGTTCATAAAAATTGCACTTTGCTCTCATTAGACCTTGATAACAAATTGAGAGAGTTCGTTTTTCACATACGGTTGTTTTCAACATGAATGAAAAGATATATTTTAAGGTACTTAGCGTTGGGGTTGAATAGAGTTCATAAAAATTGCACTTTGCTCTCATTAGACCTTGATAACAAATTGAGAGAGTTCGTTTTTCACATACGGTTGTTTTCAACATGAATGAAAAGATATATTTTAAGGTACTTAGCGTTGGAGTTGAATAGAGTTCATAAAAATTGCACTTTGCTCTCATTAGACCTTGATAACAAATTGAGAGAGTTCGTTTTTCACATACGGTTGTTTTCAACATGAATGAAAAGATATAGTTTAAGGTACATAGTTTGGAGTTGAATAGAGTTCATAAAAATTGCACTTTGCTCTCATTAGACCTTGATAACAAATTGAGAGAGTTCGTTTTTCACATACGGTTGTTTTCAACATGAATGAAAAGATATATTTTAAGGTACTTAGCGTTGGGGTTGAATAGAGTTCATAAAAATTGCACTTTGCTCTCATTAGACCTTGATAACAAATTGAGAGAGTTCGTTTTTCACATACGGTTGTTTTCAACATGAATGAAAAGATATAGTTTAAGGTACTTAGCGTTGGAGTTGAATAGAGTTCATAAAAATTGCACTTTGCTCTCATTAGACCTTGATAACAAATTGAGAGAGTTCGTTTTTCACATACGGTTGTTTTCAACATGAATGAAAAGATATAGTTTAAGGTACTTAGCGTTGGAGTTGAATAGAGTTCATAAAAATTGCACTTTGCTCTCATCAGACCTTGATAACAAATTGAGAGAGTTCGTTTTTCACATACGGTTGTTTTCAACATGAATGAAAAGATATAGTTTAAGGTACTTAGCGTTGGAGTTGAATAGAGTTCATAAAAATTGCACTTTGCTCTCATTAGACCTTGATAACAAATTGAGAGAGTTCGTTTTTCACATACGGTTGTTTTCAACATGAATGAAAAGATATAGTTTAAGGTACTTAGCGTTGGAGTTGAATAGAGTTCATAAAAATTGCACTTTGCTCTCATTAGACCTTGATAACAAATTGAGAGAGTTCGTTTTTCACATACGGTTGTTTTCAACATGAATGAAAAGATATAGTTTAAGGTACTTAGCGTTGGAGTTGAATAGAGTTCATAAAAATTGCACTTTGCTCTCATTAGACCTTGATAACAAATTGAGAGAGTTCGTTTTTCACATACGGTATTTTCAACATGAATGAAAAGATATATTTTAAGGTACTTAGTTTGTAGTTGAATAGAGTTCATAAAAATTGCACTTTGCTCTCATTAGACCTTGATAACAAATTGAGAGAGTTCGTTTTTCACATACGGTTGTTTTCAACATGAATGAAAAGATATAGTTTAAGGTATGGTGATGGGGGGTAGAGTTCTCGTTGTTAATTGTTGCTTGTATCAGAAGGTAGATAAATAGTAGCAGTCCTTCGGGACAGCCTCTAGTTTGGCCTAAAGGTTCAACAAGCAATCAAATTGAGGTCACCATAACATAAACAAAATAACATACGAAAGCGAAGGGTATATCAAAAACACTTTGTATTTAAATGCAACATCAATGAATAGTACAATGTTTCTTGATTTACACCCACAAAGTCCGTTACAAAATGTTCATTCATAGAAGAGAAATCCGATTATTAAAAGAATATAAGTGTCTTTTGTTAATACTTAAGTTCATGACGTGCTGGTCACAGGAGATGAAAGGTGAGGTCAATTGGTTGGTAGGAGTCCTTTGATATCTCCGTTGGTGAAGGAAGGCTGAAGGCATCGGGTTTGATGGGTGAGAAAAGCGTAGCGACATTCACTGACGGTACTTCAAAGCTTTCTCTCCTAGAATTGAATTTATCGCTCTATTTATGTGTGCCCATCGGATCAGAGTCAGTCTGCTGAAACAAACTGTTGGGTATGGCGCGGAGCCGTTTAATTGGTGGAAATTGCTTATTATTCTTTTTATTTCTTTTTAATTTTCCCCCGGAAATTCTGCGTGGAGCCGGGTGCGCAAAGACCAGTATTGGTCATTTGCTGTCTAAACCTCCGAGGGTTAATATCCGGTCCTTCGCTTGCTCCGTGCCACCACATAACTTTCGCCCCAGTAAACGGAGTTGTTGTTGTTGTTTTTTTTTTGTTTTTTGTTTTTTTTTAGTAATAAAAATATGTGTTTTCTTTCTTCCATTTAATCGTTCTACCGGACTTCGTTCTAGTTTCTGGTTTGTTATCATTAGTTTCTTCGGAACAAGATAGGGAGTTATCCAAATCCGGTCTTGAGCCAATGGAATCTTTTGATTTTATATTTTCAGAAATATATGCAGGTTTTAGTCTATCTATTGAAACATTACTATGTACGTCATCCGATCTTTTAATAGTAAAATATTTTTCATGACGACTTAATACTTGGAATGGACCTGTGTATGGAGCTTCCAATGGCTTTCTTACTCTGTCTGTTCTTAGCCAGATACTTTTACATGTTTGTAAATCTTTTGGAATGTAAGAATTAGGTATTGTATGCAGGTGTCCCCTGGATAATTTGTCCATGTCAAATTTTTGCATCTCGTCGGCTAGAATTTTAACGTGCGAGTTTGTCATTTCACTATTCTCGTTCTTGATAGAGTCAATTAACAATCGGGGGACTTGTGCATGACTCCCTGTTACTGCAGTAAATGAAGAATAGTTTGATTCGTTAGGTGTGATCCTCATTCCCAAAAGGACGATAGGAAGAGCTGACAACCACGATTCTTTCCTGGCTATAATAGCCGTTTTTAAAGTTCTGTGTGCTCGCTCAACTAATCCATTCGTTTGCGGATGGTACGCCGTTGTTCGTAATCTGTGGAAGCCTATTATTTTTGATAGTTCTGAGAATAATTCGGATTCAAATTGGCTTCCTCTGTCCGTAACGACATGAAGAGGAACCCCGAATCGGGAGATCCACAGATTGACAAAAGCCGTTGATATTGATTTTGCCGTAATTTCTGTTATTGGGCATGCTTCTATCCATCTCGTATTTCTATCAATGCATGTTAATAAATATCGATATGGTGAAAAATAAGGGTCAGTTTGGTTCTTTACTGGTGGTAAGGGACCGACAATATCCACATGCACCGTTTCAAAACGACTGGAAGGTAATTCAAATGGATTTACTTTGCTCTTTGTGTGTTTTATTATTTTTGCTTGTTGGCAGTGCTGGCATTCTGTGCACCAGGTTTTTATTGACTTGTCCATCTTCGGCCAATAGTGTCTGGATTTTATTATTTTTCTTGAAGATGTTATTCCTGGATGTGATAGATTATGCAGACTGTCAAATACCGATTTTCTGAGCTTTTCAGTCACAAAAGGTCGTGGAAAAGGTAATGTCGTGTCACATAATATGGTTTCATTTTGATTTATTGTGTATGGTTTCAGTTGATCTTTGAATGCCTGAATTTCATTGTCAGTAGCTTGATGCTTCATTATTTCTTGTAAGTCACATATATCAATAGTGATCGCGTTGACAGGTCGTGATAAACAATCAGCTACTATATTTTGTGAACCACTTATATGTGAAATGTCATTTACATATTCGCTGATAAAACAGAGGTGACGCTGTTGTCTATCTGATTTTAAGGAAGACTGGCTTTTAAAAGCACTGCAAAGTGGTTTGTGATCCGTCAGTAACATTACATTTCTGCCTTCTATTAAATGTTTAAAATGGAGTACTGCTAGATAGGCAGCTAGTAGTTCTCTGTCAAAAGTAGAATATTTTTGTTGGGTTTGGGATAATTTCTTTGAAAAGAAACCTATGGGGATGGGTTGATTATCAATCATTTGATGAAGTGCTGCACCCACCGCATAATTCGAACTGTCTGTTACAAGTTGATAGTTGTTAGCTTTCGAGCTGGGGAAAGCCAAAACAGTTACATTTGATAAAGACTTTTTCATATTTTCGAAAGATTCAATTTCTTCCTTTGTTAGGGTTAATGACTTGGAATTTTGGTTTAAACGTATTTTTTCCGTGAGAGGTAGTATGATATCGCTGAAATTTGGCACAAGTTTTCTGTAAAAATTTGCCATTCCGATGAATCGGCGTAGTGATTTGGAATCGTTTGGTTGAGGAAATTCACTTAATTCATTCAACTTTTTAGCACTGGGTTTGAGACCACTAGCAGAAATATGAAATCCTAAAAAGTCTAATTCATTAGCACTAAATATGCATTTGGAGAGACAAATTTTAAAATCGTACTCACTCAGTTTTTGTAGTACTAGGTCGATATGCTTGGAATGAGTTTCTTCATCTTCTGAGAATATAAGGATATCGTCGATATATACAAAGGTATAATCAGTATCACGAAAGATATTGTCCATCATTCTCTGAAAAGTACATGATGCGTTCCGTAGTCCGAAAGGCATATAGTTATATTCAAATAACCCAAAAGGGGTAGAGATGGCTGTCTTGCAAACATCCTCCGGATGTACAGGTATCTGATGATAAGCAGACGACAGGTCTATCTTTGAAAAGAACTTCTTATTATGAAGCTTCGAAGACAAGGAATTTATATTTGGGACTTGATATCGATCGGCTTTTGTTATGGTATTTAAATGTCTGTAATCGCCAACAGGTCTATATGTGCCGTCTGACTTCGGTACCATATGTAAGGCTGAACTCCATTCAGAGTTTGAAGGGGAAATTATTCCTGCCTTTAGGAGTTTCTTGAATTCCTCTTTTGCAATTTCACATCTCTGAGCTGATAATTGTCTGGCTCTGGAGAAAGTAGGAGGGTTGCTACCAGTTTCTATTCTATGGAATATCTTTGGTTTTGTTGCATTCGTGTCGCGATGAGGAGAAATTAAGTTTGGGTATTTCTCCAGAATTGCTCGTACCATTTTGTTAGCATCTTTATTCGGTACTAAATCTATATTCATGATAATAGACGATGGATGTGCATCGGATTGTCTATTAGTCATTTTATCAATCAGCTTATTGTTTGTGCAGTCCACCATTAGCCCGAAATGGTTTAGGAAATCGTATCCTAGGAGTGGCTGAGCAGTTTCGGCTATTATAAATGTCCAGGTAAATTCTCGTCTGAGGTTCCGTAGTGTTAGATTCAGTACTGCTTGTCCTGAGCATTCAATCTTTTGACCGTTGGCAGACACTAAAGAGATATTGGTTGGGTATGTTACAGCTCCGCTTAAATATCTCTTCGGAAGTATAGATACGGCAGCTCCTGTATCCACCATAAAATTTAAACTTTGAGCTCCTAACCGTGCGGCTACAATGAGAAGCGGCGAGGAAATGGAAGCTAACACCTCTCGCCTAGTTAGTTTTCCAAAATCTCACGAGGAACTGGTGAATTTGGGCGAGAGTTGGGTTGCATTTGAACATTCCGTTTATTTGGCCATCTGCACCACGGCTTACAAAATTTTGCACGTTCCGCAAAGTATAAATGCGCTCGGCAAATTAGAGGTTTTTGGTCCTTGTTAAAAGGGCGAACACTGGTAGGGAATTTATTTTCACTGTGGGAACAGCCATGTATCCTTTTAGTTTCATTTTTATTTTGCTGTTCATCCCTTTGCTTCCCCGAAATCTGTCGAATATGTGCGGTGTCTTGTTTGTTAAAATATAATAGTAAGTCATCCGCCATTCTTCCAAGGCGATCTGTGTCTAAATCGACTTGTGCCGCTACCACTGGTTTAATGGAGTGAGGTAGGGCTTGAATAAATTTGTGACGTACGATATCGTCCCCTACGCCAATTCGGCTTGCTAATGACATAAGTTCATTCAGGTATACTGAGGGACGACCTGTTACAGTCGATGACGACATTAATTTGTCCAGCATCTCTGGTTTTGTTTTCTCGTAAGCGCCCGTCACTGCTTCTCTTAGTGCGTCGTAATCTTTTGATTGCAGTATAGTTGGCTGTATATTTCCTACTATGTCCACAGGGAGAGCTGCCAAAGTGTTAAAAAATTTTTGACTGGTCTGTCTTATATTTGCAATATTAAATTGCGCCTCCATTATCGCAAACCAAGCTATTACGTTTGATTCAATGAAGTTTGGTGGTTTTATCGCAACAGCTTGGATTGGTTGGTTTTGATAAATTGTAGTTTCTTCAGCGTCATCTGCCATGTTTTTGGTTTGTGTTGAATAAAAATTCTAATTTTGTGACAGTTCAATTTTTTTTTTTTTTGTGCGTGCGTGTATATATATGTGTTAAAATCACGTCGGCGTCACCACTTATGTTGATGGGGGGTAGAGTTCTCGTTGTTAATTGTTGCTTGTATCAGAAGGTAGATAAATAGTAGCAGTCCTTCGGGACAGCCGCTAGTTTGGCCTAAAGGTTCAACAAGCAATCAAATTGAGGTCACCATAACATAAACAAAATAACATACGAAAGAGAAGGGTATATCAAAAACACTTTGTATTTAAATGCAACATCAATGAATAGTACAATGTTTCTTGATTTACACGCACAAAGTCCGTTACAAAATGTTCATTCATAGAAGAGAAATCCGATTATTAAAAGAATATAAGTGTCTTTTGTTAATACTTAAGTTCATGACGTGCTGGTCACAAGAGATGAAAGGTGAGGTCAATGGGTTGGTAGGAGTCCTTTCATATCTCCGTTGGTGAAGGAAGGCTGAAGGCATCGGGTTTGATGGGTGAGAAAAGCGTAGCGACATTCACTGACGGTACTTCAAAGCTTTCTCTCCTAGAAGTGAATTTATCGCTCTATTTATGTGTGCCCATCGGATCAGAGTCAGTCTGCTGAAACAAACTGTTGGGTATGGCGCGGAGCCGTTTAATTGGTGGAAATTGCTTATTATTCTTTTTATTTCTTTTTAATTTTCCCCCGGAAATTCTGCGTGGAGCCGGGTGCGCAAAGACCAGTATTGGTCATTTGCTGTCTAAACCTCCGAGGGTTAATATCCGGTCCTTCGCTTGCTCCGTGCCACCACAAAGGTACTTAGCGTTGGAGTTGAATAGAGTTCATAAAAATTGCACTCTGCTCTCATTAGGCCTTGATAACAAATTGAGAGAGTTCGTTTTTCACATACGGTTGTTTTCAACATGAATGAAAAGATATATTTTAAGGTACTTAGCGTTGGAGTTGAATAGAGTTCATAAAAATTGCACTTTGCTCTCATTAGACCTTGATAACAAATTGAGAGAGTTCGTTTTTCACATACGGTTGTTTTCAACATGAATGAAAAGATATATTTTAAGGTACTTAGTTTGGAGTTGAATAGAGTTCATAAAAATTGCACTTTGCTCTCATTAGACCTTGATAACAAATTGAGAGAGTTCGTTTTTCACATACGGTTGTTTTCAACATGAATGAAAAGATATAGTTTAAGGTACTTAGCGTTGGAGTTGAATAGAGTTCATAAAAATTGCACTTTGCTCTCATTAGACCTTGATAACAAATTGAGAGAGTTCGTTTTTCACATACGGTTGTTTTCAACATGAATGAAAAGATATAGTTTAAGGTACTTAGTTTGGAGTTGAATAGAGTTCATAAAAATTGCACTTTGCTCTCATTAGACCTTGATAACAAATTGAGAGAGTTCGTTTTTCACATACGGTTGTTTTCAACATGAATGAAAAGATATATTTTAAGGTACTTAGTTTGGAGTTGAATAGAGTTCATAAAAATTGCACTTTGCTCTCATTAGACCTTGATAACAAATTGAGAGAGTTCGTTTTTCACATACGGTTGTTTTCAACATGAATGAAAAGATATAGTTTAAGGTACTTAGTTTGGAGTTGAATAGAGTTCATAAAAATTGCACTTTGCTCTCATTAGACCTTGATAACAAATTGAGAGAGTTCGTTTTTCACATACGGTTGTTTTCAACATGAATGAAAAGATATATTTTAAGGTACTTAGTTTGGAGTTGAATAGAGTTCATAAAAATTGCACTTTGCTCTCATTAGACCTTGATAACAAAGTGAGAGAGTTCGTTTTTCACATACGGTTGTTTTCAACATGAATGAAAAGATATAGTTTAAGGTACTTAGTTTGGAGTTGAATAGAGTTCATAAAAATTGCACTTTGCTCTCATTAGACCTTGATAACAAATTGAGAGAGTTCGTTTTTCACATACGGTTGTTTTCAACATGAATGAAAAGATATATTTTAAGGTACTTAGTTTGGAGTTGAATAGAGTTCATAAAAATTGCACTTTGCTCTCATTAGACCTTGATAACAAATTGAGAGAGTTCGTTTTTCACATACGGTTGTTTTCAACATGAATGAAAAGATATATTTTAAGGTACTTAGTTTGGAGTTGAATAGAGTTCATAAAAATTGCACTTTGCTCTCATTAGACCTTGATAACAAATTGAGAGAGTTCGTTTTTCACATACGGTTGTTTTCAACATGAATGAAAAGATATATTTTAAGGTACTTAGTTTGGAGTTGAATAGAGTTCATAAAAATTGCACTTTGCTCTCATTAGACCTTGATAACAAATTGAGAGAGTTCGTTTTTCACATACGGTTGTTTTCAACATGAATGAAAAGATATAGTTTAAGGTACTTAGTTTGGAGTTGAATAGAGTTCATAAAAATTGCACTTTGCTCTCATTAGACCTTGATAACAAATTGAGAGAGTTCGTTTTTCACATACGGTTGTTTTCAACATGAATGAAAAGATATATTTTAAGGTACTTAGTTTGGAGTTGAATAGAGTTCATAAAAATTGCACTTTGCTCTCATTAGACCTTGATAACAAAGTGAGAGAGTTCGTTTTTCACATACGGTTGTTTTCAACATGAATGAAAAGATATAGTTTAAGGTACTTAGTTTGGAGTTGAATAGAGTTCATAAAAATTGCACTTTGCTCTCATTAGACCTTGATAACAAATTGAGAGAGTTCGTTTTTCACATACGGTTGTTTTCAACATGAATGAAAAGATATATTTTAAGGTACTTAGTTTGGAGTTGAATAGAGTTCATAAAAATTGCACTTTGCTCTCATTAGACCTTGATAACAAATTGAGAGAGTTCGTTTTTCACATACGGTTGTTTTCAACATGAATGAAAAGATATATTTTAAGGTACTTAGCGTTGGAGTTGAATAGCGTTCATAAAAATTGCACTCTGCTCTCATTAGACCTTGATAACAAATTGAGAGAGTTCGTTTTTCATATACGGTTGTTTTCAACATGAATGAAAAGATATATTTTAAGGTACATAGCGTTGGAGTTGAATAGAGTTCATAAAAATTGCACTTTGCTCTCATTAGACCTTGATAACAAATTGAGAGAGTTCGTTTTTCACATACGGTTGTTTTCAACATGAATGAAAAGATATAGTTTAAGGTACTTAGTTTGGAGTTGAATAGAGTTCATAAAAATTGCACTTTGCTCTCATTAGACATTGATAACAAATTGAGAGAGTTCGTTTTTCACATACGGTTGTTTTCAACATGAATGAAAAGATATATTTTAAGGTACTTAGCGTTGGAGTTGAATAGAGTTCATAAAAATTGCACTTTGCTCTCATTAGACCTTGATAACAAATTGAGAGAGTTCGTTTTTCACATACGGTTGTTTTCAACATGAATGAAAAGATATATTTTAAGGTACTTAGTTTGAAGTTGAATAGAGTTCATAAAAATTGCACTTTGCTCTCATTAGACCTTGATAACAAATTGAGAGAGTTCGTTTTTCACATACGGTTGTTTTCAACATGAATGAAAAGATATATTTTAAGGTACTTAGTTTGGAGTTGAATAGAGTTCATAAAAATTGCACTTTGCTCTCATTAGACCTTGATAACAAATTGAGAGAGTTCGTTTTTCACATACGGTTGTTTTCAACATGAATGAAAAGATATATTTTAAGGTACTTAGCGTTGGAGTTGAATAGAGTTCATAAAAATTGCACTCTGCTCTCATTAGGCCTTGATAACAAATTGAGAGAGTTCGTTTTTCACATACGGTTGTTTTCAACATGAATGAAAAGATATATTTTAAGGTACTTAGCGTTGGAGTTGAATAGAGTTCATAAAAATTGCACTCGGCTCTCATTAGACCTTGATAACAAATTGAGAGAGTTCGTTTTTCACATACGGTTGTTTTCAACATGAATGAAAAGATATATTTTAAGGTACTTAGCGTTGGAGTTGAATAGAGTTCATAAAAATTGCACTTTGCTCTCATTAGACCTTGATAACAAATTGAGAGAGTTCGTTTTTCACATACGGTTGTTTTAAACATGAATGAAAAGATATAGTTTAAGGTACTTAGTTTGGAGTTGAATAGAGTTCATAAAAATTGCACTTTGCTCTCATTAGACCTTGATAACAAATTGAGAGAGTTCGTTTTTCACATACGGTTGTTTTCAACATGAATGAAAAGATATATTTTAAGGTACTTAGCGTTGGGGTTGAATAGAGTTCATAAAAATTGCACTTTGCTCTCATTAGACCTTGATAACAAATTGAGAGAGTTCGTTTTTCACATACGGTTGTTTTCAACATGAATGAAAAGATATATTTTAAGGTACTTAGCGTTGGAGTTGAATAGAGTTCATAAAAATTGCACTTTCCTCTCATTAGACCTTGATAACAAATTGAGAGAGTTCGTTTTTCACATACGGTTGTTTTCAACATGAATGAAAAGATATATTTTAAGGTACTTAGCGTTGGAGTTGAATAGAGTTCATAAAAATTGCACTTTGCTCTCATTAGACCTTGATAACAAATTGAGAGAGTTCGTTTTTCACATACGGTTGTTTTCAACATGAATGAAAATATATATTTTAAGGTACTTAGCGTTGGAGTTGAATAGAGTTCATAAAAATTGCACTTTGCTCTCATTAGACCTTGATAACAAATTGAGAGTGTTCGTTTTTCACATACGGTTGTTTTCAACATGAATGAAAAGATATATTTTAAGGTACTTAGCGTTGGAGTTGAATAGAGTTCATAAAAATTGCACTTTGCTCTCATTAGACCTTGATAACAAATTGAGAGAGTTCGTTTTTCACATACGGTTGTTTTCAACATGAATGAAAAGATATATTTTAAGGTACTTAGCGTTGGAGTTGAATAGAGTTCATAAAAATTGCACTTTGCTCTCATTAGACCTTGATAACAAATTGAGAGAGTTCGTTTTTCACATACGGTTGTTTTCAACATGAATGAAAAGATATATTTTAAGGTACTTAGTTTGGAGTTGAATAGAGTTCATAAAAATTGCACTTTGCTCTCATTAGACCTTGTTAACAAATTCAGAGAGTTCGTTTTTCACATACGGTTGTTTTCAACATGAATGAAAAGATATATTTTAAGGTACTTAGCGTTGGAGTTGAATAGAGTTCATAAAAATTGCACTTTGCTCTCATTAGACCTTGATAACAAAATGAGAGAGTTCGTTTTTCATATACGGTTGTTTTCAACATGAATGAAAAGATATATTTTAAGGTACTTAGCGTTGGAGTTGAATAGAGTTCATAAAAATTGCACTCTGCTCTCATTAGACCTTGATAACAAATTGAGAGAGTTCGTTTTTCACATACGGTTGTTTTCAACATGAATGAAAAGATATATTTTAAGGTACTTAGCGGTGGAGTTGAATAGAGTTCATAAAAATTGCACTCTGCTCTCATTAGACCTTGATAACAAATTGAGAGAGTTCGTTTTTCACATACGGTTGTTTTCAACATGAATGAAAAGATATAGTTTAAGGTACTTAGTTTGGAGTTGAATAGAGTTCATAGAAATTGCACTTTGCTCTCATTAGACCTTGATAACAAATTGAGAGAGTTCGTTTTTCACATACGGTTGTTTTCAACATGAATGAAAAGATATATTTTAAGGTACTTAGCGTTGGAGTTGAATAGAGTTCATAAAAATTGCACTTTGCTCTCATTAGACCTTGATAACAAATTGAGAGAGTTCGTTTTTCACATACGGTTGTTTTCAACATGAATGAAAAGATATAGTTGAAGGTACTTAGTTTGGAGTTGAATAGAGTTCATAAAAATTGAACTTTGCTCTCATTAGACCTTGATAACAAATTGAGAGAGTTCGTTTTTCACATACGGTTGTTTTCAACATGAATGAAAAGATATATTTTAAGGTACTTAGCGTTGGAGTTGAATAGAGTTCATAAAAATTGCACTTTGCTCTCATTAGACCTTGATAACAAATTGAGAGAGTTCGTTTTTCACATACGGTTGTTTTCAACATGAATGAAAAGATATATTTTAAGGTACTTAGTTTGGAGTTGAATAGAGTTCATAAAAATTGCACTTTGCTCTCATTAGACCTTGATAACAAATTGAGAGAGTTCGTTTGTCACATACGGTTGTTTTCAACATGAATGAAAAGATATATTTTAAGGTACTTAGCGTTGGAGTTGAATAGAGTTCATAAAAATTGCACTTTGCTCTCATTAGACCTTGATAACAAATTGAGAGAGTTCGTTTTTCACATACGGTTGTTTTCAACATGAATGAAAAGATATATTTTAAGGTACTTAGTTTGGAGTTGAATAGAGTTCATAAAAATTGCACTTTGCTCTCATTAGACCTTGATAACAAATTGAGAGAGTTCGTTTTTCACATACGGTTGTTTTCAACATGAATGAAAAGATATATTTTAAGGTACTTAGCGTTGGAGTTGAATAGAGTTCATAAAAATTGCACTCTGCTCTCATTAGGCCTTGATAACAAATTGAGAGAGTTCGTTTTTCACATACGGTTGTTTTCAACATGAATGAAAAGATATATTTTAAGGTACTTAGCGTTGGAGTTGAATAGAGTTCATAAAAATTGCACTCGGCTCTCATTAGACCTTGATAACAAATTGAGAGAGTTCGTTTTTCACATACGGTTGTTTTCAACATGAATGAAAAGATATATTTTAAGGTACTTAGCGTTGGAGTTGAATAGAGTTCATAAAAATTGCACTTTGCTCTCATTAGACCTTGATAACAAATTGAGAGAGTTCGTTTTTCACATACGGTTGTTTTCAACATGAATGAAAAGATATATTTTAAGGTACTTAGTTTGAAGTTGAATAGAGTTCATAAAAATTGCACTTTGCTCTCATTAGACCTTGATAACAAATTGAGAGAGTTCGTTTTTCACATACGGTTGTTTTCAACATGAATGAAAAGATATATTTTAAGGTACTTAGCGTTGGGGTTGAATAGAGTTCATAAAAATTGCACTTTGCTCTCATTAGACCTTGATAACAAATTGAGAGAGTTCGTTTTTCACATACGGTTGTTTTCAACATGAATGAAAAGATATATTTTAAGGTACATAGCGTTGGAGTTGAATAGAGTTCATAAAAATTGCACTTTGCTCTCATTAGACCTTGATAACATATTGAGAGAGTTCGTTTTTCACATACGGTTGTTTTCAACATGAATGAAAAGATATATTTTAAGGTACTTAGCGTTGGAGTTGAATAGAGTTCATAAAAATTGCACTTTGCTCTCATTAGACCTTGATAACAAATTGAGAGAGTTCGTTTTTCACATACGGTTGTTTTCAACATGAATGAAAATATATATTTTAAGGTACTTAGCGTTGGAGTTGAATAGAGTTCATAAAAATTGCACTTTGCTCTCATTAGACCTTGATAACAAATTGAGAGTGTTCGTTTTTCACATACGGTTGTTTTCAACATGAATGAAAAGATATATTTTAAGGTACTTAGCGTTGGAGTTGAATAGAGTTCATAAAAATTGCACTTTGCTCTCATTAGACCTTGATAACAAATTGAGAGAGTTCGTTTTTCACATACGGTTGTTTTCAACATGAATGAAAAGATATATTTTAAGGTACTTAGCGTTGGAGTTGAATAGAGTTCATAAAAATTGCACTTTGCTCTCATTAGACCTTGATAACAAATTGAGAGAGTTCGTTTTTCACATACGGTTGTTTTCAACATGAATGAAAAGATATATTTTAAGGTACTTAGTTTGGAGTTGAATAGAGTTCATAAAAATTGCACTTTGCTCTCATTAGACCTTGTTAACAAATTGAGAGAGTTCGTTTTTCACATACGGTTGTTTTCAACATGAATGAAAAGATATATTTTAAGGTACTTAGCGTTGGAGTTGAATAGAGTTCATAAAAATTGCACTCTGCTCTCATTAGACCTTGATAACAAATTGAGAGAGTTCGTTTTTCACATACGGTTGTTTTCAACATGAATGAAAAGATATATTTTAAGGTATTTAGTTTGGAGTTGAATAGAGTTCATAAAAATTGCACTTTGCTCTCATTAGACCTTGATAACAAATTGAGAGAGTTCGTTTTTCACATACGGTTGTTTTCAACATGAATGAAAAGATATATTTTAAGGTACTTAGCGTTGGAGTTGAATAGAGTTCATAAAAATTGCACTTTGCTCTCATTAGACCTTGATAACAAATTGAGAGAGTTCGTTTTTCACATACGGTTGTTTTCAACATGAATGAAAAGATATATTTTAAGGTACTTAGCGTTGGAGTTGAATAGAGTTCATAAAAATTGCACTTTGCTCTCATTAGACCTTGATAACAAATTGAGAGAGTTCGTTTTTCAGATACGGTTGTTTTCAACATGAATGAAAAGATATATTTTAAGGTACTTAGCGTTGGAGTTGAATAGAGTTCATAAAGATTGCACTCTGCTCTCATTAGACCTTGATAACAAATTGAGAGAGTTCGTTTTTCACATACGGTTGTTTTCAACATGAATGAAAAGATATATTTTAAGGTACTTAGCGTTGGAGTTGAATAGAGTTCATAAAAATTGCACTTTGCTCTCATTAGACCTTGATAACAAATTGAGAGAGTTCGTTTTTCACATACGGTTGTTTTCAACATGAATGAAAAGATATATTTTAAGGTACTTAGTTTGGAGTTGAATAGAGTTCATAAAAATTGCACTTTGCTCTCATTAGACCTTGATAACAAATTGAGAGAGTTCGTTTTTCACATACGGTTGTTTTCAACATGAATGAAAAGATATATTTTAAGGTACTTAGCGTTGGAGTTGAATAGAGTTCATAAAAATTGCACTCTGCTCTCATTAGACCTTGATAACAAATTGAGAGAGTTCGTTTTTCACATACGGTTGTTTTCAACATGAATGAAAAGATATATTTTAAGGTACTTAGCGGTGGAGTTGAATAGAGTTCATAAAAATTGCACTCTGCTCTCATTAGACCTTGATAACAAATTGAGAGAGTTTGTTTTTCACATACGGTTGTTTTCAACATGAATGAAAAGATATAGTTTAAGGTACTTAGTTTGGAGTTGAATAGAGTTCATAGAAATTGCACTTTGCTCTCATTAGACCTTGATAACAAATTGAAAGAGTTCGTTTTTCACATACGGTTGTTTTCAACATGAATGAAAAGATATATTTTAAGGTACTTAGTTTGGAGTTGAATAGAGTTCATAAAAATTGCACTTTGCTCTCATTAGACCTTGTTAACAAATTGAGAGAGTTCGTTTTTCACATACGGTTGTTTTCAACATGAATGAAAAGATATATTTTAAGGTACTTAGCGTTGGAGTTGAATAGAGTTCATAAAAATTGCACTCTGCTCTCATTAGACCTTGATAACAAATTGAGAGAGTTCGTTTTTCACATACGGTTGTTTTCAACATGAATGAAAAGATATATTTTAAGGTATTTAGTTTGGAGTTGAATAGAGTTCATAAAAATTGCACTTTGCTCTCATTAGACCTTGATAACAAATTGAGAGAGTTCGTTTTTCACATACGGTTGTTTTCAACATGAATGAAAAGATATATTTTAAGGTACTTAGCGTTGGAGTTGAATAGAGTTCATAAAAATTGCACTTTGCTCTCATTAGACCTTGATAACAAATTGAGAGAGTTCGTTTTTCACATACGGTTGTTTTCAACATGAATGAAAAGATATATTTTAAGGTACTTAGCGTTGGAGTTGAATAGAGTTCATAAAAATTGCACTTTGCTCTCATTAGACCTTGATAACAAATTGAGAGAGTTCGTTTTTCACATACGGTTGTTTTCAACATGAATGAAAAGATATATTTTAAGGTACTTAGTTTGGAGTTGAATAGAGTTCATAAAAATTGCACTTTGCTCTCATTAGACCTTGTTAACAAATTGAGAGAGTTCGTTTTTCACATACGGTTGTTTTCAACATGAATGAAAAGATATATTTTAAGGTACTTAGCGTTGGAGTTGAATAGAGTTCATAAAAATTGCACTCTGCTCTCATTAGACCTTGATAACAAATTGAGAGAGTTCGTTTTTCACATACGGTTGTTTTCAACATGAATGAAAAGATATATTTTAAGGTACTTAGCGTTGGAGTTGAATAGAGTTCATAAAAATTGCACTCTGCTCTCATTAGACCTTGATAACAAATTGAGAGAGTTCGTTTTTCACATACGGTTGTTTTCAACATGAATGAAAAGATATATTTTAAGGTATTTAGTTTGGAGTTGAATAGAGTTCATAAAAATTGCACTTTGCTCTCATTAGACCTTGATAACAAATTGAGAGAGTTCGTTTTTCACATACGGTTGTTTTCAACATGAATGAAAAGATATATTTTAAGGTACTTAGCGTTGGAGTTGAATAGAGTTCATAAAAATTGCACTTTGCTCTCATTAGACCTTGATAACAAATTGAGAGAGTTCGTTTTTCACATACGGTTGTTTTCAACATGAATGAAAAGATATATTTTAAGGTACTTAGCGTTGGAGTTGAATAGAGTTCATAAAAATTGCACTTTGCTCTCATTAGACCTTGATAACAAATTGAGAGAGTTCGTTTTTCAGATACGGTTGTTTTCAACATGAATGAAAAGATATATTTTAAGGTACTTAGCGTTGGAGTTGAATAGAGTTCATAAAGATTGCACTCTGCTCTCATTAGACCTTGATAACAAATTGAGAGAGTTCGTTTTTCACATACGGTTGTTTTCAACATGAATGAAAAGATATATTTTAAGGTACTTAGCGTTGGAGTTGAATAGAGTTCATAAAAATTGCACTTTGCTCTCATTAGACCTTGATAACAAATTGAGAGAGTTCGTTTTTCACATACGGTTGTTTTCAACATGAATGAAAAGATATATTTTAAGGTACTTAGTTTGGAGTTGAATAGAGTTCATAAAAATTGCACTTTGCTCTCATTAGACCTTGATAACAAATTGAGAGAGTTCGTTTTTCACATACGGTTGTTTTCAACATGAATGAAAAGATATATTTTAAGGTACTTAGCGTTGGAGTTGAATAGAGTTCATAAAAATTGCACTCTGCTCTCATTAGACCTTGATAACAAATTGAGAGAGTTCGTTTTTCACATACGGTTGTTTTCAACATGAATGAAAAGATATATTTTAAGGTACTTAGCGGTGGAGTTGAATAGAGTTCATAAAAATTGCACTCTGCTCTCATTAGACCTTGATAACAAATTGAGAGAGTTTGTTTTTCACATACGGTTGTTTTCAACATGAATGAAAAGATATAGTTTAAGGTACTTAGTTTGGAGTTGAATAGAGTTCATAGAAATTGCACTTTGCTCTCATTAGACCTTGATAACAAATTGAAAGAGTTCGTTTTTCACATACGGTTGTTTTCAACATGAATGAAAAGATATATTTTAAGGTACTTAGTTTGGAGTTGAATAGAGTTCATAAAAATTGCACTTTGCTCTCATTAGACCTTGTTAACAAATTGAGAGAGTTCGTTTTTCACATACGGTTGTTTTCAACATGAATGAAAAGATATATTTTAAGGTACTTAGCGTTGGAGTTGAATAGAGTTCATAAAAATTGCACTCTGCTCTCATTAGACCTTGATAACAAATTGAGAGAGTTCGTTTTTCACATACGGTTGTTTTCAACATGAATGAAAAGATATATTTTAAGGTATTTAGTTTGGAGTTGAATAGAGTTCATAAAAATTGCACTTTGCTCTCATTAGACCTTGATAACAAATTGAGAGAGTTCGTTTTTCACATACGGTTGTTTTCAACATGAATGAAAAGATATATTTTAAGGTACTTAGCGTTGGAGTTGAATAGAGTTCATAAAAATTGCACTTTGCTCTCATTAGACCTTGATAACAAATTGAGAGAGTTCGTTTTTCACATACGGTTGTTTTCAACATGAATGAAAAGATATATTTTAAGGTACTTAGCGTTGGAGTTGAATAGAGTTCATAAAAATTGCACTTTGCTCTCATTAGACCTTGATAACAAATTGAGAGAGTTCGTTTTTCACATACGGTTGTTTTCAACATGAATGAAAAGATATATTTTAAGGTACTTAGTTTGGAGTTGAATAGAGTTCATAAAAATTGCACTTTGCTCTCATTAGACCTTGTTAACAAATTGAGAGAGTTCGTTTTTCACATACGGTTGTTTTCAACATGAATGAAAAGATATATTTTAAGGTACTTAGCGTTGGAGTTGAATAGAGTTCATAAAAATTGCACTCTGCTCTCATTAGACCTTGATAACAAATTGAGAGAGTTCGTTTTTCACATACGGTTGTTTTCAACATGAATGAAAAGATATATTTTAAGGTATTTAGTTTGGAGTTGAATAGAGTTCATAAAAATTGCACTTTGCTCTCATTAGACCTTGATAACAAATTGAGAGAGTTCGTTTTTCACATACGGTTGTTTTCAACATGAATGAAAAGATATATTTTAAGGTACTTAGCGTTGGAGTTGAATAGAGTTCATAAAAATTGCACTTTGCTCTCATTAGACCTTGATAACAAATTGAGAGAGTTCGTTTTTCACATACGGTTGTTTTCAACATGAATGAAAAGATATATTTTAAGGTACTTAGCGTTGGAGTTGAATAGAGTTCATAAAAATTGCACTTTGCTCTCATTAGACCTTGATAACAAATTGAGAGAGTTCGTTTTTCAGATACGGTTGTTTTCAACATGAATGAAAAGATATATTTTAAGGTACTTAGCGTTGGAGTTGAATAGAGTTCATAAAGATTGCACTCTGCTCTCATTAGACCTTGATAACAAATTGAGAGAGTTCGTTTTTCACATACGGTTGTTTTCAACATGAATGAAAAGATATATTTTAAGGTACTTAGCGTTGGAGTTGAATAGAGTTCATAAAAATTGCACTTTGCTCTCATTAGACCTTGATAACAAATTGAGAGAGTTCGTTTTTCACATACGGTTGTTTTCAACATGAATGAAAAGATATATTTTAAGGTACTTAGTTTGGAGTTGAATAGAGTTCATAAAAATTGCACTTTGCTCTCATTAGACCTTGATAACAAATTGAGAGAGTTCGTTTTTCACATACGGTTGTTTTCAACATGAATGAAAAGATATATTTTAAGGTACTTAGCGTTGGAGTTGAATAGAGTTCATAAAAATTGCACTCTGCTCTCATTAGACCTTGATAACAAATTGAGAGAGTTCGTTTTTCACATACGGTTGTTTTCAACATGAATGAAAAGATATATTTTAAGGTACTTAGCGGTGGAGTTGAATAGAGTTCATAAAAATTGCACTCTGCTCTCATTAGACCTTGATAACAAATTGAGAGAGTTTGTTTTTCACATACGGTTGTTTTCAACATGAATGAAAAGATATAGTTTAAGGTACTTAGTTTGGAGTTGAATAGAGTTCATAGAAATTGCACTTTGCTCTCATTAGACCTTGATAACAAATTGAGAGAGTTCGTTTTTCACATACGGTTGTTTTCAACATGAATGAAAAGATATATTTTAAGGTACTTAGTTTGGAGTTGAATAGAGTTCATAAAAATTGCACTTTGCTCTCATTAGACCTTGTTAACAAATTGAGAGAGTTCGTTTTTCACATACGGTTGTTTTCAACATGAATGAAAAGATATATTTTAAGGTACTTAGCGTTGGAGTTGAATAGAGTTCATAAAAATTGCACTCTGCTCTCATTAGACCTTGATAACAAATTGAGAGAGTTCGTTTTTCACATACGGTTGTTTTCAACATGAATGAAAAGATATATTTTAAGGTATTTAGTTTGGAGTTGAATAGAGTTCATAAAAATTGCACTTTGCTCTCATTAGACCTTGATAACAAATTGAGAGAGTTCGTTTTTCACATACGGTTGTTTTCAACATGAATGAAAAGATATATTTTAAGGTACTTAGCGTTGGAGTTGAATAGAGTTCATAAAAATTGCACTTTGCTCTCATTAGACCTTGATAACAAATTGAGAGAGTTCGTTTTTCACATACGGTTGTTTTCAACATGAATGAAAAGATATATTTTAAGGTACTTAGCGTTGGAGTTGAATAGAGTTCATAAAAATTGCACTTTGCTCTCATTAGACCTTGATAACAAATTGAGAGAGTTCGTTTTTCAGATACGGTTGTTTTCAACATGAATGAAAAGATATATTTTAAGGTACTTAGCGTTGGAGTTGAATAGAGTTCATAAAAATTGCACTCTGCTCTCATTAGACCTTGATAACAAATTGAGAGAGTTCGTTTTTCACATACGGTTGTTTTCAACATGAATGAAAAGATATATTTTAAGGTACTTAGCGTTGGAGTTGAATAGAGTTCATAAAAATTGCACTTTGCTCTCATTAGACCTTGATAACAAATTGAGAGAGTTCGTTTTTCACATACGGTTGTTTTCAACATGAATGAAAAGATATATTTTAAGGTACTTAGTTTGGAGTTGAATAGAGTTCATAAAAATTGCACTTTGCTCTCATTAGACCTTGATAACAAATTGAGAGAGTTCGTTTTTCACATACGGTTGTTTTCAACATGAATGAAAAGATATATTTTAAGGTACTTAGCGTTGGAGTTGAATAGAGTTCATAAAAATTGCACTCTGCTCTCATTAGACCTTGATAACAAATTGAGAGAGTTCGTTTTTCACATACGGTTGTTTTCAACATGAATGAAAAGATATATTTTAAGGTACTTAGCGGTGGAGTTGAATAGAGTTCATAAAAATTGCACTCTGCTCTCATTAGACCTTGATAACAAATTGAGAGAGTTCGTTTTTCACATACGGTTGTTTTCAACATGAATGAAAAGATATAGTTTAAGGTACTTAGTTTGGAGTTGAATAGAGTTCATAGAAATTGCACTTTGCTCTCATTAGACCTTGATAACAAATTGAGAGAGTTCGTTTTTCACATACGGTTGTTTTCAACATGAATGAAAAGATATATTTTAAGGTACTTAGTTTGGAGTTGAATAGAGTTCATAAAAATTGCACTCTGCTCTCATTAGACCTTGATAACAAATTGAGAGAGTTCGTTTTTCACATACGGTTGTTTTCAACATGAATGAAAAGATATAGTTGAAGGTACTTAGTTTGGAGTTGAATAGAGTTCATAAAAATTGCACTTTGCTCTCATTAGACCTTGGTAACAAATTGAGAGAGTTCGTTTTTCACATACGGTTGTTTTCAACATGAATGAAAAGATATATTTTAAGGTACTTAGCGTTGGAGTTGAATAGAGTTCATAAAAATTGCACTTTGCTCTCATTAGACCTTGATAACAAATTGAGAGAGTTCGTTTTTCACATACGGTTGTTTTCAACATGAATGAAAAGATATATTTTAAGGTATTTAGTTTGGAGTTGAATAGAGTTCATAAAAATTGCACTTTGCTCTCATTAGACCTTGATAACAAATTGAGAGAGTTCGTTTTTCATATACGGTTGTTTTCAACATGAATGAAAAGATATATTTTAAGGTACTTAGTTTGGAGTTGAATAGAGTTCATAAAAATTGCACTTTGCTCTCATTAGACCTTGATAACAAATTGAGAGAGTTCGTTTTTCACATACGGTTGTTTTCAACATGAATGAAAAGATATATTTTAAGGTACTTAGCGTTGGAGTTGAATAGAGTTCATAAAAATTGCACTCTGCTCTCATTAGGCCTTGATAACAAATTGAGAGAGTTCGTTTTTCACATACGGTTGTTTTCAACATGAATGAAAAGATATATTTTAAGGTACTTAGCGTTGGAGTTGAATAGAGTTCATAAAAATTGCACTTTGCTCTCATTAGACCTTGATAACAAATTGAGAGAGTTCGTTTTTCACATACGGTTGTTTTCAACATGAATGAAAAGATATATTTTAAGGTACTTAGCGTTGGAGTTGAATAGAGTTCATAAAAATTGCACTTTGCTCTCATTAGACCTTGATAACAAATTGAGAGAGTTCGTTTTTCAGATACGGTTGTTTTCAACATGAATGAAAAGATATATTTTAAGGTACTTAGCGTTGGAGTTGAATAGAGTTCATAAAAATTGCACTCTGCTCTCATTAGACCTTGATAACAAATTGAGAGAGTTCGTTTTTCACATACGGTTGTTTTCAACATGAATGAAAAGATATATTTTAAGGTACTTAGCGTTGGAGTTGAATAGAGTTCATAAAAATTGCACTTTGCTCTCATTAGACCTTGATAACAAATTGAGAGAGTTCGTTTTTCACATACGGTTGTTTTCAACATGAATGAAAAGATATATTTTAAGGTACTTAGTTTGGAGTTGAATAGAGTTCATAAAAATTGCACTTTGCTCTCATTAGACCTTGATAACAAATTGAGAGAGTTCGTTTTTCACATACGGTTGTTTTCAACATGAATGAAAAGATATATTTTAAGGTACTTAGCGTTGGAGTTGAATAGAGTTCATAAAAATTGCACTCTGCTCTCATTAGACCTTGATAACAAATTGAGAGAGTTCGTTTTTCACATACGGTTGTTTTCAACATGAATGAAAAGATATATTTTAAGGTACTTAGCGGTGGAGTTGAATAGAGTTCATAAAAATTGCACTCTGCTCTCATTAGACCTTGATAACAAATTGAGAGAGTTCGTTTTTCACATACGGTTGTTTTCAACATGAATGAAAAGATATAGTTTAAGGTACTTAGTTTGGAGTTGAATAGAGTTCATAGAAATTGCACTTTGCTCTCATTAGACCTTGATAACAAATTGAGAGAGTTCGTTTTTCACATACGGTTGTTTTCAACATGAATGAAAAGATATATTTTAAGGTACTTAGTTTGGAGTTGAATAGAGTTCATAAAAATTGCACTCTGCTCTCATTAGACCTTGATAACAAATTGAGAGAGTTCGTTTTTCACATACGGTTGTTTTCAACATGAATGAAAAGATATAGTTGAAGGTACTTAGTTTGGAGTTGAATAGAGTTCATAAAAATTGCACTTTGCTCTCATTAGACCTTGGTAACAAATTGAGAGAGTTCGTTTTTCACATACGGTTGTTTTCAACATGAATGAAAAGATATATTTTAAGGTACTTAGCGTTGGAGTTGAATAGAGTTCATAAAAATTGCACTTTGCTCTCATTAGACCTTGATAACAAATTGAGAGAGTTCGTTTTTCACATACGGTTGTTTTCAACATGAATGAAAAGATATATTTTAAGGTATTTAGTTTGGAGTTGAATAGAGTTCATAAAAATTGCACTTTGCTCTCATTAGACCTTGATAACAAATTGAGAGAGTTCGTTTTTCATATACGGTTGTTTTCAACATGAATGAAAAGATATATTTTAAGGTACTTAGTTTGGAGTTGAATAGAGTTCATAAAAATTGCACTTTGCTCTCATTAGACCTTGATAACAAATTGAGAGAGTTCGTTTTTCACATACGGTTGTTTTCAACATGAATGAAAAGATATATTTTAAGGTACTTAGCGTTGGAGTTGAATAGAGTTCATAAAAATTGCACTCTGCTCTCATTAGGCCTTGATAACAAATTGAGAGAGTTCGTTTTTCACATACGGTTGTTTTCAACATGAATGAAAAGATATATTTTAAGGTACTTAGCGTTGGAGTTGAATAGAGTTCATAAAAATTGCACTTTGCTCTCATTAGACCTTGATAACAAATTGAGAGAGTTCGTTTTTCACATACGGTTGTTTTAAACATGAATGAAAAGATATAGTTTAAGGTACTTAGTTTGGAGTTGAATAGAGTTCATAAAAATTGCACTTTGCTCTCATTAGACCTTGATAACAAATTGAGAGAGTTCGTTTTTCACATACGGTTGTTTTCAACATGAATGAAAAGATATATTTTAAGGTACTTAGCGTTGGGGTTGAATAGAGTTCATAAAAATTGCACTTTGCTCTCATTAGACCTTGATAACAAATTGAGAGAGTTCGTTTTTCACATACGGTTGTTTTCAACATGAATGAAAAGATATATTTTAAGGTACATAGCGTTGGAGTTGAATAGAGTTCATAAAAATTGCACTTTGCTCTCATTAGACCTTGATAACATATTGAGAGAGTTCGTTTTTCACATACGGTTGTTTTCAACATGAATGAAAAGATATATTTTAAGGTACTTAGCGTTGGAGTTGAATAGAGTTCATAAAAATTGCACTTTGCTCTCATTAGACCTTGATAACAAATTGAGAGAGTTCGTTTTTCACATACGGTTGTTTTCAACATGAATGAAAATATATATTTTAAGGTACTTAGCGTTGGAGTTGAATAGAGTTCATAAAAATTGCACTTTGCTCTCATTAGACCTTGATAACAAATTGAGAGTGTTCGTTTTTCACATACGGTTGTTTTCAACATGAATGAAAAGATATATTTTAAGGTACTTAGCGTTGGAGTTGAATAGAGTTCATAAAAATTGCACTTTGCTCTCATTAGACCTTGATAACAAATTGAGAGAGTTCGTTTTTCACATACGGTTGTTTTCAACATGAATGAAAAGATATATTTTAAGGTACTTAGCGTTGGAGTTGAATAGAGTTCATAAAAATTGCACTTTGCTCTCATTAGACCTTGATAACAAATTGAGAGAGTTCGTTTTTCACATACGGTTGTTTTCAACATGAATGAAAAGATATATTTTAAGGTACTTAGTTTGGAGTTGAATAGAGTTCATAAAAATTGCACTTTGCTCTCATTAGACCTTGATAACAAATTGAGAGAGTTCGTTTTTCACATACGGTTGTTTTCAACATGAATGAAAAGATATATTTTAAGGTACTTAGCGTTGGAGTTGAATAGAGTTCATAAAAATTGCACTCTGCTCTCATTAGACCTTGATAACAAATTGAGAGAGTTCGTTTTTCACATACGGTTGTTTTCAACATGAATGAAAAGATATATTTTAAGGTACTTAGCGGTGGAGTTGAATAGAGTTCATAAAAATTGCACTCTGCTCTCATTAGACCTTGATAACAAATTGAGAGAGTTTGTTTTTCACATACGGTTGTTTTCAACATGAATGAAAAGATATAGTTTAAGGTACTTAGTTTGGAGTTGAATAGAGTTCATAGAAATTGCACTTTGCTCTCATTAGACCTTGATAACAAATTGAGAGAGTTCGTTTTTCACATACGGTTGTTTTCAACATGAATGAAAAGATATATTTTAAGGTACTTAGTTTGGAGTTGAATAGAGTTCATAAAAATTGCACTTTGCTCTCATTAGACCTTGTTAACAAATTGAGAGAGTTCGTTTTTCACATACGGTTGTTTTCAACATGAATGAAAAGATATATTTTAAGGTACTTAGCGTTGGAGTTGAATAGAGTTCATAAAAATTGCACTCTGCTCTCATTAGACCTTGATAACAAATTGAGAGAGTTCGTTTTTCACATACGGTTGTTTTCAACATGAATGAAAAGATATATTTTAAGGTATTTAGTTTGGAGTTGAATAGAGTTCATAAAAATTGCACTTTGCTCTCATTAGACCTTGATAACAAATTGAGAGAGTTCGTTTTTCACATACGGTTGTTTTCAACATGAATGAAAAGATATATTTTAAGGTACTTAGCGTTGGAGTTGAATAGAGTTCATAAAAATTGCACTTTGCTCTCATTAGACCTTGATAACAAATTGAGAGAGTTCGTTTTTCACATACGGTTGTTTTCAACATGAATGAAAAGATATATTTTAAGGTACTTAGCGTTGGAGTTGAATAGAGTTCATAAAAATTGCACTTTGCTCTCATTAGACCTTGATAACAAATTGAGAGAGTTCGTTTTTCAGATACGGTTGTTTTCAACATGAATGAAAAGATATATTTTAAGGTACTTAGCGTTGGAGTTGAATAGAGTTCATAAAAATTGCACTCTGCTCTCATTAGACCTTGATAACAAATTGAGAGAGTTCGTTTTTCACATACGGTTGTTTTCAACATGAATGAAAAGATATATTTTAAGGTACTTAGCGTTGGAGTTGAATAGAGTTCATAAAAATTGCACTTTGCTCTCATTAGACCTTGATAACAAATTGAGAGAGTTCGTTTTTCACATACGGTTGTTTTCAACATGAATGAAAAGATATATTTTAAGGTACTTAGTTTGGAGTTGAATAGAGTTCATAAAAATTGCACTTTGCTCTCATTAGACCTTGATAACAAATTGAGAGAGTTCGTTTTTCACATACGGTTGTTTTCAACATGAATGAAAAGATATATTTTAAGGTACTTAGCGTTGGAGTTGAATAGAGTTCATAAAAATTGCACTCTGCTCTCATTAGACCTTGATAACAAATTGAGAGAGTTCGTTTTTCACATACGGTTGTTTTCAACATGAATGAAAAGATATATTTTAAGGTACTTAGCGGTGGAGTTGAATAGAGTTCATAAAAATTGCACTCTGCTCTCATTAGACCTTGATAACAAATTGAGAGAGTTCGTTTTTCACATACGGTTGTTTTCAACATGAATGAAAAGATATAGTTTAAGGTACTTAGTTTGGAGTTGAATAGAGTTCATAGAAATTGCACTTTGCTCTCATTAGACCTTGATAACAAATTGAGAGAGTTCGTTTTTCACATACGGTTGTTTTCAACATGAATGAAAAGATATATTTTAAGGTACTTAGTTTGGAGTTGAATAGAGTTCATAAAAATTGCACTCTGCTCTCATTAGACCTTGATAACAAATTGAGAGAGTTCGTTTTTCACATACGGTTGTTTTCAACATGAATGAAAAGATATAGTTGAAGGTACTTAGTTTGGAGTTGAATAGAGTTCATAAAAATTGCACTTTGCTCTCATTAGACCTTGGTAACAAATTGAGAGAGTTCGTTTTTCACATACGGTTGTTTTCAACATGAATGAAAAGATATATTTTAAGGTACTTAGCGTTGGAGTTGAATAGAGTTCATAAAAATTGCACTTTGCTCTCATTAGACCTTGATAACAAATTGAGAGAGTTCGTTTTTCACATACGGTTGTTTTCAACATGAATGAAAAGATATATTTTAAGGTATTTAGTTTGGAGTTGAATAGAGTTCATAAAAATTGCACTTTGCTCTCATTAGACCTTGATAACAAATTGAGAGAGTTCGTTTTTCATATACGGTTGTTTTCAACATGAATGAAAAGATATATTTTAAGGTACTTAGTTTGGAGTTGAATAGAGTTCATAAAAATTGCACTTTGCTCTCATTAGACCTTGATAACAAATTGAGAGAGTTCGTTTTTCACATACGGTTGTTTTCAACATGAATGAAAAGATATATTTTAAGGTACTTAGCGTTGGAGTTGAATAGAGTTCATAAAAATTGCACTCTGCTCTCATTAGGCCTTGATAACAAATTGAGAGAGTTCGTTTTTCACATACGGTTGTTTTCAACATGAATGAAAAGATATATTTTAAGGTACTTAGCGTTGGAGTTGAATAGAGTTCATAAAAATTGCACTTTGCTCTCATTAGACCTTGATAACAAATTGAGAGAGTTCGTTTTTCACATACGGTTGTTTTCAACATGAATGAAAAGATATATTTTAAGGTACTTAGCGTTGGAGTTGAATAGAGTTCATAAAAATTGCACTTTGCTCTCATTAGACCTTGATAACAAATTGAGAGAGTTCGTTTTTCAGATACGGTTGTTTTCAACATGAATGAAAAGATATATTTTAAGGTACTTAGCGTTGGAGTTGAATAGAGTTCATAAAAATTGCACTCTGCTCTCATTAGACCTTGATAACAAATTGAGAGAGTTCGTTTTTCACATACGGTTGTTTTCAACATGAATGAAAAGATATATTTTAAGGTACTTAGCGTTGGAGTTGAATAGAGTTCATAAAAATTGCACTTTGCTCTCATTAGACCTTGATAACAAATTGAGAGAGTTCGTTTTTCACATACGGTTGTTTTCAACATGAATGAAAAGATATATTTTAAGGTACTTAGTTTGGAGTTGAATAGAGTTCATAAAAATTGCACTTTGCTCTCATTAGACCTTGATAACAAATTGAGAGAGTTCGTTTTTCACATACGGTTGTTTTCAACATGAATGAAAAGATATATTTTAAGGTACTTAGCGTTGGAGTTGAATAGAGTTCATAAAAATTGCACTCTGCTCTCATTAGACCTTGATAACAAATTGAGAGAGTTCGTTTTTCACATACGGTTGTTTTCAACATGAATGAAAAGATATATTTTAAGGTACTTAGCGGTGGAGTTGAATAGAGTTCATAAAAATTGCACTCTGCTCTCATTAGACCTTGATAACAAATTGAGAGAGTTCGTTTTTCACATACGGTTGTTTTCAACATGAATGAAAAGATATAGTTTAAGGTACTTAGTTTGGAGTTGAATAGAGTTCATAGAAATTGCACTTTGCTCTCATTAGACCTTGATAACAAATTGAGAGAGTTCGTTTTTCACATACGGTTGTTTTCAACATGAATGAAAAGATATATTTTAAGGTACTTAGTTTGGAGTTGAATAGAGTTCATAAAAATTGCACTCTGCTCTCATTAGACCTTGATAACAAATTGAGAGAGTTCGTTTTTCACATACGGTTGTTTTCAACATGAATGAAAAGATATAGTTGAAGGTACTTAGTTTGGAGTTGAATAGAGTTCATAAAAATTGCACTTTGCTCTCATTAGACCTTGGTAACAAATTGAGAGAGTTCGTTTTTCACATACGGTTGTTTTCAACATGAATGAAAAGATATATTTTAAGGTACTTAGCGTTGGAGTTGAATAGAGTTCATAAAAATTGCACTTTGCTCTCATTAGACCTTGATAACAAATTGAGAGAGTTCGTTTTTCACATACGGTTGTTTTCAACATGAATGAAAAGATATATTTTAAGGTATTTAGTTTGGAGTTGAATAGAGTTCATAAAAATTGCACTTTGCTCTCATTAGACCTTGATAACAAATTGAGAGAGTTCGTTTTTCATATACGGTTGTTTTCAACATGAATGAAAAGATATATTTTAAGGTACTTAGTTTGGAGTTGAATAGAGTTCATAAAAATTGCACTTTGCTCTCATTAGACCTTGATAACAAATTGAGAGAGTTCGTTTTTCACATACGGTTGTTTTCAACATGAATGAAAAGATATATTTTAAGGTACTTAGCGTTGGAGTTGAATAGAGTTCATAAAAATTGCACTCTGCTCTCATTAGGCCTTGATAACAAATTGAGAGAGTTCGTTTTTCACATACGGTTGTTTTCAACATGAATGAAAAGATATATTTTAAGGTACTTAGCGTTGGAGTTGAATAGAGTTCATAAAAATTGCACTCGGCTCTCATTAGACCTTGATAACAAATTGAGAGAGTTCGTTTTTCACATACGGTTGTTTTCAACATGAATGAAAAGATATATTTTAAGGTACTTAGCGTTGGAGTTGAATAGAGTTCATAAAAATTGCACTTTGCTCTCATTAGACCTTGATAACAAATTGAGAGAGTTCGTTTTTCACATACGGTTGTTTTAAACATGAATGAAAAGATATAGTTTAAGGTACTTAGTTTGGAGTTGAATAGAGTTCATAAAAATTGCACTTTGCTCTCATTAGACCTTGATAACAAATTGAGAGAGTTCGTTTTTCACATACGGTTGTTTTCAACATGAATGAAAAGATATATTTTAAGGTACTTAGCGTTGGGGTTGAATAGAGTTCATAAAAATTGCACTTTGCTCTCATTAGACCTTGATAACAAATTGAGAGAGTTCGTTTTTCACATACGGTTGTTTTCAACATGAATGAAAAGATATATTTTAAGGTACATAGCGTTGGAGTTGAATAGAGTTCATAAAAATTGCACTTTGCTCTCATTAGACCTTGATAACATATTGAGAGAGTTCGTTTTTCACATACGGTTGTTTTCAACATGAATGAAAAGATATATTTTAAGGTACTTAGCGTTGGAGTTGAATAGAGTTCATAAAAATTGCACTTTGCTCTCATTAGACCTTGATAACAAATTGAGAGAGTTCGTTTTTCACATACGGTTGTTTTCAACATGAATGAAAATATATATTTTAAGGTACTTAGCGTTGGAGTTGAATAGAGTTCATAAAAATTGCACTTTGCTCTCATTAGACCTTGATAACAAATTGAGAGTGTTCGTTTTTCACATACGGTTGTTTTCAACATGAATGAAAAGATATATTTTAAGGTACTTAGCGTTGGAGTTGAATAGAGTTCATAAAAATTGCACTTTGCTCTCATTAGACCTTGATAACAAATTGAGAGAGTTCGTTTTTCACATACGGTTGTTTTCAACATGAATGAAAAGATATATTTTAAGGTACTTAGCGTTGGAGTTGAATAGAGTTCATAAAAATTGCACTTTGCTCTCATTAGACCTTGATAACAAATTGAGAGAGTTCGTTTTTCACATACGGTTGTTTTCAACATGAATGAAAAGATATATTTTAAGGTACTTAGTTTGGAGTTGAATAGAGTTCATAAAAATTGCACTTTGCTCTCATTAGACCTTGTTAACAAATTGAGAGAGTTCGTTTTTCACATACGGTTGTTTTCAACATGAATGAAAAGATATATTTTAAGGTACTTAGCGTTGGAGTTGAATAGAGTTCATAAAAATTGCACTCTGCTCTCATTAGACCTTGATAACAAATTGAGAGAGTTCGTTTTTCACATACGGTTGTTTTCAACATGAATGAAAAGATATATTTTAAGGTATTTAGTTTGGAGTTGAATAGAGTTCATAAAAATTGCACTTTGCTCTCATTAGACCTTGATAACAAATTGAGAGAGTTCGTTTTTCACATACGGTTGTTTTCAACATGAATGAAAAGATATATTTTAAGGTACTTAGCGTTGGAGTTGAATAGAGTTCATAAAAATTGCACTTTGCTCTCATTAGACCTTGATAACAAATTGAGAGAGTTCGTTTTTCACATACGGTTGTTTTCAACATGAATGAAAAGATATATTTTAAGGTACTTAGCGTTGGAGTTGAATAGAGTTCATAAAAATTGCACTTTGCTCTCATTAGACCTTGATAACAAATTGAGAGAGTTCGTTTTTCACATACGGTTGTTTTCAACATGAATGAAAAGATATATTTTAAGGTACTTAGCGTTGGAGTTGAATAGAGTTCATAAAAATTGCACTCTGCTCTCATTAGACCTTGATAACAAATTGAGAGAGTTCGTTTTTCACATACGGTTGTTTTCAACATGAATGAAAAGATATATTTTAAGGTACTTAGCGTTGGAGTTGAATAGAGTTCATAAAAATTGCACTTTGCTCTCATTAGACCTTGATAACAAATTGAGAGAGTTCGTTTTTCACATACGGTTGTTTTCAACATGAATGAAAAGATATATTTTAAGGTACTTAGTTTGGAGTTGAATAGAGTTCATAAAAATTGCACTTTGCTCTCATTAGACCTTGATAACAAATTGAGAGAGTTCGTTTTTCACATACGGTTGTTTTCAACATGAATGAAAAGATATATTTTAAGGTACTTAGCGTTGGAGTTGAATAGAGTTCATAAAAATTGCACTCTGCTCTCATTAGACCTTGATAACAAATTGAGAGAGTTCGTTTTTCACATACGGTTGTTTTCAACATGAATGAAAAGATATATTTTAAGGTACTTAGCGGTGGAGTTGAATAGAGTTCATAAAAATTGCACTCTGCTCTCATTAGACCTTGATAACAAATTGAGAGAGTTCGTTTTTCACATACGGTTGTTTTCAACATGAATGAAAAGATATAGTTTAAGGTACTTAGTTTGGAGTTGAATAGAGTTCATAGAAATTGCACTTTGCTCTCATTAGACCTTGATAACAAATTGAGAGAGTTCGTTTTTCACATACGGTTGTTTTCAACATGAATGAAAAGATATATTTTAAGGTACTTAGTTTGGAGTTGAATAGAGTTCATAAAAATTGCACTCTGCTCTCATTAGACCTTGATAACAAATTGAGAGAGTTCGTTTTTCACATACGGTTGTTTTCAACATGAATGAAAAGATATAGTTGAAGGTACTTAGTTTGGAGTTGAATAGAGTTCATAAAAATTGCACTTTGCTCTCATTAGACCTTGGTAACAAATTGAGAGAGTTCGTTTTTCACATACGGTTGTTTTCAACATGAATGAAAAGATATATTTTAAGGTACTTAGCGTTGGAGTTGAATAGAGTTCATAAAAATTGCACTTTGCTCTCATTAGACCTTGATAACAAATTGAGAGAGTTCGTTTTTCACATACGGTTGTTTTCAACATGAATGAAAAGATATATTTTAAGGTATTTAGTTTGGAGTTGAATAGAGTTCATAAAAATTGCACTTTGCTCTCATTAGACCTTGATAACAAATTGAGAGAGTTCGTTTTTCATATACGGTTGTTTTCAACATGAATGAAAAGATATATTTTAAGGTACTTAGTTTGGAGTTGAATAGAGTTCATAAAAATTGCACTCTGCTCTCATTAGACCTTGATAACAAATTGAGAGAGTTCGTTTTTCACATACGGTTGTTTTCAACATGAATGAAAAGATATATTTTAAGGTACTTAGCGTTGGAGTTGAATAGAGTTCATAAAAATTGCACTTTGCTCTCATTAGACCTTGATAACAAATTGAGAGAGTGCGTTTTTCACATACGGTTGTTTTCAACATGAATGAAAAGATATATTTTAAGGTACTTAGCGTTGGAGTTGAATAGAGTTCATAAAAATTGCACTTTGCTCTCATTAGACCTTGATAACAAATTGAGAGAGTTCGTTTTTCACATACGGTTGTTTTCAACATGAATGAAAAGATATATTTTAAGGTACTTAGTTGGAGTTGAATAGAGTTCATAAAAATTGCACTTTGCTCTCATTAGACCTTGATAACAAATTGAGAGAGTTCGTTTTTCACATACGGTTGTTTTCAACATGAATGAAAAGATATATTTTAAGGTACTTAGCGTTGGAGTTGAATAGAGTTCATAAAATTGCACTTTGCTCTCATTAGACCTTGATAACAAATTGAGAGAGTTCGTTTTTCACATACGGTTGTTTTCAACATGAATGAAAAGATATATTTTAAGGTACTTAGTTTGGAGTTGAATAGAGTTCATAAAAATTGCACTTTGCTCTCATTAGACCTTGATAACAAATTGAGAGAGTTCGTTTGTCACATACGGTTGTTTTCAACATGAATGAAAAGATATATTTTAAGGTACTTAGCGTTGGAGTTGAATAGAGTTCATAAAAATTGCACTTTGCTCTCATTAGACCTTGATAACAAATTGAGAGAGTTCGTTTTTCACATACGGTTGTTTTCAACATGAATGAAAAGATATAGTTTAAGGTACTTAGTTTGGAGTTGAATAGAGTTCATAAAAATTGCACTTTGCTCTCATTAGACCTCGATAACAAATTGAGAGAGTTCGTTTTTCACATACGGTTGTTTTCAACATGAATGAAAAGATATATTTTAAGGTACTTAGCGTTGGAGTTGAATAGAGTTCATAAAATTGCACTTTGCTCTCATTAGACCTTGATAACAAATTGAGAGAGTTCGTTTTTCACATACGGTTGTTTTCAACATGAATGAAAAGATATAGTTTAAGGTACTTAGTTTGGAGTTGAATAGAGTTCATAAAAATTGCACTTTGCTCTCATTAGACCTTGATAACAAATTGAGAGAGTTCGTTTTTCACATACGGTTGTTTTCAACATGAATGAAAAGATATATTTTAAGGTACTTAGTTTGGAGTTGAATAGAGTTCATAAAAATTGCACTCTGCTCTCATTAGACCTTGATAACAAATTGAGAGAGTTCGTTTTTCACATACGGTTGTTTTCAACATGAATGAAAAGATATAGTTGAAGGTACTTAGTTTGGAGTTGAATAGAGTTCATAAAAATTGCACTTTGCTCTCATTAGACCTTGGTAACAAATTGAGAGAGTTCGTTTTTCACATACGGTTGTTTTCAACATGAATGAAAAGATATATTTTAAGGTACTTAGTTTGGAGTTGAATAGAGTTCATAAAAATTGCACTCTGCTCTCATTAGACCTTGATAACAAATTGAGAGAGTTCGTTTTTCACATACGGTTGTTTTCAACATGAATGAAAAGATATATTTTAAGGTACTTAGTTTGGAGTTGAATAGAGTTCATAAAAATTGCACTTTGCTCTCATTAGACCTTGATAACAAATTGAGAGAGTTCGTTTTTCACATACGGTTGTTTTCAACATGAATGAAAAGATGTATTTTAAGGTACTTAGTTTGGAGTTGAATAGAGTTCATAAAAATTGCACTTTGCTCTCATTAGACCTTGATAACAAATTGAGAGAGTTCGTTTTTCACATACGGTTGTTTTCAACATGAATGAAAAGATATAGTTTAAGGTACTTAGTTTGGAGTTGAATAGAGTTCATAAAAATTGCACTTTGCTCTCATTAGACCTCGATAACAAATTGAGAGAGTTCGTTTTTCACATACGGTTGTTTTCAACATGAATGAAAAGATATATTTTAAGGTACTTAGCGTTGGAGTTGAATAGAGTTCATAAAATTGCACTTTGCTCTCATTAGACCTTGATAACAAATTGAGAGAGTTCGTTTTTCACATACGGTTGTTTTCAACATGAATGAAAAGATATATTTTAAGGTACTTAGTTTGGAGTTGAATAGAGTTCATAAAAATTGCACTTTGCTCTCATTAGACCTTGATAACAAATTGAGAGAGTTCGTTTGTCACATACGGTTGTTTTCAACATGAATGAAAAGATATATTTTAAGGTACTTAGCGTTGTAGTTGAATAGAGTTCATAAAAATTGCACTTTGCTCTCATTAGACCTTGATAACAAATTGAGAGAGTTCGTTTTTCACATACGGTTGTTTTCAACATGAATGAAAAGATATATTTTAAGGTACTTAGTTTGGAGTTGAATAGAGTTCATAAAAATTGCACTTTGCTCTCATTAGACCTTGATAACAAATTGAGAGAGTTCGTTTTTCATATACGGTTGTTTTCAACATGAATGAAAAGATATAGTTTAAGGTACTTAGTTTGGAGTTGAATAGAGTTCATAAAAATTGCACTTTGCTCTCATTAGACCTTGATAACAAATTGAGAGAGTTCGTTTTTCACATACGGTTGTTTTCAACATGAATGAAAAGATATATTTTAAGGTACTTAGTTTGGAGTTGAATAGAGTTCATAAAAATTGCACTTTGCTCTCATTAGACCTTGATAACAAATTGAGAGATTTCGTTTTTCACATACGGTTGTTTTCAACATGAATGAAAAGATATATTTTAAGGTACTTAGTTTGGAGTTGAATAGAGTTCATAAAAATTGCACTTTGCTCTCATTAGACCTTGATAACAAATTGAGAGAGTTCGTTTTTCACATACGGTTGTTTTCAACATGAATGAAAAGATGTAGTTTAAGGTACTTAGTTTGGAGTTGAATAGAGTTCATAAAAATTGCACTTTGCTCTCATTAGATCTTGATAACAAATTGAGAGAGTTCGTTTTTCACATACGGTTGTTTTCAACATGAATGAAAAGATATATTTTAAGGTACTTAGCGTTGGAGTTGAATAGAGTTCATAAAAATTGCACTTTGCTCTCATTAGACCTTGATAACAAATTGAGAGAGTTCGTTTTTCACATACGGTTGTTTTCAACATGAATGAAAAGATATATTTTAAGGTACTTAGTTGGAGTTGAATAGAGTTCATAAAAATTGCACTTTGCTCTCATTAGACCTTGATAACAAATTGAGAGAGTTCGTTTTTCACATACGGTTGTTTTCAACATGAATGAAAAGATATATTTTAAGGTACTTAGCGTTGGAGTTGAATAGAGTTCATAAAATTGCACTTTGCTCTCATTAGACCTTGATAACAAATTGAGAGAGTTCGTTTTTCACATACGGTTGTTTTCAACATGAATGAAAAGATATATTTTAAGGTACTTAGCGTTGGAGTTGAATAGAGTTCATAAAATTGCACTTTGCTCTCATTAGACCTTGATAACAAATTGAGAGAGTTCGTTTTTCACATACGGTTGTTTTCAACATGAATGAAAAGATATAGTTTAAGGTACTTAGTTTGGAGTTGAATAGAGTTCATAAAAATTGCACTTTGCTCTCATTAGACCTTGATAACAAATTGAGAGAGTTCGTTTTTCACATACGGTTGTTTTCAACATGAATGAAAAGATATATTTTAAGGTACTTAGTTTGGAGTTGAATAGAGTTCATAAAAATTGCACTCTGCTCTCATTAGACCTTGATAACAAATTGAGAGAGTTCGTTTTTCACATACGGTTGTTTTCAACATGAATGAAAAGATATAGTTGAAGGTACTTACTTTGGAGTTGAATAGAGTTCATAAAAATTGCACTTTGCTCTCATTAGACCTTGATAACAAATTGAGAGAGTTCGTTTTTCACATACGGTTGTTTTCAACATGAATGAAAAGATATATTTTAAGGTACTTAGAGTTGGAGTTGAATAGAGTTCATAAAAATTGCACTTTGCTCTCATTAGACCTTGATAACAAATTGAGAGAATTCGTTTTTCACATACGGTTGTTTTCAACATGAATGAAAAGATATATTTTAAGGTACTTAGTTTGGAGTTGAATAGAGTTCATAAAAATTGCACTTTGCTCTCATTAGACCTTGATAACAAATTGAGAGAGTTCGTTTTTCATATACGGTTGTTTTCAACATGAATGAAAAGATATAGTTTAAGGTACTTAGTTTGGAGTTGAATAGAGTTCATAAAAATTGCACTTTGCTCTCATTAGACCTTGATAACAAATTGAGAGAGTTCGTTTTTCACATACGGTTGTTTTCAACATGAATGAAAAGATATATTTTAAGGTACTTAGTTTGGAGTTGAATAGAGTTCATAAGAATTGCACTTTTCTCTCATTAGACCTTGATAACAAATTGAGAGATTTCGTTTTTCACATACGGTTGTTTTCAACATGAATGAAAAGATATATTTTAAGGTACTTAGTTTGGAGTTGAATAGAGTTCATAAAAATTGCACTTTGCTCTCATTAGACCTTGATAACAAATTGAGAGAGTTCGTTTTTCACATACGGTTGTTTTCAACATGAATGAAAAGATATATTTTAAGGTACTTAGTTTGGAGTTGAATAGAGTTCATAAAAATTGCACTTTGCTCTCATTAGATCTTGATAACAAATTGAGAGAGTTCGTTTTTCACATACGGTTGTTTTCAACATGAATGAAAAGATATAGTTTAAGGTACTTAGCGTTGGATTTGAATAGAGTTCATAAAAATTGCACTTTGCTCTCATTAGACCTTGATAACAAATTGAGAGAGTTCGTTTTTCACATACGGTTGTTTTCAACATGAATGAAAAGATGTAGTTTAAGGTACTTAGTTTGGAGTTGAATAGAGTTCATAAAAATTGCACTTTGCTCTCATTAGACCTTGATAACAAATTGAGAGAGTTCGTTTTTCACATACGGTTGTTTTCAACATGAATGAAAAGATATATTTTAAGGTACTTAGCGTTGGAGTTGAATAGAGTTCATAAAAATTGCACTTTGCTCTCATTAGACCTTGATAACAAATTGAGAGAGTTCGTTTTTCACATACGGTTGTTTTCAACATGAATGAAAAGATATATTTTAAGGTACTTAGTTTGGAGTTGAATAGAGTTCATAAAAATTGCACTTTGCTCTCATTAGACCTTGATAACAAATTGAGAGAGTTCGTTTTTCACATACGGTTGTTTTCAACATGAATGAAAAGATATAGTTTAAGGTACTTAGTTTGGAGTTGAATAGAGTTCATAAAAATTGCACTTTGCTCTCATTAGACCTTGATAACAAATTGAGAGAGTTCGTTTTTCACATACGGTTGTTTTCAACATGAATGAAAAGATATATTTTAAGGTACTTAGCGTTGGAGTTGAATAGAGTTCATAAAAATTGCACTTTGCTCTCATTAGACCTTGATAACAAATTGAGAGAGTTCGTTTTTCACATACGGTTGTTTTCAACATGAATGAAAAGATATAGTTTAAGGTACTTAGTTTGGAGTTGAATAGAGTTCATAAAAATTGCACTTTGCTCTCATTAGACCTTGATAACAAATTGAGAGAGTTCGTTTTTCACATACGGTTGTTTTCAACATGAATGAAAAGATATATTTTAAGGTACTTAGTTTGGAGTTGAATAGAGTTCATAAAAATTGCACTTTGCTCTCATTAGACCTTGATAACAAATTGAGAGAGTTCGTTTTTCACATACGGTTGTTTTCAACATGAATGAAAAGATATAGTTTAAGGTACTTAGTTTGGAGTTGAATAGAGTTCATAGAAATTGCACTTTGCTCTCATTAGACCTTGATAACAAATTGAGAGAGTTCGTTTTTCACATACGGTTGTTTTCAACATGAATGAAAAGATATATTTTAAGGTACTTAGTTTGGAGTTGAATAGAGTTCATAAAAATTGCACTTTGCTCTCATTAGACCTTGATAACAAATTGAGAGAGTTCGTTTTTCATATACGGTTGTTTTCAACATGAATGAAAAGATATAGTTTAAGGTACTTAGTTTGGAGTTGAATAGAGTTCATAAAAATTGCACTTTGCTCTCATTAGACCTTGATAACAAATTGAGAGAGTTCGTTTTTCACATACGGTTGTTTTCAACATGAATGAAAAGATATATTTTAAGGTACTTAGTTTGGAGTTGAATAGAGTTCATAAGAATTGCACTTTGCTCTCATTAGACCTTGATAACAAATTGAGAGATTTCGTTTTTCACATACGGTTGTTTTCAACATGAATGAAAAGATATATTTTAAGGTACTTAGTTTGGAGTTGAATAGAGTTCATAAAAATTGCACTTTGCTCTCATTAGACCTTGATAACAAATTGAGAGAGTTCGTTTTTCACATACGGTTGTTTTCAACATGAATGAAAAGATATATTTTAAGGTACTTAGTTTGGAGTTGAATAGAGTTCATAAAAATTGCACTTTGCTCTCATTAGATCTTGATAACAAATTGAGAGAGTTCGTTTTTCACATACGGTTGTTTTCAACATGAATGAAAAGATATAGTTTAAGGTACTTAGCGTTGGAGTTGAATAGAGTTCATAAAAATTGCACTTTGCTCTCATTAGACCTTGATAACAAATTGAGAGAGTTCGTTTTTCACATACGGTTGTTTTCAACATGAATGAAAAGATGTAGTTTAAGGTACTTAGTTTGGAGTTGAATAGAGTTCATAAAAATTGCACTTTGCTCTCATTAGACCTTGATAACAAATTGAGAGAGTTCGTTTTTCACATACGGTTGTTTTCAACATGAATGAAAAGATATATTTTAAGGTACTTAGCGTTGGAGTTGAATAGAGTTCATAAAAATTGCACTTTGCTCTCATTAGACCTTGATAACAAATTGAGAGAGTTCGTTTTTCACATACGGTTGTTTTCAACATGAATGAAAAGATATATTTTAAGGTACTTAGTTTGGAGTTGAATAGAGTTCATAAAAATTGCACTTTGCTCTCATTAGACCTTGATAACAAATTGAGAGAGTTCGTTTTTCACATACGGTTGTTTTCAACATGAATGAAAAGATATAGTTTAAGGTACTTAGTTTGGAGTTGAATAGAGTTCATAAAAATTGCACTTTGCTCTCATTAGACCTTGATAACAAATTGAGAGAGTTCGTTTTTCACATACGGTTGTTTTCAACATGAATGAAAAGATATATTTTAAGGTACTTAGCGTTGGAGTTGAATAGAGTTCATAAAAATTGCACTTTGCTCTCATTAGACCTTGATAACAAATTGAGAGAGTTCGTTTTTCACATACGGTTGTTTTCAACATGAATGAAAAGATATAGTTTAAGGTACTTAGTTTGGAGTTGAATAGAGTTCATAAAAATTGCACTTTGCTCTCATTAGACCTTGATAACAAATTGAGAGAGTTCGTTTTTCACATACGGTTGTTTTCAACATGAATGAAAAGATATATTTTAAGGTACTTAGTTTGGAGTTGAATAGAGTTCATAAAAATTGCACTTTGCTCTCATTAGACCTTGATAACAAATTGAGAGAGTTCGTTTTTCACATACGGTTGTTTTCAACATGAATGAAAAGATATAGTTTAAGGTACTTAGTTTGGAGTTGAATAGAGTTCATAAAAATTGCACTTTGCTCTCATTAGACCTTGATAACCAATTGAGAGAGTTCGTTTTTCACATACGGTTGTTTTCAACATGAATGAAAAGATATAGTTTAAGGTACTTAGCGTTGGAGTTGAATAGAGTTCATAAAAATTGCACTTTGCTCTCATTAGACATTGATAACAAATTGAGAGAGTTCGTTTTTCACATACGGTTGTTTTCAACATGAATGAAAAGATGTAGTTTAAGGTACTTAGTTTGGAGTTGAATAGAGTTCATAAAAATTGCACTTTGCTCTCATTAGACCTTGATAACAAATTGAGAGAGTTCGTTTTTCACATACGGTTGTTTTCAACATGAATGAAAAGATATATTTTAAGGTACTTAGCGTTGGAGTTGAATAGAGTTCATAAAAATTGCACTTTGCTCTCATTAGACCTTGATAACAAATTGAGAGAGTTCGTTTTTCACATACGGTTGTTTTCAACATGAATGAAAAGATATATTTTAAGGTACTTAGTTTGGAGTTGAATAGAGTTCATAAAAATTGCACTTTGCTCTCATTAGACCTTGATAACAAATTGAGAGAGTTCGTTTTTCACATACGGTTGTTTTCAACATGAATGAAAAGATATAGTTTAAGGTACTTAGTTTGGAGTTGAATAGAGTTCATAAAAATTGCACTTTGCTCTCATTAGACCTTGATAACAAATTGAGAGAGTTCGTTTTTCACATACGGTTGTTTTCAACATGAATGAAAAGATATATTTTAAGGTACTTAGCGTTGGAGTTGAATAGAGTTCATAAAAATTGCACTTTGCTCTCATTAGACCTTGATAACAAATTGAGAGAGTTCGTTTTTCACATACGGTTGTTTTCAACATGAATGAAAAGATATAGTTTAAGGTACTTAGTTTGGAGTTGAATAGAGTTCATAAAAATTGCACTTTGCTCTCATTAGACCTTGATAACAAATTGAGAGAGTTCGTTTTTCACATACGGTTGTTTTCAACATGAATGAAAAGATATATTTTAAGGTACTTAGTTTGGAGTTGAATAGAGTTCATAAAAATTGCACTTTGCTCTCATTAGACCTTGATAACAAATTGAGAGAGTTCGTTTTTCACATACGGTTGTTTTCAACATGAATGAAAAGATATATTTTAAGGTACTTAGCGTTGGAGTTGAATAGAGTTCATAAAAATTGCACTTTGCTCTCATTAGACCTTGATAACAAATTGAGAGAGTTCGTTTTTCACATACGGTTGTTTTCAACATGAATGAAAAGATATAGTTTAAGGTACTTAGTTTGGAGTTGAATAGAGTTCATAAAAATTGCACTTTGCTCTCATTAGACCTTGATAACAAATTGAGAGAGTTCGTTTTTCACATACGGTTGTTTTCAACATGAATGAAAAGATATATTTTAAGGTACTTAGTTTGGAGTTGAATAGAGTTCATAAAAATTGCACTTTGCTCTCATTAGACCTTGATAACAAATTGAGAGAGTTCGTTTTTCACATACGGTTGTTTTCAACATGAATGAAAAGATATAGTTTAAGGTACTTAGTTTGGAGTTGAATAGAGTTCATAAAAATTGCACTTTGCTCTCATTAGACCTTGATAACCAATTGAGAGAGTTCGTTTTTCACATACGGTTGTTTTCAACATGAATGAAAAGATATAGTTTAAGGTACTTAGCGTTGGAGTTGAATAGAGTTCATAAAAATTGCACTTTGCTCTCATTAGACATTGATAACAAATTGAGAGAGTTCGTTTTTCACATACGGTTGTTTTCAACATGAATGAAAAGATGTAGTTTAAGGTACTTAGTTTGGAGTTGAATAGAGTTCATAAAAATTGCACTTTGCTCTCATTAGACCTTGATAACAAATTGAGAGAGTTCGTTTTTCACATACGGTTGTTTTCAACATGAATGAAAAGATATATTTTAAGGTACTTAGCGTTGGAGTTGAATAGAGTTCATAAAAATTGCACTTTGCTCTCATTAGACCTTGATAACAAATTGAGAGAGTTCGTTTTTCACATACGGTTGTTTTCAACATGAATGAAAAGATATAGTTTAAGGTACTTAGTTTGGAGTTGAATAGAGTTCATAAAAATTGCACTTTGCTCTCATTAGACCTTGATAACAAATTGAGAGAGTTCGTTTTTCACATACGGTTGTTTTCAACATGAATGAAAAGATATATTTTAAGGTACTTAGTTTGGAGTTGAATAGAGTTCATAAAAATTGCACTTTGCTCTCATTAGACCTTGATAACAAATTGAGAGAGTTCGTTTTTCACATACGGTTGTTTTCAACATGAATGAAAAGATATAGTTTAAGGTACTTAGTTTGGAGTTGAATAGAGTTCATAAAAATTGCACTTTGCTCTCATTAGACCTTGATAACAAATTGAGAGAGTTCGTTTTTCACATACGGTTGTTTTCAACATGAATGAAAAGATATATTTTAAGGTACTTAGCGTTGGAGTTGAATAGAGTTCATAAAAATTGCACTTTGCTCTCATTAGACCTTGATAACAAATTGAGAGAGTTCGTTTTTCACATACGGTTGTTTTCAACATGAATGAAAAGATATAGTTGAAGGTACTTAGCGTTGGAGTTGAATAGAGTTCATAAAAATTGCACTTTGCTCTCATTAGACCTTGATAACAAATTGAGAGAGTTCGTTTTTCACATACGGTTGTTTTCAACATGAATGAAAAGATATATTTTAAGGTACTTAGCGTTGGAGTTGAATAGAGTTCATAAAAATTGCACTTTGCTCTCATTAGACCTTGATAACAAATTGAGAGAGTACGTTTTTCACATACGGTTGTTTTCAACATGAATGAAAAGATATATTTTAAGGTACTTTAGACCTCGATATTATATCGGCGTGTAATTTGACACCGGCGTTATTCAGACACTCTGCTTCTTTCTGCCACCTGTTTTTTCTCTCTCTCTCTCTCTCTCTCCACACACGCACATACATACATACGTACATATATATATATATATATATATATATATATATATATATATATATATATATATATATATATATATATATATCAAAAGGCGATTTTACATCGGCTCGTTACTTTTTTCTCAGTTTGTAAGCCGGTCACTTTTCCAGTGGTCAAAATATATTTTCCCATAAGCTCGTTAAACTTTGCCTTGGTCATTTCTTCAGCCCGGTGTCAATCCCTTTTTCTTTTGTCAAAATAAATTTTCGCATAGGCTCGCGAATTTGAAAACAACGGAGAAAAGAGTTATTTTTATTTCGTATTCATCACAATACCACAAAACCTTTCTTGGGTTACGATTTCTTGAATCATTTAGATCTGACGATCGACTGCTCTAATAATAGACTAGTCGATACAACAACTAATAGACAGTCTAAAGCCACACCAACACTAGAAATTATGAATATCACAGTAGACTAGAATAATCCTACCGACACATTGGTACCCAAAATTATGGAAAAATACCCAAAGCTAATAACGCCCCACTGCAATCCTAATCCCCCAAATCAAACGTTTATCATAGAATTGAGTCTGGTAGAAATTCTCCTGCATTTTCTAAACCACGATAACTATCACCCAAGAAATTCAGTATAGAGGAAGAATTTAGGGAACTGTAAAATGCAGGAATAATATCCCTTTTGAAATTGGAATGGAGTACAGCCTTACATATGGTACCGAAGTCAAATGGCATATACAGACCTGTAGGTGACTACAGGCAACTGGATACAATAACAAAAGCAGGTCGATACCAAATGTTAAATATAAATTCACTGGCATCTAAACTGCATGGTAAGAAAATCTTTTCAAAAATTAATTTATTATCAGCTTACCATCAAGTGTCACTCCATTCGGACGCCGTATGTAAAACAGCCATTACAAAACCTTTTGGTTTGTTCGACTACAACTGCAACGAGCAATATTACAACAAACCAATTACGAGACCCTAAAGGAAATCGTCATTACCTCGAATGGAAAATCCAAGCAAGAGATGCTGGACAAATTGATGTCAACACATCACAGGGCGTCCGTCCATATATTTAAATGAACTGTTGTTTCTAGCAAGTCAGATTGGCGTTGGTAATGACATAGTTCGACATAAATTCATACAGGCACTACCAGCATCGATCAAACCAGTTTTAGCAGATGAAATCGATCTTGACACAAATCGGTTGGGTAATTTATGGCAAGAATTTTAGGACTACGGAACGCATCAAGTATATTTCAACGGATGATAAACATCTTCTATTATTTCAGTTGTATATTCATGTGCATCGATGACATCCTCATGTTTTTAGACAACGAAGAAACTCATTCCAAGGACCAAGACCAAAAGTCTTACAAAAACTTAGTGAGTACGATCTAAAAATTTCTCTTTCGAAGTGTTTCTTCTGTACTCATGAGCTGGGGGATTCAGTGATTCTGACGATCTTATTAAACCCAACGCTAGAAAACTTGCTGAGTTAAATGAATATCCGCCCCCCTCCCCAAACGACTCCAAGACATTATGTCGATTCCTTGGAATGGCCAATTTCCATAGGAAAATGGTTCTACGTTTTAAGGATAAAGTATTCCCACTCACAGAATGCGTACATATGAACCAAAACTCGAAAGACTTAAGACTAAAAAAAGTAGGAGAATGAGTCTTTGAAAAATATAAAAAGAGACTTTGTCAAGCATAACTGTTCTCTCCTACCCCAACTTAAAAGCTAATAACTTTCATCTTGTTACAGAAGAATTCTAATTATGCCGGTGTTTACGATGTTAATGCATAACACATCTATAGATATGCAACCCCTGAAGATGGTCTCAGATGAGATTGAAAAGAAATAAGTGTGCTCTCTTCGCGTTTATGTCTGAGAAAGAAGAAGCAAGGGAGAAAGTGAGGAGGAAAGTATAAGTGTCCTGTAGCTTGGTGAGAAAGACGGGTGAATGTGTAAGAGTATAATAGAGAGTATAATAGAGAGTATAATAGTCCAGCTTCGTGAATTGTTACCGTTTTCTTTTCTTACTGGTTTGTCTGTCTATAAACTTTGCTTAAATACACCCCCTTCAAAGTGATCACGAAGCATGTTTTTTTCGATTAGGTGGGTGCATCTTTATTTTCGTCTTTCAATTAGGTGTGTGCATCATTATTATCCTATTTCGATTAGGTGGGTGTATCTTTATTTTCCTATTTCGATTACGTGGGTGTGTCTTTATTTTCGTTTTTCGATTAGGTGGGTGTATATTTATGTTCGGATTTCGATTAGGTGGGTGTATCTTTATTTTCCTATTTCGATTAGGTGGGTGTATCTTTATTTTCCTATTTCGATTACGTGGGTGTATCTTTATTTTCGTTTTTCGATTAGGTGGGTGTATATTTATGTTCGGATTTCGATTAGGTGGGTGTATCTTTATTTTCCTATTTCGATTAGGTGGGTGTATCTTTATTTTCCTATTTCGATTACTTGGGTGTATCTTTATTTTCCTATTTCGATTAGGTGGGTGCATCGTTAATATCGTCTTTCGACTACGTGGGTGCATCATTATTTTCCTATTTCGATTAGGAGGCGTATCTTTATTTTCCTATATTGATCAGGTGGGTGTATCTTTATTTTCCTATTTTGATTAGGTGGGTGTATATTTATTTTCGTCTTTCGATTAGGTGGGTGAATCTGTATTTTCCTATTTCGATTAGGTGTGTGCATCATAATTTTCGTCTTTCGATCAGGTGGGTGTATCTTTATTTTCGTCTTTCGATTAGGTGGGTGTATCTGTATTTTCCTATTTCGATTAGGTGTGTGCATCATAATTTTCGTCTTTCGATCAGGTGGGTGTATCTTTATTTTCGTCTTTCGATTAGGTGGGTGTATCTGTATTTTCCTATTTCGATTAGGTGGGTGTATCTTTATTTTCGTCTTTCGATTTGGTGTGTGCATCATTATTTTCCTATTTCAATTAGGTGGGTGTATCTTTATTTTCCTATTTCGATTAGGTGGGTGTATCTTTATTTTCCTATTTCGATTAGGTGGGTGTATCTTAATTTTCCTATTTCAATTAGGTGTGTGTACCTTTTTCTTAAAGAATATTTTCTGTTTTATTCAATGTTTGTATTACCTTCTCAGTTTTTTCCTATTACGATATTTTCAGTAGTTATTCATTAATGAATAAATTTTATTTCGTTGGGGTTTGTTTTTTTTGTTTGTGCTGTTTATTGAGTGTTGCTCGTCATATCCTTTTAGTTTTTACACTTTGTTTTATATAAAGAAAAATCCCTGAAAATGTTATTTCAGTTAAAAAAATAAATAAACAAATGTAATATCAACGGTGAACATGTGAAAAAAATTCACCTCGAATCTTATTAAAAATAATTCAATAAAATACAAAAAATGAATTTTTCTTACAGTTGTTGCTTGCATGTTATTTTCTTTCAGATTCGACAAAAAAAACTACACTTATTTTTTCAAAAAATGACTTGTAATTTTTCAGTGCGATTTTGAAATTCATGCTGTTTCTGTTCACCAGAATATATTTTATTCGATAAAGCTACGTAGGAAAACTGAAAAATGTAAAGTTTGAAAATGTAATTTTCGAGTGTTAACGTTTTTTTAAAAGAATTTTAATTTTCATTTCATATTTTTGGTATGGAGGCTCAACAAGGAAATAATTCCGATTTAACGCCTTCGACTAGTTGTCCCTATCGGAAGAGCAATATCAGGGCCGACGCAAAGGTTTCATGCCTCCAGAATCTATGATACAGGGCTCCCACACTACTACATCTCAATTTTTTAAAGGTATTCATATAAAATGCAAATTTTATTGTAAATTAATTATGTTATAGCGGTGTGGGGCTTCTTAGAGTTTAAAATAAACTATTGCTGCCTAAATACGATTATGCGCACGTGCGTGTGTCCAGGGCCGGAGCAAAGCGTCTTTATTTCAAGACCGGAGGATTAGTTCAGCCGACGGAATCATAATTCATCTCGAAGAAAGAAGAGCCGACAACTTAATAGGCAGATTCAAGCCTCAGGACAGAAAATAATTTTCAGCTTCTTCCAAAGAAGAATTTGAACAAAACAAACACTCAGGTTAAACTTTCCAGTAAAAGACAACATAATGTCCTCGAGACAACAACCTGTTGAAACAAAAAAAAAACCTTTGTGAAAAGAAATTCCAATTCAGTTTTCAGTTAAATACATTAGGTGGTTACACTTTTGAATTCTCTGACTTGAGTAAAATTTCCTAAACAGGTTAAAAGAATTTGATGTAATAATCAAAAAATCCTTTGGTCTTCCCTCTTAATTATTTTGACAAATTAATTATTTAAACTTTGTTTTTATTAAGTTTTGAGAATTTATTTATAATGGTATGCTAATATTTTAGCAAATCAGTGGGGATACCTATGTGAGACTATTATGAAGGCGCTGGTAAATTGGGAAACGACTTTCAAAATAAAGAAGAAAACAAGAAGTTTTTTGATACACTGAAAGTATACGGATCACAAAAACAAGAAAAACGCTATTTCTCAATGGACTGAAAGTATATTGATAAAAAAATTAAGAAAAACGCTAAACTGAAAGTATACTGATAATAAAAACAAAAATAACGCTATTTGTTAATAGACTGAATGTATACTTTAAAAAAAAACAAGAAAACGCTATTTCCCAATATACTGAAAGCATACTGGTTACAAAATCAAGAGAAAACGCTATTCCTCAATTGATTGAAATTAATATTAAGTGAAGGTATATTCTTAAGTATCCAATCGACTCTGCGCGAAAGAATAGATTATATCTTAACGACTTCAAATGTCGACGACGACCAGAATTGTACCTATTTGTCCTTAGTCAAATTTATATTAAGTGATGGCATTTTCTTAAATGTCCAATCGACCCCGCGTGGGAGAATGGATTATATTTTAATAACCTTTAGTGTCGACAAGTGAGCAGGAGCGTCAATTGGCCACTTGTTGAATGGAGTGGGAAATGGAAGGCCACCCACGGATGGTAAAAGCTAGTCTCTAGCTAAAATTCGGTCAGTTGATAAAGCTTGGATTTTAAAGCCGACAGGTTTCCAACGAGAAAAAGAAATGGAATTGCAATTATATTTTTCTCGTCTACCTAAAATGCGATAAAATTTATTAAAACAAAGAAATTGTCACTTGTTGAAAAAGAGCTGTTGAGGGGAAGCGACAAACGATAAATCCCAAATGCGACTGGCCCCACAAGGACGCGATAAATACTCCCCTCGGATGGAAATTTTGGATGATAATTGAATTTGGGCTAGACCACTCCTAGCCTCTGGGAAAGGTTTGATCAGAAAAGTGACAGAGGTAAAAAGCCCAGGTAGAACTTCAAGGAAGGCGGAGGAATTGCCTGTCCCCTTCGGGCGATGAGGGTGAGATGAAAAATGCATTGGAATCTCTGAGGATAAGTTGGGGGAATAAATCAAATTATCTTATCACATCCGATAAGCAGATCCCACACAGTGATAATCTGCTTGTTTATTTTTTATATACATATACTGCGTATTTGGGAGGCAATCAGTGAGATGGAAGGTGTTGGGTGGATCGATATTCTGCCACCACCACCTTTCGGGGGAGGGATATCCTCAAATTTGGTCAGGCAATCAATTTCCCAACCACCCGATTCCCCAGGCAGAGTTTGCGCGAATGTCCATAAATACAGACGAGAGGCGATAGACGAGAAGGGACCAAAGCCGTTCGAGGTTCTGTTTGCGAGAGAGACACGTGCCAATTGGTTGAAGACTTGCTTTGCAAAACCCTACACAAGTTCTGCAGAAAGAACTTGGACTCCGGCCTTGTTCCAGACTACCAAATACAACTGAATGATTGGCCCGAAGAAATCAGTGTAAAAAATCAGACTTCAGCCTTGTAACAGTTTATCGAGCGTGGCTAAGCATAGTGTCACGGGGTATTAATTGGAAAGGCGCTGAAAATTTGCTTGTTAATTTAGTGAGTAGAACGTTCATAGTATATAAAGTTGTTGTGTTATACAGCTATGTCTTGCTTTGTTCCTTGTGACGTCATCTCGTCAAAGCTACCAGATCAGCGACATTGAGTATACGACTCGGCCTTCGCTCGCCCTGTGATCTAAAACAAACACAATGTAGGCAGGGTGGGTTGAGAACTAGGGTGACCAGCTCCCAGGCTGAATCGACCACGGACTTGCCCGATGACTGACGGTGGGTTGTGATGTCATACCTACAGCAAAATATTTTTGCTTATTGGAAATATTAAAGTACCTAGTTTTATTGCATTTTTTATTTTACGATTCAGAGCAGATTTTCGTTAACTGGAGGTCTTATTTTACAAAAAAAAAAGAAGAAATATTAATGATATAAAATTTCCAAGGAGTTCAGCTTTTAACTAAACATTAACCGGGGCAGAATTTAATTTCATATAATTAAAAAGTGGCGGGTAACAGATGTAAAATAAATTCTACCAAGATTTTGTAAAAAAAGAAACATTTGTAAAATAATGTCATATTCGTTTGTGAATAAGTCCTGAAAGTTTAACTAAAACCCTGTAATTTCATTTTTGCAAGAATTTCCAAATTAATGTGTTTGTGAAAAAAAAGGCGCAAAAATTTCCTATCCTAATCTTTCGTAAAAGCTGACGCAAGAAAAACAAAACCTGTTCCCACAAGCGAGAAGTGCGAAAAAAGAAACTATTCGCATAGAACTTACGGCTTACATCTGGCTAATTCATATGTAAATTGATGAGACCTTGTTACCAATCTAGTACTGCGCTTAAATAAAATAAAAAAGTCTAGGTATCACAGCGAAGAGCTCATAGGAACAATTGCCTTGAAAGTTTGTATGCAAAAGGCACAGGGCTGCAACTTTTTGGCGGCAACTTTATGGCGGCAACTTTATGGCGGCAACTTTATGGCGGCAACTTTATGACGGCAACTTTATGGCGGCGGGCAAGTGACTGAAGCCAAGACGCCAGATAAGGACCAATAATATTGCTGTTCATTTTTCGCATTTTAGGAAAGATCTCTAGATATATAGCAACAAGTTAGAACCCAAGAATAAAATTTGGTTTACTACTAGAAATTGTTTTGTTCTTCATTCGTGGATAATTTTTAAGCTACGAGCATTTGACTGGAAGAAAGTGCATCCTGCCAACGAACCTGGTGTATTTGGTCTGAGCTGCAATGCAACAAAAGCTGTCACTAAGAAAACCAATAAACTTTGAAAGATTTTGATTTTCAGCAGGCAGGAAAGTAAGAAGCAGCGAGATATTTATTATAGTTTACAGAAAACAGGAGTCATTTGGGGAACTCACTTCTTAAGAACTATTACATGGATACCATCAGGTCCACATTCTTTCTGGTGATCAAGATTAGAGATGATAGCAGAAACCACGGAAGGGGTTATATGTATATTACTCAACAGAGATTCACTTCTAAGTGGGAAAGGATACTCTAGATGAGTCAAGCGTAGAGTTTGAGGAGAATATACGGACAAAAGATGCACATAAATTGATTGAAGAGAGGGGGAAATAGAAAACTTACTCTTATTTAAAAGACAAAATTAAATTACAGATCCGCCACTAAAATCACGAAAACCAAAATTGTTAAATGCAATACAGTGACTCATTCTCTCAGCAAACAGAGACTTCGAGGATACGTACAGTGAGGTTTCAACAGGCATCCATGCAGATTTTGACCCAAGCGGAAACCTCAGTGGCACAATTCTCGATCTGAAGGTTAAAAATTTCAATCCAAGAAGCATCTCGGAGAAAGTCAGAGTGAGTCCTAATCAGTATGTTAGTAACGGAAAGGGGTCTTATGAATAAGAGATTCATGTCTAATAGATGATTGAAACGAAATATCAATAGATACTGTAAAGTGATCAGAGTTCCCAAGAGGACGGTGGTGCCAAGTTCGGCGTGATCTAGGAAAGAAGATAAGAAATAAATCAAGAAGCCCGACTGTAAAATGGAAGTTGGAAAAGAACTCGATTCTGAAGAGCGAGTATCATTGAACAGAGATTTCGAGGACACGTTTACATTTATAACGTGCCGTCTCGAAAAGATGTCTGGTGTGACGGGAACTGTCAGGCTAGTATAGCCGGAAATTGTTGTTCCTGCGACCTATAGCGTCAGAGAATGATGGTGTAAACCATGGAGAAGATTGAGGTTTCAACAGGTACTTTCGTTGAGAGGGAATAAAAGCATCCATGCCGATTTTGACCCAAGCGGAAACCTCAGTGGCACAATTCTCGATCTGAAGGTTAAAACTGTCAATCAAAGAATCGTCTCGGATAAAGTCACAGAGTAAGACCTAATCAGCATGTTAGTAACGGAAAGTGGTCTTATGAAAGTATCCATGCTGGCTTTGACCCAAGAGGGAACCTCAGTGGCACAATTCTCGATCTGAAAGTAAAAAATCTCAATACAAGAAACGGTTCTGGGAAAGTCAAAGAGTCAGTCCCAATCAACATGTTAGTAACGGAAAGAAGATTCATGAAAGCATCCATGCCGGCTTTGACACAAGAAGAAACCTCAGTGACACAATTCTCGATCTGAAAGTTAAAAATGACAATGCAAGAAGCGACTCGTAGGATGTCAAAGAGTAAGTCCCAATCAGCATGTTAGTAACCGAAAGTGGTCTTATGAAAGCATTCATGCTGGCTTTGACCCAAGACGAAACCTCAGTGACACAATTCTCGATCTGAAAGATTAAAAATATCAATCCAATAAGCATCTCGGAGAAAGTCAAAGAGTGTGTCCCAGTAAGCATGTTAGTAACGGAAAGAGGTCTTATGAAGGCATCCATGCCGGCTTTGACCCAAGAGAAAACCTCAGTCGCACAATTCTCGATCTGATGGTTAGAAATATCAATCCAAGAAGTGTCTCGGAGAAGGTCACACACTGAGTCTCAATCAGCATGTTAGTAACGCAAAGAGGTCTGATGAAAGCATCCATGCTGGTTTTGACCCAGAGGATAGCTCAGTGGCACAATTCTCGATCAGATAGTTAAAAATATCAAAACAAGAAGCGTATCTGAGAAAATGACAGTGTGCGTCCTAATCAGCATGTTGCTAACGGAAAGAGGTCTTATGAAGGCATCCATGCCGGCTCTGACCCAAGAGGAAACCTCAATCGCACAATTCTCGATCTGAAGGTTAAAAATGTAAATCCAAGAAGCGTCTCGGTTAAAAACAGACAGTGAGTCCCAATCAGCATGTTAGTAACGGAAAGTGATCTTATGAAAGAATCCATGCTGGCTTTGACCCAAGAGGAAACCTCAGTAGCACAATTCTCGATCTGACAGTTAAAAATGTCAATGCAAGAAACGTCTCTGGGAAAGTCACAGACTGAGTCCCAATCAGCATGTTAGTAACGGAAATAGGTCTTATGAAAGCATCCATGTCGGCTTTGACCAAAGAGGAAACCACGGTGGCACAATTCTCGATCAGAACGTTAAAACTGTCAATCGAGAAAACGTCCCAGAGAAAGACACAGACTGAGTCCCAATCAGCATGTTAGTAACGGAAAGAGGTCTGATGAAAGCATCCATGCTGGTTTTGAACCAAGAGAAAACCTCAGTGGCACAATTCTCGATATGAAAGATAAAAGTGTCAATGCAAGAAACGTCTCTGGGAAAGTCACAGACTGAGTCCCAATCAGCATGTTAGTAACGGAAAGAGGTCTTATGAAAGCATCCATGTCGGCTTTGACCAAAGAGGAAACCACGGTGGCACAATTCTCGATCTGAACGTTAAAACTGTCAATCGAGAAAACGTTCCCGAGAAATACACAGACTGAGTCCCAATCAGCATGTTAGTAACGGAAAGAGGTCTTATGAAAGCATCCATGCCGGCTTTAACCCAAGAGGAAACCTCAGTGACACAATTCTCGATCTGAAAGATTAAAAAAATCAATCCAATAAGCATCTCGGAGAAAGTCAAAGAGTGTGTCCCAATCAGCATGTTAGTAACGGAAAGAGGTCTGATGAAAGCATCCATGCTGGTTTTGAACCAAGAGAAAACCTCAGTGGCACAATTCTCGATATGAAAGGTAAAAGTGTCAATGCAAGAAACGTCTCTGGGAAAGTCACAGTCTGAGAACCAATCAGCATATTAGTAACGGAAAGAGGTCTTATGAAAGCATCCATGTCGGCTTTGACCAAAGAGGAAACCACGGTGGCACAATTCTCGATCTGAACGTTAAAACTGTCAATCGAGAAAATGTCCCAGAGAAAGACACAGTATGAGTCCCAATCAGCATGTTAGTAACGGAAAGAGGTCTGATGAAAGCATCCATGCTGGTTTTGAACCAAGAGAAAACCTCAGTGGCACAATTCTCGATATGAAAGTTAAAAGTGTCAATGCAAGAAACGTCTCTGGGAAAGTCACAGACTGAGTCCTAATCAGCATGTTAGTAACGGAAAGAGGTCTTATGAAAGCATCCATGTCGGCTTTGACCAAAGAGGAAACCACGGTGGCACAATTCTCGATCTGAACGTTAAAACTGTCAATCGAGAAAACGTCCCAGAGAAATACACAGACTGAGTCCCAATCAGCATGTTAGTAACGGAAAGAGGTCTTATGAAAGCATCCATGCCGGCTTTAACCCAAGAGGAAACCACAGTGACACAATTCTCGATCTGAAAGATTAAAAATATCAATCCAATAAGCATCTCGGAGAATGTCAAAGAGTGTGTCCTAGTAAGCATGTTAGTAACGGAAAGAGGTCTTATGAAAGCATCCATGCCGGCTCTGACCCAAGAGGAAACCTCAATCGCACAATTCTCGATCTGAAGGTTAAAAATGTCAATCCAAGAAGCGTCTCGGTTAAAAACAGACAGTGAGTCTCAATCAGCATGTTAGTAACGGAAAGTGATCTTATGAAAGAATCCATGCTGGCTTTGACCCAAGAGAAAACCTCAGTAGCACAATTCTTGATCTGACAGTTAAAAATGTCAATGCAAGAAACGTCTCTGGGAAAGTCACAGACTGATTCCCAATCAGCATGTTAGTAACGGAAAGAGGTCTTATGAAAGCATCCATGTCGGCTTTGACCAAAGAGGAAACCACGATGGCACAATTCTCGATCTGAACGTTAAAACTGTCAATCGAGAAAACGTCCAGGAGAAAGACACAGACTGAGTCCCAATCAGCATGTTAGTAACGGAAAGAGGTCTTATGAAAGCATCCATGCTGGCTTTAACCCAGGAGGAAACCTCAGTGGCACAATTCTCGATCTGAAGGTTAAAAATATCAATGCAAGAATGGTATCTGAGAAAGTGACAGTGTGCGTCCCAATCAGCATGTTGCTAACGGAAAGAAGTCTTATGAAAGCATCCATGCCGCCTTTGACTCAAGAGGAACCCACGGTGGCATAATTCTCGATCTGGATGTTAAAACTGTCAATCGAGAAAACGTCCCAGAGAAAGACACAGACTGAGTCCCAATCAGCATGTTAGTAACGGAAAGAGGTCTTATGAAAGCATCCATGCCGGCTTTAACCCAAGAGGAAACCTCAGTGGCACAATTCTCGATCTGAAGGTTAAAAATATCAATGCAAGAATGGTATCTGAGAAAGTGACAGTGTGCGTCCCAATCAGCATGTTGCTAACGGAAAGAAGTCTTATGAAAGCATCCATGCCGCCTTTGACTCAAGAGGAACCCACGGTGGCATAATTCTCGATCTGAACGTTAAAACTGTCAATCGAGAAAACGTCCCAGAGAAAGACACAGACTGAGTCCCAATCAGCATATTAGTAACGGAAAGAGGTCTGATGAAAGTATCCATGCTGGTTTTGAACCAAGAGAAAACCTCAGTGGCACAATTCTCGATATGAAGGTTAAAAGTGTCAATGCAAGAAACGTCTCTGGGAAAGTCACAGACTTAATCCCAATCAGCATGTTAGTAACGGAAAGAGGTCTTATGAAAGACTCCATGTCGGCTTTGACCAAAGAGGAAACAACGGTGGCACAATTCTCGATCTGAACATTAAAACTGTCAATCGAGAAAACGTCCCAGAGAAAGACACAGACTGAGTCCCAATCAGCATGTTAGTAACGGAAAGAGGTCTTATGAAATCATCCATGCCGGCTTTAACCCAAGAGGAAACCTCAGTGACACAATTCTCGATCTGAAAGATTAAAAATATCAATCCAATAAGCATCTCGGAGAAAGTCAAAGAGTGTGTCCCAGTAAGCATATTAGTAACGGAAAGAGGTCTTATGAAAGCATCCATGCCGGCTCTGACCCAAGAGGAAACCTCAATCGCACAATTCTCGATCTGAAGGTTAAAAATGTCAATCCAAGAAGCGTCTCGGTTAAAAACAGACAGTGAGTCTCAAACAGCATGTTAGTAACGGAAAGTGATCTTATGAAAGAATCCATGCTGGCTTTGACCCAAGAGAAAACCTCATAGCACAATTCTTGATCTGACAGTTAAAAATGTCAATGCAAGAAACGTCTCTGGGAAAGTCACAGACTGAGTCCCAATCAGCATGTTAGTAACGGAAAGAGGTCTTATGAAAGCATCGATGTCGGCTTTGACCAAAAAGGAAACCACGATGGCACAATTCTCGATCTGAACGTTAAAACTGTCAATCGAGAAAACGTCCCAGAGAAAGACACAGACTGAGTCCCAATCAGCATGTTAGTAACGGAAAGAGGTCTTATGAAAGCATCCATGCCGGCTTTAACCCAAGAGGAAACCTCAGTGGCACAATTCTCGATCTGAAGGTTAAAAATATCAATGCGAGAATGGTATCTGAGAAAGTGACAGTGTGCGTCCCAATCAGCATGTTGCTAACGGAAAGAAGTCTTATAAAACATCCATGCCGCCTTTGACTCAAGAGGAACCCACGGTGGCATAATTCTCGATCTGAACGTTAAAACTGTCAATCGAGAAAACGTCCCAGGGAAAGACACAGACTGAGTCCCAATCAGCATGTTAGTAACGGAAAGAGGTCTTATGAAAGCATCCATGCCGGCTTTAACCCAAGAGGAAACCTCAGTGGCACAATTCTCGATCTGAAGGTTGGAAATATCAATGCAAGAATGGTATCTGAGAAAGTGACAGTGTGCGTCCCAATCAGCCTGTTGCTAACGGAAAGAAGTCTTATGAAAGCATCCATGCCGCCTTTGACTCAAGAGGAACCCACGGTGGCATAATTCTCGATCTGAACGTTAAAACTGTCAATCGAGAAAACGTCCCAGAGAAAGACACAGACTGAGTCCCAATCAGCATGTTAGTAACGGAAAGAGGTCTTATGAAAGCATCCATGCCGGCTTTAACCCAAGAGGAAACCTCAGTGGCACAATTCTCGATCTGAAGGTTAAAAATATCAATGCAATAATGGTATCTGAGAAAGTGACAGTGTGCGTCCCTATCAGCATGTTGCTAACGGAAAGAAGTCTTATGAAAGCATCCATGCCGCCTTTGACTCAAGAGGAACCCACGGTGGCATAATTCTCGATCTGAACGTTAAAACTGTCCCTATCAGCATGTTAGTAACGGAAAGTGGTCTTATGAAAGTATCCATGCTGGCTTTGACCCAAGAGGAAACCTCAGTGGCACAATTCTGGATCTGAAAGTTAAAAATGTCAATGCAAGAAATGTCTCTGGGAAAGTCACAGAGTAAGTCCCAATCAGCATGTTGCTAACGGAAAGAAGTCTTATGAAAGCATCCATGCCAGCTTTGACCCAAGAGAAAACCTCGGTGGCACAATTCTCGATATGAACGTTAAATATCAATTCAAGAAGCGTCTCGGTGAAAAACAGACAGTGAGTCCCAATCAGCATGTTAGTAACGGAAAGAGGTCTTATGAAAGCATCCATGCCGGCTTTAACCCAAGAGGAAACCTCAGTGGCACAATTCTCGATCTGAAGGTTAAAATTATCAATGCAAGAATGGTATCTGAGAAAGTGACAGTGTGCATCCCAATCAGCATGTTGCTAACGGAAAGAAGTCTTATAAAACATCCATGCCGCCTTTGACTCAAGAGGAACCCACGGTGGCATAATTCTCGATCTGAACGTTAAAACTGTCAATCGAGAAAACGTCCCAGGGAAAGACACAGGCTGAGTCCCAATCAGCATGTTAGTAACGGAAAGAGGTCTTATGAAAGCATCCATGCCGGCTTTAATCCAAGAGGAAACCTCAGTGGCACAATTCTCGATCTGAAGTTTGAAAATATCAATGCAAGAATGGTATCTGAGAAAGTGACAGTGTGCGTCCCAATCAGCCTGTTGCTAACGGAAAGAAGTCTTATGAAAGCATCCATGCCGCCTTTGACTCAAGAGGAACCCACGGTGGCATAATTCTCGATCTGAACGTTAAAACTGTCAATCGAGAAAACGTCCCAGAGAAAGACACAGACTGAGTCCCAATCAGCATGTTAGTAACGGAAAGAGGTCTTATGAAAGCATCCATGCCGGCTTTAACCCAAGAGGAAACCTCAGTGGCACAATTCTCGATCTGAAAGTTAAAAATATCAATGCAATAATGGTATCTGAGAAAGTGACAGTGTGCGTCCCTATCAGCATGTTGCTAACGGAAAGAAGTCTTATGAAAGCATCCATGCCGCCTTTGACTCAAGAGGAACCCACGGTGGCATAATTCTCGATCTGAACGTTAAAACTGTCCCTATCAGCATGTTAGTAACGGAAAGTGGTCTTATGAAAGTATCCATGCTGGCTTTGACCCAAGAGGAAACCTCAGTGGCACAATTCTGGATCTGAAAGTTAAAAATGTCAATGCAAGAAATGTCTCTGGGAAAGTCACAGAGTAAGTCCCAATCAGCATGTTGCTAACGGAAAGAAGTCTTATGAAAGCATCCATGCCAGCTTTGGCCCAAGAGAAAACCTCGGTGGCACAATTCTCGATATGAACGTTAAAAATGTCAAGTCAAGAAGCGTCTCGGTGAAAAACAGACAGTGAGTCCCAATCAGCATGTTAGTAACGGAAAGTGGTCTTATGAAAGCATCCATGTCGGCTTTGACCAAAGAGGAAACCACGATGGCACAATTCTCGATCTGAACGTTAAAACTGTCAATCGAGAAAACGTCCCAGAGAAAGACACAGACTGAATCCCAATCAGCATGTTAGTAACGGAAAGTGGTCTTATGAAAGTATCCATGCTGGCTTTGACCCAAGAGGAAACCTCAGTGGCACAATTCTCGATCTGAAGGTTAAAAATATCAATGCAAGAATGGTATCTGAGAAAGTGAGAGTGTGCGTCCCAATCAGCATGTTGCTAACGGAAAGAACTCTTATGAAAGCATCCATGCCGCCTTTGACTCAAGAGGAACCCACGGTGGCATAATTCTCGATCTGAACGTTAAAACTGTCAATCGAGAAAACGTCCCAGAGAAAGACACAGACTGAGTCCCAATCAGCATGTTAGTAACGGAAAGTGGTCTTATGAAAGTATCCATGCTGGCTTAGACCCAAGAGGAAACCTCAGTGGCACAATTCTCGATCTGAAAGTTAAAAATGTCAATGCAAGGAATGTCTCTGGGAAAGTCACAGAGTAAGTCCCAATCAGCATGTTGCTAACGGAAAGAAGTCTTATGAAAGCATCCATGCCAGCTTTGGCCCAAGAGAAAACCTCGGTGGCACAATTCTCGATATGAACGTTAAATATCAATTCAAGAAGCGTCTCGGTGAAAAACAGACAATGAGTCCCAATCAGCATGTTAGTAACGGAAAGAGGTCTTATGAAAGCATCCATGCCGGCTTTAACCCAAGAGGAAACCTCAGTGGCACAATTCTCGATCTGAAGGTTAAAAATATCAATGCAAGAATGGTATCTGAGAAAGTGAGAGTGTGCGTCCCAATCAGCATGTTGCTAACGGAAAGAACTCTTATGAAAGCATCCATGCCGCCTTTGACTCAAGAGGAACCCACGGTGGCATAATTCTCGATCTGAACGTTAAAACTGTCAATCGAGAAAACGTCCCAGAGAAAGACACAGACTGAGTCCCAATCAGCATGTTAGTAACGGAAAGTGGTCTTATGAAAGTATCCATGCTGGCTTAGACCCAAGAGGAAACCTCAGTGGCACAATTCTCGATCTGAAAGTTAAAAATGTCAATGCAAGGAATGTCTCTGGGAAAGTCACAGAGTAAGTCCCAATCAGCATGTTGCTAACGGAAAGAAGTCTTATGAAAGCATCCATGCCAGCTTTGGCCCAAGAGAAAACCTCGGTGGCACAATTCTCGATATGAACGTTAAATATCAATTCAAGAAGCGTCTCGGTGAAAAACAGACAGTGAGTCCCAATCAGCATGTTAGTAACGGAAAGAGGTCTTATGAAAGCATCCATGCCGGCTTTAACCCAAGAGGAAACCTCAGTGACACAATTCTCGATCTGAAAGATTAAAAAAATCAATCCATTAAGCATCCCGGAGAAAGTCAAAGAGTGTGTCCCAATCAGCATGTTAGTAACGGAAAGAGGTCTGATGAAAGCATCCATGCTGGTTTTGAACCAAGAGAAAACCTCAGTGGCACAATTCTCGATATGAAAGGTAAAAGTGTCAATGCAAGAAACGTCTCTGGGAAAGTCACGGTCTGAGAACCAATCAGCATGTTAGTAACGGAAAGACGTCTGATGAAAGCATCCATGCTGGTTTTGAAACAAGAGAAAACCTCAGTGGCACAATTCTCGATATGAAAGTTAAAAGTGTCAATGCAAGAAACGTCTCTGGGAAAGTCACAGACTGAGTCCTAATCAGCATGTTAGTAACGGAAAGAGGTCTTATGAAAGCATCCATGTCGGCTTTGACCAAAGAGGAAACCACGGTGGCACAATTCTCGATCTGAACGTTAAAACTGTCAATCGAGAAAACGTCCCAGAGAAATACACAGACTGAGTCCCAATCAGCATGTTAGTAACGGAAAGAGGTCTTATGAAAGCATCCATGCCGGCTTTAACCCAAGAGGAAACCTCAGTGACACAATTCTCGATCTGAAAGATTAAAAAAATCAATCCAATAAGCATCTCGGAGAAAGTCAAAGAGTGTGTCCCAATCAGCATGTTAGTAACGGAAAGAGGTCTGATGAAAGCATCCATGCTGGTTTTGAACCAAGAGAAAACCTCAGTGGCACAATTCTCGATATGAAAGGTAAAAGTGTCAATGCAAGAAACTTCTCTGGGAAAGTCACAGTCTGAGAACCAATCAGCATGTTAGTAACGGAAAGAGGTCTGATGAAAGCATCCATGCTGGTTTTGAACCAAGAGAAAACCTCAGTGGCACAATTCTCGATATGAAAGTTAAAAGTGTCAATGCAAGAAACGTCTCTGGGAAAGTCACAGACTGAGTCCTAATCAGCATGTTAGTAAAGGAAAGAGGTCTTTTGAAAGCATCCATGTCGGCTTTGACCAAAGAGGAAACCACGGTGGCACAATTCTCGATCTGAACGTTAAAACTGTCAATCGAGAAAATGTCCCAGAGAAAAACACAGACTGAGTCCCAATCAGCATGTTAGTAACGGAAAGAGGTCTTATGAAAGCATCCATGTCGGCTTTGACCAAAGAGGAAACCACGGTGGCACAATTCTCGATCTGAACGTTAAAACTGTCAATCGAGAAAATGTCCCAGAGAAAAACACAGACTGAGTCCCAATCAGCATGTTAGTAACGGAAAGAGGTCTTATGAAAGCATCCATGTCGGCTTTGACCAAAGAGGAAACCACGGTGGCACAATTCTCGATCTGAACGTTAAAACTGTCAATCGAGAAAACGTCCCAGAGAAAAACACAGACTGAGTCCCAATCAGCAAGTTAGTAACGGAAAGAGGTCTGATAAAAGCATCCATACTGGTTTTGAACCAAGAGAAAACCTCAGTGGCACAATTCTCGATATGAAAGTTAAAAGTGTCAATGCAAGAAACGTCTCTGGGAAAGTCACAGACTTAATCCCAATCAGCATGTTAGTAACGGAAAGAGGTCTGATGAAAGCATCCATGCTGGTTTTGAACCAAGAGAAAACCTCAGTGGCACAATTCGCGATATGAAAGTTAAAAGTGTCAATGCAAGAAACGTCTCTGGGAAAGTCACAGACTTAATCCCAATCAGCATGTTAGTAACGGAAAGAGGTCTGATGAAAGCATCCATGCTGGTTTTGAACCAAGAGAAAACCTCAGTGGCACAATTCTCGATATGAAAGGTAAAAGTGTCAATGCAAGAAACGTCTCTGGGAAAGTCACAGTCTGAGAACCAATCAGCATGTTAGTAACGGAAAGAGGTCTGATGAAAGCATCCATGCTGGTTTTGAAACAAGAGAAAGCCTCAGTGGCACAATTCTCGATATGAAAGTTAAAAGTGTCAATGCAAGAAACGTCTCTGGGAAAGTCACAGACTGAGTCCTAATCAGCATGTTAGTAACGGAAAGAGGTCTTATGAAAGCATCCATGTCGGCTTTGACCAAAGAGGAAACCACGGTGGCACAATTCTCGATCTGAACGTTAAAACTGTCAATCGAGAAAACGTCCCAGAGAAATACACAGACTGAGTCCCAATCAGCATGTTAGTAACGGAAAGAGGTCTTATGAAAGCATCCATGCCGGCTTTAACCCAAGAGGAAACCTCAGTGACACAATTCTCGATCTGAAAGATTAAAAAAATCAATCCAATAAGCATCTCGGAGAAAGTCAAAGAGTGTGTCCCAATCAGCATGTTAGTAACGGAAAGAGGTCTGATGAAAGCATCCATGCTGGTTTTGAACCAAGAGAAAACCTCAGTGGCACAATTCTCGATATGAAAGATAAAAGTGTCAATGCAAGAAACGTCTCTGGGAAAGTCACAGTCTGAGAACCAATCAGCATGTTAGTAACGGAAAGAGGTCTTATGAAAGCATCCATGCTGGTTTTGAACCAAGAGAAAACCTCAGTGGCACAATTCTCGATATGAAAGGTAAAAGTGTCAATGCAAGAAACGTCTCTGGGAAAGTCACAGACTGAGTCCTAATCAGCATGTTAGTAACGGAAAGAGGTCTTATGAAAGCATCCATGTCGGCTTTGACCAAAGAGGAAACCACGGTGGCACAATTCTCGATCTGAACGTTAAAACTGTCAATCGAGAAAACGTCCCAGAGAAATACACAGACTGAGTCCCAATCAGGATGTTAGTAACGGAAAGAGGTCTTATGAAAGCACCCATGCCGGCTTTAACCCAAGAGGAAACCTCAGTGACACAATTCTCGATCTGAAAGATTAAAAAAATCAATCCAATAAGCATCTCGGAGAAAGTCAAAGAGTGTGTCCCAATCAGCATGTTAGTAACGGAAAGAGGTCTGATGAAAGCATCCATGCTGGTTTTGAACCAAGAGAAAACCTCAGTGGCACAATTCTCGATATGAAAGGTAAAAGTGTCAATGCAAGAAACGTCTCTGGGAAAGTCACAGTCTGAGAACCAATCAGCATGTTAGTAACGGAAAGAGGTCTTATGAAAGCATCCATGTCGGCTTTGACCAAAGAGGAAACCACGGTGGCACAATTCTCGATCTGAACGTTAAAACTGTCAATCGAGAAAATGTCCCAGAGAAAGACACAGTATGAGTCCCAATCAGCATGTTAGTAACGGAAAGAGGTCTGATGAAAGCATCCATGCTGGTTTTGAACCAAGAGAAAACCTCAGTGGTACAATTCTCGATATGAAAGTTAAAAGTGTCAATGCAAGAAACGTCTCTGGGAAAGTCACAGACTGAGTCCTAATCAGCATGTTAGTAACGGAAAGAGGTCTTATGAAAGCATCCATGTCGGCTTTGACCAAAGAGGAAACCACGGTGGCACAATTCTCGATCTGAACGTTAAAACTGTCAATCGAGAAAACGTCCCAGAGAAATACACAGACTGAGTCCCAATCAGCATGTTAGTAACGGAAAGAGGTCTTATGAAAGCATCCATGCCGGCTTTAACCCAAGAGGAAACCTCAGTGACACAATTCTCGATCTGAAAGATTAAAAATATCAATCCAATAAGCATCTCGGAGAATGTCAAAGAGTGTGTCCTAGTAAGCATGTTAGTAACGGAAAGAGGTCTTATGAAAGCATCCATGCCGGCTCTGACCCAAGAGGAAACCTCAATCGCACAATTCTCGATCTGAAGGTTAAAAATGTCAATCCAAGAAGCGTCTCGGTTAAAAACAGACAGTGAGTCTCAATCAACATGTTAGTAACGGAAAGTGATCTTATGAAAGAATCCATGCTGGCTTTGACCCAAGAGAAAACCTCAGTAGCACAATTCTTGATCTGACAGTTAAAAATGTCAATGCAAGAAACGTCTCTGGGAAAGTCACAGACTGATTCCCAATCAGCATGTTAGTAACGGAAAGAGGTCTTATGAAAGCATCCATGTCGGCTTTGACCAAAGAGGAAACCACGATGGCACAATTCTCGATCTGAACGTTAAAACTGTCAATCGAGAAAACGTCCAGGAGAAAGACACAGACTGAGTCCCAATCAGCATGTTAGTAACGGAAAGAGGTCTTATGAAAGCATCCATGCTGGCTTTAACCCAAGAGGAAACCTCAGTGGCACAATTCTCGATCTGAAGGTTAAAAATATCAATGCAAGAATGGTATCTGAGAAAGTGACAGTGTGCGTCCCAATCAGCATGTTGCTAACGGAAAGAAGTCTTATGAAAGCATCCATGCCGCCTTTGACTCAAGAGGAACCCACGGTGGCATAATTCTCGATCTGAACGTTAAAACTGTCAATCGAGAAAACGTCCCAGAGAAAGACACAGACTGAGTCCCAATCAGCATGTTAGTAACGGAAAGAGGTCTTATGAAAGCATCCATGCCGGCTTTAACCCAAGAGGAAACCTCAGTGGCACAATTCTCGATCTGAAGGTTAAAAATATCAATGCAAGAATGGTATCTGAGAAAGTGACAGTGTGCGTCCCAATCAGCATGTTGCTAACGGAAAGAAGTCTTATGAAAGCATCCATGCCGCCTTTGACTCAAGAGGAACCCACGGTGGCATAATTCTCGATCTGCACGTTAAAACTGTCAATCGAGAAAACGTCCCAGAGAAAGACACAGACTGAGTCCCAATCAGCATATTAGTAACGGAAAGAGGTCTGATGAAAGTATCCATGCTGGTTTTGAACCAAGAGAAAACCTCAGTGGCACAATTCTCGATATGAAGGTTAAAAGTGTCAATGCAAGAAACGTCTCTGGGAAAGTCACAGACTTAATCCCAATCAGCATGTTAGTAACGGAAAGAGGTCTTATGAAAGACTCCATGTCGGCTTTGACCAAAGAGGAAACAACGGTGGCACAATTCTCGATCTGAACATTAAAACTGTCAATCGAGAAAACGTCCCAGAGAAAGACACAGACTGAGTCCCAATCAGCATGTTAGTAACGGAAAGAGGTCTTATGAAATCATCCATGCCGGCTTTAACCCAAGAGGAAACCTCAGTGACACAATTCTCGATCTGAAAGATTAAAAATATCAATCCAATAAGCATCTCGGAGAAAGTCAAAGAGTGTGTCCCAGTAAGCATATTAGTAACGGAAAGAGGTCTTATGAAAGCATCCATGCCGGCTCTGACCCTAGAGGAAACCTCAATCGCACAATTCTCGATCTGAAGGTTAAAAATGTCAATCCAAGAAGCGTCTCGATTAAAAACAGACAGTGAGTCTCAATCAGCATGTTAGTAACGGAAAGTGATCTTATGAAAGAATCCATGCTGGCTTTGACCCAAGAGAAAACCTCATAGCACAATTCTTGATCTGACAGTTAAAAATGTCAATGCAAGAAACGTCTCTGGGAAAGTCACAGACTGAGTCCCAATCAGCATGTTAGTAACGGAAAGAGGTCTTATGAAAGCATCGATGTCGGCTTTGACCAAAAAGGAAACCACGATGGCACAATTCTCGATCTGAACGTTAAAACTGTCAATCGAGAAAACGTCCCAGAGAAAGACACAGACTGAGTCCCAATCAGCATGTTAGTAACGGAAAGAGGTCTTATGAAAGCATCCATGCCGGCTTTAACCCAAGAGGAAACCTCAGTGGCACAATTCTCGATCTGAAGGTTAAAAATATCAATGCGAGAATGGTATCTGAGAAAGTGACAGTGTGCGTCCCAATCAGCATGTTGCTAACGGAAAGAAGTCTTATAAAACATCCATGCCGCCTTTGACTCAAGAGGAACCCACGGTGGCATAATTCTCGATCTGAACGTTAAAACTGTCAATCGAGAAAACGTCCCAGGGAAAGACACAGACTGAGTCCCAATCAGCATGTTAGTAACGGAAAGAGGTCTTATGAAAGCATCCATGCCGGCTTTAACCCAAGAGGAAACCTCAGTGGCACAATTCTCGATCTGAAGGTTGGAAATATCAATGCAAGAATGGTATCTGAGAAAGTGACAGTGTGCGTCCCAATCAGCCTGTTGCTAACGGAAACAAGTCTTATGAAAGCATCCATGCCGCCTTTGACTCAAGAGGAACCCACGGTGGCATAATTCTCGATCTGAACGTTAAAACTGTCAATCGAGAAAACGTCCCAGACAAAGACACAGACTGAGTCCCAATCAGCATGTTAGTAACGGAAAGAGGTCTTATGAAAGCATCCATGCCGGCTTTAACCCAAGAGGAAACCTCAGTGGCACAATTCTCGATCTGAAGGTTAAAAATATCAATGCAATAATGGTATCTGAGAAAGTGACAGTGTGCGTCCCTATCAGCATGTTGCTAACGGAAAGAAGTCTTATGAAAGCATCCATGCCGCCTTTGACTCAAGAGGAACCCACGGTGGCATAATTCTCGATCTGAACGTTAAAACTGTCCCTATCAGCATGTTAGTAACGGAAAGTGGTCTTATGAAAGTATCCATGCTGGCTTTGGCCCAAGAGAAAACCTCGGTGGCACAATTCTCGATATGAACGTTAAAAATGTCAAGTCAAGAAGCGTCTCGGTGAAAAACAGACAGTGAGTCCCAATCAGCATGTTAGTAACGGAAAGTGGTCTTATGAAAGCATCCATGTCGGCTTTGACCAAAGAGGAAACCACGATGGCACAATTCTCGATCTGAACGTTAAAACTGTCAATCGAGAAAACGTCCCAGAGAAAGACACAGACTGAATCCCAATCAGCATGTTAGTAACGGAAAGTGGTCTTATGAAAGTATCCATGCTGGCTTTGACCCAAGAGGAAACCTCAGTGGCACAATTCTCGATCTGAAGGTTAAAAATATCAATGCAAGAATGGTATCTGAGAAAGTGAGAGTGTGCGTCCCAATCAGCATGTTGCTAACGGAAAGAACTCTTATGAAAGCATCCATGCCGCCTTTGACTCAAGAGGAACCCACGGTGGCATAATTCTCGATCTGAACGTTAAAACTGTCAATCGAGAAAACGTCCCAGAGAAAGACACAGACTGAGTCCCAATCAGCATGTTAGTAACGGAAAGTGGTCTTATGAAAGTATCCATGCTGGCTTAGACCCAAGAGGAAACCTCAGTGGCACAATTCTCGATCTGAAAGTTAAAAATGTCAATGCAAGGAATGTCTCTGGGAAAGTCACAGAGTAAGTCCCAATCAGCATGTTGCTAACGGAAAGAAGTCTTATGAAAGCATCCATGCCAGCTTTGGCCCAAGAGAAAACCTCGGTGGCACAATTCTCGATATGAACGTTAAATATCAATTCAAGAAGCGTCTCGGTGAAAAACAGACAATGAGTCCCAATCAGCATGTTAGTAACGGAAAGAGGTCTTATGAAAGCATCCATGCCGGCTTTAACCCAAGAGGAAACCTCAGTGGCACAATTCTCGATCTGAAGGTTAAAAATATCAATGCAAGAATGGTATCTGAGAAAGTGAGAGTGTGCGTCCCAATCAGCATGTTGCTAACGGAAAGAACTCTTATGAAAGCATCCATGCCGCCTTTGACTCAAGAGGAACCCACGGTGGCATAATTCTCGATCTGAACGTTAAAACTGTCAATCGAGAAAACGTCCCAGAGAAAGACACAGACTGAGTCCCAATCAGCATGTTAGTAACGGAAAGTGGTCTTATGAAAGTATCCATGCTGGCTTAGACCCAAGAGGAAACCTCAGTGGCACAATTCTCGATCTGAAAGTTAAAAATGTCAATGCAAGGAATGTCTCTGGGAAAGTCACAGAGTAAGTCCCAATCAGCATGTTGCTAACGGAAAGAAGTCTTATGAAAGCATCCATGCCAGCTTTGGCCCAAGAGAAAACCTCGGTGGCACAATTCTCGATATGAACGTTAAATATCAATTCAAGAAGCGTCTCGGTGAAAAACAGACAGTGAGTCCCAATCAGCATGTTAGTAACGGAAAGAGGTCTTATGAAAGCATCCATGCCGGCTTTAACCCAAGAGGAAACCTCAGTGACACAATTCTCGATCTGAAAGATTAAAAAAATCAATCCATTAAGCATCCCGGAGAAAGTCAAAGAGTGTGTCCCAATCAGCATGTTAGTAACGGAAAGAGGTCTGATGAAAGCATCCATGCTGGTTTTGAACCAAGAGAAAACCTCAGTGGCACAATTCTCGATATGAAAGGTAAAAGTGTCAATGCAAGAAACGTCTCTGGGAAAGTCACGGTCTGAGAACCAATCAGCATGTTAGTAACGGAAAGACGTCTGATGAAAGCATCCATGCTGGTTTTGAAACAAGAGAAAACCTCAGTGGCACAATTCTCGATATGAAAGTTAAAAGTGTCAATGCAAGAAACGTCTCTGGGAAAGTCACAGACTGAGTCCTAATCAGCATGTTAGTAACGGAAAGAGGTCTTATGAAAGCATCCATGTCGGCTTTGACCAAAGAGGAAACCACGGTGGCACAATTCTCGATCTGAACGTTAAAACTGTCAATCGAGAAAACGTCCCAGAGAAATACACAGACTGAGTCCCAATCAGCATGTTAGTAACGGAAAGAGGTCTTATGAAAGCATCCATGCCGGCTTTAACCCAAGAGGAAACCTCAGTGACACAATTCTCGATCTGAAAGATTAAAAAAATCAATCCAATAAGCATCTCGGAGAAAGTCAAAGAGTGTGTCCCAATCAGCATGTTAGTAACGGAAAGAGGTCTGATGAAAGCATCCATGCTGGTTTTGAACCAAGAGAAAACCTCAGTGGCACAATTCTCGATATGAAAGGTAAAAGTGTCAATGCAAGAAACTTCTCTGGGAAAGTCACAGTCTGAGAACCAATCAGCATGTTAGTAACGGAAAGAGGTCTGATGAAAGCATCCATGCTGGTTTTGAACCAAGAGAAAACCTCAGTGGCACAATTCTCGATATGAAAGTTAAAAGTGTCAATGCAAGAAACGTCTCTGGGAAAGTCACAGACTGAGTCCTAATCAGCATGTTAGTAAAGGAAAGAGGTCTTTTGAAAGCATCCATGTCGGCTTTGACCAAAGAGGAAACCACGGTGGCACAATTCTCGATCTGAACGTTAAAACTGTCAATCGAGAAAATGTCCCAGAGAAAAACACAGACTGAGTCCCAATCAGCATGTTAGTAACGGAAAGAGGTCTTATGAAAGCATCCATGTCGGCTTTGACCAAAGAGGAAACCACGGTGGCACAATTCTCGATCTGAACGTTAAAACTGTCAATCGAGAAAATGTCCCAGAGAAAAACACAGACTGAGTCCCAATCAGCATGTTAGTAACGGAAAGAGGTCTTATGAAAGCATCCATGTCGGCTTTGACCAAAGAGGAAACCACGGTGGCACAATTCTCGATCTGAACGTTAAAACTGTCAATCGAGAAAACGTCCCAGAGAAAAACACAGACTGAGTCCCAATCAGCAAGTTAGTAACGGAAAGAGGTCTGATAAAAGCATCCATACTGGTTTTGAACCAAGAGAAAACCTCAGTGGCACAATTCTCGATATGAAAGTTAAAAGTGTCAATGCAAGAAACGTCTCTGGGAAAGTCACAGACTTAATCCCAATCAGCATGTTAGTAACGGAAAGAGGTCTGATGAAAGCATCCATGCTGGTTTTGAACCAAGAGAAAACCTCAGTGGCACAATTCGCGATATGAAAGTTAAAAGTGTCAATGCAAGAAACGTCTCTGGGAAAGTCACAGACTTAATCCCAATCAGCATGTTAGTAACGGAAAGAGGTCTGATGAAAGCATCCATGCTGGTTTTGAACCAAGAGAAAACCTCAGTGGCACAATTCTCGATATGAAAGGTAAAAGTGTCAATGCAAGAAACGTCTCTGGGAAAGTCACAGTCTGAGAACCAATCAGCATGTTAGTAACGGAAAGAGGTCTGATGAAAGCATCCATGCTGGTTTTGAAACAAGAGAAAGCCTCAGTGGCACAATTCTCGATATGAAAGTTAAAAGTGTCAATGCAAGAAACGTCTCTGGGAAAGTCACAGACTGAGTCCTAATCAGCATGTTAGTAACGGAAAGAGGTCTTATGAAAGCATCCATGTCGGCTTTGACCAAAGAGGAAACCACGGTGGCACAATTCTCGATCTGAACGTTAAAACTGTCAATCGAGAAAACGTCCCAGAGAAATACACAGACTGAGTCCCAATCAGCATGTTAGTAACGGAAAGAGGTCTTATGAAAGCATCCATGCCGGCTTTAACCCAAGAGGAAACCTCAGTGACACAATTCTCGATCTGAAAGATTAAAAAAATCAATCCAATAAGCATCTCGGAGAAAGTCAAAGAGTGTGTCCCAATCAGCATGTTAGTAACGGAAAGAGGTCTGATGAAAGCATCCATGCTGGTTTTGAACCAAGAGAAAACCTCAGTGGCACAATTCTCGATATGAAAGATAAAAGTGTCAATGCAAGAAACGTCTCTGGGAAAGTCACAGTCTGAGAACCAATCAGCATGTTAGTAACGGAAAGAGGTCTTATGAAAGCATCCATGCTGGTTTTGAACCAAGAGAAAACCTCAGTGGCACAATTCTCGATATGAAAGGTAAAAGTGTCAATGCAAGAAACGTCTCTGGGAAAGTCACAGACTGAGTCCTAATCAGCATGTTAGTAACGGAAAGAGGTCTTATGAAAGCATCCATGTCGGCTTTGACCAAAGAGGAAACCACGGTGGCACAATTCTCGATCTGAACGTTAAAACTGTCAATCGAGAAAACGTCCCAGAGAAATACACAGACTGAGTCCCAATCAGGATGTTAGTAACGGAAAGAGGTCTTATGAAAGCACCCATGCCGGCTTTAACCCAAGAGGAAACCTCAGTGACACAATTCTCGATCTGAAAGATTAAAAAAATCAATCCAATAAGCATCTCGGAGAAAGTCAAAGAGTGTGTCCCAATCAGCATGTTAGTAACGGAAAGAGGTCTGATGAAAGCATCCATGCTGGTTTTGAACCAAGAGAAAACCTCAGTGGCACAATTCTCGATATGAAAGGTAAAAGTGTCAATGCAAGAAACGTCTCTGGGAAAGTCACAGTCTGAGAACCAATCAGCATGTTAGTAACGGAAAGAGGTCTTATGAAAGCATCCATGTCGGCTTTGACCAAAGAGGAAACCACGGTGGCACAATTCTCGATCTGAACGTTAAAACTGTCAATCGAGAAAATGTCCCAGAGAAAGACACAGTATGAGTCCCAATCAGCATGTTAGTAACGGAAAGAGGTCTGATGAAAGCATCCATGCTGGTTTTGAACCAAGAGAAAACCTCAGTGGTACAATTCTCGATATGAAAGTTAAAAGTGTCAATGCAAGAAACGTCTCTGGGAAAGTCACAGACTGAGTCCTAATCAGCATGTTAGTAACGGAAAGAGGTCTTATGAAAGCATCCATGTCGGCTTTGACCAAAGAGGAAACCACGGTGGCACAATTCTCGATCTGAACGTTAAAACTGTCAATCGAGAAAACGTCCCAGAGAAATACACAGACTGAGTCCCAATCAGCATGTTAGTAACGGAAAGAGGTCTTATGAAAGCATCCATGCCGGCTTTAACCCAAGAGGAAACCTCAGTGACACAATTCTCGATCTGAAAGATTAAAAATATCAATCCAATAAGCATCTCGGAGAATGTCAAAGAGTGTGTCCTAGTAAGCATGTTAGTAACGGAAAGAGGTCTTATGAAAGCATCCATGCCGGCTCTGACCCAAGAGGAAACCTCAATCGCACAATTCTCGATCTGAAGGTTAAAAATGTCAATCCAAGAAGCGTCTCGGTTAAAAACAGACAGTGAGTCTCAATCAACATGTTAGTAACGGAAAGTGATCTTATGAAAGAATCCATGCTGGCTTTGACCCAAGAGAAAACCTCAGTAGCACAATTCTTGATCTGACAGTTAAAAATGTCAATGCAAGAAACGTCTCTGGGAAAGTCACAGACTGATTCCCAATCAGCATGTTAGTAACGGAAAGAGGTCTTATGAAAGCATCCATGTCGGCTTTGACCAAAGAGGAAACCACGATGGCACAATTCTCGATCTGAACGTTAAAACTGTCAATCGAGAAAACGTCCAGGAGAAAGACACAGACTGAGTCCCAATCAGCATGTTAGTAACGGAAAGAGGTCTTATGAAAGCATCCATGCTGGCTTTAACCCAAGAGGAAACCTCAGTGGCACAATTCTCGATCTGAAGGTTAAAAATATCAATGCAAGAATGGTATCTGAGAAAGTGACAGTGTGCGTCCCAATCAGCATGTTGCTAACGGAAAGAAGTCTTATGAAAGCATCCATGCCGCCTTTGACTCAAGAGGAACCCACGGTGGCATAATTCTCGATCTGAACGTTAAAACTGTCAATCGAGAAAACGTCCCAGAGAAAGACACAGACTGAGTCCCAATCAGCATGTTAGTAACGGAAAGAGGTCTTATGAAAGCATCCATGCCGGCTTTAACCCAAGAGGAAACCTCAGTGGCACAATTCTCGATCTGAAGGTTAAAAATATCAATGCAAGAATGGTATCTGAGAAAGTGACAGTGTGCGTCCCAATCAGCATGTTGCTAACGGAAAGAAGTCTTATGAAAGCATCCATGCCGCCTTTGACTCAAGAGGAACCCACGGTGGCATAATTCTCGATCTGCACGTTAAAACTGTCAATCGAGAAAACGTCCCAGAGAAAGACACAGACTGAGTCCCAATCAGCATATTAGTAACGGAAAGAGGTCTGATGAAAGTATCCATGCTGGTTTTGAACCAAGAGAAAACCTCAGTGGCACAATTCTCGATATGAAGGTTAAAAGTGTCAATGCAAGAAACGTCTCTGGGAAAGTCACAGACTTAATCCCAATCAGCATGTTAGTAACGGAAAGAGGTCTTATGAAAGACTCCATGTCGGCTTTGACCAAAGAGGAAACAACGGTGGCACAATTCTCGATCTGAACATTAAAACTGTCAATCGAGAAAACGTCCCAGAGAAAGACACAGACTGAGTCCCAATCAGCATGTTAGTAACGGAAAGAGGTCTTATGAAATCATCCATGCCGGCTTTAACCCAAGAGGAAACCTCAGTGACACAATTCTCGATCTGAAAGATTAAAAATATCAATCCAATAAGCATCTCGGAGAAAGTCAAAGAGTGTGTCCCAGTAAGCATATTAGTAACGGAAAGAGGTCTTATGAAAGCATCCATGCCGGCTCTGACCCTAGAGGAAACCTCAATCGCACAATTCTCGATCTGAAGGTTAAAAATGTCAATCCAAGAAGCGTCTCGATTAAAAACAGACAGTGAGTCTCAATCAGCATGTTAGTAACGGAAAGTGATCTTATGAAAGAATCCATGCTGGCTTTGACCCAAGAGAAAACCTCATAGCACAATTCTTGATCTGACAGTTAAAAATGTCAATGCAAGAAACGTCTCTGGGAAAGTCACAGACTGAGTCCCAATCAGCATGTTAGTAACGGAAAGAGGTCTTATGAAAGCATCGATGTCGGCTTTGACCAAAAAGGAAACCACGATGGCACAATTCTCGATCTGAACGTTAAAACTGTCAATCGAGAAAACGTCCCAGAGAAAGACACAGACTGAGTCCCAATCAGCATGTTAGTAACGGAAAGAGGTCTTATGAAAGCATCCATGCCGGCTTTAACCCAAGAGGAAACCTCAGTGGCACAATTCTCGATCTGAAGGTTAAAAATATCAATGCGAGAATGGTATCTGAGAAAGTGACAGTGTGCGTCCCAATCAGCATGTTGCTAACGGAAAGAAGTCTTATAAAACATCCATGCCGCCTTTGACTCAAGAGGAACCCACGGTGGCATAATTCTCGATCTGAACGTTAAAACTGTCAATCGAGAAAACGTCCCAGGGAAAGACACAGACTGAGTCCCAATCAGCATGTTAGTAACGGAAAGAGGTCTTATGAAAGCATCCATGCCGGCTTTAACCCAAGAGGAAACCTCAGTGGCACAATTCTCGATCTGAAGGTTGGAAATATCAATGCAAGAATGGTATCTGAGAAAGTGACAGTGTGCGTCCCAATCAGCCTGTTGCTAACGGAAACAAGTCTTATGAAAGCATCCATGCCGCCTTTGACTCAAGAGGAACCCACGGTGGCATAATTCTCGATCTGAACGTTAAAACTGTCAATCGAGAAAACGTCCCAGACAAAGACACAGACTGAGTCCCAATCAGCATGTTAGTAACGGAAAGAGGTCTTATGAAAGCATCCATGCCGGCTTTAACCCAAGAGGAAACCTCAGTGGCACAATTCTCGATCTGAAGGTTAAAAATATCAATGCAATAATGGTATCTGAGAAAGTGACAGTGTGCGTCCCTATCAGCATGTTGCTAACGGAAAGAAGTCTTATGAAAGCATCCATGCCGCCTTTGACTCAAGAGGAACCCACGGTGGCATAATTCTCGATCTGAACGTTAAAACTGTCCCTATCAGCATGTTAGTAACGGAAAGTGGTCTTATGAAAGTATCCATGCTGGCTTTGACCCAAGAGGAAACCTCAGTGGCACAATTCTGGATCTGAAAGTTAAAAATGTCAATGCAAGAAATGTCTCTGGGAAAGTCACAGAGTAAGTCCCAATCAGCATGTTGCTAACGGAAAGAAGTCTTATGAAAGCATCCATGCCAGCTTTGGCCCAAGAGAAAACCTCGGTTGCACAATTCTCGATATGAACGTTAAATATCAATTCAAGAAGCGTCTCGGTGAAAAACAGACAGTGAGTCCCAATCAGCATGTTAGTAACGGAAAGAGGTCTTATGAAAGCATCCATGCCGGCTTTAACCCAAGAGGAAACCTCAGTGGCACAATTCTCGATCTGAAGTTTGAAAATATCAATGCAAGAATGGTATCTGAGAAAGTGACAGTGTGCGTCCCAATCAGCCTGTTGCTAACGGAAAGAAGTCTTATGAAAGCATCCATGCCGCCTTTGACTCAAGAGGAACCCACGGTGGCATAATTCTCGATCTGAACGTTAAAACTGTCAATCGAGAAAACGTCCCAGAGAAAGACACAGACTGAGTCCCAATCAGCATGTTAGTAACGGAAAGAGGTCTTATGAAAGCATCCATGCCGGCTTTAACCCAAGAGGAAACCTCAGTGGCACAATTCTCGATCTGAAAGTTAAAAATATCAATGCAATAATGGTATCTGAGAAAGTGACAGTGTGCGTCCCTATCAGCATGTTGCTAACGGAAAGAAGTCTTATGAAAGCATCCATGCCGCCTTTGACTCAAGAGGAACCCACGGTGGCATAATTCTCGATCTGAACGTTAAAACTGTCCCTATCAGCATGTTGCTAACGGAAAGAAGTCTTATGAAAGCATCCATGCCAGCTTTGGCCCAAGAGAAAACCTCGGTGGCACAATTCTCGATATGAACGTTAAAAATGTCAAGTCAAGAAGCGTCTCGGTGAAAAACAGACAGTGAGTCCCAATCAGCATGTTAGTAACGGAAAGTGGTCTTATGAAAGCATCCATGTCGGCTTTGACCAAAGAGGAAACCACGATGGCACAATTCTCGATCTGAAAGTTAAAACTGTCAATCGAGAAAACGTCCCAGAGAAAGACACAGACTGAATCCCAATCAGCATGTTAGTAACGGAAAGTGGTCTTATGAAAGTATCCATGCTGGCTTTGACCCAAGAGGAAACCTCAGTGGCACAATTCTCGATCTGAAGGTTAAAAATATCAATGCAAGAATGGTATCTGAGAAAGTGAGAGTGTGCGTCCCAATCAGCATGTTGCTAACGGAAAGAACTCTTATGAAAGCATCCATGCCGCCTTTGACTCAAGAGGAACCCACGGTGGCATAATTCTCGATCTGAACGTTAAAACTGTCAATCGAGAAAACGTCCCAGAGAAAGACACAGACTGAGTCCCAATCAGCATGTTAGTAACGGAAAGTGGTCTTATGAAAGTATCCATGCTGGCTTTGACCCAAGAGGAAACCTCAGTGGCACAATTCTCGATCTGAAAGTTAAAAATGTCAATGCAAGGAATGTCTCTGGGAAAGTCACAGAGTAAGTCCCAATCAGCATGTTGCTAACGGAAAGAAGTCTTATGAAAGCATCCATGCCAGCTTTGGCCCAAGAGAAAACCTCGGTGGCACAATTCTCGATATGAACGTTAAATATCAATTCAAGAAGCGTCTCGGTGAAAAACAGACAGTGAGTCCCAATCAGCATGTTAGTAACGGAAAGAGGTCTTATGAAAGCATCCATGCCGGCTTTAACCCAAGAGGAAACCTCAGTGGCACAATTCTCGATCTGAAGGTTAAAAATATCAATGCAAGAATGGTATCTGAGAAAGTGACAGTGTGCGTCCCAATCAGCATGTTGCTAACGGAAAGAACTCTTATGAAAGCATCCATGCCGCCTTTGACTCAAGAGGAACCCACGGTGGCATAATTCTCGATCTGAACGTTAAAACTGTCAATCGAGAAAACGTCCCAGAGAAAGACACAGACTGAGTCCCAATCAGCATGTTAGTAACGGAAAGTGGTCTTATGAAAGTATCCATGCTGGCTTTGACCCAAGAGGAAACCTCAGTGGCACAATTCTCGATCTGAAAGTTAAAAATGTCAATGCAAGGAATGTCTCTGGGAAAGTCACAGAGTAAGTCCCAATCAGCATGTTGCTAACGGAAAGAAGTCTTATGAAAGCATCCATGCCAGCTTTGGCCCAAGAGAAAACCTCGGTGGCACAATTCTCGATATGAACGTTAAATATCAATTCAAGAAGCGTCTCGGTGAAAAACAGACAGTGAGTCCCAATCAGCATGTTAGTAACGGAAAGAGGTCTTATGAAAGCATCCATGCCGGCTTTAACCCAAGAGGAAACCTCAGTGGCACAATTCTCGATCTGAAGGTTAAAAATATCAATGCAAGAATGGTATCTGAGAAAGTGACAGTGTGCATCCCAATCAGCATGTTGCTAACGGAAAGAAGTCTTATGAAACATCCATGCCGCCTTTGACTCAAGAGGAACCCACGGTGGCATAATTCTCGATCTGAACGTTAAAACTGTCAATCGAGAAAACGTCCCAGGGAAAGACACAGACTGAGTCCCAATCAGCATGTTAGTAACGGAAAAAGGTCTTATGAAAGCATCCATGCCGGCTTTAACCCAAGAGGAAACCTCAGTGGCACAATTCTCGATCTGAAGGTTAAAAATATCAATGCAAGAATGGTATCTGAGAAAGTGACAGTGTGCGTCCCTATCAGCATGTTGCTAACGGAAAGAAGTCTTATGAAAGCATCCATTCCGCCTTTGACTCAAGAGGAACCCACGGTGGCATAATTCTCGATCTGAACGTTAAAACTGTCCCTATCAGCATGTTAGTAACGGAAAGTGGTCTTATGAAAGTATCCATGCTGGCTTTGACCCAAGAGGAAACCTCAGTGGCACAATTCTGGATCTGAAAGTTAAAAATGTCAATGCAAGAAATGTCTCTGGGAAAGTCACAGAGTAAGTCCCAATCAGCATGTTGCTAACGGAAAGAAGTCTTATGAAAGCATCCATGCCAGCTTTGGCCCAAGAGAAAACCTCGGTGGCACAATTCTCGATATGAACGTTAAAAATGTAAATTCAAGAAGCGTCTCGGTGAAAAACAGACACTGAGTCCCAATCAGCATGTTAGTAACGGAAAGTGGTCTTATGAAAGCATCCATGCTGGCTTTGACCCAAGAGGAAACCTCAGTGGCACAATTCTGGATCTGAACGTTAAAAATGTCAATGCAAGAAATGTCTCTGGGAAAGTCACAGAGTAAGTCCCAATCAGCATGTTGCTAACGGAAATAAGTCTTATGAAAGCATCCATGCCAGCTTTGGCCCAAGAGAAAACCTCGGTGGCACAATTCTCGATATGAACGTTAAAAATGTCAATTCAAGAAGCGTCTCGGTGAAAAACAGGCACTGAGTCCCAATCAGCATGTTAGTAACGGAAAGTGGTCTTATGAAAGCATCCATGCCGGCTTTAACCCAAGATGAAACCTCAGTGGCACAATTCTCGATCTGAACGTTAAAACTGTCAATCGAGAAAACGTCCCAGAGAAAGACACAGACTGAGTCCCAATCAGCATGTTAGTAACGGAAAGAGGTCTTATGAAAGCATCCATGCCGGCTTTAACCCAAGAGGAAACCTCAGTGGCACAATTCTCGATCTGAAGGTTAAAAATATCAATGCAATAATGGTATCTGAGAAAGTGACAGTGTGCGTCCCTATCAGCATGTTGCTAACGGAAAGAAGTCTTATGAAAGCATCCATGCCGCCTTTGACTCAAGAGGAACCCACGGTGGCATAATTCTCGATCTGAACGTTAAAACTGTCCCTATCAGCATGTTAGTAACGGAAAGTGGTCTTATGAAAGTATCCATGCTGGCTTTGACCCAAGAGGAATCCTCAGTGGCACAATTCTGGATCTGAAAGTTAAAAATGTCAATGCAAGAAATGTCTCTGGGAAAGTCACAGAGTAAGTCCCAATCAGCATGTTGCTAACGGAAAGAAGTCTTATGAAAGCATCCATGCCAGCTTTGGCCCAAGAGAAAACCTCGGTGGCACAATTCTCGATATGAACGTTAAAAATGTCAATTCAAGAAGCGTCTCGGTGAAAAACAGACACTGAGTCCCAATCAGCATGTTAGTAACGGAAAGTGGTCTTATGAAAGCATCCATGCTGGCTTTGACCCAAGAGGAAACCTCAGTGGCACAATTCTGGATCTGAAAGTTAAATATGTCAATGCAAGGAATGTCTCTGGGAAAGTCACAGAGTAAGTCCCAATCAGCATGTTGCTAACGGAAAGAAGTCTTATGAAAGCATCCATGCCAGCTTTGGCCCAAGAGAAAACCTCGGTGGCACAATTCTCGATATGAACGTTAAAAATGTCAATTCAAGAAGCGTCTCGGTGAAAAACAGACACTGAGTCCCAATCAGCATGTTAGTAACGGAAAGTGGTCTTATGAAAGCATCCATGTCGGCTTTGACCAAAGAGGAAACCACGATGGCACAATTCTCGATCTGAACGTTAAAACTGTCAATCAAGAAAACGTCCCAGAGAAAGACACAGACTGAGTCCCAATCAGCATGTTAGTAACGGAAAGAGGTCTTATGAAAGCATCCATGCTGGCTTTAACCCAAGAGGAAACCTCAGTGGCACAATTCTCGATCTGAAGGTTAAAAATATCAATGCAAGAATGGTATCTGAGAAAGTGACAGTGTGCGTCCCAATCAGCATGTTGCTAACCGAAAGAAGTCTTATGAAAGCATCCATGCCACCTTTGACTCAAGAGGAACCCACGGTGGCATAATTCTCGATCTGAACGTTAAAACTGTCAATCGAGAAAACGTCCCAGAGAAAGACACAGACTGAGTCCCAATCAGCATGTTAGTAACGGAAAGAGGTCTTATGAAAGTATCCTTGCTGGCTTTGACCCAAGAGGAAACCTCAGTAGCACAATTCTGGATCTGAAAGTTAAAAATGTCAATGCAAGAAATGTCTCTGGGAAAGTCACAGAGTAAGTCCCAATCAGCATGTTGCTAACGGAAAGAAGTCTTATGAAAGCATCCATGCCAGCTTTGACCCAAGAGAAAACCTCGGTGACACAATTCTCGATATGAACGTTAAAAATGTCAATTCAAGAAGCCTATCTGAGAAAGTGACAGTGTGCATCCCAATCAGCATGTTGCTAACGGAAAGGGGTCTTATGAAAGCATCCTTACCGGCTTTGACACAAGAGGAAACCTCAGTGGCACAATTGTCGATCTGAAAGTTAAAATGTCAATCCATGAAACGTCTCAGAGAAAGATACAGAATGAGTTCCAATCAGCATGTTAGTAACGGAAAGAGGTCTTATGAAAGCATCCATGCTGGCTTTGACCCAGCAGGACACCTCTTGTTCTACAATTCTCCATCTGAAAATTAAAAATTCAATCCAAGTAGCGTCTCGGAGAAAGTGACAGAGTAAGTCCCAATCAGCATGTTAGTAACGGAACGAAGTCTTATGAAAGCATCCATGCCGGCTTTGACCCAAGAGGAAACCTCAGTCGCACAATTCCCTATCTGAACGTTAAAAATATCAATACAAGAAGTACATGTTAGTAACGGAAAGAGGTCTGATGAATAAGAGTTTCCTTTTTAATAGATGATTGAAACGAAATATCATAAATAGTACAGAACGATCGTAGTTTCCAAGAGGACGTTGTTGCCATGCTCGGCAATAAATAAATCAAGTAAATAAGTAATTTATTAGGGAAACGGATCGGCAAAACCACTATTTGAGGAGGGATAGATCAAAGAAAAACTGTAAATCAAATCGATACCATTAGAGTGTTAGGCTACGTGTCGTGATGCGCATTAAAATCGACAAACATAAAAATGTTCCCAGATTGATGGAGAGAGAGTGTGGTTGCTGTACTATCAGACATTATGTCCAATATAATTCGATAAAGAAGTTTTAAAAAAGAGTTAACTAACAGATTGTAAAAATGAAAATCGAAATCACATGAAAGAATTGTCTGTGGACTCGAATGACAAATCCTTTGCTATTGGGAGATTATCCTGGATATAAACACCAATGACGTGCATAAATCAAGTTTCTTTAAAAGACGACTGACAATATACTGCGTTTGAAAGTTTCATTTTTTTTTTTTAAGCGTATCACCCCAAGCAAGGGTGGAGTCCACTATCACGCAAGGGGTTATAGAAGGGTTGGAGGAAGAGCAGATAGGAGTGGTAAAGGAGAGGATGTGGAGAAAGAGAAAGACAGTGGGTCGATCAAGGCAAGGGGGTTACAGAAGATTTGGAGCGAGAGCAGATAGGAATGAAAGGTGAAAGGATGTGGAAAAGGGAAGTGGGTAGATCAAGGCAACTGGAGATGTCGATTGACGTTACACTTAAATAGTTGGAGATTGTATTTGTCAGGGAAACAGTAATAGGGAAGGGAGTTCCACAGGCGAGATGTGCGAGACATGAACCTATTGGAGTAGAAGAGACAACTACATCTAACAGTTTCAACGGTGAAGGGGTGGGAACGGGATGCCAGCCTCGTAGGACGTTTAAATTCATGAGGCCTAGGGACAAGCGAAAGCAGCTCCTCGGAGCAATTACCGTGAAAGTATTTGTAAAAAAGACAGAGCGAGGCAACATCGCGTCTGTGAGAGAGAGACTGCAGACGAGATGACAGATCAGGGCCAATCACATTGCATATCCGTCTCTGGATCTTATCAAGAACCCTGAGGCAAACAGCAGGGTCTCCAGACCATATATGGCAGAAATACTCCATGCAAGGGCGAATGGTCGATTTATAGACTTGGAGGATCGATTCCGGGGAGAAAAATTTCCTGGCTCGGCACAGGGAGCCAACTTTCCTTGCAGTGAATGATGCAACTGACTCGATGTATTTGTTCCATCTCAGATCAGCGGACAGCGTGAGACCGAGCAGCCGTAGAGAGGAGCTCTCAAGAAGTTGGTCTTCAGACATTCTCATGGGATGCAGAGATAGATCCTTGTGGTGGTTAATAGAGAGCAGTTTTGTTTTAGAGGCGTTAAAGTTAACCATCCATTTCTCGCCCCAGTTCACAACCGATTGGAGGTCCTTTTCAATTTGAACTGCCAGGTTAACTTTGTCAGCATCAGTAGATTTGTGTTTGAGGCAGGAGTAAATTGTGGTGTCTTCAGCATAGATGCCGACTTGGGAGTTTATGGCGTCAGGAAGGTCGTTTATAAATATGAGGAATAGAGTAGGGCCTAGGATGGAGCCTTGAGGAACACCTGCGTTAGTGGGATAGGAGCTGGAGATGAATCCATTGAGAACGACCTTCAATTCCCGGTTTGACAGGAATGATTGTATTAGGTCAAACAATCGACCTGTGATACCGTAACCCTGGAGCTTGCGAAGAAGGCCGGCATGCCAAACTCTATCAAACACTTTGGAGATGTCTAGGGCCACGGCACGAGCTTCACCGTTATTATGAATAGCTTGGTAGACAAATTCAGTGATGGCCGTAAGCACATCGGCCGTAGATCGGGCAAAGCGGAAACCATACTGCTTGTCTGAGAGCAGATCATGGGATATCAGATGATTAATCACTTCGGTGTTGATAATGGCCTCGAAGACCTTGTCGGAGAGGGGTAGGAGACTGATAGGACGATAATTGGAAGGGTCGGAGGGGTCACCAGAGTTCTTAAAGACAGGAACAATGGTTGAGGACTTCCAGCAGTCAGGCAAACAAGACTCCTTGAGGCAGCGGTTGTATAATTTAGAGAGGGCAGGCGCCAGTTCAGGCGCGCATTTCTTCAGGACAATGGCTGGTATCCCGTCACCACCAGTAGCCTTGTGGTGATCTAAGTTAGAAATAATGCCCAATACCGACGACGGGATTATGTGCAATCCGTTCAAGAGGGCCTCGGTTCTGGGAGGGAAATCGTGCAAGGGTACCCCGGAAGAGTCTAGCGTTGAATTGGAAGAAAACTTCCGAGCAAGGCATTCGGCCTTGTCGGCAGAGGTGGTCAGGAATTCAAACTGATTGAACAGGGGAGGAATGGATGGTTTGTTATTGTTCTGAACGGTCTTGCAGAGGCGCCAATAATCTTTGGAGCCAAATTTGCGGGATGCAATACGTTCCTTCATCCGAGCAGCAAATAGTGACTTGGCATCGTCGAGGATACGCTTACACTCGTTACGGGCAGAGGTAAATAGACGTCTATTGAAGTCAGACATATCACTACGAAAACGGTGGAAGAAGTGGTTCCTATGGGCAATGGCAGCTGAGCAAGTAGCTGTGAACCAGGGGGAGGAGCGCGGTTTGACCTTGAATTTCCTGGAGGGGATGAAAGCGTCGATTCCAGCTTTAACCCAGGAAGAGACCTCTGAAGCACAATCTTGAATGGGGAGCTTAAATACAGCATCCCAGGGGACATCGCGGAGGAAGTCACGAAACGAGTCCCAGTCAGCCCGTTGGTAGCAGAATGTGGTTCTGGTGGTAGGAGGCTCCTTGCAGGGGGTGGGGCTGAAGGAGATGCTAACAGACACTACAGCATGATCGGAGTTACCGATAGGACAGAGCTGCGTGGCACTACAAGACTCAGGGATGGAGGTAAAACACAGGTCGAGGAGTGAGGCCTTACAGTCACGGTTGTAAGCAAAACGCGTGGGGAAATCGATTATCTGAGTGAGGGATTGAGAGACTGAAAAGTTGAGAGTATGAATGCCTGCGTGGTCGGTAGTAGCGTTCTTAAGCCACTGGTTGTGATGGGCGTTAAAATCGCCAAACACAAATATGTGAGCGAACAGATGGAGAGAGAGGGCCCTATCTATGCTGTCAGAAATGACATTGAGTATTCCACAGTCCTGAGAGGATGGAGAGCGGTAGAGGAAGAAATAGCTTTCAGCATTGAGAAGAGATAGCCGGAGACACAAGTACGAATGATCCGGCGATTCGAGAGAGCACTCTCTAGCCAGAGGGAGATGGTCCTTGACGTAGACACCCAGGGCATGCATGTGGGAAGGTATCCAGGGATCGAGAGATCAGAGGAAGGGATAGAGGAGTCAAGATTGGTCTCACACAGGACCAGTATATCCGGGCACTTAGCAATGAGGAAAGATTCAACGCTGCAGAAGTTGGTTCTAATGCCACGGATGTTGGAGAAGGAGATATTTAAAGGTTTGGGTGATTTTTGGAAGGCTGGTTTAGGTTTATATTTCTGGTTTTTGTAATTCATGTGGATAATTGGTGTTGGAAAAAGAGAAGGCCTGAGTTAAAGGAAGCCGACGGTTATCACCCATGACGCGGGCAGAGAGGGGTTTGGCACAGCCTGAATCATAATGTGGCCTCAGGGTTCCCCACCGGAGATGACTGCAGGGACACCTATCCATGCGCGACATGACACTACAGACACCCCGATATTATGCAACTGTTGATCAGAGCGGCCGCTCAAGACGCTATGCAAGAGTTAGGGCTCCTAACTACCAGTCGGAAACAGCAACCAGGGAACTGTCAACCGTGTACCCTCAGAATGAACACTCAATGCCACAGACTGCACGCATCACGGGAGAATCATAGCGCCTCCAATACAGGTGCCAGAGAGAGAGAGAGAGATCCGGGAGCCCCTTCCTAAACACGAAACAAGGTTTGAGCCTCTAATCGTGTCCAATAGAGGGGGGAGGAGTGTAGACCGGGCGGTAGTAAAAACTTCCTACTCCTATTACATATAACATATACAACGATGACAACAAAACAATAGAGGGAGATTTAGTAGGGATAGTCGCAGGGGGTATTGGAATGACATTGTATTGTATACATTAACAGTAAGTAGTCCCATTGACCTATATTTAAAAAAAAAATGTAATATTACGAGTTAGTTCTAAAATAAGATATGTTAGGGGGGTCCAACAGTGGGCTTGGCTAGCGTGCTATTAATGGAGAATATTCAAATCGACACGATGAAGAAACGGTCAGAATTCCATGTCGAATTAATAATTCAACCAAGCAAGCAGAGAATAGGCCAACAAGGAATTGGAAATTAGTGACGAAATACAAGCAAATTCTCAAACATTGTCCATTCTTTACACTCAAAAACGGATTTCAGAATCGGCTAAAATGTAATATTACCAGTTAGGTTAGAATAGTTAGTTCTAAAATAAGATATGTTAGGGGGTCCAAGAGCGACGGTTAAGAAAAAGCAAAAAAACAAGTGTCATGCCAACTTGTATACAACACTAGTATAAAAGATTGATTGCCGCCCAAATAAACAATATATGTATAAAACAAACCAGCAAATTATCACTGTGTGGGATCTGCTTATCGGACATGATAAGATAATTTGATTTATCCCCCCCCCCACTTATCCTCAGAGATTCTAATGCATTTTTCTTACATACAGTTTTGTCTTTCTCTCATTCTAACCTGACGAAGCCAGAGTGAGCAGACGCTCTCGGTGAAACGCGTCGTTTAAATATTTTCCACCTTGTCGCAATATTCTATATTTTATTTCGGATACTATTATACATTTTACAAACACTAAATAGGGTAGATAATAATAATAATACATATTTTTTCCTGCAAACATAAAAAAAGGTTCGTTTGAAGATTTGCAATTTCTGGCTTGTTTTAGGATTTTCCATTTAACCTTAGTATTAATATGTGTTATTGAACTTTTGAACAACACCCAATTAATAAATCAAAGATATGGAACCACCGTTTTTGTAGGCATATTAAAGATCTAACATTACAATCTTGCTAAAAGTTTAAATCCATGACTCCAAAAGTTTAAAATTATAACTCACCTCCCTTGGTATACTTTCTACCCTCTTATATACTTATCCCGTAATCTATCTTAGATTATAATTCTTAAAATGTTTTTGCGCATATATAATACTAATAATACTTTCAGATAAACTGATTTACATCCATACTTATTCTACACTTTATACAATCCGACAATAGGTCAAAATTAGCTTATAAAAGTTATATTAATATTCCATACTTTTATATACCTTTCTACTTATATCTTAATTTCTAAATTAAGACTTATTGTTTTTGGGTTTTTTTAAAACGAATAACTTATGCATTCAACATACTAAGAAATCTCCGCCTCTTAATTTATTAATTTACAAAACACTTTTGTCGCACTTAGCTCCCCTTCATTTTCTTAACGCTTCACCAGGGGTCTCTCTCTCCCGGGAGTATAAATACGGGCTGACCTTTCGCCTCTGTCTCTCTTTCCACAGCTCTTTCCACGGCTGCGCCCACGTGCGGCCAATTTGCCTCGCTTGAGGCCGGCAACGGTCGCACGTGGTGCGAGGTACAAAAACCTTTTCTTAACATCTCCAGTATGTGAACTCTCACACACAACCAGCGTTTCCCATGTTCAGGGAATACGCTAAAACAAAATTTCACAACCGTACGGACATTTCAACTCAAACACACACACAATAACTTTCCACACAGACACTAAACGTTTTATTCATGTTTTAAATGATGTATTTGTAATTCGTGTTTTTAACCTGTTTGTTAATATATATTTGTTCGCATACATATATATCTGTCTTGTTTGTTTCTTTGGACATCCATTAAAGTCCAACATTTTAATGTGGCTGGACCGGCCAGAGATAATTCATCTTCTCTACTTCTTCCATTCTCACACGGCCGGTCCACTACAAATGGTGACTACCCGACGTGATCATGAACACGCACACGGGACGATATGTGTGTACGAACAAATTCTCATACAAAACTTTCAAATGAGAGAAACATACAACACCAATACTGGAAACTTTTCTCTTCTACGCATGCGGAACTATCAACAAAAGAACTTTAATTCAGACAACATGTCTACAAAACAGCCTTCTCCTACACGCAAAAAGGAATTTTTCTTACACTACGTGGTAACAACAATTACTACTACGTATAAGCAAGCCTTTACAACTCTTTCTTCCTACTGGTCTACATTTGCTTGACCTTTTCTTTCTCTCAGCAACGCTTGACCTCAACTTCACCCGGCCTACCCAGCAGAGAACGTGACAACATATTTTTTCTTTAAAACCATATTCTACTTTCTTCTTAACTGATTTAAAATATGTTTTTTTCGCTACACAGTAATAACCATGTTTCAAAAATGGAAGCTAAAAGCTTCGAATTTAATTTTGTTATTAAATTAAAGACATTTTAGTTCCATTTCTTGGTCAAACGAATTTTGGTGTAACATATTTTTTTAAATTTACAGTTTTAAAGGCACGGCAAAGATTCATAATTGAGGGTTTCCAAGGCTACAGAGCACTGATCTAGACAAAAGGTGGTAGCTAGTTCAATTTCAATTTTCGTTGTTAATAGTTACATTCGAAAGCGGGATTATGTTTAGGGGTGGGTAGGGATGTATTTTTCAACAAATTCTAACATCCGCTAAATGCATGTCGTCTGTGTTTTGTTTTTTTTAATTTTTATTTTTAACGGCAAAAATTCTTACGGTATTTTTTCTATTTGTATACTTAAAGATTTTTTTCGGCTGTTTAGGCTAGAATATGTTTTATTTAACTACAATTCTAAAAATTTTTAATAGACTATATTTCTTTTTAAAACCAAGTAAATGTATTAGAATTAATTACAGTATGTAAAATTATTTTTTCATATCGAGTATAAGTATGTATATTACCAGGTTACATTTTTCTTCTTTTTTTTTTAAAGTAAAATTTATGACAATGACGGCAAAGATAGCTAAATTATTTCACGGATTCAGTAAACTTTTATTTTTTATAAACTTAGTAATATATATTTTTTTCTCATGTATGTACAAAGAACATGGGTCATTTAATGTCCTACATATTCTAACTTATCATATTAATTTCATTTAATTTAGGTGTTTTATTGGATTCTTTTAAGTGTTTGAAGTACTTTGAGAGAGGTGTTAAGGTTAGAATACGTTTTATTTAGCTACAATTTTTAAAAGATGTTTAGGTTAGAATCCGTTTTATTTAATTATAATTTTAAAACCAATTTTAAAATATTTTTACTTTTAAATTTAATCGACTATATTTTTTTATAAAACAAGTAAATGTAATAGAATTACTTACAGTATTTAAAATTATTTATTCACATCAAATATAAGTATGTATATTACCAGGTCTCAATTCTTTAAATTTAATTTTTAAGTCTTGTTTAAAGAAAGTTTTTGACAATGACGGCACAAAATAGCTATTTCATTTCTCTGATTCGGTAAATTCTTATTTTTTATAAACTTAGTAATATATAGTTTCTCATGTATGCATGAAGGACATGGGTCATTTAATGACCTAAATATGCTAGATTTTCTTATTAACTTCCATTTTACTGTAGGTGTTTTATTGGATTCTTTTAGGTGCCAGAAGTACTTTAAGAGAGATGTTTGATTTTCATATTTAACCCAAACGAATTTTGGTGTAACATATTTTTTTAAATTTACAGTTTTAAAGGCACGGCAAAGATTCATAATTGAGGGTTTCCAAGGCTACAGAGCACTGATCTAGACAAAAGGTGGTAGCTAGTTCAATTTCAATTTTCGTTGTTAATAGTTACATTCGAAAGCGGGATTATGTTTAGGGGTGGGTAGGGATGTATTTTTCAACAAATTCTAACATCCGCTAAATGCATGTCGTCTGTGTTTTGTTTTTTTTAATTTTTATTTTTAACGGCAAAAATTCTTACGGTATTTTTTCTATTTGTATACTTAAAGATTTTTTTCGGCTGTTTAGGCTAGAATATGTTTTATTTAACTACAATTCTAAAAATTTTTAATAGACTATATTTCTTTTTAAAACCAAGTAAATGTATTAGAATTAATTACAGTATGTAAAATTATTTTTTCATATCGAGTATAAGTATGTATATTACCAGGTTACATTTTTCTTCTTTTTTTTTTAAAGTAAAATTTATGACAATGACGGCAAAGATAGCTAAATTATTTCACGGATTCAGTAAACTTTTATTTTTTATAAACTTAGTAATATATATTTTTTTCTCATGTATGTACAAAGAACATGGGTCATTTAATGTCCTACATATTCTAACTTATCATATTAATTTCATTTAATTTAGGTGTTTTATTGGATTCTTTTAAGTGTTTGAAGTACTTTGAGAGAGGTGTTAAGGTTAGAATACGTTTTATTTAGCTACAATTTTTAAAAGATGTTTAGGTTAGAATCCGTTTTATTTAATTATAATTTTAAAACCAATTTTAAAATATTTTTACTTTTAAATTTAATCGACTATATTTTTTTATAAAACAAGTAAATGTAATAGAATTACTTACAGTATTTAAAATTATTTATTCACATCAAATATAAGTATGTATATTACCAGGTCTCAATTCTTTAAATTTAATTTTTAAGTCTTGTTTAAAGAAAGTTTTTGACAATGACGGCACAAAATAGCTATTTCATTTCTCTGATTCGGTAAATTCTTATTTTTTATAAACTTAGTAATATATAGTTTCTCATGTATGCATGAAGGACATGGGTCATTTAATGACCTAAATATGCTAGATTTTCTTATTAACTTCCATTTTACTGTAGGTGTTTTATTGGATTCTTTTAGGTGCCAGAAGTACTTTAAGAGAGATGTTTGATTTTCATATTTATTTATACTAAAATAAAAATTATTATTTATTTACCCTAAAATAAAAATTCAATTATGAATCTTTGCCGTGCCTTTAAAACTGTAAATTTAGAAAAATATGTTACTCCAAAATTCGTTTGACCAAGAAATGGAACTAAAATGTCTTTAATTTCATAACAAAATTAAATTCATAGCTTTTAGCTTCATTTTGGAAACATGGTTATTACTGTGTAGCGAAAAAACATATTTTAAATCAGTTAATTCATGATATAATCTAGATGATTTCATTTACATTCTTTTTCTTTTTGTTTCCAGCACTTTTGTTATTAAATATAACTGTGATAACAGAAGATCTGCCAAAAAGAAAGAAATGTTGTAAGAACCTTGACGTAAATCTATTGTAGATGATATAGCGATTAAATTACTTTCTTATAAACACACACACACACACACACACACACACACATATATATATATATATATATATATATATATATATATATATATATATATATATATATATATAGCTATCGCTTTTTGGAGGTACCGCTATATATATATAAGGACCAACTGGTACCGACCAATTTCAGGATTGATTTGGTACCATCAATAGGTAACCATAATGATGCATTTCTAGCATCATGGTACCGTAAATTAGAAGATTTCTCCAGGGAACTCATGCAGGATACCATACTGTTCTGCCAGGAAAGCATAACGGCAACAACAGCGGAAATCAACCTGCTCGATGAGCAAATAAAGAAACAAACGTACACGGAAGAATATACTAACATAAAGAATGTGATAAAAGCTCACACAGACCAAACAGTGAGGGAACTACGAAAAACAAAAAGAGACTGAGGAATACGCAAACATAAAGAATGTTTTACAAGCTCACACAGACCAAACAGTGAGGGAACTAGGAAAAACAAAAACTGAAAAACAAAGAAAATTAAAATGGAATATTTCCTCCAGACAGAAGAACAAAAAAGAAATCAAGCCAAACTCAGAAGAAAGTGAACGACCATACCACAAAAGAAAACAACAAAACACCGCAACTACACTGACCACCACACAACCAATGCAAACACTAAAACAAACCAAATAAATACACCAACAGACAACCACCAGCATCACAATCAACAATAACAACACCGCCACCATCAACGATAGCTAGAATCTCAAAACAATCACACACACAAAACAAACCACTAACTTACGCGGACATCCTTAGGGTGCCGCACAAACATACACACACCAAAACACAACAGCCCTTCTACAGAACGCATAACCCCATTAGACATCCCAGACCACCCAGATTACCCCCTAGTAGACAATCAACAGCAAACACACTCAACCTTCAAAAAACGGTATAAGCCTCTGTCGCAGTTAGCTCCCCTTCATTTCCTTAACCCTTCACCAGGGGTCTCTCTCTCCCGGGAGTATAAATACTGGTTGACCTTTCGCCTCTCTCTCTCCTCTTTCTCTGCTTACGCGCACGTGTGAGCAACTATGTCGATTTCGGCCGCGGGCCGAAACCTCGCACGTGGGGCGAGGTACAAAAAACTTTCTCTAAAAATTTCCAATATGTGAACTCTTATACACAACCAGCGTTTCCCATATTCTGGGAACACGCTAAAACAAAATTCACCCCGTACAGACATTCAACTCAACACACACACAACTTTCCATACAGACACTGTAACATTTTATTCATGTCTTCAATGTATTGTAACTCGTGTTTTAATCTATTTGTAATTCACGTATTAATATATATTTGTTTTGTACATATATATCGGTCTCGTTTGTTTCTTTGGACTCCATTAAAGTCCAACATTTTTATGTAGCTGGACCGGCCAGCGGAAGCCATAACCTAGAGATAACTCATCTTCTCTTCTCACACACACCACACCGCATGGTCCACTACACCTCCAACCAGGACACTTGGATGAGGGTATAGCATCCCTAATAGGAGACATGATGCAAGCTTTCGAGCTTTTACGAAAGAACTTCGCTATGCTTGCAAATTCAAACTTGACCCATACGGTCGAGTTATAAATTTAAGTAACAATAAATTTTCACTCAACACATTCAGGTTACTAAATAAAGGACTAAGCTTTTGCCCTAGTCCCCCAAGGTTTGATAAAGACACCTTGGCAAAGGACCTGAAATCATTCTTCAGAAGAATACGGCTAAAAGCCCACTACGGGGACAATGATCAAACACCTTAAAAGAGAAGGATGCTACATACACCCCACAAAACACAGACATTACGATACAAACATTTGAAATAGCCGTAGCAAATGACATAAAGAAAACAATAGCACGTAAGCTGCCACGTAACAATATTACTGAAGGGGAACGTATAGTCTCGACACGCTGACACATAGAGATGACCTAATCATAACACAGGCTGACAAAGGGGGTGCTACAGTGATCTGGGGAATCAAAGAATACATTAAAGAGGCCAACAAACAGCTAGCCGACAAAGAAACCTATAAAAGTTTACCTACAGATCCCCTTCCCAAATACCAAAAAGAATTAACCAGCTCACTAAACATAATGCTTCGCAACAATCTAATCGACAAAGAAACATGCACAACACTTACACCCACAAATATTACACCTGCTCGTTTCTATCTCCTTCCTAAAATACACAAAAGCAACAACCCAGGAAGGCCCGTCATTTCATCATTCAACTGCCACACGACCACAATTTCAAAATACGTAGACCATTACATACAACCCCTAGCTAAGGAAGTAAAATCCTACATCAGAGACACAACAGATCTACTAAACAAAATTAATCACGTACAAACAGTTCCAAAGAATGCTATTCTAGTGACTATGGACGTACGGTCACTCTATTCAAACATTAAACACATCGAAGTGCTAACCGCCCTCCAGGAAGCACTTACTAAAAGAAAAAAACAAGAACCCCCCACAGAAGTTATCATAAAACTCACGGAGCATATTCTTACATTGAATACTTTCAACTTCAATGGAGCACACTACCTTCAAGTAAGAGGTTGTGCCATGGGCACCATTGCAGCTCCTTCATATGCTGCAATATTCATGGGAAAATTTGAGGAGACCCATATCTATCCCCTCATTGGTAACGACTGCGTATTCTATGCAAGATATATCGATGACATATTCTTTGTATACACAGGCAATGACGACAAACTCATCCAATTCCTCATGGCCCTAAGCACAGTGCACGACTCAATTAAGTTTGACTATGAAAAATCCAAAACATCGGTAACATTTTTAGACACCCGCATTTACATAGATGAAAACAGGAAACTACAAACGACACTACACACTAAAATCACCGACACTCACAACTATCTACACTTTAAGTCTTCCCACTCTAAACACCTCAAAGAGAACCTTCCCTATTCACAAGCACTTAGACTCAGAAGGATATGTTCTCACAATGAAGAATTAAACAAACACATTGAAAATCTGGAGCATCAGTTCACAACACGTGGCTATAAACAACACCTAATCAGGAAACAAATAAATAAAGCAATTTCCACACCTAGAGAAGACACCCTAATCTACAAGATTAAAAGTAAATCTAGCCGCATTCCTCTAGTAACCACTTTCAACCCCACTCTGTCTCCACTATCCCAAGTAATCAGAAGTCGCTGGGAAATACTACATCTCAAACCAGACCTAAAATAATTGTTTAAGGAACCCGGCCTTCTAGCATATCGTAGACCTAAGAACCTAAAAGAAATCATAGGTAGTAACCACATTTCAGGGGACAAGGTAATCCGTAATAAACTAACA